>NW_024121321.1:27323456-27579204 GCF_016745375.1 Pimephales promelas
TATCTATAATCTATGCTTAGTAGGGCTGCACGATTTGGAAAATTGTCATATTGCCATTATTGAGCCAATATTGCAATTGCGATTTGCGACTCCGATATAATAAAATGGTTTCATGAGTCCAACTTGCTTGGTTCTAAAGTAAAATGCACACACAGATTAATGTTTATTTCTCAACTCAAACTAAAAACAACAACAACAAATGATTGATAACACCTATAATGATCAATAAACCATCAACCAAACCAACATTACAGTGATTCCATCAATTGAAAGCCATCAACTTTTTTAAAAAATTATTACGCTTAAAAAAAATATATAACAGCTTTTAAATTAAGTGAACTTCAAACAATCCCCACATAAACCATAATAAAAAACATATTTACCTGTGCCCTTCCTGTCTTAACAGGTACAGAAATTGAATAAAGTTATCAAACAGTCTGCGCTGCCTGAATCATAAATTATATATATAATAATCCTTATTAAAGCTACAAAAGTTCTTTACTCAAGATCAGTGAGTAATTTTCTAATTTCCCTTTGTTCTTTTTAACTTTACTGAAAGAACGCTTTATTCGCTGCTGGCCCTTTAAGAGCACCCGTTGCCGAGACGCGGATCTCACACGCGCCTCATAGCACAACTCTTTTCATCCATAGACTTTTCTTATGTTATGAAGATACTAGACAAATCACATTTTGGCATAATTGTGTGTGCTATTGTTCGTTCAAGCTCGAAAGAGAACTGTTTATTCTGGGCTGGCACACGGTCAGTGCATGCGCATTATGCGAGTCTCATCTATTCTAATCTAGGGCACTCACAGGCAGCTTTTCACTTCTTGTCGTGCAAAATGCGAAAAGGCATTTGAACCAATAAGAGGGGATCTTGTAACACTAGTCAAAGGATGACAAAAAAGAAGAGATGCTGCGCTAATAGCCCTACTTTGTTTATTTCATATAAAATCGCGGCATTTTGCGTTATATAATTGCATAGGTTTGAGATCGCTATTACGACTGCGATATAATTAATCGTGCAGCACTAATGCTTAGTGTATTCTAAAGGGCAATAAACTCCACTCCAGCAAGATAGTCATTTTATGCAAATCATAGACCTTTATGCCTTATCTACAAATAAAGTATAATATTGGGAACATTGATCTTGAAGAGAGTGTCGTCGTGTTACTGTCGCAACCGAACGCGACGCGCTAATTAATGCTGATGCATGGAGAATGACTGAGGCGAGATGACTTTCCGTTAACTTTAACTTAGAGACTAAAATATTAATTTTACCACACATTAAGCTATTGAATGACTTTAGAAGTCTTGGAATATAGTGTGAAAACTTGATTGTGCTTTAGGCCTACAGTTTTTTATGCCTTTAGTGGGGCTTAACAAAATAACACAATATGCAGAATGTCGGACGTCACTTATAGGCTAAACTGTTTTTATAGATAAAACTATTTACATTCGGCAGTCATGAAAACAAATCTCAGATAACGGTTGACTAGGTAACAATGTGTAATTTTGCGCCGGAGTTCTCCTTTAACTTACATTAGCTAGCTAACTACGAACGAGCTAACCAGATAACATTAACAAATTGACAAGCACTTACTGGGCACAGTGGGCAGAATGGCTCTTCAAATGACGGACGAAATTGGAGGTTGTCATCTGACTGTCCGCGATCTTAACGTTGCATGTCTTGCAAAGCGCTGTTCTTTTGCCATCTTGTTGTAAGAAATTCTTGAATCCAAAAGCGACGACGACCCTCGTTATCCCTCCGGCTGACATGTTGATGTGATCTGATGTAAGTGGGCGTGGTGTGCGCGTAAGGTATGAGAGGGCATGACTGATGATCTCGTGATCCAGTCATGACAGCGCTATTCTCAGCCTGCGCTCCAGCTGGATCAACTTTATTTTTTTTTACATAATTTATATATTTTAAATTCAAACTGAAAACATGATGTGATTAACACTCAAGTCATATTATTACATGCAAGTGTGTTTGATTTATGGACCAAATTTTCAGATCAAGTTTATGGACCAAGTTAATTTAATTAATAAACTAATTATATAAAACTATTAATGCACTACAATTAAACTGGTTATATGCCTTTACTTATAAAAAATAAAAAACTTATTTAAAAAAATACCAGGCTTAAGGCATTTATTTTTTATGCAGGCCATACACACAGGAGTGAAATGGTTAAGACCCCTCCCCCTACAAACACACACACATACACAGACAGGCAAAAACAGAGATGTAGGCTCAGATTAAGCAAGACCACATTCAAACAAACATATCTGACTTTCTGTGGGTCCTAGCTAATGAGTGTCAATTAGAAAGTTGTCCGGCTCGAGGAGTACAATATACATACCGATTTTTGTAACTGTAGATAAAACTAACAACCCTACTTTTGTCAAAAGGTGGCGCTACTGAGCCCTCACCACGCCCGTTTCTGAAACATTGCACGTGTCTACTGGCTAATAAATGTGATGTGTCTGTCGAGTTTCATGCATTTTGAAGCATGCTAAGGGTCTCAAAAGCATCCTAAAAGCATCCTAAAAGAAGGGTAAAGTTTGATGCGTCGCCACGGCAACAGTTTCAAAGATATCAAGAATCCATTCACAGGTCTACATCTGCCGTATGTTTACATTATACATATGAAGTTTGAAGCAAATCGGGTAAAAATAAAAGGGTGATATCAAAGCATTTTGAAAGTGACACACTTCCTGCTGCCAGTTGGTGGCGCTATAACTCTGACTCACAATAGTCACATCCATGTGATCGTCCTCTTACAGCGAACATACTGCTGAAGTTTCATCAAGATCAGTTAATGTATGCTGAAGTTATAACACACTTCCTGTTTCACGTTTCTCGCCATAATTTTGTTTCCTCGCCACGGCCAAACCGTTCGAGATATCAAAAATCCCCTCGCAAACTTTCATCCTCAATGCCTTGACTTCATGCTGACCGAGTTTCGTGCCGTGTGTTTGAATTTTCTAGGAGGAGTATTGCACATTCCATTGCGAGCGTTTTACAAACAAACCTCAATAGCCGACTTCCTGTTTGGCTGGGGTAAAAAGTAAGAGCGTGAGGTATAGATGAAACGATGAGATCAACATGTGTACCGAGTTTCATATTATTACATGCAAGCGTGTTTGAGTTATGGACCGAGTGTTCGGACCCCGTTCCAGGGGGCGCTGACGAGCCCCCCTGCCACGCCCAGGTACCAGCTTCAGCCCGGCTCTGATGGCCGCGGGTTCTGACCCGTGTGCAAAGTTTCAAGAGTTTTCGAGCACGTTAAGGGCCCCAAAAGTGCCCAAAAGGTAGTAAAATAATAATTATTAATATAGCTGCGAGCAGCGATTGCGGGCCCAAGCCGGTGGCACCGCAACCCCGATGCCTTTAGTTACCCAAAGGCACCGGGATGGTGGTACCGCCGGCTTTGGCCCTTTATCGCTGCTCACAGCTATATTTATATTTAATATAAAGCCGGTGGCACCGCCACCTTGGTGCCTTTAGGGTTATTCTGTACGACGTGTAAAAACGTAACCCCCGCTTTGACTATCAAAAAGAAGTGTATTGTAGAGCTTGCATCAATGCGGACTCGATGCGCTGTGCGCTGTAACTCCATGTGGCTTTAAGCGCATCATTCTCCACTCGGGATGCGCATAAGCGTTTTGTGCCACACTGTACTGAGCCTTTCATATCATAATGCAGTGACGCAATGACAGATTATTAATTGCCTTTCTTGTTCTGTTCCATCTATTATATGTTGATAATAGATAGGACAGAGCACTAAAAACCTCAAACAAAGCACTAAAAACTTAAGCTGTTTGCTGTGTAGTCTGAGAATGAGCTGTTTGATTTGCACCCTCTTCCTCTTCACTGTCCTCCATAAAAACCAGCTATTCAGGTCCATGTTGTTCTAGAAAGTTTGTATGTTGCTGCCTCAATTAACATCTCTGCTATACATTTAAAACATGGCTATATCTAAAATAATTTATCTTTTTGATTTTTGTTATCTTGTTTTTCATGAATATTTTACAACAATACAAAGAGCAATGTGTATTTTCCATTAATATAGTTTGTAATGGCTTTTTTTGTCATAGATTATAATCATATATTTTTTGGATTTGTTATTTATCTTTATAATGAAGTTGTCTGTATTAAGTAGATTGTGTTTAACACACACACGAGTGATTTATTAGTTCAACACATAGTTATAGAAATTCTACTTTATCTAAAAAAACCCTGCACTTTATATACACACACACACACACACCACACACACACACACACAAATACATGTAAATAAAAATCCCCCCAAAAAAAAAACATCAAATGTGTTTTTAGTCAGAGTATTATTTTATACAGAAACAAATATTTGTAATTCAGATAAGAATGAAGTTAGTGTTTTAAAATCTTAAGGAAAACAAATATATTGAAATATAGCACATGAATTTTAAATTCATTCAACTTCAATTACAAATACAATCTTACTTTTATTTAAAGAAAACTATACATTTAAAAGATGGGGGTTATATGCCTATTTTGTCATTTAAAAAATATTGTTATGCAAAATTGTTATGCAAAAAGACAAGGACTTAGAGACAAGGACTTGTAGGAAAAATCGCAGCCAGCCACACACACACACATAAACACAGACAACAGCCCTCCCCTCCCCACACAGACACACACACACACCCACCCACCCACACACACACACACACACACACACAGACACACAGAGAGAGAGAGAGAGAGAGAGAGAGAGAGAATCGCAGGGGAAATAAATCCATTCAAACTACAATATCTGACTTTCTGTTGCTCAGAGCGAATTACTTTAAATTGGAAAGTTGATCGGCTTGACGAGAACAATATACGTGGTAAGTTTTGTAACTGTAGGTAAATTGAGCAAAGTTATAACACACTTTATGTGTCCTTTTTTAGTCATAAAATTCATTTCCTCGCTACGGCCAGACCGTTCGAGATAACAAAAATCCGTCCGGAATTGAGCATCCTCAATGTCTTGACTTCATGCACACCGAGTTTGGTTGTGATTGGTAAACACATGCGTTGTAATTTGATGTATTTCTCCTAGGACAATTATTCAAACAACCCATAATTCATAATTCATAAATAACTTCCATTTGAACTGTCATAAAACTTAGAGCACGAAAGTTGTTTGGCCTGATGTGATCTATAATTGTACCGAGTTTCATATTAATTCATGCAAGTGTGTTTGATTTATGGACAAATGTTCGAATCCCAGTCCAGGGGGCGCTGTCGAGCCGCCCTGCCACGCCCGGTTACCAGCTTTAGCCCGGCCCTGATGGCCATGGGTTCTGACCCGTGTGCAAAGTTTCAAGAGTTTTCGAGGATGTTAAGGCCCCCGAAAATGCCAGAGAAGTCGCACACAGCAAATAAAGGGTTAAAATTAATCTGACAGGCGCCCCTCCTCTCACTCACACAGAGGGACACTGAGAGACTGGCAAAATTCTGAGATTTTCTCTACATTCAAACAAACATATCTGACTTTCTGTGGGTCCTAGCTAATGAGTGTCAATTAGAAAGTTGTCCGGCTCGAGGAGTACAATATACCAATTTTTGTAACTCTAGTTAAAACTAACAACCCCACTTTTGTCAAAAGGTGGCGCTACTGAGCCCTCACCACGCCCGTTTCTGAAACTTTGCACATGTCTACTGGCTAATAAATGTGTTGTGTCTGTCGAGTTTCATACAATTTGAAGCATGCTAAGGGTCTCAAAAGCATCCTAAAAGCATCCTAAAAGAAGGGTAAAGTTTGATGCGTCGCCACGGCAACAGTTTCAAAGATCCACAGCTATCGCGGATCACAGCTATATATATATATATATATATATATATATACTGTATATATACATATATATATGAAGCCAGTGGCACCGCCACCCTGGTGCCTTTAGGTTTATTGTGCACGACATGCAAAATGTAACCCTGCTTTGACTGATGCAAGCTCTACAGCACAGTTTATAGTAAGAAAGAATATAGTAAGAAAGAAAAGTAAGCTGTTACTCTGAGATGGTTTGGGAAACAAACATTCATCATGTCGCATTGGTTTTAGTTACTTGTCCTCGAACAGAGCCCTAATCTGTTTATATTTCAGTTACACATTCTACATTGATTAAAAAAGAAAAATCAAATGTGTTTTTAATTCATACAGAAATAAAATATTTATAATTCAGCTGAGAATAAAGTTAGTTCAAATTTTAAGAAAAACAAATATATGATCTGAAATATAGCACATTCATTTTTAAATTCATTCAGGTTCAATTACCAAAAATACAATCTTAATTTAATTTAAAGCAAATAATAAATCTAAAATATATGGGTTATATGCATATTTTGTAAAAAAAGAAAAAAAAAAGAAAGAAAGATATATATCCAAAAACACAAGGCCTTAAACTTTAACAAGGGTGCAACTCTTATCACTACAACAAACATAGTCACACACACAAGTCAAGTCACTTACATTTTATATGCAATATTGACTTTTTAGATGCAATATTGACTTTTTTCTGTTTCAGCAGAGAAAATAGTTAAACAAAGATCACAGCGACCCATCGCGCATCTCAAAGCAATGTGTTTTCTCATTACTGAATGATTCAGCATTTTGAATCCATGACTCGTTCATTAAGACGGTCATCTGGCGACACCTTATGGTGATTTAGGGTTATGTTTAAAAGTATCGTTCTTTACAGCGATTTTTAATTGACTCCTGTTAAACCAATCTCGTAACATTATTGTGTAACCGATTTAATTTGATCAGCCTTACCTAGGGTAACAGCCCTATAGTGTCTTATTATTCTAAATTATTGAATTTATTGATCAAATTTACTAATGAAAAATGAAGCATACATTTATTAAGACTAGGCTGCCCTGCAGATATTAGGCTACAATATGCAGATTTAAATATACCATTTATCAAATAATCTGTTTATTTTTAGGTTACACATTACATTGTTTAAAAAATAAAAATCAAATGTGACCCGCTCTGGCGAAATGAGTCGGAAGTTTCAACCTTCCATTTTAAGATATGGGCCGATTATGTGGAAAAACCATGAAATAACAAAAAAAAAAAAAAAAAAAAAAAATTTCAAAATTTCAAAGAACAGACATTCAAAAATAATCTCACAGGGTTTCGTAGTCGAGATAATTGAGTAAAGGTATTTAAATAACGATTAAAGTTGTCAAAGCTTTAAATTCGCTGAAATAAACATTGCTCTTCTCAACTCCCCTCGTCACCTCTGAGCATTTCCCGGGTATCCCCTGAAACGTTGAACTCACTGGAGGCTTCTAACCTAAACTGCGTGAGTATATTTATCTGCAAGAAGAATATAGCCTATGTAAGGCTGTAACGATCGCGACACTCAGATCCACGAACCTGTGTCGCGGTGTGAGAAGACAGAATCACGACACCGACACGTCCCTTCAACTCCCGAAGTTATCCTTCACGTCCAGACCCAATGCTAGCTACAACATCTTTAAATTACTATTAGTATTATTCGAAGTTAACATTATAAAATACGTAGACTTACACCACAAAACTTAAATTATTACTATTTTTTTTTTAAATTGGGCAATTTCAGCATTATGGAGGAGATCCAATTCCCAGATAATTAAATATTTTAATAAATTGGCCTATGTGAACCACACTGCACAAACCAAAAGTAATACTCACCCGATGAAGAAGGGTTGACTCTCTCCAGAACATAAAATCTTTATTTTATTTTCCGTGTTCGCATTTATGAGGAAAAACAATCCGAACGTGACCGTTCTCTGGAAGCAGCACTAAAACTTTCACATAGCTTAAACATGCAAGCACAAAGCCTTTCTTTAAAGTAAATTTCGTTTTAAAATAATTATCTTAATTTAAATCAATGTTTCATCAACCAATTACTAGGATTTAATAATAAGAAATAAATTGCAGACAATAGGCTAGGCCTAATCACGACGCGGAGACGCGCGGCACGTGAACTGAAGCTTGTCTCATGAACCGAAAGTCAGCGTTTAAGGTATCCTCACAGACATATATATTGAAATGTCTACTTTTAAACACAACCATTCAAAATGAAAGAAAACAGACTGCTCTCTGCTTATGTGGGCTAATCCGTATGAAAACTGAATTTCTCTCTGACTTTAATCTTTCTGATTTTAGAACATTTTTGTAAAAGTGACTTTTTAATTATTTATTTCAAAAAAATTAAAAATAAGTTGAGTTTCAGCCTCGTTAAATTGCATTTATATATGTTAATCTATTTGGTCAAATTAAGCTATATAAAATAAATAGTTTATCCCTTAAAATGCTATGGATTTTGAAAGATATCAAAAAAAAAAAAAAAAAAAAAACGGGCAAAAAAACTTTAAAAGCGATTTTCTTAGGTTTTCAATTGGAAAAAAAAGGGCAGACGACCAGAATTCAAATCTGTATATCGTTACAACCATTCAAGGTATGACCAAGGTATCATTTGAAAGCTTACAGTGTCCTCTTTCCATTAATATCAAAATCTCAATTTTTAAATTTGGGTCACTGTGACTAATTTTGCTGGATCAGGTCGGTCACAAATGTGTTTTTTATTGTAGTATTATTTTATACAGAAATACATTATAATTATATATAATATACAAAATATAACCGTGGGCGCGATTAAACAGTGTTACAATAAAACTCAACATTGTGTTTTTTAAAAATAAATTCAAATAATACAAATCCCGAAATTGCGCTAATTTTAAAATTAAACTAAAACTCATGGCTGCACAAGCATTCATAACTGTGCGCGCCAACAGCGAGGAACCAGCAGAACAGAGTGAACGTTCATTCTGTTTAGTTCAATCCTACTTAATAGGAATTTATTTAAAATGCTTGCTCTACTCCACAACATTAATGTCTTGTGCGGATATCTGTATTTTGACTTTCGGTTTTAAGTAAGCGATTTAAAAGTTCCCGAGTCCCAGCGGAGTCACACGTTGATTAACCGGTGGGAATATACACAATAGGCCTACCTGATATTGAACACAAGAGGGCAGTATAGCACTACGTATGACTCAGATTATTTTTTCTTCTTCTGAATTTTAAAACCATTCTGGCTGTTTTTGAACGTAAACATAATTCTTAAATGAAAAAAGGGAAAAACTGGTTTAATTATAATATTTGTATAATTTAATTTAGAAACAAATGATGTATAATTACATTTTTAGAAGATATGAGGCTTTTAGTGTTTACTGTTTACTTTTTTGACATTACTTTAATCTTTTGCCAAAGTTGCACATGCCTACTGGCTAATAAATGTGATGTATCTGTCGAGCTATCTGTATCTATCTGTTTCAAGCAATTTCAAGCATGCTAAGAGTCCCAAAAGTATCAAAAAAGAATGTTAAAGTTTGATTTGTTGCCACAGCAACAGTATCAAAGATATCAAGAATCCATTCACAGGTCTACATCTGCTGTATTTTTACATTATACAGATGAAGTTTGAAGCAAATCGGTTAAAAATAAGAGGGTGATATCAAAGCATTTTGAAAGTGACACACTTCCTGCTGCCAGTTGGTGGCGCTATAACTTTGACTCACAATAGTCACATCCATGTAATCAGCCTCTTACAGTGAACACACTGCTGAAGTTTCATCAAGATCAGTTAATGTATGCTGAAGTTATAACACACTTCCTGTTTCACGTTTCTCGCCATAATTTTGTTTCCTCGCCACGGCCAAACCGTTCGAGATATCAAAAATCCCCTCGCAAACTTTCATCCTCAATGCCTTGACTTCATGCTGACCGAGTTTCGTGCCGTGTGTTTGAATTTTCTAGGAGGAGTATTGCACATTCCATTGCGAGCGTTTTACAAACAAACCTCAATAGCCGACTTCCTGTTTGGCTGGGGTAAAAAGTAAGAGCGTGAGGTATAGATGAAACGATGAGATCAACATGTGTACCGAGTTTCATATTATTACATGCAAGCGTGTTTGATTTATGGACCAAGTGTTCGGACCCCGTTCCAGGGGGCGCTGTCTAGCCCCCTGCCACACCCAGGTACCATCTTCAGCCCGGCTCTGATGGCTGTGGGATCTGACCTGTGTGCAAAGTTTCAAGAGTTTTCAAACCCGTTAAGGGCCCCAAAAGCCGCTAAGAGTCTCAAAATCATAAAAAAAAAGAATTTTAAAGTTTGATGCGTTGCCACGGCAACAGTATCAAAGATATCAAGAATCCATTCACAGGTCTTCATCTGCTATGTATTTACATTATACAGATTAAGTTTGAAGCACATCGGTTAAAAATAAAAGGGTGAGTTCAAAGCATTTTGAAAGTGACACACTTCCTGCTGCCAGTTGGTGGCGCTATAACTCTGACTCACAATAGTCACATCCATGTGATCGTCCTCTTACAGCGAACATACTGCTGAAGTTTCATCAAGATCAGTTAATGTATGCTGAAGTTATAACACACTTCCTGTTTCACGTTTCTCGCCATAATTTCGTTTCCTCGCCATGGCCAAACCGTTCGAGATATCAAAAATCCCCTCGCAAACTTTCATCGTCAATGCCTTGACTTCATGCTGACCGAGTTTCGTGCCGTGAGTTTGAATTCTCTAGGAGTAGTACTTCAAATTCCATTGCGAGTGTTTTATGAACAACCCTAAATAACCGACTTCCTGTTGGGCTGGGGTAAAAAGTAATAGTTTGAGGTATATATGAACGATGAGATCTATATGTGCACCGAGTTTCATATTATTACATGCAAGCGTGTTTGATTTATGGACCAAGTTTTCGGACCCCGTTCCAGGGGGCGCTGTCTAGCCCCCCTGCCACGCCCGGGTACCATCTTCAGCCCGGCCCTGATGGCCGCGGGTTCTGACCCGTGTGCTAAGTTTCAAGAGTTTTTGAGCATGTTAAGGGCCCCAAAAGTGCCCGAATAGTCGTATAAATAATAATAATAATAATAATAATAATAATAATAATCCTAAGGAAAACAATAGGGCCTTCGCCCTTTCAGGGCTTGGGCCCTAATAATAATAGAGAAGAAAAATAATCGCAAGGAAAACAATAGGGCCTTCGCCCTTTCAGGGCTTGGGCCCTAAATATCTCACTGTCACCTACACAAGACAGGAGACCACATCTTTAGTGAAGTCAACACAGTTTATTCAAATTACACACTTAAAAACTTTTTCTATCTTAAGCATGGCATGTAGTGTCAGCAGAATCTCAGTACTAAAGTTGTTCTATATAAAAATATTTTAAAATGTACAGGTTAATTTCAGAGCAGAAAAACTACTCTTACGCCACAAAGATAACTCACTAAAGTTGTGCTAACATGATGGTCTAGTAGTATGTCTCTCTTTCCATCCAACCTGCAAAGAAAGAAGAAAGATACTTTTTATATTTTTACAGTTGGAAAATAGAAAATGACACAACTGACAATCTACAATACAGTGCGATTGGTTAGAACAAGGGTGCAGATTACCTCCAGGGTTCCTTCTAAGGACGAGCTTTCTGATTTCATCATAAATAAAGATGAGAAGAGAGTATGGGAAGGCACAGAACCACCAACTGAGCCTGTATAAAGAGTGCAAAACATAAACCAAAGAAGCAGGCAAGAAATAACTGTATATTTGTTTTATACAACAACATTTTAGCCTACTTGAGTGGGTACATCCTGAGAGCCACATCCATGCCAGGGCAGTAAGACAAGAAAGCCGCTAGTGCTGTTTCCTCAAACAATCCAAAGATCAGGATTTTGTTCCTGTAGTAGTAGGCCAAAAATGTGGTAAATAGACAATAACGGAATGAAAATCTCCTCAAGAACATGGCTTATGCTCATTCAGAGCTCATTTGTTCACCCAGACTCACTTCATTCCCTGCTGGAAGACAGAATTGCGCCTGGTCTTGCAGATAATCAGATCGGCCCACTGCACAATCACAATACTGGCGAAGAATGCTGTGTGGCAAGTGAACTCCACAATCTTTCTCTGTTCATATGTCTGAGAAAACATAACACTGTGTTGGTAAAATACTAATCAAAAAGTATTGCTTAAGAAGACTACATGATATTTAAAACTTGGGTTCTGGGAGTATAGCCCCAATCCAAAAATTTTATTTCATTACGTTTTCTAAAGTAATATCCTACTGTACTACATTCATTTTAGCAGATGTACAGCTAAAAAAGACTTTTAATATATTTTGTATTAAATAAATGCAGTCTTGGTAAGCAGAGGAGACTTTCTTTAAAAATCCCAAATTTTGAACAGTAGTATATACATTTTAAAAATGTCTTTCTCTTATGGGAAAATAGGGGATTATCACGCTGACACGTAGTACTTCCGCATTCAGTGATCTTTGCGCACTGCCACTTCCGTTGAATCACTCTGGCGAACTGATGACGGACATTCCTTGTAAATTAATTAGTCTGATTCACTAAAGTGCCGGTGTCGCCCGAAAAGTGATGGCTGGCCGCGGGAGCGCGCGCAGCGCGTTAAAGATGTATCGCCCATTCTCTTTACAAATGCAGTTGCTTTTATGTGAATCAAACAGACATAACGTGCAAATGAACATCACTCACCCAGTACTTTTTACCTATTAAAATACCTGTAAAGGGCCAATACAACCATTATACTGCAGTATTTCACCTGCCAAAAAGTGATTGAAGCCTCTACTTATTGATTGAAAGGTTATTTCTGCCCTGAAATTAGTTGATTATAGTCATGAGGGTTAAATCTGACTGAGTATAACTCACCTACTACTTTTTTAACCTATTAAAATACCTGTAAAGGGCCAATATAACCATTATAATGCAGTATTTCACCTGAACAAACAAACGTACTAACGTTACCTTGTTTTATTAAGCGAACCGCTTCAATCCACTTCTTCCTTATATTCAATTCAGTCGGGAATCCATGAAAACTTAAGTAGGGTTGGCGTTGTTGGTTAGATTTACAAAGTGGAACAGAGCAGTGACATCTAGCCTTCGTTTCGGCCATTGTTGAACTGCGTCGGAAATGGACATGCACAAAGTTGACAAATCCCGCCCATGAAACCCAGAAGCGTGATAATCCCCTATAGAGCAATACTGTTGACACATTACACAAAAATGTATCCAATCAAATGTTCTCTAGAATGAGAATGCTCCTCCCCCTTGCTAGAATGTAGCAAATCATGGTTCACATCTGTAACATAATTCATAATACCTACCCACTGTTGCCCGTAGCTGTCCTCCAGGTCATTGAGATATTTGTCATCCCAACCTACACGGATTCCTAATAGTCTTGATGGTAGAAAGCCATTTTCGGCAAGAATGACAAAGTATGCAAAAAATCCAGCCAGAGCCTGAATCATACCTTCAGAACCAGACAAGATCTTGCATTAAAAATCGTATTTTAATTGTGTAGCAATATTGACATGTTCTAAGGACTGTGAGAACTCAACATGCTAACTACATGCAAACTATTTGGACAACTAGAACAAAGCCACACATGGCCACCTACCTATCTGTCCATATGCAATGCTAATAAGTCTTTCATTCACCAACTTGTCTGTTTTAGGGTTTCTAGGTTGTCTCTTCATGATATCACTCTCGGCAGCCTCATATGCCAGAGAAATAGCAGGGACCTTGAAAACAAACAAAAAAACAAAAACAAAACATATAACTGTCATCTTTTGGTAGAAAGACCAAATGCAGGTGTGAAAAAAAAAAGAATCCAGTGTGTTCTGCACTGACCATGTCTGTTCCTAGGTCAATACACAGAATGGTAACAGTTCCTAGAGGTAAGGGAATGTTTGCGATAATGAAGAACAGGAATGGTGTGATCTCAGGGATGTTACTGGTCAGGGTGTAAGCAATGGACTTCTTCAAGTTGTCAAAGATCAGGCGCCCTAGTGTGGAGAGAAAACATTAGTAAAAGAGCCCACAACATTGACAAGAGATGAATAAAGGTTTTCCGTACCTTCTTCTACGCCTGTGACGATTGAGGCAAAGTTGTCATCTAGCAAGATCATGTCAGCAGCCTGTTTGGACACATCTGAGCCAGCAATGCCCATAGCAACACCAATATCAGCCTTCTTCAGTGCTGGAGAATCATTCACACCATCCCCTGTTACAGCCACAATGGCTCCCTTTGGAACAGAAATTATATTTTAACTAGTGGTGGGGCGTTATCGGCATTAACATAAAGTGAAACTCTTATCGGCCCATAAAAAGAATATCTATTCTCAAAGTTGGGTTGGGAGCTGGGTCTGTACTACGCAAGCTATTATGACTTGATATTTTAGCGCAGATGTATACCAAGCCGAATTGCACTGTAAGGGGGCATTTAATATTACTATATTGAAACGTCTGTTTATCCATACTCCCTTAATAAAGGATTCCAGACATTAGAAAAATATTAGTCTATGCGTTTTATATTTAATATGAGGGAAATACACATCCGTAACAGACGTGACACACAATAAAACTTAAACTTCGTTTTGTTTTTTGTTTTTTTTAAATGAGTGATCGTTTCACTTGATAAGACCCTTATTCATCGTCTGGAATCAATTAAAGCCCTTTGAACAGTTTGCACTGAAACTGTCTTTTGGACCTTGAACTGTTTTGTTACCAGTAAAGTGCATTATATGGAAAGAAATCCTGGAATGTTTTCATCAAAAACCTTAATTTCTTTTCGACTGAAGAAAGAATGACATGGATATCTTGGATGACATCGGGGTGAGTAAATTATCAGCAAAAGTTTTTTTTTTTTTAAAAGTGAACTACTCCTTTAAGGTGAATTTCCTTTTGTATTAATTGTATCTTAATATTAATCAATGTTTCATCTGCCAATTGCCTGGATTTAAAAAAATATGAAGTAAATATAGCAGACAATTAGATAATCACGACATGACACGGAATTTATTTTTAGAATATATTCAGAAGTTCAGTCATTACCTGTCGCTGACACCCCTCGACAATAATCAGTTTCTGCTGTGGTGACGTTCTGGCAAACACAATTTCTGTGTGGTACTTCAGAATATCATCTAGCTGTTCAGCCGTGAGGTCCTTCAGGTCTCCGCCATGAACCACACAGGCCTTTGCATCTCTGAAAAAAGACATTCACTGAGTTATGAGATGTATGTCAAGGCAAGTTACAGTAACATTTTTAGTAAAACTAACACACGGTGATACCTAGGGTTGACCTCATTGACAGGTATATTCAAGCGAGCTGCAATGTCTTCCACAGTCTCATTTCCCTCAGAAATAATCCCAACACCCTTTGCTATGGCTTTTGCTGTGATTGGATGGTCACCGGTTACCATGATAACCTAATAGTTCAGAAATATTTGTGTAAACTATAATTATGTAATAAATTCAGCATATATGCTGGACTCGCATCACTGCTTTACCTTGATTCCTGCACTTCTGCATTTGCCTACAGCATCAGGTACAGCAGCACGTGGAGGGTCGATCATTGACATAAGACCCACAAAGCACAGATTGTCAGTAGGGAAATTCACATCCTCAGCATCAAACTTGAAACCTTCTGGAAACTGATCATCAGGGAGGAAGAAATGACAGAAGCCTGTAGGAGAAGATCGTAAATGATCAGTCCACAGTTTGCTCAGGTGAACTCTCAACCAAAATTTGAAGAAGCAGTTTTTTTTCTCTCTTTACCCAAAACTCTTTCTCCAAGGCCCCCAAGCTCCAGATAAGCATTCTGAAAGGATTCTTTCATTTCATCATCCAAAAGCTGTTCCTTCCCTTGGATCAAGATAGTAGCACATCGTTCCAGGATTCTCTCCGGGGCTCCTTTCATGACCAGCAAGTGTTTAGACTCTGCGCCACCAGTTGGGTTCTTGTGCACCGACAACTACCAAAGCAAGCATCAGACCAATTTAAATAATGGTGAGATGTATTTTATTAATAGTATGTGAAAATTTGGGCTGTCATTTGAACATATATATATAGTGTGATTACTTAGATGAAAAAAAACACAAAATAATGTTCCTACCAAGCTTGAAGTAACAGCATCATGGTTTAGTAAATTCACAATTCAACACAGACTAGGGGTGTGGCAGTACATGTATTCGTATTGAACCGTTGGTAACACTTTACAATAAGGTTCGTTAGTTAATATTAGTTAACTACATTAGTTAATATGAACTAATAATGAATAGCACATATACAGCATTTGTTAATCTTTGTTAATGTTATTTTCAACATTTACTAATACTTGATTAAAATCTTGCTAACATTAATTAATGCACCGTGAACTAACATGAACAAATGATGAACAGCTGTATTTTCATGAACTAACATTAACAAAGATGAACAAATGCAGTAACAAATGTATTGCTCATGGTTAGTGCGTGTTAGTAAATACATTAACTAATGTTAACTAATGAACCTTATTGTAAAGTGTTACCGAACCGTTTCGGTTCGAGGCTTCCGGTTCGATACGCATACAAACCGAACGATTCCTTGGACCATTTTTCTTGACGACAAAATTCGCACACAACGTTGCGCAACATCAAATGGCAAGAGTAATGAAAGTGGAACGAAACTGCGGTACTCATTATGTGCTTCACGGATCGTTTATCAGTTTGGCAGTGGTGGAATGTAACGAAGTACAAATACTTCGTTACTTTACTTAAGTACATTTTTCACGTATCTTTACTTTACTTAAGTACAATAAATAGTGCCTACTTTTTACTTTTACTTCGTTACATTTCGCAGCAATTATTTTACTTTCTACTCCACTACATTTCTACAACTTCTGTTACATTTTCGTTACATTTTCTGATCAGTTTTTCCCCTGCCAAAACGTAATCTGACCATCCGTTCGTTGCACGTTTGTCTCACCAGTGACGTTCGGTTGCCATAGATACAGTATATCAACCCGGTCACACTAAATGAGTCTCATACGCAGTGTGTTTATCATGCAACTCATACGCGAAATTGTTTTTACGTGCATAGGAAACACACCGTGTGTGATATATGTTTGGTTTGGTTAGGATTATGGCAAGCCAAGAGGTTCAGAATTACACCATAAATGAATCGCGTTTACTGCCAAACATAGTTATTAACATATAGTACTAAGGATAAGCATGATATTGCCTAATTGCAAGCTTGTTTCAGAAATGGTGACATTTTTTTCCATCATTATTGAACATCATTATAGGAGTAGGCTATTAGGTTGAATGAGTTAGAATTAAATGTTTTATTAATCATTAGAAAATAGACATTAAAATAATAAATTGTTATGCAAGTACTTTTACTTTTAATACTTAAAGTACATTTAAAATAAAGTACTTTTTACTTTTTACTTAAGTATGGTTGTCATTGTGTTACTTCTACTTTTACTAAAGTAAATATTTATCTGGGTATTTGTACTTTTACTTAAGTACTGAGATTCAGTACTTCCTCCACCACTGCAGTTTGGACCAGCAACATCTGTGCAGCCATAGATAGTAAAAGAATTGGACAGAGCGACCCCAAATATTATGTAAATAAATATCTATTAAAATGTTATTTTTATTTTTATTATGTGATGAGCAAAACATTATTTGTTAATCCTTAAAAGATGACTCCCATTTATAAACCTGAAAGTTTCAAGATGTAGGAAAACAAGTTGTTTTTTCTTTAACAAATAGGACATTTCTCTGGCATTTCTTTCTTTCTGCTTTATCGAAAACGTACCGAACCGTGACTTTAAAACCGAGGTACGTACCGAAACGTGATTTTTGTTTACCGTTACACCACTAACAAAGACCCACTTAATTTGACTAATTAAATGGTTTACTTAAAAAAAAAAAATCTTTTTTTATTTGCATTCCAAATAAGAATCCGTCTTATTTTTACAATATGTAGAAAGATGTAAGATCCTAAATCCAGTACCTGATATTTGTTTGTAGAGTTGAAAGGGATTTCCGCTGCTTTCTTGTACTTTTCTCTCATTTCTTTCACTGATCCACAGCAAAGCTCAATGCATTTCAGCAGAGCAGATTCAGACGCATCCCCAGCAACATCTCTCTAAACATTTAAACACACAAGTGAGATATTTCATTCTATCTATCTATCTATCTATCTATCTATCTATCTATCTATCTATCTATCTATCTATCTATCTATCTATCTATCTATCTATCTATCTATCTATCTATCTATCTATCTATCTATCTATCTATCTATGTGGAAACTGTTATATATTCATCAAAAACAAACCTTCAGAATTGGCACATTGGTCTGTTCGGCCAGGAACACAGCCCTGTTGCAGAGCCCAGCAACACGTGCCAATGAGGCCCAGGTGGCCGAGCTGCGGTCAAAAGAGGTCCCGCTCTGATTCTCTGTGGTGTCAGCCTCATGGATCTGGTTATCAAACCACATGTGAGCTACAGTCATGCGATTCTGTGTTAACGTGCCAGTTTTATCGGAACAGATGGTTGAGGTTGAGCCCAGGGTTTCAACGGCCTCAAGGTTCTTAACCAAACAGTTTTTCTTAGCCATTCGTTTAGCTGTGAGGGTGAGACAAACCTAAAGAACGAGAAACAGAGAGTAGGTGTCATGCAAATATAAGGGCCTAACCTTCAAACAAAGTAAATTTGAATTAACTTACTGTGACTGTAGCAAGAAGACCTTCAGGCACATTGGCCACAATGATGCCAATGAGAAAGATAACAGCCTCCAACCAGGAGTAACCAAGAACAAGAGAAAGAATAAAGAAAGAGAGACCCAGGAAGACAGCCACGCCTGTGATGATGTGGATGAAGTGTTCGATCTCAATGGAGATGGGGGTGCGTCCAACCTCTAGGCCAGACGCAAGCGTTGCAATTCGACCCATTACAGTGCGGTCTCCGGTGCTGATGACGATGCCACGTGCAGTACCTAAAACAAATGAGAAGCAGAGGATACCAAAGTATCAGGCTTGTGTTTTAAAAAATAATGAAGAAATTAAAACTCTATTAAGCAAAAACACATTAAAGTGTTTGAAAGTGACAGTAAAGACATCTACTATGTTACAAAAATGTTTATTTCAAATAAATGCTGTTTTTTCGAGCTTTCCATTCAGCAAAGGATCCTGAAAAAAAGTTTCATGGTTTCCTCAAAAATATTAAGCAGCACAACTATTTTAAACATTTAAAATAATATAAAAATATACAGAGAGTGTCAAATCAGCTGCTAATAGCTGCTGAAAGTTACATTTTAAAATATATTCAAAAATGTTTAAAACTATAATAATGTATTATATATAACTGTATATATGAATGATATATAACTGTAATAATATTTCACAATATTTCAGTTTTCACTGTATATTTGATTAAATAAATGCAGCCTTTGTGAGCATAAGGCTTCTTTTCAAAATATCTTACAACCCCAAACTTTCTAACCGTAGTCTATGTAAAATAAATTATATTCTTATATGATGCAATTTAAATATGTGATACTGCTATTATACAACAGTTTAATAAACAAAAAGTTAATATCATGTGAATTATATTTTAGACACAATATCGCCAGTTACTTTTTTTTTTTTTTTTTTTTTGTCAATTATTGCTTTGACAAAAAAAAAAAAAAGTAGTTCCAAATAAAACCACATGAGAATTAACCACTGGTGTTCCTGTAAATTAATCGAATCAGAAAAAGAAAATGTTTAATGACTCGTCATAAAGACAGTCACTTTTTCGCCACCTATAATGACTAATAATAAAGGAAAAGTGTCAATATAAAAATAAAAAAAAGTGTATGAATTTATTTACAATGAAATCTAGAAGTGAAACTGAACATCTGTAGTGAATGAAAATATAAAATACCTTCTACACAATTGGTGGAAAAAAAAGCAATATTCCTGGTCTCTAGAGGATTATCATTTGAGAAATCCGGAGACCGTGTCTGAGGCTCTGATTCTCCAGTCAGAGAGGAGTTATCCACCTTAAAACATCCAATTTAAAAGATATGCTTACATAATGCCACTGCCACAGAAAGGAAATGAAGTTACACACTACACTGATCAGGTAAAGTAAGAATTAGAGGCTTATAATAACCTTGCAGCCATGTGAGCCCACGATTCTCAGGTCAGCAGGGATCCTGTCACCACCTTTTACTTCCACCAGATCACCAACCACCACTTCTTCAGCATTAATTTGCTTCTTTTCACCATCACGGACAACCAACGCTTGCTAGAAACGAAAAAAAAGTGTATAATCTGAACATAAAACACATAAGACAACACAAAACTACAATGCATTTAAGCTTATTAGTTTATTAGGTTTGAAGACAGAAATGTTTAATGGAATGGCAAAAAATAGGACTAAAATTAGGAAGAAATATGTACCTGGGGAACCAAATTCTTGAAAGAGTCCATAATTTTTGAGCTTTTAGCATCTTGATAGTACGAGAAACATCCGGTGATGATCACCACAGCTGATAACACAACTCCCAAATAAAGCTGCATTGCACAAAGAGATAGACATGATTAGATATAATACATCCAACAAAGGAATAGGGTTGCACCAATGTGAACATTTGTCTGATACCGATAATTCTTTGTATTTGAAAACTGATAACTGATATATTGGCCGATAAATATAAATCCAAATTTTTATATAGTTTTTGAGCGCCTGATTACAAAAGCAAAAGTCTCACCATAAAAAGCCATGTCCCAAGCACACAATTATGTCCTCATTATAATTTTATATAGCTTATATGACAGACTTGAGCTGCACATGTTGTACTTGACAGTATTGTCCTTTTTTGAAGTGATTCCAATCATATTTCAAGCTAGTTAAAAGCATCATGGCGAACTCTTCTGAAGTGTCGCAGCTGTAGGAAATAATATATTTATTTTTAATATATAGGCAATATTTTCTTATCAGGCCAATAACAATAACATTAAAAATGAACATATATTGGCCGATATTATGTTGGCCGATATATATCGTGCATCCCTGTAAAGGAACACACATATTTTTCAGCATTGCCTCTCACATTGTCATTGGCAGGCTCATCCTCCATTGCTGCCTGAATGCCATATGCAAGAAAGCAGAGAACAGCACCAGTCCACAATAGCATGGAGAAACCACCAAACATCTGCTTACAGAACTTCACCCATTCTGGGGTAGTTGGAGGTGGAGTGAGGGCATTAGGGCCATCACGGATCAGAATCTCGGCCGCACGGGTGGTTGTAAGACCCTGATTAAGTCAGAGAGAAGACAATGTTAGTTACTGTTCACTAGGGATTTATTAAAAGTAATTTTGTAAAAGAGAGAATAAAACTTGGAGAGCTTACTCTGCTCAAGTCTGTACCATATTTACGGTGGAGCTCCTCCAAAGTCAGTTTGTGATCATCCTGAAATAAATATTATTCCAAGATTTTTCAGTCTTTTTCAGAAAAATTATTATACAGTGTATTATACCGAAACAAAACTGTAAGTAAAGACTTACCAAATTCACTTCCTTTTTCAGCTCATCCATATCACTCTCCTTCTTCTTGATTTTGTTCTTTTTCTTCCCTCCTTTCTCTGACGTTGCCGCCAGTTCATATTGGTCCCGTCCATCCTGAAATAGATGATTGAAACATTAAATAATAATAACTTTAGGGGTTCTTGGCTGTGACAATTGTTTACTGAGTTATGTTATAATTCACATGGAATAAATTAAATATAGCCCGACCGATAAAGGATTTTGAAGGCCGATACCGATACAAATATTTGTTGGTTTTAAAATCCGATATTCCGATATATCGGCCGATATATATATATATATATATAATTTTTTTATTTTTTTATTTTTTTCAGAAACGCACAACAAAATATTAACAGATTTCCCTAACATTAGTTATTTATGAGTTTTAATATAAATGCAGGATGTGTGCCCTCTGGTGGACAAACTATACAACTCCAACACTCAAGCGTGTTTCGTCCATTTTTATTTTATTTTTGAAATATTAATTTATCGGCCATTATAAATGCCGATACCGATAGTTTGGAAAGTGCCTATATCAGCCGATAATATCGGTCTGGCTCTAAAATGAAATGAAACAAAATTTCTGTCATTATTTACTCTTACATTGTTTCAGACCACGTATCTTTCTTCAGTGGAGCACAAAATGAGATATTGTGAAGACTGTGCTGGTAGCTCTTTTTCATGCAAATAAAGCTTTCTGAAGCTTCTAAAAGGGATTCAAAATCAACGTAAAAGTGGTTTGAACACTTGGGTTCTATATTCCAAGTAGCCAGAAGTTATACAATCTATTTAGGTGAGAAACCGGCTGACATTTACACCTTTTTTTACGGATAATATTCTCCTCCAGTAGGCTGTTAACTCATGCGACCAGATCATTGCATCAGTGAATAGCAACTGAGAACCAAATTAGTTTGATTCATGGATGAATCATTTAGACTGATTCTTTAAATTGGACCAACAGATTCATTGGAAAGATCTGGTTCAAAAGAATTCATACGGCTTCAGAAAACTTGGAAAGTGGTTGAACGGACTACTATTGAAACACTTTAGTGCTTTAACATCCATTTTTAAAGCTTGGACAATTTAGGGTCTCATTTATTGTAACTGTGTCAAAAAGAGGAGATAAAACTTCAAATTTTCACCTCTTGAGTTTTGGAGAAGTTGCAGAAGTTTAGAACAACATGAAGGTTGATGTAATAACAACAGAATTTTTTGGTCAACTATACCTTTATTAAAAAGAAAATTAAGCAGTATGTAAAAAATGATATTTTAAATGCATGTTGTTGTTTTTTTCCCCCCATTAGGCTATTACTTGTATCATATCTCATGGCATTAGCCTACCTGCCAACCTCCCGATATCTCAATGGTCTTTGATGTATATCGAAAAGATCAGCTTTCTGAGGACATGATCTGATACATGGAACAAACAAGTCTAAAAATGTTCTGTGGCACAAAGCCAGTCTCAACTGGGGACATTGAAGCAACTATGTCACCTTGGCCTCTATCCAATGAAAATAAATTACCAGAAGCAACAAAGCCTTTTCCCTCAGTACATTTCCGCTCCAAAAAAGAGCACGAGTATGCAACGGTGGGAGTATCATTAGTTAATCTCAGAATATTTGTGAGGGTCACACATTCACAGACAAACACTAGCACAAGACTTCCACTCATGTTTTATTTAGCTGTGTCCAGTCAAACAAAGGTCACTGCAATTGTTGCTTCAGGCATATTATGCCACCTTCAAGGTGACCAAGAGGAGTGTGACGGGAACAACTGTTTGTGAGAATAAAACATGTTTCATCAGTTGCAAACAATCCCACTTAACACCCAACCAAACACATTTGTTTGATTGTACAGTGAAAGAACCTGAGTCTAGACACTCTGAAAATAGCTGCAGTACATCATGAGGCAAGCAGCTACATGTTGACATATTTTTTATATTCTTATTAAAACGGATTAGAATGGTTTGTGGTGATTCTGGTGTACTGACCTAGATAAGCCACACCATGTTCTTGAGGGGAGGAGAGAAAACTCCACTCAGAAACAACAGCCTGTGAGTGTGGAACTAGTTTTAGGAAGTGCGTAAGAACATGTGCAACTATTGCGCAAGAGCAATTGCAATAAAGTAGCAAACACAGTGGAAGCACAGTTTTAAATCATGATTCCACACTGAGTATGTTAATAGGCCCGGAAAAAGCGATGAATAGTAATACTTCATGCACTCCACAGGTCATAATGCAGCCTACGACACTCCTACTTCAAAATGAAATATACAACGCAGCAGTCACAGAATATGCAACAATAAACCACTCCACAGAATCTGACATTTTTATTCCATTCAGTTATCTAGTAGCCTATATTATCTAGTAGCCTACTCACCAGCTAACTTAATATATGCTATATAATAATTTCTTTTCTGAAAATAACTGTCATAAAAGCATCTTGAACTCCATTAATCTAAATATAAAATATGCTTCAAATCAAACGCGTATTATAAAACATATTTTACTTACACCAACTCCCATTTTCGCTTGTGAACGGAGACTGTGCTACTTTCTGTTCACTTTTCAAAGTCCTTTTCGAATGTCTGGAGCAGAGCATCAGATCAGCAGCGCCTCTGCTGCTGCTCAACTCATGCGAGGCTCGATAACACGTCTGTGTAAAAACTGAACAACCAATAGGAAGAGAGCAAACTCTGTGTGTACCCCGCCGTGTGTCTTTTTCTGTGTGAGCACACAAGTAGAGAGAAGAGAAATATCTAAGATTTGACTTTGAATCCACCGAGAACGTTTTATATTATGTTTTACTGCTCTTTACATTACTCTAATAATTATTATAAATATGATAAAGCTTGTCTCTTCAATAGCTTGTCAGATAATAATACATCAGAACAGAATAAATAAACTTTCACTGATTAACTAAAAGTGTTAATTACACAATTAAAGCAGACAACTGGAAGTTGATGTACTTTGACTAATTGTGGTAATTAACATTAATTTACACTATTAGTTAATATGCTATTAAGGAATTAATACACAATGACACATTGAATTTATAGCAATTCATGTATTACTTAATCTATTAATCATATAGACGTTTTATTAGTTGTTGCTGATGCAGTAATAATCAATTAATGGTTTAGTTCTTCATGAGTCATACATTATCTCGTGATTATCTGTGCATTAGTTAAACATGAATTAATGCATATTGGTGTAACCGTATTGTAAAGTGTTCCTATTAATACAGAAAAGCATGATTGCAAACAATTTAAAGGGTTAGTTCCCCAAAAATTGTTTTCATGTTCCAAACCTGTAATGTGAACACAAAAGACGATATTTTGAAGAATGTTGGTAACTCGACAGTTGACAGTAGCCATTCACTTCCATAATACGCTTTCCATGGAAGTTAATGGGTGCCATCAACTGTCTGGTTATGGACATTCTTTAAAATATCTTATTTTGTGTTCAACAGAAGAAAGAAACTCATAAGTTTGGAATAACTTATGAGAGAATAAGTAATTTTTTTTTCATTTTGGGGTGAAGTAACACGTTAATGCAAAAATGTTCCTTGGTGTAATACATTTGTGTACAACAACGGCATCGATTTTTAGAGTAAAATATAATGTATTGTGCAGTCTTTGTTTTATTATACAAATCAGTTAATTGTTAAAAGCTAAAAAATCAAATATACTTCTCATCATTGGTTGATTTTGCCTCTCTTATGTTTTACTCTGCTTGTAAAGAAACCATGACAATGTGGGAAACCAAACCAAGAACGAACGCCAGGAAATCTACAAGTGGCTAAAAGATTAATACAATGCTGGTGTTGAACTGGAGCCAGCGAGTGCAAAGAAGGGTTACCATGTAGTTTTGGAGTTGTCCTATAACATTATTGGTGATTTGCAACATTATAATTGTTTGCTTATGCCTAAATATTGCATTTTAAAGCTGTTGCTGTGTAAATCTGAATGCTTAAAATGAGGTCTTAGGACCTATTATGTAAAAGATTTGGCAGTAATCTGTGTGGCTAAGCCACACTTTTCTGCCACCAAACTTTCATAAACGCCTGAGAAATATCTGTCACATGCAAAAGAAAGAGCTGCGAATGGTTTGAAATAAGCCCACTTTAATGGGTTTTCCAATTTCATTTGATGCATTGCTTTTATTTTATGTGTAAGCCTGTCATCACTAATGGTTATCTCACTCAAGTCTCCGCTTGGTGTGTTATCTGTTTATACCAAAGGGACACAGATGCTACCTCACAACAAATGCATTGTAATTCTCCCCTTTCAATCCCTTTGATCTGATCACAAATCCATTAAAGGCATTTCTCTCATTGGGACATATCAAAGACAAGCTCTGTTTTCTCTTGATCTCTGTCCAGCTCACATTCATTCACCATCTCCCCATTTCAGATGTCCATAGAAGTCCAAATATAGACCACACGCATCTTTTTAAACAGGTCACGATGTCTTTTCATGGATCCTATTATAAACAAAACACAAACGTGTCACGATAGACAAGGTTTCAGATAACACCACCCACACCCTGGACTGAGACACAATGGCCACTGTAACAGTCCTGTCGGTTGATGGAAAAGCCATTACTTTTTTCATAGAAGAGCATTAGTGCTGGTGGGCATTCTGTCTGTGGCTCACTTTACTGATAATGATGTGTCAAAACCTGTTAGACAGTGAGAAAATGAATGATTGAGGATGTGACCTTAGGCATGACAGCACACAGAAATGAAGGTGAGTAGATGACAGAATATTCATTTATAGGTAAACTACCCTTTAAAGCTACACTGTGTGATTTTTACCCCCATCTAGCGGTGAAAAGGTATATGACCATCCAGTGAATATTAGTTTCTGTTCCTCTCAATTCCGATTTTGTTTTAACTCCTGCGGTGGCCAACGTAGTCCAAGATTAACATGGCTTCCAGTTCGACCTCGTCCATGAGTGTTAACTCAAACATAAACGCGGAAGGCGAAGCTTGAATTAACGGGTATGTCCCTCTTTGGCTAATGTACTTTCAAGATGGAGGGGCAACATTGCGACCGACATTAGAATCCCTTGCCCGTATGTATTTTCAATGGCATATTATACACTCACGAGAATATTTTATTACTCGAACAAAGTAAATATACATTAATGAGCAGTGTTTTAAGTGTTTTTAGCTAAGAATAAACAGAGTTACAGTGTAGCTTTAAGTGTTGACTTTGGATTAGATGTTCTGGGTAAAAATCCTTAGGAAAAATGTAAACATGCACAAATGAGTTGTTGACACATTAAGAGTGGCGAGCTAACTGTAAATTTGTAATGAGAATGTTTGAGTTCATATTTATATCCCAGACTTTTTATTGCAGACATCTTGGCATCTAAAATTTATGAAAAAAGAATCTTCTGCTTACAATCCAAGCATTTAAACAAAAAAATATTGTTGGCTTTCTATATTTATCTCTTTCAACATGGGCTTGGTTTCCCGAAGCGCCAACTTTGCTGTATCGTTATCTTACTCCTCACATACTCTGGGTTTATATCTCTCTTTGCATATTTTGTAACTGTCAGTCTATATCTGTGTCAAAGACAGATGGCTCATCTTCATGTCAGTCCCGTTGTCACACCAGCCTTTCTAGCTTCTTTCCTCTGCAACCCATGCGTTTCTCGTTTATCAGTGCGCCTGTCACCACTGTCTGTCTCTCTCTCAGACTATGCCACTCCATCTTGTCTTGATGCTGAACATCTTCGATCGAAGCCTTTTGATGTTGGCTCTGTCTCCAGCTCTAAAAAGATGCAGCAGATGTGAAAGTATATCTAAACACTGAATGTAACTGAATGTAACAGATGATCCAAATTCATCACATAAAAGGAATAGTACCCAAAACTAAAAATCCATGCTTTACTAATGCCTCACATTTTTTAAACCCATAATCTTTTTTTTTTTTTTTTTCCCCATGAAAGACACAAACATAACATTCACATTGAAACTTTGTCATACAGTTACCTATCAAGTTCCAATAGTAGGAAGTATCAATTGTCATCTCTTTTATGGTGCTTTTAGCTTATTATTTTCCGTTTTATTAAAAGCAGCTAATCATGCTACATTCATGGCAAAATATAATCAGATATATTTTCTTATATGTTCCAATATATACAAAATATACAAAAAGGGACAAGAAATAAATACATAAATAAATACATAATCATATTTTAAATAATTCTAAAATAGATTTATCAATTTCAATACATTGGGAAAATTATTTTATTTACATACATTTTTTTTTATTCAATTTTATTCAATCGTAGTTGTAAGCTGTACAGTTATATTTAAGCCAATGAAATAATAAATACTTTACAGTCATATATTTTGGATACATTTAATTTTCAATACAGTATAAACATGTTGTACATTTTGTAATATATTTTGGCATTTGAAATAGTCTATATATTATTTAAGCCATGCTGTTTAAAGCATAGGCCTTTTGAATATATTTATTTATGTCAGTGAATAATGACTTAAATTTTGATCTTTTCATACCACAAGTAGCCTACATCAAGCTTCAAGAGCTATGGAATATAGCATACAAGTTGTACAAGACTAATTTTATGATATATCTGTGGTCCTTGTTTGTGCTTTTTGGAGCTTGGCAGCCAGCAGTCATTAGAAAAGGTCATTTCATATAGAATTTACAGCATAAAGGTTTAAAATGGCATGCGGATGATTAAATAATGACAAAATGATCATTTCTGGGCAATAATCCTTAGTGTGATCGCTATATCTTGCACTCAATGTAATATTTCATACAACATCTGGTTGATAGTAGCTGCAGAAATATGTTTGCATTTGACATGTTTATGTGAAACAGGTCTATTCCTCAAAGCTCCATATAATAGCTCATGCCACCCAGATGACATAATGTCCAGGGAAAGCTCACACTGAAGCCATTATGCCATCGTACCAGCAGGATGTTACGCACAATTGTCCCTTTTCAAAGCCAGCGAGAGAAAGAAAGCGTGTAACAGAGAGTGAAAGAGAGGGTCGCTATGTTTACCACCATCCAAGGGAATGTTCCCTCAACCATTCACTAAGGCAGTTGCAGGGTTCTCCTCTTTTGTTGTGCACTCACTGAACTCAATCTTCCTCAAGGCCAAGGGTAATTTATCTCTGGACTCATACTTGCATGATGCAAAACAGGAGTCGTGCACGATTTTTATTGGATACTAGTCGTAACCAATCTAGTAGAACATAGACATATTGAAAGAGATATGATAGAAAGGGTGAAAGAGAGATAGCGGGAGGATGAGGGACTCCCAGTCAATTGTGATGCATGAGCGTGCGCCACCCTAAACAAAGAGCCGGTTGTTTCTTGAAATGCACTGAGCCTAGAAAAAAAAACTACATTAAAACACATGGCACATATAAACACAACCAGAGGAAATAAAAGCACAAAACAAGCTCAAAGGGCAGAACTTTCCAATGTGATAAAAAGAGAAGAGTGGAGACGAATGTTGAAACTATAATTAACAAAGGTTAATATTCATGTTACTTTATGCATTAAATAATGTTAACTACTAAACTCTGGAAAGAGCATCTATTGTAGTTGTTGCTTAGTTGGTGAGGCACTCTGCGGATGATTTAATCTTGCTTATTGGTGCTCAGTTCTGCTGATGAAGACTAATGAAGAGACATGCTTTTAGCAGGCAGAATTAGCATGTACTAGCAGCAGGAGCTAACTAAGCTAACAAGCTAAAACTGACTACCTGAGTAAAACACACAGTAATATCACGTATTTTACCATGTATTTGTTTTTGTTGTTGTTGTATTATTGTTAGTTTAGCTGATTAGCATGAGAAGGAAGCTAGCTCTGCTGCTAGCTATTTTGTTTTTAGTCAAGATGCATCAATTTCTACTCAGTCTGTCTCAGTTAAACATCTTAATCACAGAAATGTCCTTCTGAATGAAAGATTACAGCAAAACTAAAGAGAAATATGAAAAATATGATGTAACAGACATGATGGGGCTGTATGATGAAAAGGCCATTTTGTCTTATTATGTTAGCTTAGCTGGTTAGCTTAAGAAGTAAGCCCCTGCTGCTAGCTATTTTGTTTTTAGTCAAGATGCATCAATTTTCCACCCAGTCTCTCTCAGTTTAAACATCTTAATCACAGAAAAGTCCTTCTGAATGAAAGATAAGAGCAAAACTAAAGAGAAAAGAGAAATATGAAAAATATGAAGTAAAAGACGGCTGTATGATGAAGGAAGGACATTTTGTCGGATTATTTTAGCTTAGCTGGTTAGCATGAGAAGTAAGCCCCTGCTGCTATAGCTATTTTGTTTTTAGTCAAGATGGCACCAATTTGCGACTCAGTCTCTCTCTGTCATGGTTCTGTCATTTCTGCTTTTGTTACTAGTTCTATGGTGCCATTTCCTGTTTGACTCATGTTTATATTAGTTTCATGTAAGCACATTGCTCCTGATTATTCATGTGCTTTGTCTAATTGTTAGCTCCTCCCTTCTCGTTGTCTGTTTAGTATTTAACATTCTTCACCTGTTGTCTCGTGCCGTCCTGTCTGTGTTTCCTTTATAGCCTCCTTTGTGGTTTCAGTCCGTTGCTGGTTCGTTTAAGTTCTTGTTCCCAGTGTTTTTGCCCTTTTAGTATCCGTTCTGGTTTTTCCCCCACGCATAGTTTTGTTTGTACTTTGCATTTAGTTTTTTTGTTGGTTAATTAAAATCTTACCTTTGTTTTCCTGCAATTGAGTCCTCGTTTCCTGATTATCACGTGACACAGTTAAACATCTTAATCACAGAAAAGTCCTTATGAATGAAAGATTACAGCGAAGCTAAAAATGAAAGAGATACAAATAGGTAACACAGACCTACCCTATCTCACGACCAATTCGTACGAATTCGTACGAGTGATTAAAAAGTGTCTTATTCGTACTAATTCCTACGACCTCACTCGTACGAATTCATACGATTTGTCTAAACCCACGTGACGGTTATGTTTAGGGGCGGGGTCAGGGGTAGGTCATTCGTACGAATTCATACGAATTGGCCAATTCGTAAAATATGTAGGATTTAGCAAAATCGTACTAATTTGTACGAGTGAGGTCGTATGAATTGTTACGAATTAGCCACCCCGTAAAATTCGTACGAATTCCCATGAGATCGGGTGAAGGAATATTATAGAAGGAAAACTTGTCTGATGTTTTTTCACAAACTCACAATTCTGGCACCATACAATCCTGTCGCCTCAGGGAGAAAAAACATTCAATTTATGCTGAGAAAAGCTATATTATACAGAGTATTTTACTTTAAGAAAGTTTATGGCTCCCAGCCTCAGTTTTCCGCATACATATCAACTTCTGCACTGAAGAGCTACAGAGAAAGCAGAGTGGATATCACTCAACACTCCATAAAATGTGGCTGTTGCTGTTGTATATTGACAGATATGTTGGACTGTCATTGTGAGGTTACAGTAGCTCCCAAATGAAGGTTAGAATCTCAAAAATATACACTCATCATGACAGATAAACAAACTCAAGAAGGCCTGTTTCATGAAAATGCAGCAATGTCTGGTAATTGTAAATACTGACACATTTATGTTTGATGAAAAACCAATCATACTGTCTTCCCTGACTATTTTGTTGATTAATTATACATTAAAAACAAAGGTTTTGGCACACTTATTCAGTTGTGTTAGCTCTTAGTTTAGTTTTTCATGGACTTCGTATTCTCATGTTGTTTGTATTCATGGATGTTTGTATATTCATCAGTCACGTGTGTTCTTTGTCTTTGTTTCCCGCCACTCTTCTGTTTCCATGGACACCGACCATTCCTCTCAGCATCATTTCGTCATCACTGTGTTTTTAAGTTCTTCCTTGTGAACTCTTCAGTTATTATTTTTGTTGGTGCACGCTGTTATGCCTGCTGCCTTCTATAAAGCTTGTTGATATTTTATAATCCTGTCGTCCGTCCATCTTTTTCAGACCCCTTGTGACAGGTTTCTTTATTGGCAACAATGGTTCCACGAAGAACCGTTAACATCCACAACCCCATTAAGAACCTCCATAAAAAGTTTTTTTTTATTTTTTTTATTATTGTTGGAAATGTTACTTTCGGTTTCTAAAGGTTTCACACTAAGAAAAAAAGTAAGAACTAACTTTCAGTAGAAAGGTTCGAACCAACAATGCTTATTTTATGGAATTGCTATGAAAACCCATTTCAGTAGCCTGCGCATTGTCCACCGACCTTATACAGACACAAGGTGAGCACCCCATCTGGCCTCACAAGCACCTCTAAATTTTGTCTTGTTCGCACTTCTGCATATTCAAATTTGCAGTATCACGATTATGAAGCCCACTTAATTTGTTGATTGAGATTTGGAAGATTGTAAAGAAGAAGTGTTTTGTGTCTGTTTTGGAGTTTGTCTGGTGACTAAATGCAATTTTTTGTATAGATTGAACATATAACGCTTGTTATGTTAAATGGAAGAAAGAAAGTCAAATGGGTTTGAAATGACATAGGGGTCAGTAAATAATGACAAAAATCTTCTTTTGGTGAACTAATCCTTGCATGTCAAATCACTGTGTCTCAGTTAATCTGGTTTGTTACATTTTTGTCAAAACAAAAATTAAAGTAATAGTTGTTTATTACTGACTTTTGCAATAACTTGTTTCACAATATTTACAATCTAACAAATGTTGCTGTAATCACAGTGCCCTCTGCTGGAGAGCAGAACTAAGGGTTCATGTCAGATGTTGTGAAAGATCAGCATGTAAAATAATCAAATATCTTATTTGAGCAGATCCTTTTGAAAGGGGACATGATGTGATTTGGAAATAATAGGGGGAAACAAAAATTATGTTAAATAACAAAATGGTAACACTTTACAATAATGTTTAATTTCTTAGCATTAGTTAACTTGAACTAACAATGAACAAGACTTTTAAAGAATTAAATAATCGTATCATTGTTAATGTTAGTGGTAATGTTTCAACATTCATTAATACATTTTAAAAATCAAAATCTGTATTGGTTAAAAATCAGTGAATGCACTGTGAACTACATGTCGACTATGACCAAACAATTAACAACAGTATGTTTACATAGATTAATTCATGTTGTAAGAACACTTTACAATAAGGTCTCATTTGTTAACATTAGTTAACAACATTAGTTAACATAAACTAATAATGAATCAAACTTTTACAGAATTAATTAATCTTAGTTAATGCAAATTGCAAAATTTACTAATATTATTACCATACAAAGTTGTATTTTTAGTATTAATTAATGCACTGTGAACTAACATGAACTATTTACTATTTATATATACTATTTATCAACTAAAATTAACCAGATTAACAAATATTGTAACAAATGTATTGCTCACTGTTAGTACAAGTTAGTTGATACATGAATAAATGTTAACAAATGAGACTGTAACGTGTTAAAGGGATAGTTCACCCAATAATTAAAATTACCCTATGATTTACTCACCCTCAAGCCATCCAAGATGTGCAGGATATTCTTCTTTCAGAAACAGTTAGTTATATAAACTGAGCTATAGAGTTATATAAATTGCTAGAGTTATATAAATTGATAGTTATATTAATAAGGTGGACTTTTATGATGGATAGATGCACTTTTATGATGGGTATATGCACTTTTATGATGAATAGATGCACATTTATGATGAATAGATGCGCTTTTATGATGGATATATGCACTTTTATGATGGATGGATGCACTTTTATGATGAATAGATGCACTTTTATGATGGATGGATGGATGCACTTTTATGATGAATAGATGCACTTTTATGATGGATAGATGCACTTTTATGATGGATAGATTCACTTTTATGATGGATGGATGTACTTTTATGATGAATAGATGCACTTTTATGATGGACATATGCACTTTTATGGACTTCAAAACAGAAATAGCCATGCACTGCTGTTATAAAGCTTGGAAGAGCGAGGATATTTTTTTAATATAACTTTTTTTTTACTTTTTCTGAAAGAAGAATGTCATATACACCTAGGATGACTTGAAGTGAGTAAATGGGCTAATTTTCATTTTTGACTAAACTATCCCTTTAACAATAAAATAATAATAAAAAAAATAGTAAAACAAGTGTGAATTGCTGATGAGAAAATGTATTAATTTAATTATTTAATTCAGTCTCTCGTTCATTCACAATGTTGGCCTACTGTAAAAAAGCTGACATCATAATTCTGGTGAAAATTTCAGGATAATACAGACAAAAGGAAGAAATACATACATACTTACAATAATCACAGCCTATTACCATGATTATCTCATCAATATGATGCAGTCAAAACCGAGCAAGGCTAACATATATCTATGCCATCTAACCCTCAGAGGAAGTTTCTAATGAACGTATGTTCCTGGGCTGTCCAGGAAATTATTGATTTTCTTTGCCACCTCATCGAGCTCATTAGTATTGCTATATTTCAGAAGGTTGTGGGATCGTACAAAGTAATGCCGGAGATAATGCTGGCTTACACACTTATGTAGCTTCTGCACCAGCCGTAATACACATCCCATGAAGTCTCTCCAGTCCCTGGTACAGGGGTACTTCTCACATGTCCAGAAAAGCAGAGTCTAGATGATGTAAGGACATTGGGAAAGTGTGAGAACTTACTTTTGTGTACAAGCAGTATGGTATTTCAACAGCCAAATGAACTTAAATCACAGGAAAGATGACAGGAGAAATGTAAAGAGGCTGTTTTGGCTGGTACCTGTAGATGGTAGGCAGTGATGACGGGTTTGCTTCCAGGGCACCAGACGTCCTCCTTGAGCTGTCTGACCACCCGATAACACTTCCTGCGGCAACCGCCGTCTTCATCTATGTTACTCAACATCACCTGCTCTGCCCGCGAGAATGACAGCAGCCAGTGGTAGTTTGACGTGGCCATTAGATTGAACCCAAACGACTGCAGGGAATTTATTAAGATTAATCAACAATGTATAATATATGCAAACAGTACCTAGACAATTTTCTACTTATTAGTCAGTTAATAACTGATATATGATATAATAATAATACAGTTTTTTTTATTCGCTTTGGTACTATTTTCACAAGTAAGATGTACATTTTTAAAACTTTTAGCGCTGATATCACAATCATGTTTTTTTTTTCAAACATTTCATCATGTTTTCTATTGTGTCAGTACAATACACAAAATCACAAGGGATCCTTTTCACAACACAAAATAAGTATTTCATTTATATAAATGTGTCATTCACAGTAATCACACTGCCTTTCAATGCCTTCTTCTTCAGTTTAATACAATGGTCTATTATTTAATGGAACTGATCTTAATGGTTGATCAATGTATCATTCTGTTCACCTATAGATTTCTATATTGATTCTATTTACAGTTCCTATAGAACTTGTTTGCAATTTCCAATATGGATAACCAAATGTAATGAGTTATTTTTACACAAGTGATTTCTAGATAATAACCACCAATATGTTCAAAGTAGAAAAAAAAGAAAGAATAGAGTATAAGTGAGAGGAAACAGTCAATGACTGTAAAACATCAGATTGATCAGATATGCAGATCTGTCAGTGACAGATGGCATCAAACAGCATTTTACATTACAGTATGTATGCCGTGTGATACTGTAAGCAGTTTACCATAGAGACTGTCACATTACTATCACTCAACCTTCATCTATGAAAAGGTCAACTACAGTATAGATTTGATAATGCAAGTGTATTTTCTAATGTGGCAACTGTAGCCTGCATTACTGTAATTATTTCAGCAACACGAGTGATTGTTTGCTGTTGAATGAACTGGTTGCTAAAAGTACTAAATTGAAAGTGTTTCTGCAATTAAACCAAATGTTCTCATTACATATTACAATAATCTTGTGTTTGAAACAATGGTTATGTGGACTGAAATGTGTATAACTGTAATGAATGCAAGAGTTCAGGTTTTGAAAGAAAGACTAGCTGTATTACATGTGTGATCAGTTTGGATTTGTGCACTAAGAGTTTTGAAAATGTACACCTTACTTGTGAAAATAGTACCAAAGCAAATAAAAACAACTGTAAAATAATATTAAAATATACAATATATACAATATACTCAGTATATACTGTATATATATAACAACAATAGCCCAAGTGTATATATTGTTTCTATATTTTCATTTTATGTTTAAGTTTTATATAATTATATGTGTGTGTGTGTGTGTGTATATATATATTTATGTAAATTCATATATACATCCACTGACCTTAATACATCGTGCACGCTCTGTGGAGGGCCATCTCTGAAAGAACCGGGGCCACCGAGCCCTCTTTGGCCAGTAGTTCATCAGCTCCACGGTAGGAACCAGTTCCACCTCAATTTGTGCATCTGATGTTTCCACAGCAACACGTACCACTGATCCAACTGATTCCAGCATACTCACCTTACCTGTGAAAGAAAGGCAAAAAAGAAAGTTATTTCATTTCATTTCTGTTACACTTTAGTGCACATTCATGCTCATCCATTAAGCTTAACAATTATTTACTCAGGTGGGATTTATTCTTGGATCCACATACTTATTGACCATTTTAGGATTCATTTTAAGGACAGAACTTGGGTTAAGGCCTTGAACAACAATCTGATTAACCTATCATTTATCTCTGATCTTCTTTTTTTTTTATATAGGAATATTGACCTTGTGCTATATGGTGTCTATGTGTTTGCAGAAAAGTGTTTACCATCAACACATTGAACCTGTGGGGTCAATGAGAAAACAGTGACTTTAAAAGCCCTGCTTGTCACATCCGGAGCTTTTTAAACTTCACACTGTTTCATTCTAAAGATTTCCATTGCTACAACTGATTTGTTATCATAGCTGCATACAAGCTTTTATCGATTGTAACCCAAATGCTTACAGTGGGATCCAAAATAAAACACTTACATTTTTCTAATTTAATACAATGGTTTTCATTACAAATTATATTCTAAAAATCATAAAGATTTTTCACTAGCAAGTATTGTAACACATACCAAGATTGTGTGTAGTGTAACAAACAATCAAAACAATGGATGCGTGGGTGGATGAGTAGGTGGATGGATAGATGGATGGATGGGTGAGTGGATGGATGGATGGATGGATGGATGAGTTGGTGGGTGGGTGGATGACTAGGTGGATGGATGGATGAGTGGGTGGATGGGTGGGTGAGTGGATGGATGGGTGGGTGGATGGATGAGTAGGTGGATGGATGGATGGATGGATGGATGGATGGATGGATGGGTGGGTGGATGGGTGGATGGATGGATGGATGGATGGATGGGTGAGTGGATGGGTGGATGAGTAGGTGGATGGGTGGATGGATGGATGGATGGGTGAGTGGGAGGATGGGTGGGTGGATGGGTGGATGGATGGATGGGTGGATGAGTAGGTGGATGGGTGGATGGATGGATGGGTGAGTGGGAGGATGGATGGGTGGATGGGTGGATGGATGGATGGATGGATGAATGGATGGGTGGGTGAGTAGGTGGATGGGTGAGTGGATGGATGGATGGGTGAGTAGATTGATCGGTGGATGGATGGATGGGTGGGTGAGTGAGTAGGTGGATGAGTAGGTGGATGGATGGATGGATGGATGGATGGATGGAACGGGTGAGTGGATGGATGGATGAGTTGGAAGTGAGCGATTAGTAGTGGATAGATGGAAGGGTGAGTGGATGGATGGATGGATGAATGGATGGATGATGGATGGATGGGTGGGTGAAAGGATGGATGGATGAGTAGGTGGATGGGTGGGTGAGTGGGTGGATGGATGGATAGAACGGGTGAGTGAATGCATGGATAAGTAGGTGGATGGATGGATGGATGGATGGGCGGCTGGATGGATGAATGAATGGATGGATGGGTGGGTGGTTGTTTTGGCTGGATGTATAATCCCAAAACAGTTGCATATCAATAAAATATTATTAGTATATTTTAATAATATATTATTATCATTCACTAGACAATGAGTGAAATCCATCACAATGTGTGATGGATGGGCGGCTGGATGGATGAATGGATGGATGGGTGGGTGGTTGTTTTGGCTGGATGTGTAAACAGTTGCATATCAATACAATATTATTAGTATATTTTAATAATATAAAATATTATTATCATTCACTAGAATCTCTTCTCTCTCGTGCTGTGTGAGTAAACAAAGGGGACACTATAAAAACACTAACTTGTTAGTCCACAGGTCTTTATCGATGTCTCCAGATGCTCTTTGAAGATGTTCACCACCTTGGCTGGCACAATATCACCCTCAATGGTCATGCAACCATCCTGCCACTCCTGACTCGGGTTGATGAAACTCTCCAGCTCCAGCCACTGGTAGAGCTTCTCTGGCTCACGGACCGGTGAGAGGAGATGAGACCCGCTGAGCGAGTAGTAACGCCACTGACGTGTTCGCCTCACCTTATAACCCATCAGGCCCTGTAGAGGCACTGAGATCAGGTACAGAGTTGGAGTGAGCACCTGCCAAAATGAGCCATAAATCTATCAGTATATCCGTAAAGCAATGAAAAAGCAGATGCACAATGTTTTACTTGTACATTCATGTTAAAGTTAAACTACAGCGGATAGTTTTGTCGCTTACTTGGATGGCGGGGTTGAATGCACATCTTCCCCGGAGTAATGCAGACCATTTTGAAACTAAAACTGTCTGGTCCTACATCGGATTGTGGACACCAGAGGAATAATGATGTTACAAAAAGCATCCATAATTAAATGTTACTATTTGCATAATAGACAATAGGCCTATGTGAAGTATTACTTTGAGACTGGCATTATGAACTCCAGAGTTTGCAATGGACTGGAAACGAGCATCCTTTGAGCTGACCGCAGCCGTAAGATCTTTTATGATTTTCTGCACATTTTCTACAGACTTTGAAACCTGCCGATGTCTGAGATCCACCTGACAATAACACATTCGACCACCATTAATACAGAACAAGTATCTTGTAAACAAGCCAAAACAGTGTCCTTAAAGCTAGCTGAATAATTAAAATAAAATGTAAAATTCTTTAAGCTATACCCAGAGTTATTTTTTAAGCTATCTAACTGCAAATAAAATTAACATATTATCAATCAACAACAGTTAAGTATTCCGTTTTAGATCTCAGTGCTTAATATAACCCATGACAGCATAAATAGGTCACCTGATTTTGCAAATAGTTGTCCAGATCTTCATCTGTAAAGTTGGTCATTTTGTAGTTTATCCTTAGAATCGGTGTTCTCTTCGAATACTATTTTTAGGACTTCTTTCCAGCAGCAGAGCTTGAAATAAGGTCTTTGTGGTTCTTTTTTGCAGTTCTTTTGTGTCCCAGTGCATGTGTGACACAGATTGCACAAGGGAAAAGCACTTCGACAGAGACCCATTGATCTCACAATATTGATTTATGAGATGCTAAAAAGCTCCCATGTTCCTCTGGGCAAATGAGTTCACCAATTGCTTACTCACATGGCAGATCACACACATAGAGAAATGTGAATGAAAACAATTGTTTCGTTTTAATCTAGTCTTCATAAGACGTAGATGTATAAACAAACATGCAACTAGACGATTTCTAAAAATTGTGCTTTTACGTCAGTCTGAATATATCACATTTTCAGCAATATCATCAAATAGATATTATATAAATATAATTAAAAAAATAAACATCTAAGACCACTTGAATCCTTTATTTATTATTTTTTTTGTTTTGTTTTATTAAGCCTGCAATTTTTTTTTTTTTAGTATTTTGAAAAAATAATAATAAAACCAATCGACATTGGAGTCCAAAAATCTGAGGCCACTTTTAAACCTAGGATGAATAAAATAAAAATAAAAAGGTGCTCTGGCATAAAATGAATTAGAAAAATTAATGAGTTCATGTAGCTTGAGCACAGTCATTACAGTAAAAGAGGGACAGTATAATGACAATGGTGATCATTTTTAATGAAATTGACTTCTGGACCCCTCAGTATGTCATTCTCATTCACCACAATGCACAACATGTGCATGAATTGGCTGACTGCTTACATGGTCCAATTTAGTAGAGGTCATGTGATTGCAATATAGAAAAAAAAAAAAAACATTGTTCCATCACTTGCACTCCACCCATTAACACACATTAACTGTCTGCTGTCAGTGGTGGAGAGAAAGTGAACTAATGTCATCTGGGTCTTATTATAGCCATGTAATACCAATTCATTAACATCATAAATAGGCCTAACACTTATTTATGCAATTAGATGGAGCAAATAATGAACCCTGCTGGAATAAACACACCTCAAACCAGCCTGGGCGGCATCTCTCAAAAGCATTGTAAGCCTAGATCACAGAACTGCACCAAAGACCTGTCTCTATGATCAAGTTAGCTCACAATTCTTTTGGGAAACACACCCTGGCCCTGGATTGTTTACAGAATGGTCACATTTTCTCCATACTAAATCACCGTGCAAAGAGGACAGAGCTAGATATATTTTTAATAAATATTTTTTTTAAACGAGAAAGAATGAAGCCTGTTATGAATGTCTCTAAAATTCGCCTACTGAGTAGTGTTGATTTTTGTCGCCATCTAAAGGAAAAAAATAGATAACGCGTTTTACCCTGACAGACTACATTTCCCAGCAAACTATTCGCCATTAATATATAACAACAAACTCCAGTGCATTTGTTTTTTTAAACGGTGTCATTCATATAACCTAAATACATGGTGACCTAACTCACGCTGCAGTGGAGAAATCCGAGCAAGGTATGTCCTTGTTGTTACTGTTTTTAGGCTGAATGATCCGATGTTCATGTTTGATATGTAGTTTTGAGCATTAGCTCTCATGCTACAAACCTGTCCAATAACACTGGAGTATTTTGTCGACTAATAATCAAATATGTTTATCGTAATCATCTAGAAACACTAGCGCACGGGTTATTGACAACACTATAAAATCTGGCGTATAGCAATAAGCTATATGCTAACAAGTAGCCTACATGAATTGTAAATAATGGGCCCCCCTAATTTTCATTGACGTTTTCCGCCAAAATAAAAGCTCGATGGTTTAACTTTTGAAGATATCAGGAGACATATCATAAATAATAGTGCTGTCGATTTATTATTAACTTTTTTAGACTAATATTATTATATTTGTCTTAAATCTTAGATTTTTTTTTCCAGTGAAATATTGCGATATTAATATATCTTGTACAACTTTTAGTGTTTAGTTTGATAGTTTCATTGTAAAGCAATGTGTGAATACATAAATGTTACTCAAGTGTTAATTATTTTTAGCTTTATCTTGTAATTTCAGTATTCCGGTTCTGCTTGCATATTGGCACAATGAACTGCTGGGTATTGTTACGGTTACACAGCGCGGACCTTCGCATTTCTCTACTGCCTCTGTACTGTTCCCTCAGCCTGCGAGCCCTCAGCTCTAGAGCTAGTTTGAGAGAGAGCTACCGACTGCTGCAGCTGCCTGACGATGGAGCCAGCGGCCCTGCCGAGGTCAAGGAGGCTTACCTACGCATGGCCAAATTATACCATCCAGATTCCGGTGCTCCCACGGCAGATGCAGCTCTTTTTTCCCAGATAGACGAGGCCTATCGGGCTGTGCTCACTCATCTCGGCCGGCAGAAGTCTGTCTCACAGTTCGACCAATCGCTGGAGGAAGAAGAGGAAGATAAAGTTAAAGGTAATGCCCCTCAACATAGACGTTACCTCAGTTTTGAAGGAGTGGGTTCTGGCACTCCCAGTCAAAGAGAACGACAGTACCGGCAGATTCGCGTTGACCGTGCCACCGACCAGGTTCTGGAGTACAGACGCAAGGAGATGGAGAAGGCGGCAGCGGATGAAGGAGCCATGGTGACTAGGGATGCACGCTTGCGCAGCAAGAAGATCAAAATCACTCAGGCGGTAGAAAGGCTGGTTGAAGACCTCATTCAGGAGTCTATGGCCCGTGGAGACTTCCAGAACCTCAGTGGCACCGGCAAACCACTCAACAAGTTTGATCATAACCCCTATATGGACCCCATGACGCACAACCTCAACAGAATCCTCATCGACAACGGCTACCAGCCTGAATGGATTGTGGTACAGAAGGAGATCAGGGAAACCATAGCCAAAATTAGGGAAAAGTTGCAGAAGGTCAGGGCCAGGCTGGGGGAACCCATGACACACTCTGAAACCCTCCAGTGGAAGGAGCACTGTGCTGTATTTGCAGATGAACTGGGGAAACTCAACAAGAAAGTGGACAATTTCAACCTGATTGTCCCTCTCATGAGCAGGCAGATGGTGCATTACAGTCTAAAGAGAGAGCTGGCGAAAATACTGAAAACTGATCAGCTTCTCAGGCAAGAGAAGGAAAAAGAAAAAGAAATGAAGCAAGATGAGCAGAAGGAGATAGCAAGAACATCTCAGCACACCAGACAAGGACTCATCACCTGGATGCAGAATCTACTTAAATGAGACTGCATTAAAAAATGCAGAGTTGTAATTCACTTATTGGCCTACTATTAGTGTGATTCAAATGTATTTGCCCATTCCCTGTTCTTATTATAAAAAATATAATAAATTATTAAACAATTATTGTTATTTCAATTATAATTATAAACAGTAATATTGTAAAATATTACAATTTAAAATAATGGATTTCTATTTGAATATACTTTAAATGTAATTTATTGTAATGGCAAAGCTGAATTATAGCATGATTACTCAAATCAAATGATCCTTCAGAAATCATTCTAATATGCTGACATTTCTTATTATTATCAATTTTAAAAATGGTTTTGCTGCTTAATAAATAAAAAAAAAAAATTCAAGATTTTTTGATAAATAGCCAAAAAATAGAATGACATTTATTTGAAGTAGATTATCTCATTACCATGCTAATCATTCATGATCGAGTCAAATTATGTAACACATTGTTGGAAAATCCTACCTGACATCTCAAACATTCGATGACCTACAGAAGCCAATTGCACAAGTTCATTTTTTGACAACAAATGCCTACAGGAATAACACACTGATCCAACAAAATCCCTCAACTGTTGGAGACTGGTTTTTGTGTTTGTAGTCTTAAAGGAGTAGTTCACTTTTTAAAAAAAACAAACTTTTGCTGTTAATTTACTCACCCCCATGTCATCCAAGATATTCGTGTATTTCTTTCTTTCTTCAGTCGAAAATAAATATTTTTGATAAGAAATGCTTTTGAAAGAAAAGAAAGGTTTTTGATGAAAACATTCCAGGATTTTTCTCCATATAATGCACTTTACTGGTAACCAAACGGTTCAAGGTCCAAAAGACAGTTTCAGTGCAAACTGTTCAAAGGGCTTTAAATGATTCCAGACGATGAATAAGCGTCTTATCAAGCGAAACGATCACTCATTTAGACAAAGTTTAAGTTTTATAAGCTCAAATGGTCGCCTTGCTCTGTTCTGTGATGCGCGTTCGTGACTCTCCTGTTTGAACTCGATCAAAATGAACGAACCTTTTCTCGAGTCAATTCAATCATTTTGTTCGTTGAATGAACCAAATGACACGAAAATATATATATATATTTTTTTTTTAAATGAGCGATCGTTTTGCTTGATAGGACCCTTATTCATCGTCTGAAATCGTTTAAAGGCCTTTGAACAGTTTGCAGTTTGTACTGAAACTGTCTTTTGGACCTTATTTGGTTACCAGTAAAGTCCATTATATGGACAAAATCCTGAAATGTTTTCATCAAAAACCTTGAAGAAAGAATGACATGGATATCTTGGATGACATGGGGGTGAGTAAATTATCAGCAAACTTTTTTTTTTTTTTTTTTAAAGTGAACTACTCTTTTAAGACTGCAGTTGAGATGAACCTTTGCCATTTATAAAACAAAACTCAATGTTGAATTCAATTAAATGAACAACAGAGACAAATAAATATATTTATATATATATATATATTTTTTTTTTTTCATTTAATGAAACAGAAAATCAGATTTATATTACGTAGAGATTAAAGACGTCAACAACAGCAATCTAGGCCCACTCCTGATGTTGTCCACTGTACCCTGGAAGGTGTCCCAGAGCAGACGGGTTGCTGATGACCACAGGAGATGCTATACTATCCCAGTCTTTAGCTATATACTGATGATACGGATCCTGTGAGTTCTCCACCTTCTTTGAGCGGATATAGCTGAACATGATGCCAAAGGTAAAGAAACTGAAGAGTCCCACCATCAGACAGATGTAGATCATGCCGTGACCTTGATCATTTATCGGAGTTCCACTCAGATGCAAAGGTGGATGATGTGGAGGCACGTATGGAGCTGCTCCCATCGCCCATGTCTCATTAAAGTATTGCTGCAACCAGGATACCAGCAGAGAATGCACAACGGTGTAGTTCTGCTCTAGCATTATTCCCACTGTTGATACAGACAGCAAAAAGATAGGATCCATCATTAGTATTTTTCACAACTTATTTATCTGTTAGAATACTTATAGCCAAATATATTAAAGCAGTCAAAAGTTTGAACACACTTGGTTGAATTTATTTCTCATCATCTTACTATTTTGATCTAAATGCTAAAGCCTAAACGTTTAAAAATAATTTTACTTATGTATACACATAAGAGTAAGAAAAAAAACACCAATACTTTTATTCAGCAATAATGCATTAAAGTGACTAAAAGGGACATTAAAGACATGTATAATGTAACAAAAGATGTATATTTGGAAAAGATGTGGAAAAAAAGTTACCGTTTCCACAGTAGTGTTAAGCAGCATAATGGTTCAATATTGATAAAAAGTTGAGCATCAAATCAGCATTGAACGCTATAATATAAAAATAATTATAACAAACATACCTTATAGTCTTTGGTGGAAATATGAACTTTTGGTTTACTGGAAGAGAAGCCAAAAATTGTGAATCAATCCTGCAAGTCCTCGTGTCGTACTTTAAAAAATAGACTAAGGGAGACAGGATAGTATCTAAAATCAGGGTTCCACCCCATTATGAACATGGAGAGACTTACTCAATGATCCAACCCTCTTAAGATGTCAACAGCTTTAATGAATCTAACAAGCCAAGGTCATCAGCTTTTTCAGGGAGAGAAGTCAGAGTCTGAGACTTAGCGGACCAAAGAAATTCCACAAAGATCAGCCTCATTAACAGTTATGTTGGTGAAAATGGCCATGAGTCACATGGAGACTGTAGATATTTCTCTCACCTCTGCCAGCTTGACCTTGATGCTAAATAACTCCACACACAAGTTGAACAATGGCGTACATTGAGGCAGGCATTCGAGACTTTTACAGATTCTATTTCAAGGAAAAAAAAGAAAGAGAGACATATCCTTGAAAAGTCCTCGACTTGCGTCATGATTGCGATACCAGCATACTGGATGTACGCTGAGTCATCTTTTGAAAATAACTAAATGCATAAAACGAAGAGGCATGTGGGCTGAAAGACAACACAACACTCACAATATTGCAGACTAAAATACAGTTTTGCTTAAAAAAAAGGGAAAATAAAAGGGCAGAACAACTTTGTGAAGAAAAACAACTTATTTTAATGACATGTTATGGCTGTTATTTATGACAGGACAAACACCCAAGCCATTTCTAAGTCAGTGACATTTTTAAAATCAAGTAAAATACAAAAAAAAAAAAAACATATACCATTATATACAGACATTACAAACAGTAAAAGGCATCAGAAATATATTATTAAGCTCCATGTAATAAAATCAATTGATGTTCTTTTTGGTAAAGTGTTAATAGTCCTCGATCAAAACTGATTACAGTGTTATGGTCCAACAAATTATTTAAGTACATGACATTGAGGACCATTCCTTCCAGTACATCCTAAAAACGCATCTTAAAGACTACTTTGGGATTATTTTAAAAAGTCAGTTTTGTGCGTTAAAACAATGGACTCTCATATACCCTAACCATGATTCTGTAATTTAGGAACATGTTGAGGCACAAGGTGGAATGAGACTTACAATTGCCATATGAATGGAAAAAATACCCCCTACCCCCACCCACATTTTATGACAAAATATTTACTTCATAGTCAGCATTTACTCGAGTTCAAGTTCCAATAATCTTTCACTTGAGTGTTAATTAAATAAGAGCTTGCAAATATCAAGCTAAACTAAAAGGAAATACAAAGTAATATCAACAAACCCAATGACTGGGATTCAACATGCTTCCCATGATACAAAAAAACACTACACAATATGAGACTGATGTTCTCCATGGCCACAGTTACCGATGAAAGCACCCTTGAAAACCCCCAGCCTGCGGAAAAATGAGTCACTCTACCACCGAACGAACGCATGCAGTGAACCCCATTGTCCTATGAGACAGTGGACATATACACTATGTCTCTCTCCACAGGGCTGAGGTTCTGTCTTAAGGCGTCCTCTAGTGGTCTGGAGAACCAACTGCGTGCCTCTGTATATCCCCCAAAGGGTCTTGTGATAGTAAAGCAAAAATTATGGCACAATGAGGTTCCCTAGGATCACTGCATGACCGTATATTCTGGACGACGGGTCTGGATGATTTTTGGACGTGGACGTCTGCCACCATCCATATCCTCCTCATTTCCTGAGCTTTCTTGATCGTTTTCGCAAACATGAACAACCACGCTGGGAGTGGTGGGAGTTCCTGGCTGGAGCTCATACTTTTCACCTGCCGTACAGAGAGAATTTATTCTTTAAAGTTCAAATCAGGCCAAATGAAATTAATAATTTAATCGCTCGCTGACCTATTTCAGAAGTATGGACCATTCAGAAAAAAAGATTGAGAATGTGAGATGTTACGTGCGTTGTACCTGGCCCTAGTCTGGAGATGGCACACAGAAGGTCATAGTTAATGACAGGCGTGGCGTCCTTTGCCTGCTCCCAACCCACAGGAGGTGACGGAGGAGGGGACAAGAGGAACTGCTTATCTGGTTTAGGAGGTTCCAGGTGTGGACTGCCAATGTGCACAGACTAGGAAAAAGAAAAGTTTTTTTTTGTTGGGTTTTTTTGTGTGATAATAAGTACACAAAAAGCAGGCAAAAAGGGTGTGATGCAATACACAGTATTATTTAAGGAATAATGTACAGTCAGTTGGTCCTTATTGCAAAAAAAAAATAAAAAAAAATCCTGACAAAGGTGGAAAGGCATTAGAGTTTAGCAGTCATCACTGTAAACAAATAAATAAATAAATAAAAATATTTATAATAGAAAAATAAAACAAAATAATAATACAAATATGCATTAAATGATATACTATATAATAACAATGTTATTATTTAGTTGTTTTGTTTATACAGTCAGTTAAATTGTCAAATAAACCAAGACGCAAAGTGAAAAGTCATTTATACAAACATCTGACTGCAGAATGAATCTAACAATTCAGAATCAAGTTTTTTTTTTTTAAATAAAGATATTTTTTGTAACTAAATAATACAATTATATAATCATTTTATTATATTAATATATACAAATAATACTATTTTACACACAAAACACATTTTTATAGGCTACTTTTAGGTGACATACCTGGGCAAAATAGAGTCGCACCTCCCTGCCGTTGAAGTCAGTTTTGTGGAGTTTTGCTCTTGCCTCCGCAGCGGCCAGAGCATTGGTAAAGTTTATCCTCACCCGACGGAAACTCTTGAAGAACTGGAAGGTGACGTTTCGGTCAAAGGCACGGAACAGATCCTCAAAACTAGCCTGTGGATGAGAGGAAAACACCTCAAATGAATACATTTGATGCATCTTCATGGAAACAGCAGTAAGAAATGAACATTTTGCTGTTGAAGCAAGAAGAGTACATAAACATAGATTCCCTGTTGAGCAATGATGTCAAGTGTTTTGAAAGTGTACCTTCATTTAGGCTCAAACTGGCAACCTTATATATATATATAAACCTTAATCCTTCCTAGACCACTAGATTATCAACCACCCTGTGGCGAGACTCCGCTCTTATAAGACTTTATGGCTCTGAATCCATTTATCTTGTTTTCGGGGATACTGCCAGATTGCTTCTAAATTAAACCTTACTGACGCACATAGTACTAATCTAATACACATCCTAAAAATGACCACATCTGTCAGTGGTGCTCGACTAGATATTGGTTTCCAAGGTAACAGAGACTTACTGCACATGCAGATGGACTATCATGATGGACCATTTCAAGCAATGCACAGATTTAGTAGAGTATGATCCACAAATCCTGGGTTATTCCTATTGGGTGTAGTACTAGTAGTGTGTGTGCGTAAGAGCTTACGTGCCCAAACTGTCCATACGCTCATTAAATGTTCCAACAGCATCTTATTCCATGATCTAACCACCCCAACCACAGACCAATTTAGCTAAATGATACACAAGTAGGTCATTTGGTCAACCCCAAACCACACATAAAGCACAAATCAAATAAATTAGCCATCATCAATAAAGACAAAAGGTTATATAAGCGTATTCAAACAGCTTTCGGATCTATTTTTATGATTGTCATTCATTCTAATTAATGGCTGAAACTACCCTAGCCTATTCCAGCAGTTTAATGTATGTTTAGTATTTAACGTACTCAAGCTATTTAAATACTGTAAGGCACCATGTCAATGAAGCCTTACCCTCTCTTCGGGTCTGTTAAACATATCCAGGTCCTCTAAGGAGGCGATAAGGCAGAAAGGGTTGCACTTCATGGTTTTCAGGTGCATGATTGAAGCCCGTTGACGGATCCTCCGGAGGACTTGAGAGGTTAGAGAACGTAAAGGGCAGGAGGGGTTGAGACGTGTCCGTTTTGACTTCCCCAGCGTGAGGACACGAATGACGCCTGCTTTAGGAAACAAATGCTTTCGAAATCAACCTCTTCGCTCCTGCTTTCCCTGTCCTTCTCTGGTGGTCTCAGTTCCGCAGAGAGCCTTGAGCATTTGCAGAAAGGAAATGGGTCAAACTGAGTAAAGGAAATAGCTATAAGCCCAGCGTCTTTGTAGGCTACTGTGGTCACGTGACGCTGTTTTGTTGAGAGAGAATCTTCTGGAATAGTCCGTGCTCCCGCAGCACCGATATAACGTCGGGAATGCTTCGTAAGACTGCAGGTCACTCATCCGTCTCGTTTTATATAAAAGTCCCTCAACCGCACAACAACAGGCTCCGCCCACCACAGACTCCGCCTCACTTTTCCATTCTGTACAGAAACGAATGGCTCTGCTGACTAATCATAGACACACACCCCGAGAGTGCAAGTCCTGGAAACTATGAGACACGGCTTTCCATGCAGCGAGCTCAGATTCAGTTCGGCCAGTCACACTATTTCAGGACACACGGTGTGTTAAAACAATGTTCTGTATCGCTCATCTCACTGTAGCATAGGCTATCTCTTTTACGCTTCCCCTCCCATCTTGATGGAAAATCTAAATCAGCTGAGCTGGGCAGAAGGGCAGCTGTGTTATCAAGCGCTGCCCGCAGCATATTTTCCATGGGTGTTAATTCCTCTCGTTTTCTCCTGTCTGACTCCAGGGGCAGTGGATTTGTCCTGTTATTATTGAAGAGCAGCTTTTCTCTCGCTATCTCTGTTAAAGTGGCATTCAGCGGTCACATCGTCAGGGTTATTTTTAACACTGATCTGCATGACGTTATTCTCTCCGAGTATTGCGAGTATTAGCATTACTGTATTGGAAAATTGTTCTAATACTAGTATAGAAACACTAACCTCCCTCTCGATTGTGTATCGAGACTACTATAGACCATTTCAAAAGATGTAAACAACACTGGTCCAGAAGCACTTCCTGTTTCAGTTTTTTAACACTACATAAAAGCTGGGATAAAATACAACCAACAGAACATTTAAAACTGAATCAAAAAGTTAAACAAACATCTTTAAGATGTTTTCTTTACATGTGAAATAAAGAAAACAGTTACAAACTGAAACAGGAAGTGTTTCTGGACCAGTGTTGTTTACATCTTTTGAAATGGTCTATACTGAAAGTGACGACAATGAAGCTGATGCACAGAGTAATCTTTTAGAATAACACTTAAAAATGCAATTCTCAAAAAAAAAAAAAAAAAAAAAACTGGTCTGTGGACAGCATTGACAGAAAATAATACAAAATACAAATACCACAATATAATCTTAAAAAAGATTTCTAATTCAAATAAATGTTGTTCTTTTGAACTTTCAATTCATCAAAGAATACTGAAAAAAAAGTGGTCAAGGTTTCCACAAAAATATTAAGCACTACAATTTTTATATGATAGTATATCATTAAACAATGTTTCTTGCACACCAAATCAGTAGGCTATATTAAAATGGTTTCTGTAATATCATCCGACAGCTTTGCCATTATTACATTTTAAAATATATTAAACAGAAAACAGTTAATTTAAATTGTAACAATATTGCCATTTTACTTAAAAAAATAAATTATAACAGCCTTCTATACGAGTATGAGACTTCTTTCTAAAATATTTTTTATATTTATCATTATTGGCATTTTATTACAGAGGAGAATAGAGAGTAGCCTATACAGAAGATGGAAAAACTGCACTGGTAAACGTTGTGGGATGCTGGAGACGGATTTCGATGGTTTTTAACATTCAAAACTGTACAGAACAGAACTAACTCTGACTATTCTTCAGTCCATGCACATAATCACAAGCACATTTCTTTTATCTCTATTAACTGACAAATTATGTAAAACCTTGAAGTGAACATTCTTCCCATACTTTCCACACAAACTTTCCACCTCTCAATCTGGTAAAGAGATAAGAGAGATCTACGCTATAGGCATCTGTCAGTCATGTGTGCAGACGTTTTAGTCAAAAGCTGTGATTCCAGAGGAACAAAGCCTTTTATTAGAGAATGGAAAAAATAAAACAAAACATGAAACCAAATAACAAAGAGGAAGAAACATGGTAAATGGAAAATAGTGAACTGAGCAGCATTGTGTTTCTGTATTTTGTGTATATGCATATGGGTGGAAAGCACCTGGCAGGTGTTATTATTATAAACATTATAGCTAGTTACATGTTTCGAAATATTTCTTTCCAGTCAGAAGCGTACAACAAGTTGAATTCCTCATTATCAAATGGCTAAATATCCTAAATATTAGCTAAGTCCATCAAAGTTATGACAAATTATCTACCGTTACTGTAATGACACATTTAGGTTGTTATTTACTGTTTAAGATCAGCAAATAATCAAACGTAAAAGTTACAGCTAGAAAAATATCATCTACTGCAAATAAAGTTTTTATAGTTCAGTTTACAACTGAATTTGCCTTAATTTGATGGGTAACACTTTACAATAAGGTTCATTTATTAAACATTAGTTAATGTTTAACTAACATGAACTAACCATGAGCAATACATTTGTTAATGTACTTGTTAATCTTTATTAACATTAGTTAATACAAATCCAGCTGTTCATTGTTTGTTCATGTTAGTTCGCATTAACTAATGTTAACAAGATTTTAATGAAGTATTAGTAAATGTTGAAATTAACATTAACAAAATTAACAAATGCTGAAGAAGTATTATTCATTATTAGTTAATGTTAACTAATGTAGTTAACTAATGAACCTTATTGTAAAGTGTTACCGTCAATGTAAAGAAAATCCAATTCTTGTATTTACCATTTATGTACTGGTAAATTAAGAACTTAAAAATAACTTTGTGGATAAAATTATTACACATTATGTACAGGTCATTATTTAGTCGAATGGCAAACTAGATTTGTATCTAACCCCAAAGCAAATGAAGTATTATTTTCCGTCATTGTAATGGATTTATAATCTGCAATTAATAATGGAAAATAAAATGATCTGCAATCTATTTCTTGGCAAATGATCATATAGAAATGTGTGTAAAGGTGGAAAATGGGCCATGACACAAGGTGTGGAGAGCACATAGTCTACCTAATAATAATAGTCAAAACTGACCAGAGGGTAAGTCCAGGACTTGGCTGCATTTCAAGCTTTCAGAAACTGAGCATGACTCATAGGCCGATGTCACTTATTTGTCCACTTAAATGGCAGATATTATGTTAGGAAGTGGGCTCCAACTTTCAAGAACGTTTCTAAATGAGTCAGTGTTTTGTTTTTAAGACCCTAGCTGTGGTTTTGATATCAGAATAGGTTTGCTCAGGGAATGTGAATTTAAAAAGAACAGCTTATATTTTCCACTGAAACAGCTGAGTTTATGACAGCTCGAGGACCCATGTCGCACAGAGCAAGTGTCAAAACTCCTTCCAGACTTTCCACAGAAAGCAGCAACCAAAGTGGATTTTTCATCATGAGAAACTCAGCTGACTGTGTGAATAACCACACCAAAAAAGCCACATATTTTGACACATGTATTGCCTGCAGAGAAAATATACAGTGAAACTAGACAGTGTAACATATCCCATGGAAATTAGGCTTTTGATTTGTTTCAATTTACAATGGCCCAAACTACAACCCTTTCTCACGTTAACACTAGACAAGAATTTCTTTGTTTGCAACACATAGTCATAAAAACAGAAGATGAGGACACATAATGTCCTAGATCCTTCCTCATGTATATTGTGAATATACTAGGTTTGTACACATGGAAACTTGAACAAAATTTTTATTATAAGCGAATGGTGAATTTGGCAGGAGAAAGAGTTTGGGCTGTTGAGAGCATTTAAAGGGATACTTCAGGTTTAGCATTAAGCTTTGTATACTAGTATTTCCGAATTACCATGCTCTCCCCCCTCATATCCCCCTGATATGAGAGAAAAATACATTTTTAGTCTGGAAATCGTCATTTTGCGTCATCGGAGGATTTTTGTGCTAAAGACTACAGCCAGAGTTCCGCATTTTTTCACCACGCCCATACGGGGCGGGATCTCATTCATAGAATGTAAAGATAGTGTCAGCTAGGGCTGTCGCGGTAACCGCAATATTGTGGTACCGCGCTTCTGACAAGTCAACCGCAGAGGATAGCACGTAACCGCAGCAACCGCGATATTCACGTTTTTTTTTTATAAGGCTATACCCTTCTTGTTTTGAACTTAATGCATGTGTATTGAATGTTAAACAAGTTCATAACGATAACAAGACTGTTTATCATGGTGATGTGTAGCCTACAGGCTTCACACAGACAGTGAATGAGAGAGATCGGCAGAGCGCGTCACGCGCTGCGCGTGCAATTACCTGCGTCTGTCTTTAAAGTCGTGAAAAGCTTGTCGTGTCAAAGGGAAGCGAAAAATTTGTCGCATCATCATTTTAACGTTCTCTTCACGGGTATTTTCCCATAAATGCGCGTCAGCAGCAGCTCTGGTCAGCATCCCACAACACAAGGAAGCCGAAATAAAATCAGTGAGTCACGCATTGAATCAATGGGTCTCTAATAAGTGAAGCATCAGCTTCAGCATTGCCTATGCGACGTTGAATCTCAAAGCCTTGAAAAGTTGAATCTCAAAGTTAAAAATAAATAACATCTTGTTGAATCAGCTTTTTTAAACGTGTTCGTTGAATGAACGGTTCAATGACTCGCTCAAAGTCCGTTGTCATAACAATATGCGAGCTGAGTGAAAGTCTTTCAATGCTCATATACTGTAGACGCTGTTTAGTTTCGGTTACATTGGTTACTGAAAATGTCCTCGTTTTTGTCCACATCGTAAACATTATTTATATAGCAACAAAAACATATAAATGAATTAAATAAATAAATAAATAAATGGCGGTAATACCGCATATCGCGCTATTGAGCCACTCAACATTACCGCAAGGGAAATTCCATAACCGCGACAGCCCTAGTGTCAGCCATCTTTCTGTAGAAGCTAAGCTAACAGGCTTTTGCCTCTTGGTCTGTGTAGAAAGTTTGTATAGTAGGCTATCACGATGATGGAAGGTAGTTTTGAAGTTGAAATGGTTTCGAAGATCTGTTGCGAGAATATGATGTACGAGCCGCAATACAGCGATAAACAGTTGCGAGAGATGGAGGAACAAGAGGCGGCCGGAGTGACACCTAAGCCCGGCCTATGGAAACAGATACAGAGTCCTATTGCTGTCGCAAATCTCAGTGATGCCATTTTCTTCTGGACGAGATCGCTGAATACACAGAGCTTTGAGTGTAAAAGTGTTAATATTAATTATATTTTAATTAAAAGTCATAACTCACATTGGTTGTGGTTCTTTTTATAAACCTTTAGTGTTACTAGAGAATGGATTTGCCTCGATAATGTATTAGCTTAGAGAAATAGTGATTTCAATTGGAGGAAAACAGTTCATATGCAGAGCTTAAACTACTCTGTTGACATGGTCCTGCCTTGCATTATATTTTTAATGTGAAAGTCTAAGTTGTGTTATATACATTAGGCTTGTACATCCCGGTAAAATGCAATTTAGCACCATTTCGATGGTGTGTTATAAGTTATTTGATGGTGTGATAAGTTATTTGATGGAAATTTATCAAATAACTTACGATATATCAAAACAAATCTAGTTGTATCCATTTTTCGGATTCTGCCGTCCTAAATGGTAGGTGTGTTTTGGGAGTGGCCTCTTAAGGGCAGCAAAGGAAGTGCATTCAGGAAGTTGTTGTCTTTGAGTAAAAAAATACATTTTCTGCCTTTTCTCAGTCTAGAATGCTTCAATTTCAAAAATAATTTAACATTTCTACAATATAAATGACCAATATTAAATACACATTCATCTTCCTTGAGGTGAAGTATCCCAACAAAACCGCGACATGAAATACCATCCATGTACCTTCCCATTCTTCAGTGAGGAAAATATATCCGCTGTGTTCGCCATAACGAAGTTAACGTGTTCACATCTGTCAGCTGTCATTCTTAATGTTAGAGTTCTGGTCCAGAGATATTTAACTCAGTGAAGAAAGTAGATGTTTTTTTTTGCTGGATTTTGTTGCCGTTATATTTCTTGTTGAGTTTTTGTAAATACGATTTTTCACAAAGTGTGCTTTTTCTGGGTGAAACACAGCACTAATAGAGTCTCACGAATGTGTACATCACATAGCCATGCACAGACCAAAGGCTAAGGTCAGAATTATCATTAAATAATACATTCAATTGAATATTATTTACCAGAGTTAGCACGTATTAGCATGTGTCGGGTTAGCATGTGTGTCGCAGACTTTTTTAAAAAGCTTGATGCTGGTCGCTATTCACTCACAAGCGTGAAGCCGCGAGTGGGACATTTTTTTTTTTAAATCTCCTTTTCTTGGCCATAAAAGAAAGAAGGGCACACACCATTAGAACAACACCAGGGTGGGTAATTTATGACTTAATTTTCATTTTAGGGTGAACTATCCCTTTAAGACTTTAGACCTCCCATGCTGTAATGGTCATTAGCTTGAGTTAAAAGCAGATGGAAAATAGCATACTACAGGTGGATCACAAAACTGCAAGTATTGCACAAGTTTGTTTACAACTGCTCCACTGTAAACAGGCAAGTTCAAAGAACTCAGGGTGGAAGATGATACTACAATGATAGGTTCTGAAATTAGGTTTGTTTGCTGAGGCGCAGATGATGATCATCTGCATTATGGAGATAAAAAACAGAAAGAAACCAAGTCAAAATACAAGCTAAGAACTGCTGACAAGGCTAAAAGAAACTGTGTAGTCCAGTGACACTTGTGCATTAACATATGCAGCCAGTTAAAGTTTGTGTGGCTTTATAGGCTTACCACTTTTAAATTCTACAAAAAAATAAAAAATAAATTCTGTCAGTATGTACTTCTATTAAATTCCCCATGAAATCAAAATTGAAGTTTTTGGGAGTTTTTAAGGGTTAGTTCATCCAAAAATTATATCATTATATATTATATATATTATATCATATATCATTATATCAAGTAGTCCATGACAGTAACACCAGTGGTTTAGTTAGAATGAAGCATCGGAAATACATTTTGGTCCAAAAATAACAAAAACTATGACTTTACTCAGCATTGTATCCTCTTCCGGTTTTGTTGTCAATCTGCGTTCAGTGACGCTGATGACATAACGCTGCTGACGTGTTATCTGGTACGTCCATGTATTCGGGTTCAAATAAATATGGCTGGGCAAAAAAGCAAGTCTTCCTCTGTGTCGAAATCCTTAGACTTGATTGCGAAGATTGTTTTGTTTACAGCGGTGTAACTGAACGCGAGTGGATCATATGCGCAAGTTACGGCATACAGAAAACGTATCGGACCCATTTGAATTCTACACAGAATGCTATATTTTAAAGCGATATGAAAGAGATTAGGAGGAGAAACACTATAGGATCGAACTGCAGCTTTACTGAGCTCAACGGTTCTGTCCGAGACTATTTTAAAAAAGGGGAGGAGCTGTTCAATGTCCCAATATGTCCAGCCTAGTCTTTCTGTTTCAGTGGAAATTGCGTCAACACATTAAATAATGAATAATGTTGCGCATTTCAATGAACTTCATTGGATCTTTAATGCCGTTACAACCTGTATGACTTTTTCTGCGGAACACAAAAACAGATATTTTGAAGATTCTTCATAACCAAACAGTTTTGGTGAGCCTTAACTTCCACTGTATGGACAAAACCTAGACATTTTTTGAAATATCTTTTATGTTTTAGTTTTTTACTGAGGTAATTGGGTATCTAAACTCAGTATACTGTTCAGCGTGCCGCTACCTATGCATGCATCACTTTTATGCCATGGGAAATTGCATCCACACTGCTGCTGACATCATGTTTACCTGTACCTTATTCACATTGTGCTTAAACAGACAACACATGTCATTGGAAAATGTCAGTTCAATGATTTCAGCCCTCCAAAACTATGTTAGGCAAAACAGAATTTTGTTTAATCAGAAGATTTTTGTTTGGCAAAATTGTGGTGCATCACTTCCGACCATTAAGTGTGTATAGGACCACACTGGCAGCATAATAATATAGAATGTTTCCGACCTAAATGATGCAGTAACTTTACCCATCAAAGCAGAATTCAATTTATTATCCATTAACAAATGTATATATCAGCTATTTTAAAAGTTTCATATAAGGCTCCTCTGCAAGAATCTAAACAAATGTAAAAAAAATAAAAAAAATAAATAAATAAATAAAAAAACTGAAGATGACCAAAATGTTTCTGCCACCAAAAATTCATACTGATTGATCACTGCATTTACATGGACCCTAAAAATCCATCTGTAATTAATTGGCCAAATTCAATCGGATGGTAAGGGGTGGTTTAAAACCTTTTCTAATTCGTTGTGGTTGCCTCCACTAGCAGTGGATAATCCCTCTTATACCATGGTCATTAGCCAGCATAAACAACAAAGCTATTATTGATGTTTGCAGCACAATATTTGACAGAAGTGTAAAACTGATGGTTATTCTCGTCAGTTACGGCTTTTCAGCCGTAATCTAGCACTCTGCCCGATTTGAACAGGAATAAAGTAGTGAGTAAGATTACATTTGTTCAATAAATGAATTATAGCATTTATCTGAACTAATTATCGATCGATCAATAACGAAGCTGTGAATTTAATTACTTAAAGGAGAACTCCGGTGCAAAATGAACCTTTGGTCTAATAACACATTGGTACCAAGTCAACCGTTCAGGAGTCCTTCCTTCAGACTCTCATCTGCAGACGCCTAGCTTTGGCGTGGGAAGGGGTGTTTATAAGCAGCATGGCGCAAAGCTTCATGTGCTCGCTGTCTCCTAATTAAGACCTGAAATAGATAATATTAAAACTGGTTTAAAAAAAAAAAAAAGAAAAAAAAAGAGAAAAAGAAATGGTGGATGGCTAGTATGTGCCAACAGCGGGAAACTCAGTAGGCTATATTCCTGCAGTGTGTCAAAAGATCAAATTCGATTTGAAACTTGTGACAGACATACATAGACGCGCACATCAAACCGATCACTTTATTTAGCGTTCATGTAAACACTTCGTTCAGATTCAACAATCAGAATGATTTCATTATGACTGAAAGAAACAAAAGATGTCCATGTAAACAGCTATGTCTATGGTGGTTACTTGACCTGGTCCTTCAATCATATTTTAGAACCAGAACCATTAGCATTGTAATGCATGTTGCTTCCTGTTTCCACATTGTAATACATGTTTGCTTCCTGTTTCCACATTGGAAAACACAATGGTACAGATTTTCCATTTCATCCATTCTCAACAGCAGACTATTTTCTATCTCTATTATGCTCTCATCCCATTTCCATTCAACTCAAGGTTTCCACCCTATTTGGAAAATTGCACACACGAAACCTGTTGCCTGGACTCAGATATGACCTACTTGTGACAACTTCTTGTCTTTGGATATCAATGCTTGCATTATTGTGTATACTCCAAAGTCCACTTAACAAATGCTCATTTAACAACAGACATGACACACTGACAAAACCTGTGTAGTGTGTCACTGGTAAATCAATCTCTTAGCTGGACTGTATAAAAAAAGGGTAATTTTTCTAGTACATTATAATAACAATGTCTACAACTTGACTTAAGGCTGTCTGATGACTAGGATTTGTGTAACAGCTCAACTAAAGTGACGTCAAGTGGAAAATTTCTTCAGCCATAACAAACACACCTATTCACCACTCCAATGTCTTAATAATCTTGTAAGGAAAATAAGCAAACACATGAGTCCATTATGGGTTGTTATTTATTGTTTTTTTTTTTTTTATTCACTCAGCTAATAGACTTGTAAATTACTCCAATATCTCAGACCTAAACTCAAGGGACGCAGAGAAATATAATAAACCTCTATTTCTTAAAAGCACAGGCTACTACTTCAAAATATCTTAAACTCTAATTAAACAAATTGAAGTGGATGTTTATAAGACATTTTAAAACACAGAGTGTACAAAGATAAATGGTTGAAATGTTTCATTCTGATAAACCATATGGAACCAAACCACTCAAAACTTATGGATTGACTCAAACTTTTACAATATGAATGCTATTTCCCTTTTTACAATGAGGAACAAAGAAGCTCTCAGGGAAATTAAAGTCACACCACTGATGTCCAAATCTCCATAAATATTCCCAAAAACGCCATAGTCAAAAGGTTAACTACTTTATAACATCACAAAAGCCAGGCATTGAACAGAAAATTAAAATATTACCAGTAGCACAACAACTTATACAACAAACTAGACACCTTAATTATCAAATGACGCTTGCATCATATCATTAGGTGAAAGATTATATCTGCTTATGGCTCATTAAATAAGATTACGATGAAGATTAGTTCACAATCACTGCTCACCAGATCTCAATTCAATAGAGTATTGACTTTTGCATTGCATAACACAAATGTCAAACCAAGAAAACATCAGATTCTGATGCCTTGAACTACAGAAATTTCGTTTTTATTTTATTTATATCACAATAAATGTCTGATATGTTTATGTGTCCAATATAGTTTATCTAATTGCTATGTAATCTCAAATCTAAAAAAAAATAATAATAATTTTTTATATAAAATGTTGCTGGTGCTATCTATCTTGAAAATGCCACTTGGTTTGATATTTTGATTTGACACCCAGTCAATAATTGCATCTTTGGTCTATTTATTTCTGTAATGCCAGGTCTGCACATGGTTCATGGGAGGGATACAGGAGTATGAATTCATTATTACTCACTCTTAAAGGGTTTTCAATGGCAAAAACATCCACAGGAACTTTCCAAGCCACCAGTGAATCAGTCAGCTCGGTAAAATGCACGTCCACGGTGGCTTCACTGTCCTCATTATTTGACTGCTGCATTGTGTAAATATGAAACTGATAGGAAACTACTGTCTATGTACTTAAATAGTTTTAATTCCTACTGAACTTTTGTTTAAAGCGACTTGCGTGGCAAGCTAAGCTATCCGTCTACTGTATGACAATGTCATCACCATTAAACGACTCATGCTTTGGGAACCGTTTTTTTTTTAATCGACATTGACGTGTTCAGTTGATCTTTTTAATTAACTATAAACTACGTGTTTGTCTTTTGAGCTGGAAGTTATAAGCAACCGCGATTTAACCATAATTTGCTGAAAACAGTCAGCTTCGTCGACATACCTAACTACTCGACAACTTCCCGTTTCCTTTTTCATATTCAATAATTCCAGCAGGTGGCGGTATAAGACATTCAAGAAAATGAGAGTTTATGTTGCATGCATATGGTCAGAGACAATTCATATAGATACATGCCACTTCCTAAATCCAAACAAATAAATAGTAATATGTATATAAACCACCATAGACCATATTTTACAGTTTGCTTTTTATCACCACAGCAGACGCAATTATGTCAACAAGTCTTCTTCTGATCCACGTAAAAATTAAACAGACAAAAGTTTGAACACACTTCCTTGACTTACAGGCATGCTTAAATGATTGAGATTATATTTTTAACCAAATATAATTTGTTCCTATTTTAGGCATAAACAATATTCACATTTTTAGATAAATCTAATAATATTTTTTTAAATTTATATATAATAAGTAAAAATTTCAAAATAATTCATAAATATTCTAATCGTTATCACTATTTCTATAAATAAATAAATAAAGAGAACAAACTGTTAAATGATGCGTCAAGTTCATATCATGATCTGATATCCAAATGACATTTTCTGGCCAAAATACACAATATATGAAAGCATTGGAGATTTATTATGCTTTTTATTAATATTTGAACATTCTGTGTCATTTTGTTCTTACACAACAAAATGACACAAAATGTTTAAACTAACAGGCTTGTAAACTTTACGCATGTGTATTTAAATTATACTCTATGGATTCACAGACCAGGCTTAAGTCAAGTCTCTAAATGTATGTTTGAGATGTTTTAACTGAAAGCAACTTGCACAATTTTTTTTTTTTTAAATGTCAGTGCCATTTGTTTTGTCTCAAGACAAACCAATGTTTTTTGTTTTTTTTAAGGCACATTTATAACTACTTAAATGCCCTGAATGAACTAATCCTGGCTTAATCTAAGCCATGTCTGTGAAACCAGGCCTTTGACACTGCAGAGGTCAAAACAAACCCAGATTAAACCAAATGCCAAGATATAAAGCCATGCAAATTATTAAGATTTAATAAGTGACTTTTTCCAAAATGAGGGGTTAAAAGGCCTTTAATTTACCTTCAACATTACTAATCTAAATGAATACTTTAATACTGATTAATTTAGTAATGATATTTTTTACACTGTAAAAAAGAATATCATGCACCAAGTCACTGAAAAAACAAAAAAACAAAACAAAAAAAAAACAGAAAATGTAACACTATTTTTACAATTTTTGCCATAAAAGCAAATCTTACTTTATTAATATTATGAAGGGTCACATGAAATGAGAATAAAATTAACACATTTTCAAAGTCAATTAGATTGTTTCCTTTAATATTTGATGTTGCATTATATACAAAGTGTGCCATTATGTTTCACAATGCGATGAAAAACATTTATAAAAAAAAAAAAAAAAAAAAAGTCAAAACTGAGGAAGTTGCAAGGAATGCGGGCTTGTACCTTGGATGCAGAACTTTTCCAGACTAACCTCAAGGAAACGTCAACATGGCCATACTCATTTCGTAAGAGTTTTCAAATTAAATAGTTAAAAATTCTGAGCTCATTTACTCACCCTCATGTCATTCCAGATCTTCAAAATACTCAGAAGTCATAAATGTTTTTAAAGACATGAGGGTGAGTGAATGACAGACTTATTTTTTTAGGGGGCTAGGGTTAATTATCCCTTTGAGTAAACAATAATGGCAAAATGAATTTTTCACCCCCCCATATTTCAAAGTTGGAAATCTGTAAGCTAATATTAATTAATTTTAAACTTTAAACTACAATTCATAATCACTATATATATCATCTATCCAAGGTGGAAGAAGCTCTGGATAGAAGATTGTGTTTACAGTGTCAAATCTATAGCTACCAGTGTGGCTCATCCCTTTATGTTGAACAATGTTAACCTTTATGAGTCTACCTTAATAGTTAAACTTATCCTGTGTCTATTAGTAAAGCAATACCATCATCATATTTCTTCTTAAGTAAACTGGGAAAGTGATCTCCACTATTGTGTAAAAAAAAAAAAAAAACCTGACAACACACACACAGTATACAGTACATCTTAAAGTACATGTGTCTAAACAATAATCTTATTTTAATCATATGCATTTTCATCACCCCCATCTAGAATGGTGATGGGTGACGTTCTCACTACTGAAAATTCAGCATCCCACCCTGCAGCTCTGCTGGGTCAAATATTTCAATCACAAAGATAAAACAGCATTGTATACCACACAACTGCATCATGAACTGTTGTTTACAAGGATGCACTGTATGATATAGAATAAAAACGAGAGAAAAAAAAATACTCAATCTCATCAATGAGTGTCATTCTCTGTGATAATTCTTTTATATAAAGCCAGACCACAATCAGGTCACAAGAAATAAGCACAGCAAGGTTTAACCGATCCAACTAAAAGTAAGTTTTTGGTCAAAATCCCTTACAATGCAAATATCATCCATTAATATAGCACTCAAGTATAGCCACAACTCTGAACCTCAACATTTAATTTGCTTTAAAAGTTCAGAAATGTTAAGGAACAAAAACAAATGATCTTAACCATTAATGTATTTAATCAAGTGATCAACACAATGAATTTTAAAACACAGGGGAAAAAAATACACATAAAATGATCACGTCTCAACATGTTAAGCGTGGACCAACAGAGCCTGAACAGACCTGACCTGTGATCAAAACATCCCCCCCCCCCACCCCCTGTTACACCTATAAATCTGAGTTTAATCTACCAGAAGTCCTTCTTAATGGTATTAAGAGGCACCATATGAAGTGAAGGTAAAAAGTCTGAAAGCGAAATGTTTCACTGGGCAGGTAGACATTGAATGGCCAAATCTGGTAGTCTATGGTAAAAAAAAAAAGGTTCCTGTAGCTTGCAGTTGTTCTAACAACTGACATTTTAAAGATAACGGTTGAAATAAACTACTGAAATGAATGTAGCTTCCAGTGTCCAAATGCTCAAACTTCTGCGAATAAACAAAAGTTTTATTTACACGACAAAAATAAGCCTATGGCAGAGGTCATCCTTCATCCCAAATATGGGCCACAGGTCTCCATCATCAGGATTGTATACAAGATGAAGTAGAAGGACAGTAGGTTACTGCAAAATAATTCAAATAAAACAAACAAGAGGTAAATACAAGCAACCAAGATAGAAAATGTTTAAATCACTTCAAAATGACAGAACATTTACCCGTGTCTCATCTTCATCATCTGAAACATGTGGTCGGGCGATACGCATCTCCTCCTTGCTCTCTGCAATCTGTTTACATTTCTAAAAAAGATGAATTGCAAAACATGAGTACTTGGTTATATGTAATATGGTGCTGTCAAATTGATGAATATAGATATATTATCGTGCGCACATATCGCCAGCTTATTTAGAGACATTTTTAGTCGAATGAAGATTGTTATAAAAGTTAAAAAAATATTAACGCCACGCATGCCGAGTCCTGTTGCAAAAGCATATGAATAAAGAAACTACAAAGTTTGCTGGGCCAAAAAGACCGTTAATCGCGCGATAAAAAAAAAAAATTGACACTGTTAAAATGGGTTTGCGTGAAACCCATTGCGTGTTTAACTGACAGCCCTAATACATTTTCTATCCCACCCCACAGATTTTAAAACTCATTTTTAGATGGATTTATCTTCAATGGCACCATTTATTTTTAAGTATTACAGCTGTATCTTAATGCCATCTTTATGAATGAAAGCCAGTATCACTAATATTATAGCTACTGATGTCTCAATGAAATCCCCAAAATTTTAAACATTAGGCTTCAAATAATATTGCATGTTTCGTGTTGTAGTTTACCTTGCCATTTCATTACAGTATACCATTATTTCAGCATATCTGAAAGCTTCAAATTTATCACAATATAAATAGCGGAGGTCTCTCCACAATTAAAACGCTCTGCCGATGTTGATCTGTGTTTTCATCCCAAGTCGATCCAATTCACGTTTGGCCAAACGAGCTTCAGCAGATACATATTTATTTTGTTTTTTATATTTATGTGGAGTTTGTGTTGGAGTGCGTGTTGTGCTGGACGAAGGAGTGTTTTGGTGTATCAGACTCATGTCGTTAGCTGCAGTGCCATCGCATAGGCCTCTAGCTCATAAACGCCAGAGGAGAACTGGCCCCCGACTGAGCCTGGGTTCTCCCAAGGTTTTTTTTTTTGTCCATCGGGTCACTTGATGGAGTTTTTCGGTTCCTTGCCACTGTTGCATTTGGCTTGCTCAGTTGGGGATATTTAAATTAAATGACCCATCATAACATTGCCGCGTGCAACTTCGCACTAGTGCAGACGCGTTGAGTATAAACCAGGCTTTACTCCATGTCAGCACGCGCTCTGATCAGTTAAGGTGCACAGACCTCGAATCATCTACAGCAGTAGCAGCCTCTGATTGCACCACTAACTCCCCCTCCGTTTCCCTCTTCAGCTGATAATAGTATTTAAACATTCTCTATGATAAATGTTTGTAAAAAATATTTTAATAACATAGTTTTGGCGGTTGTAAAGTTAAAATGACGGTGTTCAAATACATAAAATTAGACTAACGTTAGCCAGCTTATAGTATCATGATTCAGGACGCTAATATTTATTTGATACACATTTTTTTATTAATCGAGCAGCAGAAAAAATAGTTTATATTAGTCGTCCAATTAGTCGACGAATCGATAAAATAATCGATAATTAAATGTCATGGCCACGACAAAACTATGTGAAATGAACTCATCCCTGAACTCCATCCCCCGGTCACAGAAGATAAATGGACTCATGCTGAATAAAAGTATTCATTTAAAGCTACACTGTGTGATTTTTACCCCCATCTAGCGGTGTAAAGGTATATGACCATCCAGTGAATATTAGTTTCTGTTCCTCTCAACTCCGATTTCATTTTAACTCCTACGGTGGCCAATGTAGTCCAAGATTAACATGGCTTCCAGTTCGACCTCGTCCATGAGTGTTAACTCAAACGTAAACGCGAAAGGCGAAGCTTTAATTAACGGGTATGTCCCTCTTTGGCTAATGTACTTTCAAGATGGAGGGGCAACATGGCGACCGACATTAGAACCCCTTACCCGCATGTATTTTCAATGGCATATTATACACTCACGAGAATACTTTATTACTAGAACGAAGTAAATATACATTAATGAGCACACATATTTTTGAAAGAACGAAGTGTTTTTAGCCAAGAATAAACATAGAGTTACACAGTGTAGCTTTAATTAAAACAATAACAACTAAAATCTTACTGACCACAATATACATGCATATATAATCTGATTCACTGAGCAACAAAAACAAATCTCACCTCTGTGAACTCCTTGATGCTAATGCTGTTTGCTTGTTGAGCCACTTTCCTCTTCACCTCCTCAATACTTGCCAGATTAGGTGTGGGTGCTGGAGGGGGTTTGTTGGTAATTGTAGGAAGGGGAGGCATCGGGGGCATAGAGGTCAGGGCACCCATGTTTGACAGAGCAGCGGTCATGGTTGCAGCAGTCATACTTGCCACGGCAGCGTTCATCGTCATGTTTGGCATTGCAGGCATACCTGGTATACCCATGGGCAGATTCATAGGTAAATTGGGCATGGGCAGTGGCAGAGGCAAAGACAAGGGGGTTGGAGCTGGTGTTGGCAGCGGTAACTGTAGAATTGCTTTCGGCTTGAGACTTTCAGGTATGGGCATTCCAGCTTTTGCACACATTGCAGCGGCATTAGCCTTCGCAATCTCCAACAGTTGATCTTTATCTGAAGTGAGAAGTAATTGATTGTTGTGATGTAGACAGACATTTCTTGCAATTAATTTGAAGTTAATATATTTTATTCATGCTAACAAGAAGGGGGAGCCAAGCAAAAAGCATATTTACCTAGGTCAGTGAGACGCGGTGGCGTCTTGCTAGAACTGCGTCGAGATCTTGAGTTGGACCTCCTCTTACGGAGAATCAAAATTGGGGAATGGCTTGGTTCACGTTTCCATCGATCTCGTCTGTCAAAAGATCGCCCTCTAAATGCTGGTCTCCTCCGGCGTGACACAGATCGTGACCTTCTGGATCGTGACTGACGGGCCCTTGACCGTGAACGAGATCTTCTCTTTCTAGCAGGGGAACGTGACTTGGACCTCCTTTTTCGGGCTGGTGATCTAGATTTTGACCGTTTCCGCTTGGGGGATTTTGATTTTGAGCGCTTTGTCCTTGTATGAGATTTAGACCTTGATCTTGCCCTTCGATTGGCTGATCTTGATCGTGATCTCCTTTTCCGAACAGGTGACCGAGACTTTGTCCTTTTTTTACGACTATGTGAGGGAGACTTGGACTTGTGTTTTCTTGCAGGAGACCTTGACCTCCTCTTGCTGCTGACAGATTTAGACTTGGACCGCCTCTTCTTGGTGGAAGAATCTGATCTGGAACGCCTTCTTTGAACAGGTGACGTTCTGTTGGAGGACTTAGATTCTTTCAGTGTATTTGGTGAAGGTGATCGTGAGCTCTCTGATCGATCATCTTCATCTGATCCTGCAGTGTCATGTTGAGGAACCGGCTCGGAGGACAATGATCGAGATCGGTTTGGTCTTTCTTCACATTTGGGATTTTCGGGCTCCTCTATTATTTTATTTTGTGTGTCACATTCTGATGATGTTACGTCTTCATTTGATGGCTTTTGCACAGATGTACATTCAGTTATCACTGGTTTCCATCCACCTGCTGTCCCTTTTACTTCTAAATTTTCCTCCACAGCATCCAAAACTTGCAGTCTAGTCTCTGGGGTTTCTTTTAAACTTTGATCCTTTAAGGACTCATCTCCTTTAATGGGAGATTTAGAGTGTGCAATCTCAGTAGGGGACATACTTCTATGTGATGTTTGTCGCTCCCTGGAAATGGATCTAGATCTTGATGTGTTTCGCTGTGAAACGGACCTTGACCGTTTACCTTTTTGCATTTTATCCATTGTTAATTTTGGGGATTCAGACTTTGAATTATGTGAGGATGAGCGTGACTTTGATCTTTTACGTCGCAGAGGAGATACTGATTCTGACTTTGTGCTATGAGGGCTCCTAGATTTTGTCCTCCTTTGAGGGACTGCAGGAGAACGTGACACAGAGGGCCTGGAGCGTTGAGGTGACCGAGACTTAGTTCGACGTTTTGGGCTTCTTGAACCTGATCTTTTACGAATGGATCTTGATCTAGATCTTCTGTTTCTTCTCAATTGGGATCTAGATCGTTTAAGGATCACAAGGGATCTTGAGCGTGCGCGCCTTGCTTTTCTGACAGATCTAGACCTGGACCGCCTCCGAGAAACAGGTGTCCTCTTTCGAGAGCGAGATCTTGAGTGTCTTCCTCTCCGTAGAGATCTGGACCGTGATCTTGATCGCCGATTCTTCCGCCGAGAAACAGATTGTTTTGATCTTGAGCGTGAATATCTTGTTCTTCCAGTCGATCTAGATCTTGAGCGACGACCCCGCCGTGGGGACCTGGTCCTAGATCTTCTGGTCTTTGTGCGAGTCCTTGAGTTAGAGCGATACCCTCTTCTTCCAGAGAGTGACCTTGACCTGCGTCCAGCTTTCTTTGTCACTTTAGATGGGGACCGTCCTGATGGAGACCTTGAGCTTCTTCGTTTTGTTCGACCCTTTCCACCAGAGGCAGACACAGACCTGTCCCTTGAAGATGATCTGTCACTATGGTTTCCTGATTTACCAGTTGACTTCTTTGGGGTTCTGGAGCGACTATGTTTGGATTTCTTCCCTTTAGTGTCTGAAAGTGATCGTGACCTTGACCTGGAGAGGGACCTTTTTTTCTTTTCTTTCTGATTCACATTTGCTTCCTTTAAGATGTCCTTCTGCAGAGATTGCTCTTTGTGCACATTCTCTTGCTTAGGTATGATATCAGGAAGTTCTTGAGCTTTACCAAAACTTCCATGTTCACCAACAGCTTCCACTATTATGTCCCTCTCTGGAATTAGTGCATTTGTAGGCTCAGGAGACACATTTTTTCTCCCTCCTAGTTTGAAACTTTCTTCTTCACTGTGATCAGAAGTCATATCTCTCTTTTTATCTTCCAGTTGGGGTGGGCCATCTTTAAGTTTGTCACTTGGAACTTTAGCTGCAGTAATAGGTGACTTCTTGTCCAAGTTTAAAGACTCCATCTGCATTTTTTGTGATTGTTTTGAGTCCAATTCCGATTCTGACCCCGACGCCGAGCTACTCCCCGATCTTGAGCGAGAGGAGGACTTTTTCTCTTGCTTTTCCTCCTCTCTCCGCTTTCGTTTTTTCTTCTTTTTCCCAACACGATGTTTTTGCTTTTTAACCTTGGCATCAGCTTCCACATCACTGAGGTCTGAAAGGACATATATTTGTAATTTTACTTTTCAGAATAAAAGTCTCATTGAATTGACAGTAAATTAGTTTACATTTGAGCTTACATTATGTAATAATTTGCCAGATTGTCTGTTACACATTGTGCTGACGAGAACATATGCATACCTTCTGTACAGTTTTTTGTAGCATCAGTCTCTGGGTTAGATAAGCCATCCTTTTTAACACTGTAACAAAAGAAAATATTTAATTTAATATAAAAGAAAAATGATGATGATGATAAAAGAAACATATAAAAAAAATGTTGCCATGAAACAAAACAAAATCTCACCTCGTTCTTGTTCGGGAATCACCATCTGACTCTACTCCAGATTCAGAGCTACTGTCTTTTTCACCCTTGCGCTTCTTACGTTTCTTCTTACTTTTGTGTTTCTTATGTTTCTTGTTTTTCTTTTTGGGGGTCTCACTCCCATCCTTAACATTAATGACTTCATATGGAACAGCAGTCTCAGATGGCTTATCATCTGTGAGGTAAGACACAATGTTTACAAACATATTTATTTGAACATAACTACAGAATGAAATAAGTTTATTCAAACTGTTTTAAGAAAGTTATATTTAAAAGTTATATGACAATTCAGTCTTTATCATCTCTCTTCATCAGAAATCACATATTGAACTACTGAAAATCGTTGAATATATGAAGACATGGAAAGCTCTCACAATCTTTTACTAACAATCATTTCACCATGATTTTCTTGTTTATCACCTTGACTCTATAAAGGGCTAAAACGAAACTTACCAGGACCAGTGATCACTGCATTCTCCATTTCAAACACTGGTTTAACTGATTCCCAATCTTAATTTTGCTAACAATTTCTGTTGTCTTTTCTCTGTAAATCAGGACAAAATGTGTTGACCCTCAGTTTTCAATCTGAAAGGAAAAAAAACACATTTATAGCCAAACTTTAAGGGGTAGTTCATTCTTAAATTGTTCCAAATAGTTTTTTTTTTTTTCATTTTTGGGTGAACCCTCTCTTTAACCTTACTCGTAGCTTACAGTTCAGTCTACATTAAGCCTAAGCCATATTCATGCACCGTCACTAAATATTGCTTTATTAAGCTAACAAGGCTTTGATTCAGCTGAGAAGCCTGCACCACTTTAACACATAAAAATCAAACGAAGAAACAAAGATGACAGTGATCATAAACATGTTTTATGCAAAGTATTTGTTTTCTGTGATACACTGATGTGAATTTTGCTTACATCACCAAATAAGTGAGATGAGATTGTCACCACAGCAAAAATGATTTCTTATAGTCTTGGGAGGAATCAGTTTGAAAAGGCTAAAAATTAATCAAATCACCATGTGCCATTATTTATAAGTGTTAACACTTACAAACATTAAAAAAAAGTTATAGCATCATAAATATACAGATTTTTTTTTTCTAAATTGCATCCAGAGAAAATATTGGAAGTACAAGTAAAAATTTGAATGGCTGGGCCAAAGACCTTTAAAAAAACATATGCAACAAATATAAAGACTGAAAGTATGTTGTTTTGAGCTTCTTACATAATATCTGACCCACTAGGCAGAATATACATAGAGCTTCTTTGCACTCAAACAGGGCTGTTGCATAATAACATCAGCCTGGCAAATCACTTTTTGAATCACAACTTAAAAAGATGGCTTTTGAACAATGCAGTGAATCAGGGCTAATTTATTATATAATTTAAGATGTTGCAGGAGGGTACTGAAACAGCATAATGGATGTGACTAGGATAGTAACTAATGATAATAATGAATTAAATGCATCTTAACTGAAGGTCGACTTATCACTAGCATTGTCTTTCAAACAAATCACCTTCATGCATTAGCCTGCACAAATTTACCACAGTACCACCATTTTATTTAATCACAGTTTCACCCAAACTAACAAAAACTATAGTTATGTTACTGTAAAATCACAAGGGGAATACAAGTTTTTAATCTGCAATATATCTGTTCGTCTTGTGGCTAGATGTATATTCCCCATGAAAACATCCAATTTTAAATGTTTTACAAACTAAGGCTTCTGTGGCAAATTTAAGTGGACTTATGACCCATTACAAAATCTTACCATTGTAACCATAGTTTGGCCCCAATATACTACTGTAAAAATCACAATAAATGAAATTGATCTAATGTAAATGTGTAAAGCGCCTTATAATTAATTTTAGATTTGCAAATACAAATATTGCATTTTACTACATTAAAGTGAGTGCTAGATTTAAGCAGGCCGAATAGCTTAGTGGTTGGTTTTAACGCCATGCCAGGTGTTGTGGCTATTTTTTATGGTTAGAAATGTATGGTAAAACTATCAGGTTTATACAATTTATTTTTACTAAAAAGTTAAGGCCAGTTGGTTTCACAGACAGGGCTTAGATAAAGCATTAGTTCAATTTAGGGCATTTATATAATCATGCCTTAGAAGACAATAAACAAAAACAAAACATTACTGGTGTGCTGTGCATCTTGAGACAAAACAATGGCACTGCCATTTTAAGTTGCTTTCATTTACAACAGCTCAAACATGCATTTTAGTTTGGGTCCAGACTTAAGCCTTGTCAGTGAAACCAGGAGGAACTATATTTGGTTTTACCTTGTTCGTTTTCTTCAAAAGACTTAGGAGTAAAAAAAGGTTTCTCACAGGGTTAAAACCAGCACAACCTAATAAAACATGCTCCAATGATAAAGAGCTTTGACAGAAAGAACATGTTGGATCTGAATCAAAGACATTGCAATAGTGAAACATTCCAATTAAGACAACAATCTTTGAATCAATGAGAAATTCATATAGGCCTATCTATGAATATATAAATGAGTGAGTGAGTTTGTTTGTTAACGGAATGTAAACATTCAACCGACACTTAGTAACCAGCAGCAATTTAGAATGGAGAATTCCTAGTATAATATAGTGGTATTCCCATAATAGAAGTTAGATAACCAGTCGGTGGTGTTTTTACAGTTACTCAGTAATTATTCAGTAGTAAATATGACTAACGTTACATTATAATAGTTAAAGACGCAGATAAGCAGACGGTGCACGATTATGACGGTTGGCTGTTTTGGTATTATTCACCTCATGATTATAGACACAGTTTTAACTACGTCTATCGAAACGAAATCGACACGAGATAAACATGCTTATTGTTAAATGTATACAGCTATTATAGTCTTACGTGATTGTTTTCGCATCGTTTCATTCAGAAGACAGAATAGAGACTGGTCACCAGCGCGGCTAACTCGGCACGCGCATCATACAAAGGCTAACCCAACATGCGTGTTCTGAAAACTGCGTAGGCTGCTCATTTACAGGTTCTTTATAATTAATCTGCTTGGTTGGATACTATTACATTACGTGTCGGCAGAAAGAAGTTACGCGTCGAAAATGCTATTGGTTGAGCGTTTCGCGGAACACGCGGACAAAGGCTCGTTAGCTTGCTATTAGCTTAGCATCCCACTCGCAACAAGCTTTACGACAAAAAAAACACACGCGCCAGTAATTTCCGTCATATTCTTAAAGTAAGCAGACAACATTTTTTAGAAATATTCCACCCGCTAATACTCACCTGTGTTGATGACTTCTTGATAGGTTTCAGTTACGAACCCACGAGAAACTTGCTCGCTGTTGGACGCCATGACATTTACAGCACAGTCAGTCCGTCAGTATCCCAGAAACGCATGAAACAACAGGACCCCCAAGACTTCTTCGCTTGTCTATTGCTTAATCGACAAGCACAGAGCGACATCTAGTGTCATCCAACACTAGACTTCACATTCACACGAGGAGCTTTCCTACAGATTTTGATCAGTTCGTTACCGTAGCGTTAAAAAGATACAGAATGCGAAAACAAGTTTGTTACAGATAGATTTATTTATTTATAAAGTGCTTTTTACAATACAGATTGTTTCAAAGCAGCTTTACACAGAAATGACAGGAAAATAATGCAACAAAGTTTGTTTCCAGAAGAAAATAGCTTCACAGTCCAGCTTAGGTAAGTTCAGTGATGTTTATTTATTTATTTATTTTAATTTACTAATTTAGTTCGTTCACACAGCCGCCCTGGAGAAATCTGTGATTTCGTCCAGCTCAGTCCAGTTGTCATGCAGACAGATTGTTGAATATTAAAGGGACATTGTGTATGAATTGCTGCCATCTTGCGTTGAAAATGTATTTTGCATTCAAACGAATCATACTCTCCAGCAACTCGCTTTTACAAATGTGTGTTGCATCTACGGTAACTATTATGTACCAATAAGCTATGACAGGAATGGATAGCACTTCGATGAGTGTTCCTTCGGGTGAACAGGTTTGTACGGTGGCCGAGAGGTGCAAAACAAATCACAATTATGAAAACAAAAAAACAAGTCAGAAAACACAACGACAATTCAGAAAACAAAATAACAATTCAGAAAACACAACAACAAATCTGAAAACAAATTCAGCAACTTGATACAACAAATGAACGAATGTTACAGTAGCCTATGAATATGAATTACTGACTGTGAAAAACATAAGCTATTGTAATAAGTAGTCAAGCCTTCTTTATTTGTTATATTTTCTGAAGTAGCCTTCATGCATCATCATCAACTTATCTGTCAACATCAACATCTGTCTTTATAATAAAGGTCACAACCAAACAAGCGAAAAAAAGCTTGTAATTAAGACTGTAACATTGTCTTACCTGTTGAGAAGAAAGCATAACTTCAGCATCTCTTTTGGGCTGTTTCTCCTGCATTAGCTCTATCCACCTAGAAAAGGCTATCCCGACATTAAACAGGGTTGCCAACTCTCACACATCTGGCGTGACACGCACACTTTCAGCATCAATCTCACGCTCTCACGCACACGCAACAAACTTGTCTGTCATCACACTGGCGTAGTGACTGACAGACGTGCAGTCTCCGTGTTCATCTGCGCTGTTTCATGCCGATGTGCAACTGACGTAAAGTTAATAAATCTGTGAATAACTGCAATTACAGATTTCGAACAGAGATGGTGACAAAGAGGGAAAACTGCGGACTGCAGCTTTAACTGTTTGATGAAGTCAATTTATTATGTTGGTTGATATTCCTTGTTTAAGGAAGCTTTACAATAGTGATTGATTTGTGTTAATATAATTCAAATGATGTTGTTTTTTGTTCATGAAAGTGTTTCTGCTACATATCATTGTATGCATCTGTTTAGTTAGAGTATGGAATTGTGTTTCTGTTATGTTATATATTGATTTATTGATATTATTGCATACTTTGTTTCAGTGGCATAGGTTTGATTTTGAATTGGGGACGGGGACTTCAATATATAAATATATTTTAAGTTTTGATCGAAATTATTGCTAGAGATATATCAGTGTCAGTGGATATTGGTAAGGAGAGACACATCCATGTCCCTACTAAGTTCTAAGCACCTTGATGGATGGATGGATGGATGGATGGATGGATGGATGGATGGATGGATGGATGTGGATGGATGGATGGATGGATGGATGGATGATAGATAGATAGATAGATAGATAGATAGATAGATAGATAGATAGATAGATAGATAGATAGATAGATAGATAGATAGATAGATAGATAGATAGATAGATAGATAGATAGATAGATAGATGAACATGAACATGTACTGGGTGTTTGATGTTTTTGCCCTTGAGTGCTCTTTGATAAAAGATTTCATAATATTTCTGTCTGAATATGAAAATGTTTCAAATGGCCAAAGGTTGTTGTGTCCAGTGCAGTTTCCTGCAGAGGGCAGTGTAAGACCACAGTGAGAGAATAACTATAGTTCATTATATCAGAATAAGGACGCCTTCATGACTCCAGGGCCCCATAATGGTGGGGGAAGCTCTTCTCTTGGATACTAAAATAATATGACATTTGATGCACATATCATCACTAAATTCTTAAAAGAATTGGACTGTTTCTGTCTATCTATCTATCTATCTATCTATCTATCTATCTATCTATCTATCTATCTATCTATCTATCTATCTATCTATCTATCTATCTATCTATCTATCTATGTATGTATCTATCTATCTATCTATCTATCTATCTATCTATCTATCTATCTATCTATCTATCTATCTATCTATCTATCTATCTATCTATCTATCTATCTATCTATCTATCTATCTATCTATCTATCTACTTCAAAGTTTAAAACTTCGTCAAAAACTTTAAATAAGGCTTTGTGAAGCTAACTTTCAAGTTTATCTTACCTAAAGGGCTTTCCAAGTAAAAATAACAGTTAAATTGACATTTCATTTTAATTATATTGTCTTACATTCAAACTGAAGCTATGCATTGTTTCATTTACAGAATTTATCAAGTTTAAAATATAAATATAGATAATATTATTTGTCTACCAATTAAATGTAATGGAAATATAGGAGGAAAAAAAAGTATGTAATTTAATGGTGCATCACGGATAAACTTTTGGGGTATTCCTGATGTAATGTATGTCCATGTATGTATGTGCATGAATACTGTAGAAAACAAAGCACAATTTGTTGACCAAGGACATGCAGTATTATCTGAAATCAATTGAGGGAGCACTTGCATCGTTATGCAATATGTTCTTCTTCTGAATTAAAACAAGAAAGACCACTAACAATTATGAGCTCACTTGACACAACTAATTAAAACATAGCATTAAGCATTTCATTTGAATTATTTTAGCAATGAGAAGCAAGGAAGATTATTTAAAGTGCAAGATGGGTTGTGATGTACTGGGTTTCACTGTAAGGCTAAGGTCACTGCATGAGGTGCATGGTTAACTTATCTCAAAGTATTGCAGCAGTTGCCTAGGTAACAGTTTGAGTTTTTCCGATAAGCCCATGCAAGTGTTATAAAAGTCTCAGAGGTGAAAAATTGGAATACCCCCATGAAACCTTTGGGAAAATATCTGGACAGTAAAAGTTTCTCAAATGCAACAGAGATTTTGCTGAGAGGAGACCAGTACTTCATGTCAGTGTGAGAATCAATATATCACAGATGTTTAGTGTCACTAAGATTTGGTGTATAACAAACTCTTGATCTTTGTAATCCATCAGCTCAGCATTTTAAAGATGGATAGGATCCTATATTCAAAATGGTGATGTGTTTTCCTGTTAACATATTTTGTTGATCCCAGAACAACATTCCAATCAGATTTGACAAATCAGGCCTCTGAATGAGTTTTGAATATATCCTGAAAGCATATGTAATTTCAGGAGAAGTCATCTTATTTCACTAAGTTGCTTTTACAACATGCACATTAGAAAAGCTCCCAAGAGCTAAATCAGATTCCATTTAGACTGTAGTTTTTTTTCTGCTCAATAGCACATTAATGACTTGCTTTTAGGGCTTCAACACAACATCATTTAGACATTGACTAACACACTGTTTGTTAAACATGCCCCAAACAGAGGTTTAATCCTGCTGGGGTATACTTCAGTCTGTCCAGTTTGACAGTCATTTTCAAACTGTAACCTTTTGGAATGATTAAACTGTCAGACATTTGACTATACAGCCTATTATCATAATGGCAGTTGTATTTAAAGACAATTTTGGCTTTCGATTGGCAATTTAGTTTACTTCTCCTTTCATTTAATGTTCTGTAACACTTCAATGGTTGGTCTAAATCCCTTCATACCTGAGAAGTAATTAATGTCAGCTAGACTCTTTAAATAGATATATCTGACACTGCAATTTCACTATTAATTTGCAGAACGTTCATATTTGTAGTACCACTTATTGGCGTGTTAAAGGGCGCTTTTAAACGACCTCATATTAACATGCCACCATTAATAATGTACAGTGGGAGAGGAGAGAGGATAAATAATGGCTCTGTGCTCTGTTCTCAAGACACAACACCTTGTTGCCTGAGGCAACAGATACACTCGGTAGGCAATTAAAGTTGGAATTACATGCTCACATCATTTCTCATGAGTCTGTGCTAAAATAGTTATACGCACTTTCATGATCAGTCATCACTGAATGGTAACATCCTGCCTCTATTTTCAGATGCCTCTCAGCAGGACTGTGGAAAAGGGAAAGTTTTTTCATATTTCAAGGAAAGTTAAATGAAAGTAATTGCCATCTTTTTTGCAGTTCTTTTTCCAGTGCAAGATACAAACATTATTTAATTGAGCTATAAGCTCACTGAGTACTTTCAGTGAGCAGCTCAATTCATTAGTGTGTTGCTGTGGCTTATGTTCTTTGATAACTATAGCAGGATAGGTTAGTGTCATGTGTAGAATTGGACCAAACATGATCCTATTGCATGTACTGTCATATAAAAACCCCAAAAGAAATAGTGATAATGACAATATTATTATTTAGAATATTTATCAATTATTTTGAAAATTTTAGTTATATATAACATTTTTTTAAAAATTATTAAATTTATCTAAGAATTTTAATGTTATTTATGACTAAAATATGAACAATTCATATTTGGTTACAAATATAATCTCAATCATTTACGCATGCCTGCAAATCAAACAGGGAAGTGTGTTCAAACTTTTGACTGTTAGTGTTTAAATGTTTACGAGGATCAGATGAAGACGTTTTGACTGTTATAGTTGCGTGTTGCGTCTGCTGTGGTGATTAAAAAGCAAACTGTAAAATGCTGTCTATGGTGGTTTATATAACCCTTTATGAGACATTGGCATCCACAAATGGACGTAAATAATGATGACAACAATATTTAAAATCATTTTGACACCTGATTTAATGTGTTTTTTTTTTTCTGTGCAATTCTTGTTTTATTGACGGCATTATTTGATTAGACTGCAATACGAGAGCCGGTTAACACAGGACTAGGCAGTAATTCATATCCCGTTTGTTCGGACAGACCTTTAAATTGTATATGTGGTCTTTTTATTATTTTGTGACACATTTGGATTCATTTGAACCTCTACATTTATATTTCATCTTTAAAACCTCTGTGTCTGGAATAGAACGGATTGTTTCTGTAATACTAGAGTAGTCTGTGGCCATGAAACGAAACATATTATGATAAACTGCAGCAGTTTGATGGACATTTAATCCAGACGAGTCTAGTGTGAGAACATGACGTTATATTGAATTACCCACATCCTCAGTGGGCAAGATGCAATTAAGCTATGTAAAAAGAGAGAGCAAGTGTGGTCTGTAGAGGAAGGTCAAGGGGGTGAGTGGTGTATCATTTCTAATCACTGCTATGGTGACACCATTTGAGACAATCGTAGCTACAATTAGAACTGACAAATCAACCATTATATCATAACATCAGCCATTACTGTCGTTGTTTTTTTTTTTTATGTAGGTTAGTGTTTCGTATAAGTTTCAAGGCTTAAGTTCCTCTCATGTTTTCGCTCAGGTTCTGGGGTATACATTTTGTGGAACAGATAATGAATTTCTTTTCGTGTGGAACAGAAGTGTAGGCTAATGCAAGTGCAAGTACAATTTTCTTCTATTTTGTAGTGTGACAATAAAGCATTTTTTCTCACATTTTACATCACCCAAAGCACAAAAAGCCATGAAATGAAAACAAAAAAAACCCCAGCGTTCATTAATACTTAGTACCACAAACAGACATGGTTATAAACATGTATATTGTGCATAGAATGTTGCAAATTTGCAATCGCAGCTGTGCTCGCAAAAACTAAATGAGGCATATCATCTGTGTTTTATAACTCAGAAAGTTACACCAGGTTTTCAAAAGAGGCCTATGTGATGAGCACCTGCCAAATGAGTTTCTCCGCACCTGCAGGTTGTGTCTCTCACACTCGTTTATATTCAGTGCTGTAGGCTTTGTACGAAGTCATAAACCTGCACTTTCTTGCTGCTGAGATCATTGGCAGGTACAGATGGGCCGATGTTTATGGCTTCATAAAAACCGTGTCGAGCACCATCTCTTCTGGTGCTGTCACAGAAGAGACGGTGTGCCTTATGTGCTCATGTCCCTCATATAGTACGGCTGATGTTTAGTAAGCAGAGAATGAAAATGAGATGAAGGCATTTGAGTAACATGAATCAGGTCAGCTGTGTCCAGCGCTGCCCTCTTCCTCTCCTTCAAGGCAAATGTATGATTTTATGTAGTTCAACTACAACAGAGGGGGAAAAAAAATGCTCACAAACATTTTTTTTTTAAGAACAATTTGTCGAGTGATGTTTCTGGTGCAGCTAAATGTTATGTAAATGGGTCAATTATTTATTCATGCTGAAAGAAAATAGCAACGATCTCACCCCTGACCCTCGAGGGTTTATGGAACATTATGATCTGTTTCAGGACTGGGAATATGAGAATTCTAAACTCTGATAGCTAACTACATGAATACATAATACAGTTAAACATTTGTGGTCCAGTTTTGGAACCTATAGGCAATTAACTCATAGTGACAAGGAGGGCAGTTCATTTTGTTTATCAGTGCACCACATAACCCTCAGAGACCACAAAATAAGGCTGCAGGCTATATCTGATGTTGATAGTAAATTTACTTGGTCTAAACAGGCCGTTTATTACTAGTATGTGTTTAGTTTGTACTACAATTTGTAGTTGTAGTTCAGCTGTCCTAACAGTCCGTTGTAGTCTTCTTATATCTGATTTGCTGGCTGACCCAAAGTGCACAGAACCGACTCAATAACAGCTGAGTAAAACTGAGTCATCTGCGCTTGTGGTAGGTTGAACTTTTTCAGTTGACTAAGGAAGTACAACCTCTGTTGGGCCTTTTTGACAATGGAGTCAATGTGATTGTCCCACTTCAGTCCTGAGTGATGGTAGTGCCCAGGAACCTGAATGACACTGCTGTCACAGTGCTGTCCATGATGGTTAGAGGGGGAGTGCAGGGGGGTTTCTCCTAAAGTCCACTATCATCTCCACAGTCTTGAGCGTGTTCATCTCCAGGTTGTTATGCACCAGACAGCCAACTGTTCAACCTCCTGTCTGTAACCGTCTTGGATGAGGCCAATAACTGTGGTGTCGTCTGCAAACTTCAGGAGCTTGACGGAGGGGTCTTTGGAGGTGCAGTCATTTGTGTAGAGGGAGAAAAACAGTGGGGAGAGAACGTACCCCTGGGGGAAACCAGTGCTGATGGTAATGCCTTGTTCACACTACATGATTTTAAAATGTCGGGCTGAACTGTGCAGTTCACACTACATGACTTGCTCTCAGTGAAATCATGAGTGTTCAAGTTGTTTAGCTGTTCACACCACACAACACAACGTGATTGATCCACAACAGGAGGTAACTCGCTACACGAGTTAACAACGCACTACATAGAGATACAACCACGATCGGATGATAAGAGCATATCATTTGTGACTCAATGAGAGCTGTTTCAGTACTATAGTACGGTCTAAATCCTGAAAATAATCAAACAAATAACGAGTTGACAACAACACGATTCTATCTGGTCTAGAAACCATGTTTTGTAACGAAAAACCACGCAATAAAACGAACCAGAAATGACGCGAAACTGCAGAGAAGAACACAACACGCGAATATGGACGTCAGACAGAAACTAGTGCTGCACACTGTTTGCTCGACGATCTGCTCTGAGAAAAAAAAAGTAAAAAAGAAAAAGTAAGATTTACCTGGTGTCCTCAACCCATGCGTTGCTATGATTGGCTGTACTCATGACATCACTGAGATTGAGTCGCGCGACTGCTCGAGATATCTAGCATGCTAGATATTTTTCTGAGCTCGGTGACCTGTCTGCGAGGTGTCTGCGAGCTGTCTTTGATGCGTTGTTGGCTCTTTCACACTAATGGATTGGCGAGCGTTAATCGTCCGCTAATCGCCCGCGATTTGCACGCCATAGCACCCTGACTTGTCGGCGACTCAACGATTTGCAAATCGGGCTTAAAATCACGTAGTGTGAACTAGGCTTAAGGGTCCGAGATGTGAGTTTTCCCAGCCTCACTAGCTGCTGCCGGCCTGTCAGGAAGCTGATGGTCCACTGACAGATGGAGGAGTAGACGGGAGTGCGCATGCACGTCACATCCGATGGATTTCTCGGAAAATCCGACCCGGAGACTAGGAAATACTGGCCTTCAGAGGTAATGGCAAATCCCGACAAGTGGATCATTGTAATGTGTGATTAGAACCCCTTCACACACAAACAATAAAAAAGGATTCATTTTTTTTTTTTTTTTTAAGAAAAGTTACATTTTTAGTAAGTTACACCTTTAAAAGAGCTTAATCCTCTTTTAACTCAAAAGCCCAGAGCACTAAAATTGCTGAAGTTTATAACCTTAACAAATGCTAAGCTCTATTTTTTTTTTTTCTGAGGCAAGGTTATACATTAAAAAAAAAAAAAAACATTGGTCAATAAGTGACCTTAAATATACATTCATTCTGATGCTTGAAAAATAAGCCTTTTTTTGCCTGTTATTTCTTTTGTATTGTGTTGCTTGCAGACCTTGGCCTTTTCAAGCATGTTTCTTAGTCATTTTCCTTTATAAGTGTCAAGTGTTTGTTATTGGTTAAAGTAAATTCTGAAAGTCTTTTCAACTGATACATTCAACATTCAGTATTAGATTTAAAAATGAAGAAGTAATTTAGCAGTGAATCAATTGAATCTGATAAAATATTCAACTGAAATTTTAAAATGATCCTGTTTATTTATGCCATTTTAATTGACGGTTTTGGCTGCAGCAAACGACGAGATCTAAGTATCATGGTTTCAGTCTCCAAAAGCCTGCTTTTATGAACGGAACTGAACTTTGAGAGACTGAAGTGCACTTCATACAGTTTAGCAAAATAAAAATTGAAAGCTTAGCGCATGAGGTATGAGGCGAATTTTAATTACATATTTGGAGCAGAGAATTGTTAGTTAATTATATAACGATTGAATGATTGTTATAAATGTGGGGGGTCACACAAAGAGAGACAAAGTGAGTCTGTAATCATAAATAATTAAGCTCTCATTTACTGTATAAAACTGGAATGTGGAATGTAGATACAATGCACAATAAGCTAATCGCTCACTGTTGTAGTATTTAATTAGAAGAATGCATTGGATGATAAAATATGGTTTTGTGTGCATATGTCAGGCTCTCATGACAAGTTTAATAACTCAACGGATTAATTTATTTTCCCACATTGATTAAAGTATTTTAATGATGGAGTCTCTGTCTTATGTGCAACCAGATACAAGTTATGTTCCAAAACCAAGCAAGCTGCCCACAGCAGGCAGCATTTAAAGGTGCAATAGTTGATTCTCTAACTATTTTTGTTATACTGATTGAAAGTCTCCTCATATCCTGATAGCAATCACTATGATAAGCGGTCTAAATATATTTGTATAAAAATATATTTGGAAGGCGTAGGACCATAAATTGTTCATTCAATGATTGCAAATGGCCTGAATGAAATGATGGGTTTTCCATTAAGAGACTGATTTCCCCATTTAATATATTTTTTAGCTTTGTAATACCTTAAATAAAACAATGCTCAATAATAGGCAATGTTAAAAAAATTAAAAAAAATATATATTTAATATTAATTACAATTGCCAATAGGTGACAGTAACTCATTGTCTTTATGTGTGAGTCATCGAGTCATTCACTGAATCACGATTCGTTCAGCCACAGATTTCGTCACAAAATAGAAAAATGACAGTAAACTAATTATTAGCTACATTACATGAGTCACGTAATGTTAGTGGTCTATTTTCAGTTTAAAAGGGGGATAATAGGCACAAGTTTATTAGTTTATTGATTAGTTTACCTGATTATTTTTGTGATTCGTTAAACATTTGTGACCTATAAATAAACTGTCAAATAGCAAATGTTTAGTTTAACAACTTGCATCTTATCTCGCACTTGACCGATATTAAAGCGTGAAGCATGTCGCTCTGCTAAAATTCGTGCTGTGAACATAAAGCCCTCATACTTTGATTTGATCGGTCATCTCAAATATTCTGACATTAACAGCAGTGATAGACCATGAGGCTCAGATGAACACACACACCACCCTAGCAGGGCTGGACTGGCCATCGGGCATACTGTGCACAGTGGGCCGACGTACTTTGTGGGCGATACATCTCGTAGGGCCTACTTATTATTATTATTATTATTTTGTCTGAACGGCCCATAAACCTTGTACATCGGCGGCCTAATGCGTTTAGTTTTGTTTAATTGGCATCTCTGGGATTTGTGTGCCAGTAATGCATTGGACAAAAAAGTCAGTCGTTTTTTTTTTTTTTATTCTCACAGACCGGCGCATGATGATCACATCTTTAAATAGCTTTGAGTGAGCGAGCAGTGTCAGTGTGTGGACTATCTGTCAGAATAGTCAGAGCGATGGAGAAGAAACACAAGGAATGTGCAGAGAAATAGTGTGGAAAAAAAAAATGGGAGGCAGCAACAAGCATGGACCGTCTTGTGGCCAACTGGAGCTCAGAGCATCACTTTGAAGCCAGAGTAAGTCATGATCTCCTGTTTTAATGTTACAACAAATTCACAACTTGTTGGGCACAAAGAAAGACAACTTGACTGCTGTCAGAGAATATTTCCCAGATAATTAGCATCAGTTTTTCATCATTGAGTGACTGTAACTTAGTTGTCTTTGAACAGTTTTACAGCCTGTTCAAAGACAACACCTCTAGTCTAGGCCTAGTCATATTTTCGTTATCACACGATGACTGACATACTGTATTGTCACATTATAAACATCTCTCTCGTGTTGGCACTAAATTAAAGTAAATTAATTGAGTATTGCATAGCCGATGACGATGTTATGTCACTTGTAAAATCATGTCATATTTTATAATTATATCCTGGCCATGGATGCATTAATCATTGAATCTGTGAAAGATGTCAGGTAAAAAGCAATAATGGATCCTCTCATTCACCCTGAAAGGAAAGCCCCCTAAAAAGGCCAGGTTAGAGGATAATTTGCTGATCTTCTTGCAAAAGAAAAAAAACAAAACACAAAAACCGTGGAATACAGTTAATGTGACTGATGCTGAATGTGTGATGCAAATGTAAAAATATAATGGCAATGCAATTAGAGTTACTGTGACTAAGTACTGTGACCAAGTGTCGAGGTGTCCATGAGCAAGACACCTAACCCCAGCTGCTCCCGACGAGCTGGATGGCGCCTTGTATGGCTGACACCGCCGTCGGTGTGTGAATGGGTGAAAGTGAGGGAATATGTAAAGCGCTTTGGTGGCCATTAGGTCTATGAAAGCGCTATATAAATGCAGTCCATTGACCATTTACTATTGACACACTATAGCTCCTCTGCAGGCCGCTAACATGACCAGCCTCCTGCACAAGCCACCTCACAGCGCCCAGCTCATCCCAGTCAGTCTTCACAGCGACACGACAGGGCAGCCACCCTAGATCGTAGATATCTATATAAAGGCTAGATATGTCGTCCACGCTGCTGGCCAATGGAGGTCGACGTCTGCACCTGGCGGCCATCTTGTCACAGGCAGCTTGCTCACTCGTAACATTGTGCTAATGGTACATGTACTATTTAAATGACCATAACTTGCTCAATTTTCTACCGATTTTCAAACGGTTTGTTTTGTTATAAACGTCAGAGATGTAGTTATGATCCTGCATACTTATGAATAAAAAGTGTATAAATAAATAATCATCCAGATAATTATAGCCACGATAATAACGTTTGTAAGAAACCAAACCGTTTGTAAATCCGTCAAGATTTCAACGAGATAAGAGTACTTGTGTTCGTGCTGACCACTCATCTTACATCAGCTTGTCTGTGACAAGATGGCCGCCGGTGATGACGATGGAAACTCCGCCGTAACACATCTAGCCTTTATATACATATCTATGCCCTAGATCATGCTCGGACAGCCTCCACAGACCGCTGCCCCTAAAGGAGTCTCCCTCAGTCTGTAAACGAAGCTCGGGCGCACTGAATGCGGATTGACCACAGAACTGGAAGAGAATACAATGCTGAATAAAGTCGTTGTTTTTGTTATTTTTGGACCAAAATGTATTTTTGATGCTTCAAAACATTCTAATTAACCCACTGGTGTTACTGGACTACTTTTATGATGTCTTTATTTCTTTTCTGGACAAGGACAGTCATTAATTACTTTTTTTTTTTTTTTTTTTACATTTTTGGGTGAACTAACACTTTAAGGCCACCCACCTTAGCATCGGCAGGCGCCTCAGCATTTGTATTTTGCAAACATATTTGAAGCTTTTCCAGATGCATTTTATATCTTGCACTCCTCCCACATCTCAGATTGCAAACTTGAACTTTCTATTGAAATTGTGGCTGTAGCTACTTTCCCTCTGGCCTATCTCTGTTCATTCCTTTGATCCTACACTCCCAATAAGCAAGTATCGATTGTGCAGCCCCAGCAATTTTATAAATACAAGTCATCACATGTGGTTTAGCTTTAGGCTGTAGTCGGGGTCCTACATTTAGTTGCCTTTGCATCAGTACTGATAGTTTCAGGGTTTATGTAACAGAATTCGATTTTCAAACCTCCTGTGTCCATCGCCGGTGCTCACCTGCCTCCACCAAGGACGGGAAAGCCACTGAATTTATTCTTTTGTTTGTGTGTCCGTGAGACCTTTGCGATGACTTCGCCTGAGGACAGTCCCATTAAGCCAGTCCCATTACCTGCCTCTTGCTTGGGTGCAGCCCACTGGCTCTGTCAGCGGCAATCCCAGCAGGACAAGTCTTGTGACATCTCTAGAGATAGAGTCTGACCTGACATCTCATCACATCCAGCTCCCCATTACCGCAGCTCATCCCAGTAGTTCTCTCCGGGTCCCTCTACATGGACAAGCTGTAGAAAAGTATTCCCTTTTCCATTAAAGCCATCAGATCATGGGGAATGACAACAGAGGACAGATTGTTCTGTCTTTCTGCCTCTATTCGAATAGCCAAAGAGCATCCTTTAGATAACTCAGTCTGAGGCCCCATTTTGTGCTCAAATGGCTCAAAGCTATTCTTTCTCCCTTTTACTTTCTTTTCCCTCTTCATATCGATCTCTCTTCTCCCATTGGCTCCTAAAAAAAGCTTCCGGCTACTAAAGGCATTTTGGTTTAGGGATACACTGTGAGGATGTCCTAGAGTTCTTCCAGAATCAAGACCTTCCTTAAACTGTGGTAAAACCATATTCTGATGAAACATACATGCAAAAGTTCTATTTCATGACATCATTATTCCCCAACTAATACAATTATTCATGGAACTTTTTTATGGCTGCTTAAATTTAGACCTGGGACAAAAATGTTATGGTTTATGCTGTAATAAAGACTAAAGAATAGTTTTATATGCACACAATACCAGTCCAGACATTGTCTGGTTATACTGGATTGTGGATGGGCCCAAATTTTTGCAATAAAAGGCCATTTGTAATCATCTGTAATCATACTTGCAGTGTAAAATATGTGTAAATGTTCAACCCGATCACGACCACGACCACGTCGTATGAATTCGACGAATGGTTAAAAAGTGGCTAATTCGTAACAACTCATACGACCTTACTCGTACGAATTAATACGAATTTGCTAAATCGTACATATTTTACGAATTGGCCAATTCGTATAAATTCGTACGAATGACCTATCCCTTACCCCGCCCCTAAACCTAACCATCACGTGGGTTTAGACAAATCGTGCGAATTAGTACGAGTGAGGTCGTACGAATTAGTACGAATCAGACACTTTTTAATCATGCGTCGAATTCGTACAAATTGGTCGTGAGATAGTGTTGAAATGTTACATAATTAAGACAGGCTGGAAATGACGCAATCGACAGTTGCACATATTTAGTAAACTTGCCCTGGATATTTTTTCTTTCCTTCACAAAAATACCATGATACTTTAAAACCATGGCAATAACTGATTATCATATTCATACATTGGTATTTTTCTTACTTACCTGGTATTTGAAAGAACTTCGTGCTTCTAATACGTTTTTGTTAGTGAATCATGCAAAGTAATGACAGTATCGGTGTTCATAAATCTAAAAGAGAAATGTTGAACTCCATATATACTGTGCATGTTCAGTTTCACAGATGTGGTTACTATGAATTTAGCCAGCCCACAATACAGAGGAGAAAAGCGAGTGAGGGTGTGGGTGGGAATAAATTGTTTATAAGATTAACAGTGGAAGTGCTGGATTCTGAGCCCACTCGTTGCTTCAGGGCTGCTCTTGACCAATATCTTATTGGAAAACTAAGAATCGTGGGTTCAGTTGATGAACTTTCACTGTGATCCACTGACAAATCACGTTCTCACAGCTGGTCTGGGAGCACTTCACAGCATTTCTATGACCCTACAGTAAGACAGACCTGCAGAGATAATTAAACACATTCTTCCACAGATATTGGAGATTATATATGCTGGTTTCACATCGTTTGCCTAGCAACGGACAAAATGAGGCAGCGTTGTAATGTAATGTGTCTGTTGAACATAGTGTTCAAATAGTTTATAATTTCAGAAATTCATGTGGGAGGTGAATGTTGTATACGTCTTTGTTTTATACTGTATTTCAACTCAATTTGGCCACTTCTATGATTTCACTGAAACTTTATAAAAATCATCTTGGTTTCCACGCTCGTTTCCTTTTCTTTTTCTCGCCTTCGAGGTTCTCTCCTCTCCACTGTCCTTTACACGATCATTGATATTCTGCGAAATAGCCCCTTGAGGAGAGCACACAATGTATTTGCTGTAATGCAATCTGGAATTATGCGGATACAATTTTCAATCTTATTTGTGCACAAACTCATAAGAAAGGCTCAGGCTGGAATCCAATCTCTCTCTTGCAAACCGGAAAAATACAGGGTATTAGAGAAGTTATTGGAGTGTGCAGATGTGTGTGTTGACACGCAAGGAAAAAAGTGTGCAGATGTGTGTGCTGTCTTTTAGAGTAGTAATAGATCTCAAGGTTTGGTAAATCACAATCATTCTGGGACTGGCTCAACTTTATCTACTCCGGTGGTTGGGCCAGCATAAAGTTCATTGTAGGTCAGACTGACCAGTGCTGAATAATGAAGTGCATCCTTTAAAAGTTTAATGTATTGGAATACAAGAAAGAAGTACAATGTATATGAAAATAGTGAAAATGTTATCAATTTCTTATTGTCCTGTTTTATCATTCTTTGTGCACTGGGCTCCCATATAATAAGTTTTGAATGAAATAGTGATTAATAAAAATAAAATAAAACGCTGAGGAAGCCTCCGGAGCTGAAATTCAGATGTGGTAATCTGTATTATGTTTTTGACAAGTTACGTTTTTGACCAATCAGAGCAGAGTAGGCTCTCGGAAAGAAGAGGTTTAGAAAGACTGAATCTTCAAATGAATCAAATGAACCAGACTCTGAGAAGTGAGTCAATGCTGCATTTTATATTATGTGAAATTTCAAATGTTTTTTGACCTTAGATGCATGTAAACCTATTGTAACAAACCTCTAAAACATTAGGAACTTAAGAAATTTTAAAAAAGCACAATAGGGGCACTTACTAATCAGTGAACCAACCTGCATTTAGAAGAATGTAAAAGAAAAAAAAATGTCTTCTTGAGGAATTACAAAAAATGCAAAGGGAAAAGCCATCTAGAAAATATTAGATGCAACCAGTACATATTTTTAGCTGGATAGATCTGTTTTATTCACATTGTAGAATGACACAGAGTGTATTTCCCATTTAAACGCCCATGCTGTATCTTTGAATAATGATAAGAAGCAAAGGTCAAAAAAGTGGGCATACACAAGATGCCGCTTTTGTTTTCATTGCTGCTTCCCTTACTGAGTTCCACTTTAAGTCGACATATGTAAGAAACAAGTACCATATGCTTTCATGAAAATGATCTTTCCCCTTTGTGGTCATGTCACAGCAGTATAGCTGATTGATTCTAGAGAGACTAAAGTGTTGACAAATAAAAAGAGATGCTGCTGGTACTGTTTTCTTCCTCACATATGTCTTTTTAAAACGCCTTGGCCCTTATTGTTCTTAATAGAAGTGAAAACAGGAATGGAGAGGCATTTGTTTAAACAAGCAATGTTGTCACTAATCCTGCCAGAATGCTTTTAACACTGCGGCATGGTTAATGAAGAAATCCATCAATCTCTCCACCTCCCTCTCTTAGCTGCCTGTATTTTAATGGACTTTAATGGAGACTCTAAATTGTGTAAAGCCGAGGCCTTTCAGAAATAACTGGGAGCAGTGCATACTGTGCATGCCATGGACATATTTTGAATTGCTATACCAAACTGTGATGTGACGCCTCTTCAGCGATAAAGCTGACAATTTGAATATCAGATAATGTGACTTGTATAATGTCCACAGCATGTACAACACTGTGTCCTGAACAGAAATCAGACCCAAGCTTTCAACCAAATGTGCTATTGCTGTTGACTGTAGCACTCGCTGTCGGTCTTTAAGTTAGGATTGTTCGTGGAGAGCGTAGGCACATGATGTGATGAGGGGAAGTATAATGACTTTTATTTTGGCAATATAAAGTGTTTGTGTATCAATACTGCTGAGAAACCTCATTCTGATGCTAATGTACTGATCCATTTGAGCTCGTTTGAAAGCACTCTAAATCACTCTGGATCAAATAATTGAGCAAAAAATGAATTGTCTTCTCTTTAACTTTTTCTGCCACTTTGATTAGTAAAGAAAGTTACTTTTTTAATATACAACACAACAGTGACAGTAAAAAAAAGTGCAAATCACATGCCAAGTCCATTGATCTAAAATACATGTATGTGTACTTTGGTGATAACTAAGCAAAATATTGAGTATAAAAGTAAAATGAGTCAAATATATCTGTTGTAGTAGTTGAAAGTGGTTGAAGGTATGAACATATAATATATATTTATTGCCAACGCATTCTCACCCCAAGGCGTCACCTTTGACCATGCTTCAATATTTGACGTTTTAGGCGCCCTTTAGCGTCACTTACATGACGCGAACCTATGGCTTCATCTAACTGACGCTAAAGGAAAGCGTCAGTTAGAGGACGCGGTTAGGTTTAGGTGTGGGGTGGGGGTAGGGTACACGCGATCCTAGGGCGTCATCTAACTGACGCTAAAGGGCGCCTAAAGCGTCAGATATTGAAGCATGTCCAAATGCTTCCCAAGGCGTCAGTTAAGTGACGCCTTGGGGGTGAGAATGGGCTGTTATTGCACATCTGAAGTCTGAGGTAAGTAAGATTTAAAAAAAAAAAAAGAAGAATACAAATAAAATTAATCTCTTTTATTCAGCAAGGACATCAATTTATCATGTGATGGTAAACACTTTTTACTTTACTGCTATTTTATATGCAGTTTATTATATTCTTCTAATCAATCAGCACTATATTATAATGATTTTTGAAGGATCACGTGACACTGAAGACTAGACAATTCAGCTTTACAATCACATTAACACATAGGGTAACATTTTTAAATATATTAAAATGGAAAACAGTTATTTTAAAATCATAATACTATTTAACAATATTACTGTTTTTTTTTTACTGTATTTTAAATACAATTAATGCTGCATTTGTAAGCATCAGAGACTTTTAAAAAATATTTCGGAGGGAGAGAAATAGAATATTTAAAATATTTTACTTTTTGATACTGTATTTTTAAAGGCAACCAGATGAAGCCATCTTAATAGATAACATGTGCTGCAAACATTGTATTCAGATGTGTCTATCACAAAACTGCTCAGAATCCAGAAAGTTGAGATCCAAATGCAGCTTTAATGAAGGGACAATCCAGACACGTAATCCAAAATACAGGCAATAGGTCAAAACACAGGTAGGCAGTCCAAACAAACAAACAGACAGAGGTCAGACTCAGAGGCAAAATAATGATCCACAGAACAGGCAAGAAATCCAAGAGACAGGAAACCAGGAAAAACGCTCGGAAATGCAGTGCAACAACATACAAAACTTCATAGCGATCGAATGAGTGAACATGGAATAAATAGACTGAGACTAACAGGGTAATGAGACACAGGTGAATGCAGTCGGTGATGATGAGTCCGGGCAGTGAGTTATGGGAAATGTAGTTTGTGAGAGTGTGATAATAGTATGATGTGGATTGCCCTCTAGTGGCTTTCAAGGGCACTCCAGCTGGTGACCGTTATAGTGCCTTTCTATCTCTGTTTACAGCATTTTTTTCAGACACTGCTTGTAAGGTTTTTTTTTTATTGCATAGTGCAAGATGTTTTCAAATGGAAGCCTTTTAGATGGATGAAAGCTGAAGGTGCAGTGAACTTCTAATGGAAACATCACACTGGCCATGTGTCCACACCATTAGAGACCAGAGAGAGCAATCCGACTCAGTTTTTATGTTTACACCAGGCTGCGATCATTAGAAGAGAACTGATGGACTAGTGCAGCTCTCTCCTCATTGACAGTTGGTCTCTATGCACATTTTTGATTGATAGGTGTGCTGAACGCTCAGTGCCAGTCATATAGTCACTATAGAGTGTATGAAGCAGAGCAGAAATAAACCTATAAACCAGGACACAGATTGAACAGTGCTCAACTCCAGCTGTGACGGATTGTTTCAAGGGGGTTATTTTTGAAGCTGAAGTCATTAGTTCTTTGGGAGAGCACATGCTCTACTCATTCAGATGTACAGCACACATCCCTGAAGAGCTGGTGCCCAGGTGACTCAAGCAAGAGGTCACCTTCTCAATGTAGGTATTGATCAATCCCTGTCTCTCTTAGGACAAGGTCATCTTATTTGGAGGTGCAATCGATTTACTGTGCTTTCTTTGTGCCTAAATGTGAACAAAAAATGTGGACCAACCACATTGTTTGTTTTTGAGAAGATAGAAGCAATAAATCTACTTACGTTTAATCCAATAACATTTGGTCCAGAGAGGTGGTAAAACATAATTTCAGACAACAGCAGGTCAGAATTTCAAAGTTAAGAGGCAGTAATCATATTCTTGAAAGCAGCCTGCACCAAATATTTGCTTTGGGTTTTGTTTGCCAAAGTCTTTTAGACACTGAGAGGTTTGCAAAAGTAGACCTGCTTCAAACCGTTGCAGATAAAATGACAAATTCAAATGTGATCTCTCAGCCCTGTGCTTGAGAGAACAGTCCTAATGTGCTCCCCTTATATTAACTGTGGCCAAATGCTGCACATTTGATGAAATCGAAACCACACCTGTGAAATGAGAAAATACAGAACATAAAATGCATAAACTATTTTTTTCTCAGACCAACAACAACGTCACTTCTACAACTGCAGGAAAAAAAATATGTGACACATGATTTCGTCATAAATTGGTCAAAAGAAAACAAATAATTTGAATTTGATCTTCAGCTAAGTTACAAAAATAAGCAAATGTTAATGATGCATTATTATTACTTATTGGACTCACTATACATTCCCAATTCATGGTGAGGAAAAAAATGGGACCCCCCAGGGCAATGATTTCTTCAAAAGCGACTTAGAGTCATTCAACTCGAGTAGGCTACAATGAATGAGGCGAGATCAGATGTGTCGGTATAAGGTTTTCTGAGCCCTGCACAATTTTGAAATTGTTAAAAACCATGCTTTGAACAAAACAGCTCACAGAACAGCTATTCTTAAGAACTGGTGACCTGTATAACAGTGGAAAATGTAACAAAGTATGCATCATTTTTTTTCTGAACTGAAGTTGTTTTGTAAAGTGGAATATAATAAAGTGGAAGATTCCTCTTGACCATTGTGCAGGTCTGGTACACAATTATAAATATTGTTTGGTTGAGCTAATTGCTACTAAATGAGTGTCAACATATTCATGTGAAAGACTCATCTTCACGTCATAACTGGGATCCACTCGCCGAGATGAGTGACGGAAGGCCCGAGATGGCTCCACCGCACAGAGGCGAGGTCAAGTTGAGAGGCTAATGGGAGACAGCTGAGATCGGGCTGACGGACTGGCTGATATTGAAAGAGGAAGCAAAAAATGGAGGCTGGATGGGAATTCTTGAGACTTAAAGCTTGAAGGAATTAGAAGGAATTAGCAGGAATGCAGAACCAGGGGGGATGTGAGATGCAGGTAAAAAATCACACTATGAACTCATGAACTCAGGCGAGGTTAGCAGGAACAAAACATACATGTTGCACTTTTTAAAGAAAATGTAAATTTCCTACATTAACGCGACGTCAATTTACCATTTCACTTATCAAAAATTCATTCAATTTTTCCGCCTGTGGCATTCAGTTTTTTTTACAGTCACACTTTTGATGCCGATGGGTTGATGGATGGATGGACTCTTTATCGTCCCAGATAATCATTTTCACACATCCTTTTTTCCTTTTTCCATAGCACAGAATTATCACATAGGAGGAAACACATATGTAACACATATCCAAACACCAAAACATTCTCATCCTTTGGCGTCATATAGGTGACGCCATATGACATTTCGTCGAAATACTATACACACAAGGCACTCTTTAGCGTCAATATAACACACACTTTTATGGGTGGGTTTAGGTCTGGTCTACGCTAAAAGATGCCAGTCACCTGTATGATGCCTTGGGTTCTGCGTGTTATATTGACGCTAAAGGGTGCCATGTGCGTAGTATTTCAATGAAATGTCATATGGCGTCACCTATATGACGCCAAAGGATGAGAACGGGCTCCCAAATACATATACAAACACACTGCTCATAAAGAGACCCAGATAAACACATAAAATGTGAAAACTACAAGACAACTGAAGTGGGGGGTGGCAGTATTACAGTTTGTTCAGCACTGTGATGGCGGTGGGGACAAAACTTTTTTTGCAATAGGCTTTAGTCCAGGTTAGTGCTCTTTATCTGCGACCTAATGGGAGGATATGAAGAATTTATTCAGGCGATGGTCTGTGTCAGCTGCTATTGCACGTGCTGGGCGTTTGATGATGGCTGTGTCATTCATGTCTGATAGGCTGGGTGTGGGGAGAATGATAGTCTTAGAAACAAGCATTGTGTAGAAACAGGTTGAGCAGTACAGCATGGTGGGTTGAATGAGGTTTTTGTAAAGGAGTAGCTGGAGATGTGGGGCAAAAGAGAGGGCTTTCAGTTTGCAAATTACATGTAGTCTTTGCTGTGCACGTTTCTGGATGGCAGTGACATGTTCCTTGAAGTTGATTTTATTATATTTAATGAGTCCCATGTATTTGTGGGGTTCAGTCCAGGTGGTGATTTGGATGTGTACATGACTAACTCTTTTGTTGTGCCTGTTTATTTGGAGGTAATTGTTCTGACACCACTGTGAAAACTGTGAAATTGAGTCCTGATATGCTGTGATGGTATTGTTGTTGTTGGGTAATCCAACTATGGCAATGTCATCATTATCATATTCGTAGTAAGTAGTGACAACACGGTCTCATGAAAATGCGTATCTGTACCACGAATGTCATTTCTCGTGGCATTTATATGCCAAAAATGTTTTTTTGCGTGCATATGCTGCACTCTAAAAAACCCTGGGGTAGGTTTAGGGGGGAGGGGGTGGGGAGTTTGTGCGTATTGTATGCCAAAAAGTGCGTATCATTTGCACGCGAAAAACGCATACCATATACACGCAAAAACTGTTTTTGGCGTATAAATGGCACGAGAAATGACATTCGTGCTATAGATACGAACTTTCATGAGATCGGGCTCCAACAGAGGATGGGCTATAACAGTCGTTAGTGTACAGGGTGTAGAGGAAGGGGCCGAGAACACACCACTGTTGGTGATGATGGTTGATAATGTTGTTGAGCCAATTCTGATGGTCTGCGGTCTATTGCTGAGGAAGTTATTGATCCAGTGAATGAGAAATGGGGGGATGTTGAGGTCATGTGATTTCTTGATGAGCAGGTGACGTTGGATTGTGTTTAAATCAATGAAGAGTACTGAGACAAAGTTTCTAGCCCTGTGACGCCTTGGGATGAGAATGGGCTGCTATTAATAACAGAAGTTTAAAATCAATCCTATAATAAACCAGAAGCCAGTGCAAGGAGATCAGGTTGTAATGTGTTCATGTTTTGTTATCCCCATTAAATATGTATATGAATCATTACAATAGTCAAGTCTGGATGTTATCAAAGCATGGATTGCGGTTTCAAGGCCATTCAAAATTCAAGCATGATTTTATCTTTGCTAGATTGTGTAAGTGAAAGAAACTTGACTTTACAACAGAGTTTATCTGTTTGTCCAGTGGCTTCTTGCAACCTGTTTTGGTCTTTTTCTTATAGGAAAGGAGAGATGACAGGAACTGAGAAGGAATGAGACTGTATGATTTAAACATAAATTGATGGAATAGTTCACCCAAATGTAAAAATCCATGTGGCTTTCTTACTGTGGAGCACAATATATATATTTTTTTTTTTGAAGAATATCCTTTTAAATTAACATGAGCATTATTTGAAAGCAGCATTAAGTGGTTCATACTACTCACGAGAGAAGTAACGATCTACATTATATGAATGATTTGTTCTTTTGAGACTGATCTTTTCCTTTTGAAATAATTAGCAATTTCTGATTTTGAATCATTCTTTGGAATTGGAACATTACAGTCAATAGTTTGATCCAGTACACAGAGCAATATTAAAATGATTAAGCAATTTTACAAACCTTATGCACAAGTCATACGGACATCATCAGTCATTCATTAATGGGGCTTTTGCATCCTGTTTACATTTGTAGTCATCTTTCACTTTCATCAGCCATATTGATTAGAAAATATAAGACGTGCTTTCCTCCAGAAAGAATTTCATACTTGTTGGAACAGCGTGAGGTTGAGTAAACGATGACAGATTTTTCATTTTTAGGTAATTGATGTCTGCATTTGAGAATTATAAAAAACTACTTTGTGTTTAGTTATGCTAAATAAGCATAATTTCAGGTAATAAGCTCCAACATGAAACACCTAATTTCTGACAGGTTACAAGTATAATCACTTTTTCAGATCATTAAGAATTTGCATTTGGGAGCATCTAATTAGTGAGTTATTCCTGCATCTGAGCAATGGATGATAAATTCAAGTGAATAAATTATGTGAAAAAGGTGAACAAACCGGCTGCATCTGAAAGCCGAGAAACAGAGCCAGGAAAGCAACAATCCAATGAATCCAATGATTGTGTAACATTCTGTTTACTGAGATGCTTTCATTTGATAGATTTTGAAGGCAGCTAGATGTATACTTCGCTGCCTATGACTATCCTGTGCATTTAAATTCTTGATAGTTGAGCTAAAATATAAAATGGTGTATGAAAGTTGCATTTTGTGGTGTGTTTTTAAACAACTTTTCAACTTCTGATTTAATTTCTTGTGAGAATTTAGTATTGTAGTAATTCAATATTTGCTTAGTTATCACCAAAGTGCTCTCTATTTTGTTGTAGATCATTATGCTGCTTCAGACGTCTCTCCAAAATCAGTTTCAGTGTTCGAAGTCATTGCCTGATAGGACAACGAGACAAATGGCTGTGTTCGAAAACTTAGGCTGACTTGTTGCCCGATCAGGGAATTATTTTTCAGGCACTGTTTTCACACGAAGATACCACACTAAACTGATTTCGGACAGACTTCTGAAACATAACAGGAGTTTAATGAAGTACAACAAAATGGTGCAAGATTTGATGATAACTAAGCAAATATTTAATTATTACAATTCTAATTTTGTGCTAGAAATAATATCAAAAGAGAAATGTTGGTCAAAAAATTTACATTCTGACAAAAATTCAGCCAAAAATGAAAGTCCTGTCATAATTTACTCACCCTTGTGTTCTTTTCTTGTGTTGTGTATCAGTTTTTGTTTTTCTTCTGTTGAACATAAAATAAGATATTTTGAATGTTGGTAACCAGACATTTGACTTTAGCCTTTGACTTGACTTTCAAATGGGAACAAAAATACCATGGAAGTCAATGGCTGCCGTCAACTTTTTACATGAAAGAAACTCAGGGGATTTGGAACAACATAAGGTGTAGCTTAGCGTCCAACCTTCATTTGTGCGGAAAGTGTAATTGATTCACTGTGCTGTATTTGCATTTAAATATGCTGGCTTAAGTTATTTTTTTCATGTAATATCAGTTATATTTAATCAAATCAGCCTTTTCCATTGCTAAACAACACAGATAACAAACAGCAAGGTATAAATAAAATAAAATAAATATATATTTATTAAAATGTAATAACTATTTAGCAAATAGGTAACATTTTATAATTAATAGCTACAGTATTAACTTTAATCATTTATAGCCACACACACAGTATTTTTTAAATGCTTAACTGAACAAATATGACCTTGATATATTATACTAAATACAAGGCATACTCACACATATCAAAGTTAATAATTTCACTGAACACAGTGATATCCAAGTCATTCCATAAGAAGTCAGTTTGCTGTGTGCGATGTATAAAAGGCACTCAAGGCACAAATTCCTGCTCAAGAAATTCATCAGGCAAAGCTTTCTGCACCGCTTAGAAAATGAAATTAGAAATTGTCCCCCACATTTTCAGTCAGTGCATCCAACGTATCTGGCTATGTGCTTGGATGGTAATTCAATTAAAGTGTGTTTAAGGTGAGCTGCAGCAGCTGTCAGTCTCACTTTGCTCAGAACATATCGTGTCAATGTGTGTTCTCCCTTCACTATCACCCAGGGGAAAAATAGACAAGAGTGAGAGAGAGAGAGAGAGAAAGAGAGAGAGAGAGAGAGAGAGAGGGGGGGGGGGGGTTACCTGTATATCTAGCTTGAGGTCTACTGCTTCATCCATAGTTCCTCTCTCCAGCTGTATTCTCTCTGCTCAATTTATCTTCAGTCTTTTAGATAAGTCTTCTGCAGAAGAGGCCTGATGTGACAGATATTGCAGGTTCAATTGACTGCTGTTCCCAGTCTTTACTTAGTAGATTATACAATATAATTGAATCATGGGCTGTCATTCGATATAAATATTAATCAAATATTTTATGGTATGCTGATTAATTGAATTATTCGCATTACCAGCATTTTCTGAGAAATGCCCTGAAATGAAGATACTTAAAAGATGACAGCATTACAAAAAAGTAATTGTTTTTATATTATGTATAGTTCATACATCAGGAAATGGCTGAGAGTTCCACGCTGCCTCAGCAGAGTGGGACTTTATAGTAAAGGAATATTGCAGCTTCCAGTCTCTGCTTTAACCGAGGAGTTTAAGTGTGCCAAGGTCAGGCTGGAAATGACCTTAGTAGAATCACGCGACAAATGTGTAAGGGAGGCAGGACCTGTGTTAAAAACTGGTAGAAAGTGGTCAGCAAAGAAATCTGTGGTAGAGGCAAATTGGCTGCCCTTCATATGGTGATATCGTGGGACAGGTACAGCATGGAAGAGGGGGTTTTGGGCTCAGTTTAGCTCCACCTAAGTGGCACAAGGCAGGCCCAGCTCGAAGGAGGAAGCTGGTAGTCAACGAGGTGCAAAAGCAGGAGGAAAGGATATAAAGTCCATTTCCCTGGCCAAGCAGGGAGAGTGGATGACATGGAAGGATGTGGAACAACACAAGATGGGCTGGCAAGACCTTTAGTCAATGGAAGAGAGTAGGATCAGTTTCCTTATCAGGTCAACATATGATGTTCTCCAATCACCACAGAACCTAAACCTCTGGGTAGGAGAGGATCCCTCTTTTCCTTTGTGTTCATCACCTGCCACATTTTGACAGGATGTAATGAGGCTCTTAGCCAAGGTCGGTTTACTTGGTGCCATGACCAAGTACTGCGATGTTTGGATTTAGGATTGAAAGGCAAGCGTAACATGACCAATAAGTTGCGGCCTGTTCATGCCAGAAGAAACCAACAAGTTCTACAATTCTAATTGGGGTGAAGAATAATATGCAAAGATGTTGCCCTCTCGGGTAAGAAAAACAAAAGAAGACGTTTTTTTCTTTCTTACGGTTTCATACATCTACTCTTGTGTAATGGATGTCATAGTTTGTATTTTATAGTATTTTTGGTTACACTTTATTTGTGAAATCATTAATCCCCATTGTTGATTTGGCATTACAAATTCAACAAAAATCATTACCCTTTAGTTTTTAAATAATTTGGAATTTGTTAAGTTGGAAATCCCAATAGAAGATGTGATGTTATTTTTAAAATTAGAAAAGATACAATGTACATCAAGGGGATCTGTGGACAGATTTTATTCGAAATGGGAACCCATTTTGTCATATTTTAAAAAACTGAAAGAATTACCCAGTTGTTATTAACCTGTTTTCCATATATATATCTCTCTATTTGCACCTTTTTGTGACGTTGTATTTTCTGTTTTGACCTCAGTCACAGTGTATGCCTAACAAAATTGTTTTTTTCTTCTCTCTTTTATGTATGCATTTATGCTGCAATAATGATACATTTGTCATCAGTATTTATGTTTTGGTATGCATGGGTACATGCCTTGAAAAGGTGTAATGACATAATTGTTATATTGCCTGTAACCAGACTGTTGTATTTAAGCTGCCCAGGGAAGGGGGGTTGTTATAGAAAAAAAAAATGGAAGGAAGGAAAAATCTAAATTTCATGGTTTTAAAATATTAATAAATAAAAATAAAATATTTTTTTTTATATACAGTTCATACAGTGACAATGCCAGCGTTCTTCAGAATGTTTATTTATAAATAAACATTCTGAAGAACGCTGACATTGTCACTGTATGGAACAGAAAGCTGAGGGAGTTTGCTGACTGAATGAAAGACTATGGAAATCAGCACTGCTCCAAAAAAGGCCCCAAAATGTCATAGCTGAGCTGTTACCAATTTTTAGTCTCTTCTTTCCTAACAAGTTTCTGTGGGTTGTTTAAAGACTTGAAAACATTGTACCTCATTGCAACAATATTTATGATAACAACTTGTTGCATTGTGATTGTAATCTATTTCTGTTCACTGGACAAATATCTAATTCCTCATATGTATTAAACATAAAACATAGTCTTTAAAATATCTTCTTTTTTTCCACAGAAGTCAGTCATACAGGTTTGGAACAGCTTGAGGGTAAGTAATTGATGGCACAATTTTCATTTTTTGGTGAAGTGAAGTAAAGGGAAGCGAAATGAACTTAGTGACGAGGAGTAAAGTTACGTGAAGGCCAAATGCAACTATACTCGAAATTTGTCCTCTGCATTTAACCCATCCAAGTTAGTTCACACACATTAGGAGCAACGAGTAGTGAACACACAGCAAACCATGGACACACTCAACCAGAGCAGTGGGCAGCCATTTACTGAGGTGCCCACGGAGCTCTTGGGGGTTAGGTGCTTTGCTAAAGGGCATCTCAGTCATTCCCAGCCAGTATTGAGAATCGAACCTGCAACCAACTGCAAACAAGTCCAACGAATCGACGAATCCAGACCACGTTATTAATTGACTCACAGTACCGCTTTGTGTTAGCTGTTTATTAGCCCATGGTCTCCCTGTCTCCCTAGCGAAAACGGGTGGCGTGCTGGTTCTTCACACGTTTTACCGGCAGGAAAACCACATGAACCCCTGCAGGATGATGAAAGGACATTTGAACATTTGGACATTTGAGCTTTAGAACCAGTCTCATCCCAAGACGTCATATAACTGACCATACGTCAACATCCACCGTTTTAGGGTACCCTTTAACGTCGGTTAGATGACGAAATCGGATCCTAACCCTACCCCAGACCTAAACCTACCCCTAAACCTACCCCTTTACCTAACTGACGTTAAAGGTAAAGCGTCAGTTGTATGACGTCCCAGGATCGTCATGTAACTGACGTTAAAGGGTACCCTAAAACGCCGGATGTTGACGTATGGACAAAAGTTATATGACTTCAAATGTTATATGACAGTTATATGACTTCTTGGGATGAAACTGTGTTATCCACGAAGGGGTCAAGTCACCCGCCTATGACGTTCCATCTCTCCATTGGACTGATTCCATACGTGCTTAACCCTTTCACACGTAAGTTTAAAATATTCTAACTGACCCCCCAGCGTGAGTTTTTCAAGGCGACCGTTATTTAGAACTTGCCACTTTAATGTTTCCATGGTGACGCGTCATTGCTTGTCACGTGACACAGCATAACGAGAACAGAGCGCGGAATGAATGATGATCTGCTTTTATGTAATTTTTCCTTTTTTATTAAAAATATTCAAAAATGTATTAGCTATATCATGAAACACTGATATTCCGATTGTCAAATATGTGCAAGTGTATGGGTTTTGTTGTTTAGACATCTTTATAACGATCGCGTTAGTTGAGCTGTATGCACAACGGGCGGCGCCATTTTAGTTTCGTTTTCAGTTCAGAGAATCGGATCTGTTGGATTTATAACGTCAATTCATCCACTTCTCACGAAATACATGGCTGTAAGTGGCTGGTGAACTGGGAGAAGAATAGGATCAAATGTTAAGCTACTTACACAATGTGTATCTGATATGAATAAAATGTGTCGTCTTATTATAATTGAAAGGATTATTATTGCCGCTTCCATAGACATCTGTATGTATTTTACAAACTCAAAATCATTGTTTTGCTAGTACATATGTGTATTTAAATGTCTGAAACCTAAAATAAACATTATGTGGTTGAAAACTCTCAATATTTGTGATATATGACAGCACTGAGTGCGTCTGTCTCTGGCTGAGCGCCAGCCAACGCGCGAGAGCAAGTTTGAATTTAGCAGTTGCTGACGTGTGCACTGAACGTTCTAATCACACCGGTGTGATCGTACGCTCCAGGGACCAGCCAAGACTGATCACACCGGTGTGATCGTACGCGTGAAAGGGTTAATGACGGACACACGCAGGGGCTTTCCCACAGCATTGGACGCAGCGTCTCGTTCCCTATCAGGGAACTAGGGTTACATACATAACCGAGACGTTTGGTGTCATAATATGATGCCCATATTTAGTTGTTGTCAGTCGGTTTTAATTGGTGAGATTTATGGTAATTGAGAATGAGCATCCACTCATGTCCCCTTTGTGACTGAATGGAATTCATTAACACACACACACATTTCACTATCACATCTGACGTTTACAAAGTATTTGTGAAACAGGAGATGAGTTTTCGGGAAGGTCTCTTTGCGTGCAAATCACTCTCATATTTACTTGTATATTTATGAATGTTTCATGAATGAGACCCCTAAAGGTTTAAAGCTGGCTTTATAAAATATCGGATACCGTTACAAACAAGCAGAAACATGCATTCAAGTGTTGTAATTCTCACATTTCTTTTAAATAAAGGGATTTATAATCTGTTATATGTTTTTTCATAGATGGCCTAATGTACCTTTTCACAGCAGATGGGGCCTGGAATGAAAATTAACTGCCAGAAACTATTTGCACAAAATGAATTCTGTAAAATACCTGTGATTCACAATAAATGCAAATGGTCACCTCATGCTATTCACAGCATGTGCAAATAGCACTTTGCTGCTGTTTGCACTCAATGGTCATGAGTGACTGCTATTATGAACACAGAGATGTGGTTGTGCTCATATGCTGTGCATTGACTCTAAAGACCCCAGATAATTTCACCGTTAGAGTCTCCTTTTAGAGTGTCCTTTCACATTGCCTCCATGGACTGAAATGAAAGGAGGAAAGAGTATTTTTTTTTTTCAAACAAAGAAGCGTTTTTTTTTTTTTTCGATATGCGTTTATGCTGGGTTTTTTTCATCCAAGGTTAATTAAAATGACTTCATCATAAAGTCTCTCGAACTTTCTGTAACTGCTGAAACATTGGTTTAGGTAAATTTCTTCAATTCACTTATGGGAAGGACATAACATGCTCCTTCACGTCACCCCCCTTCAATAGACGGCCAACTGATAAGTCAACGTAATTATTCTGAAATCCTTTATTGAGTATTTTGACAAAAGCAGGAGGCCACGGGGGGTTGTTTTAAACGAGGGAGATTCTTATCTGAGCATATAGTCATTTTCTTTCTGAACAGAGCCTATCAGACTTGCACACTTACTCAACAATAGAGTACTTTCCATTAAAACACTTTTAAAATCAATCATAAATGTGTATAAAAAAACACAATGGTGCTTGCCAGCAAATTCTGGTCAAAGAGCAAACCACACACAAAAGATCACCAGGCTGTGGTGAATAAAGAGTAAGAAGGAGTGAATGAACACTTTGGAAGGAAAGAGAGGTTGGAACGACAGAGATTAGATCAGGTGTTTTACTGTGCAGGAGAGCCTGCTCTACAGCTTCATTATGCTAGAAGCTGTAAATCCATTGGGGAAGTTAATTCAATTTGAAGCACCATATAAAAGCATCATTTACTACAGCCTCAGTCGATAGAGCCCTGCACCTTATTCAGATCTGTAGAGACTGGGAAAAAAAACAAAACTTGGATATGTCTACCTTTTCAAACACAATATGTGGCCGTGTGAATAGGTTGTTCACTGGCTTGCAGTGTTGGTATGTGAATATTACCCTAGAGACCTTAGCTCTCAAAACCCCACAAAGACTTGCTTTCCTGGTCACAGATGAGCCAGAGAGATGCCCTCTTTTGAACTCTTTGTCTCCCATTTTGTTGTGTGGATTGAAATAGTGTATGTGCAGCTGTGCTCTGCTAATTCAACCTTCACACTCTGCTCTTACTGATGGAATGTAAAATCAGTGAAGCTTGGCCACCAGGCCACGCATATATAGGCGTGAATCCTCCAACACTATATTAGCCAGTGTTTCAGTTTGTCCATCCTCTGCATTTTAATGATTTTTTGATGAATAGAAAGTTCAAAGAATAGCATTTATTTGACTTTTTCTTTTTCTTTTTTTTTTTGGAACAAAAACGTACTGTCTCTTCTGATCAATTTAATCTGTTCTTAGTGTGATAACTTTTGAACGCAATGTGTTATCAGTTAATTTACTGAACTACCCGCATCACTTGAATCAAATTGTCCAATGGCACAAGATAGAGGATGGAAGTATATTCATTTATTGCCTCCTCTCACTCTATTGTAAAGCTGTATTCTCAATACAGAGATAAAATAGTTTGCTGTTGTTGTTGCACGCAACACTGGAAAAGTTAGGAAAACAGCGACACCACTAAAAAGTGTTGAGGCTGTAAATGTAAACCGTTGTATGCCCTTTTCGATAAAGGCACCTTCCAAGTGCACAATAAAAATTTATTTAAGTTAGTGTTTCTACTTTTAGCAAGTTATTATAACACTGCTGGAAGTATTCCATTTTTATTTTGTTTTCTTTAAAACCCTATAGGGTCACTATATGCATTTGTGTTCCCGCAAGAATATCGGTCACGCTTTAAAATCAAGATCAAAACCTGATATCTGCTGCCTGGAACCAGTGTGGAGAGCATGTGGACCCCTGGGAGACATGAGTTTGTGGTGTACAGCAGAGCGGTTTGGGTCACCTTGACCCAACTAGCAACAATGTCCCTCTGAGGACAGAGAAACCCCACTGTTTATGCAAATTTCAGAATGTGTTTGTCTTATTTCTTCTAAACATGGTCACTGGCTGATGTTCAGCCAACCTAGATCAAGGGATCACAGGCTTTAAAACCTATCAAATTCACTGGCTCACTGCCTCAATCAAAAATCTTTTTTTGTTTAATTTGAAGGGGCTGAGTCAGGGATGAGGTAAAATTGGATAAGTCCACAATTGCCTATGTGAGTTTGTATGAGAGAGCCTCTCACGCTCCCAAGCCTCTCTCCTTTTATATGTAGTCTATCATGCGTCGGCACTGCAGCTGAAGACATGGAGTCTGATAACACCAAAAAACGCCCTGCCTCTAACACAAACTCAACATAAATATTAAAAACAAAACTAAAATCTCAGTATCTGCTCGTCGAAGCTCGTCGGGCCAAACGTGAATCGGACAAAAACACGGTTTATGAATTGTAAAATCGGAAAACAAAGACCCACAATGGGGAAAAAAAAGTAACAAAAAACTAGACTTGACAATAAAACCAGCCAGGGGTGCGTTTCCCGAAAGCATCGTTAGCCAACCATGGTCGCAAGTTCCGTCGTTATCAGCATAGTTCAACTAGTCGTGTTTCCCGAAACCATCGTTCCAACGGACATTCGCAAACAGCATCGCAAAGTTGTGTGGTTTGAACGACAGCTCTCGACCTGTGGTTAGAGGCATCGTTTCTATATTGCATGACATTTGGAGGTAATGAATCCTTATCTTGAGCAAAATAAGCAAGCTGACATTCAGTACAACCGGTGCCTTTTATTTAGAATACATACAAATGGAATTTACATCTTTTAGTTTGTCAAAAGATTTGAAGTACCGTGTTTGAAGAGTGCGCATGTGCGAACGTGCTCTACTATGTAAGAACGAGTCAAATATTGAGTCTGGTAATAAAGCAAAACAACTGAGAACAATTAGAAATAGTCCTCAGATGACATGTCTGTAATTTATATAAAACAAATCTAGTGTTAATTGGATCTCAAACAGTTTCATTAAAAGTAGTTATTACTCCACCACATGCGAAACCAACATGGTTGAACGATACTTTGCAACAGTGGGTTTCGGGAAACAGTTGTGACTAGCTAGTTGATTTTTCCAACGATGCATCATACTATGGTAGTGAATCAGCGAACTACGTCGTTGTACGGGAAACGCACCCCAGCACTGAGGAACAAAAAAATGGTACACAAGGTACAGGTGACACTGATGAACATCAATACTAACGAGGGAACAAGGGGCGTGGTAAGGACACATGATCGCAATCACAGGGGACACTGATACAATTTTAACTAACAAAAAAAACGATGTAAAACAAGAGAATGCAAACACATAGCCCAAACAACCAGCTGTGTTTGCACAAAAAAACAAGAGACAAATACATGACATGGTTGTTGGTGTCAGATGGGCCGGTCTGAGTATTTTAGAAACTGCTGAACTACTGGAATTTCCATGCACAAACATCTCTAGGGTTTACAGAGAATGGTCATAAAAAGAAAAAATATCCAGTGAGTGGCAGTTCTGTGGGTGAAAATGCCTTGTTGATGCCAGAGGTCAGAAGAGAATGGCCAAATTTCAAGCTGATAGGCAACAGTTACTCAAATAAGCACTTGTTATAACTGAGGTCTGCAGAAGAGCATCTCTGAATACACAACACGTCAAACCTTGAAGCAGATGAGCTTTAGCAGCAGAATACCACACTGGGTTCAACTCCTGTCAGCTGAAATCACTAAACTCAGGCTACAATTCACACGTGCTCACCAAAATTGGACAATAGTAGATTGGCAAATTGATGAATCCATCCTGCCTTGTATCAACGGGCTGGTAGTTCAGGCTGCTGCTGCTGCTGGTGGTTGTTGGGTGGGGGATATTTTCTTTCTTTCAATTAAGCATTGTTTAAATGCCAATATTTGCCGACCATTTCCAGCCTGTCCATCCACAGTATGCTCATCTTCTGATGGCTACTTCCAGCAAGATAACGCAGCACGTCACTAAGCTCAAATCGTCTCAAACTGGTTTCTTGAACACAATGAGTTCACTGTACACAAATGGCCTTCACAGTCTCCATATTTTCATAATGGATACACAGTTGACACATCAGGGAGCCTCAGCTCAGTGCAGAGTAGGCTGGTATTTAGTGAGAGTAGTCGTGAGTAAGTGTGTTTTCGGTAGTTTTTGTATTTCAATTTATCATCGTCATGGTAAATTATTGTGTTTGTGGAGGTTGCAAAAACTCCGGCCTGTCAGGACATCAAGTCCACAGGTTTCCATAACAAGAAAAAAGGACAGTGCATAAATCTTTCATGCCTAGTGCAGTTTGTTCAGGTGAAGATACCTGATTTCTCTTTTCACGAGAGGGAAGAGAGGGATTTTTCTTCCGCATCGGCTTTGAGAAACACGGTCGTGAGCAGCTTTCACTTCAGTTTGGAGGAATATCATATGAAGTTTAACATGGGATGCTGAAGCAAGAATATTGATCGTCTTATACTCTACCAATGGCATCAAATAGTGTGATAGAGGTAACTTGTAATTGAAAAACAAAATTACTAGGTTGTTTAAATATTCAAATCTTTAATTTTCTTTTTATGTTCTAACCCAGGTGAATGTATTTGAAATGTACTTGAGTATGTTTTTAGGACAATACAAAAATACTCAAGTAAAGTTTTTATAGCAATGTGTACCTGATAAAGTGGCCAGTGAGTGTGTAGATATATATATATATATATATATATATATATATATATATGAAGGTAGATATATATATATATATATATATATATATATATATATATATATATATATGAAGAGTTCAGATGCAAAAGCCTCTAAATGCCATTTGAAATTTTCTTCTTTAATGATGATTTTTATCAAACTTGTATATTTAAGTTCAGTAATTTCACTTAAATAACAATTAATAGGTAATTATCATTGCCATTTAAGTGACATCACTGAACTTAAATATACAAGCTTGATAAAAATCATCATTAAAGAAGAAAATTTCAAATGGCATTTAGAGGCTTTTGCATCTGAACTCTTCATATATATATATATATATATATATATATATATATATATACAAATTTAATAAAAAATGATAAAAACACAACACAATTACTAATACTTTAACTAAAATCTAATTTAATTCATATTATTTCAGTATTTTCTTCTTGCTCTCATGTTCAGTAAGTACATATTCAGTATAAATTAAAAGCTAAGTAGACCAACCAGCCATTATTATTCTAAGCTAAAGACTCTGGACCCTCAGTAGACTTCTGCCTGCAGTCCTGAAGTTTGTATTCCTCTCTTTAGAGTGCCAGAGTCCTTCATCCATGCTTGGCCTGGAAAGTTTTAAATATGGACGACCTGATTTCTGCCGTCAGTGACCCTGGAGAGACCCCAGATTCTATTCTACCAGGGACCTTTCTCCATCTCCCAGTTTGACATTATTACAATGGAAATATGCAGAACACTTTATCATTCATGTGAAACACAATTTATGACCTACGCAATCCCTCATTACTCATTTACATGTAAATGATTTAACATTCCCTCTCTACCCTCCATTTTTTTTCTTTTTTTTTCATTTTGCCAGGCACCAGGCATCTTTTTATTTCTTTTTAAGCGCACTTTATATATTTTAAGGTGATAACCAATGTGAGCGGATAATTGAAATCAAATCAAAGGAGCAGTTTGGTGAGCAAGAGGTATATGCAATGATTTTATATAACTTCTTAACCGATGCATAATATTCTATGGAGAGAATGAACGTGTGAATAGAAAATCTCTGTACAAAACTGTGTAATGTTGCTTAACTGTGTATACATAATTCACTGAATGAATCCACTCCTGTAGCATGACATCTCTTTAGGAGCCTTATTGTTGTTTTTTCTCAAAGCTTTGGATTGAGAAATCATCTTTAATTATGGATTCTACAGTAAAAGCAATGGCATTTCTTAAGTGATTTCCCTAAACTTCACTCATACTTTCCCCTACATTTAACAATGGACACTCTTTACTTAACTTTGATAAAATGCGTAATTTCCAACACTGAACTCTTTAAAGTGTCTCTCAGACATTCTTTCCCTTAACAAAGCAGACAGTGAATTGCTTCTTTCTGAGAGCAGCAGTTTTGTCTATCAAGCTGGTTGGGGTACTGTTGTAGGACACACAATTAAAACCTCTTCATACTCATGGCTGCCTGTCTCAGTACTTGAGCTTTTCTTACATGCCACAGTTACAGGCCACAACTATTCATTAATTGCATGGTTTTATATAAAATGTGAAAATGTGTTGGCTGGTGTCATTAGTGTTTCAATCCTAGCCTAGAGCTGTCAGCACCCTGCATTATTCACACAAGATGTGTTGAGCTTTGGCAATCCTTAGTCTTGGCATACTGCTAAGCTCTGGTATCCCTCAAGACGACAGCCAGAGAGGAAGAAGCCAGCAGCTAGAAAGCACGTCATCATGGATTTATCAATGAGTTGAGAATGAATATATAGAATATACAGAATGAATATTTGAACACTGGATGGCTAATCATGCCAGATACTAGACTTATAGTCAAGACCTTAAACCGAGACCAAGACACTACCAAGACCAGAGGGTATCGAGACCAAGACAAGACAGAGAACAATCTGAGACTAAGACCGAGACCAAGTCAAGACCGGAGGGGACTAAACAGAGTAGTGTTGTTGAAGCTAAGCAATACACTCACCTAAATGATTATTAGGAACACCTGTTCAAATTCTCATTAATGCAATTATCTAATCAACCAGTCACACGACAGTTGCTTCAACGCATTTAGGGGTGCATTTTAAGCAATTTTGAGCGTGGCATGGTTGTTGGTGCCAGACGGGCTGGTCTGAGTATTTCACAATCTGCTCAGTTACTGGAATTTTCCTGCACGACCATTTCTAGGGTTTACAAAGAATGGTGTCAAAAGGGAAAAAACATCCAGTATGCAGCAGTCCTGTGGCAAAATGCCTTGTTGATGCTAGAGATCAGAGATGAATGAGCCGACTGATTCAAGCTGATAGAAGAGCAACTTTGACTGAAATAACCACTCGTTACAACCGAGGTATGCAGCAAAGCATTTGTGAAGCCACAACACGCACAACCTTGAGGCGGATGGGATGACAGCAGAAGACCCCACCGGGTACCACTCATCTCCAATACAAATAGGAAAAAGAGTCTACAATTTTCAAGAGCTCACCAAAAATTGGATGGTTGAAGACTGGAAAAATGTCTTGATTTCTGTTGGAGACATTCAGATGGTAGAGTCAGAATTTGGCATAAACATAATGAGAACATGGATCCATCACACCTTGTTACCACTGTGCAGGCTGGTGGTGGTGGTGTAATTTTGCGGGGGATGTTTTCTTAGCACACTTTAGGCCCCTTAGTGCCAATTGGACATTTTTTAAATGCCATGGCCTACCTTTATGGTCACCATGTACCCATCCTCTGATGGCTGCTTCCAGCAGGATAATGCACCATATCACAAGGCTTGAACATGACAATGAGTTCACTGTACTGAAATGGCTCCCACAGTCACCAGACCTCAACCCAGTGGAGCATCTTTGGGATGTGGTGGAACGGAAGATTCATGCCCTGGATGTCAACTGCAAGATGCTATCCTATCAGTATGGGCAAACATTTCTAAAGAATGCTTTCAGAACCTTGTTGAATCAATGCTACGTAGAGTTAAGTCAGTTCTGAAGGCGTATTAGTACCGTGTTCCTAATAATCCATTAGGTGAGTGTAACTTGTAAGATTTTGTTTTGCATTGCCTGCCTACCTCTGTCAATTTTGAAGTCTTCAAATGAATCCATTCTGCAACTTTTAAATACACAATTATGTTTTTAAAAACAAAATTATAAGTTTAAGTGCAGGATTCGAAAGTTGGTTGTTTTGTCGCTATGGTTACACACCGTTGGCGGTGCGCTCAAAGTCATCTGTCAGTTGTGCAGTTACCAAAAATCTCCTGATTGAAGTTCAAACACATGATGTCACTGATATGTGTTTTACATAATATTAATACATCAAAAACTGTACATGATGCATGTTTTTTAAATCAAGTGATCAAAGTGCTCGTTCCTGCTGCGATCAGAAGCGCGGATACGGTGTTTTCTCGTGTGGCTCTCGCACACTGGACTGTCTTAACTCGGATGCGTTCTTCAATCCGTTGTGGATGTTGTAGTCTAAATCCCCCGACCACTGTGTCGGTCTGAGACAGTGAGACCTAGACAAGGCCAAGAGGTCTGAGACCAAGACCATAGATGTAAAAGTGATCTTGAGATCAGTCTTGCAAGCCTCTTGCAGGATACCATTTCTAAAAGTTAAAAACTTGTGCAAACTCCTGACTCAAGCGTGATCTTAAATTATTTCCTGCATCCCTTCCTTTGTGTGTTTGGTTGTGAGACATAGTTTGTAGACCAGTAAAAGATGTCTGAGATTCTTTGGATTGAAAAGGTGTGTAATGTGTGATCTTCTGTCACAGATCCGTTGTGTAATGTGCAAACATCAGTCGTGTACTGTGATAAAAAAACACTTTGCCCCTATTCCAAAGAGCACACTTCATATGCATTTGCGGTTTTGTAGACTTACAATCCCAGATAGCAAACTGACATTGAATCAACGTGGAAACGACGTCTCTCATGACATTGAAACAACGTTGATTTGCTCATCGAATTAACGTTGAACCAACGTCATTCTTCAAAGCTAAATGAAATCGAAAATTGGTTTACTTTCATAACGTTGAAACAACGCGTTGATTTCAAGTTGATTTTCCGTTAGTTTTGAAAGAATGACGCGTCTGACGTTGGTTCAACGTTAATTTGATGAGCAAAACAATGTCAGATCAACGTTGTTTCGATGTCATATTTCCACGTTGATTCAATGTCAGTTTGCTATCTGGGATGGCTGCTGTGTGCACCAGATCATTTGTCATTTTAGGTGCTCAGCCAATATGCGCTCTTGATGCACGCTTTTGCTGAGCCCACATGCCCTGAAACATGAATCTCAAGATGTGGTGAAATCTTTTCTTGCTCCATAAGCCATCCATATGATAACATTCTCTAACCCTAACCTAACAGTCTAATAATGAGATTTAGCTGACATGTGTAGTGGGTAGGACGTAGGCAGCGGGGACTGCGCTTTGATTGAATCAGGTGGTGGCTGTTTGGGTGCTGCAACTTTAGACCCAGCAAGCTGGCGGTTTCTCTGATTAGTGTTTTGCTACAGACTCTTGGCCGGTTGTACGAGTTGATCTCGACCTTGTGTTTGTGCAGTCATTCATTGCTGATTCACAGTGCTCATTCATTATTTCCCTTTATTGAGATAGCCTTCTGGTGAACATCTAAAATTCTGACTGTTGGTTATCAACTTCTGACTGGTTCGAAGAGGCCCCCTAGGGGTCACATGTGTATATTGGAAAATTAATCAGAGTTCACAAGTTTGCACTTACAAATAAGTCAGTTAGAATAAATGCATATTTGGCGTGCTGTCCGAGGAGAGGGCTCCGGGTTAGGTATTCGGCCCGAACCCAGAGTACTCCCGCTGTATTCCTGGCTGTGAAAGAATAAGCCAAGGGTGAGGAGTCGGGGTGGTGGAGGGATGCTTAAACTGTCAAGGAATGTTCATTAAAATGATGGTTTGAACGTGCTCCTCCCGAACTTTGTTTATAAACCATCATTTGTTTGAAATGTATTTGCAAACCCAGACAGCAAACTGACATTGAATCAACGTGGAAACGACATCTCTCATGACATCGAAACAACGTTGATCTGGCATTGTTTTGCTCATCGAATTAACGTTGAACCAACGTCAGACGCGGCATTCTTCAAAGCCAAATAAAAATCGAAAATTGGTTTGCTTTCATAACGTTGAAACAACGTTGATTTCAAGTTGATTTTCCGTTAGTTTTGAAAGAATGACGCATCTGACGTTGGTTCAATGTTAATTCGATGAGCAAAACAATGTCAGATCAACGTTGTTTCGATGTCAGTTTGCTATCTGGGAAGTTACTTAAAGTTAGTAGAATGTCCAAAGTGAACTATCGAAATAAAGTTCAACCCACTTTTAAATGGTTTTACACTGCACAATTGAATGAATGACAGCTTACAGTTTGCTTTGATGTATTTTATTTATTTTTTTTACTTTCAGAAAAAAAATCTGCTTATGTGCTGTCCATTTACAATTTGTTCATTTTGAAATAATTATTTATTTTACAGATAGTGGTTCATTCATGGTTTCCTGGCCATGCAACATCCTTTCAACAACTGCACATAAATATGGTTAAGATAGCTTTGAAATCATTCTTAAGTGCATGAAATGATTTTATGCTTATAACATTGATGTATTTCCAAGAAACACCTTTGAAGTGCAATGAAAAAAAATACTAGTAACATTAGCGCTTCTTAAGGTAATATCTGTGGTTAAAACACTCTTTACTTTAAACAAGAAAAAGGGTGACCATTTTTTTGGCCTTTTCAAATGTCAGTGCTACATGGCCTGAGTAGAGCACATAATGAAATAAGCACCTCTGAGTATTGAATGCAAGATTTTGCTTAACTGAGTTACAACATGTTCTCTTTAGAGGAAAACAGCACTCATTTGTATGAAAAAGGTCCGTGACTGCAAAACTCTTAACATCCTCTTAGCGTAATTGAATTTATCAAATGGAAAAATATACCAATGCACATCAATTCACTGAATTTCTATGAAACGTCTATGGCTTCAGTAATTTGTATGCACCGTAAAATACGCAACAAAAAATACAGATTTCAAAGGCAATTGAGAATGCCACCTGCCGAAAAAACTTTCAGCTCTAAAGACAGCTCCCGTATTGAATTAGAAATATTTTTATTTGCACAAAATGTCTTAGGGAATATGACATTGAATATGTCCGAACAGATCAAGCTATTTATTTTGGGCCCTTTTGCCACTTTAATAATTACCTCTCACAGGCCTCTGGTAGCAAAGAGAAGCAACTCAGTTGAACTATCTTTAAACACATTAGAGATTCTAAGGGGGAAACCATGAATATTTAATGTTGTGATCACTTAGCCAAAGGTTTATGCGGTTTTGTTGAATACGTGTAGATGGATTGTCAATGTTGAGTAAATAAATATGAACAAACAGCAAGAAACATAGTCTGGATGCAAAAAAATCAATGCGTTTAGGCCAGAAGCCAGAATCAGTATCCTTTCTCTGTGGCAAACCATATACCCCACAATGATTATTCCTCAGAGATGAGCAGTAACACTTCCTGTGCACTCTATAGCATCTGTCTCATAGCCTGGTGCATTGCATCAATGATGTATGAGGAAATGGCATTTATACTGTAGGCATGAAAGATTCATAAATGTCATTCAAAACAGAATATAAGACAGCCACCACAAAAAAGTCTGCACACCATTTAGAGAGGCACTGTTACAATGAGAGAAGCCTTTTGTCACCTATAGAGGCTTGTGGCTTGAGCTATTTTCGGTCGTGCTTAATGGACTCGTGAAAGGTTTGAATATAAGTGAGCAACTCAACCTCAGTGGGCTTCCTCTGATTGCATCCACAAGCTCAGGAAAAAAGACAATTGGGATGGACAATTAACCTTTCGATCTCGGCTCTGATTGGTTGAATTGTGGTTTGACCTTTAAATGTAAGTTTAAGGGGGATAGTGGGACAGCTGTTTGCTTTTAATAGATCAGTAAACACACTGAAACCAGGTCTTGCCCCAGTGGTTGACAAACACATCAGCCGTATTAATGTCTCATTATGAACTTTGTTGATGACAAGCAGCATGCCCTGTAATGTTTTCCTTGTTGTGATCTCAATGAGAGGTGCATGTGTGCATCTGTGGTGTCGGAATACAAGACATGAACAAAATTTAAATTTCAGGTACCTTTGCTGTAATTTTACACTCACTAAAATTGATATATATATATATATATATATATATATATATATATATATTGAAGAGCTCTTTTCCAAAACGCGATAAACGCCATTTTTAAAAAAAATGAGTTTGTCGTGTCATTCTGCTGTGGACAGAACCCTTTCACTGCTCCATCAACGTTTCATGCCGAATCGCTATATTTCCTTGTTTAAAATGTACTGCAAGATCTAGTTTCTTTCCAAACCGCGATAAGCGCCAGCCCTGTTTTTAGCCTAAACACGATAAATCCTCAAATTCAATGAGCGCTCTACACAATCCAGCACGGCGGCACTCTGAACAGAGGTTTATTATGTTCATTCATTCCTCAAAATGAGTCCTAGTTTTCTAGTCGACTAGTAGTAGATCATTTAAGCCATTTGTATTATCAGTAATCACATATATTGATTTAATTAAATGGGAGAGAAACCATATGAGCGTTTTTAATTGCCTATTCCGCATCTCAACGTATGCATAAAGCTTGCCACAAAGAACCGGCAAAAGTAATGATTATGCATGAAACATTTGAATTGTTTATTAATAAACTAGTGTTTTCTGTCAGTGTCAGCAACAAAGATAAAGATAAACAAAGATGAACGCGCATAGGCCTAGAGAAACGCATACTTTGAATTAGCCTACATACGCAGAGAGTTGCCAATTTATTTTAGTTTTTAATTGTTTTGTTTAAAAGTACATATTTAAATCTTTCTGTAGCTTAGTTCTCAGGCCTGTGTGAGGCAAGCGTCGCGGTGTTTCGGTTCATATATGAGACGCGCTCCGGTTCACCTGCGCGCCTCGGTGTCCTGATTATATTGTCTGATATTTACTTCTAATGTATTAATCCAGTCAATTTGTCGATGAAACATTTATTAAAATGAAGATACAATTTATATGAAACGAAATTTACAAGCTTTCTACAAAACAAAACTTAATAAGTGGTCAAAATCATGTCTGACGCACTCCAAATATTTTCCGATATTGGGCAGCTTTTGAATTTTGATCCTATCTTACTCATCTCATGCGGTTCCCTTTTCATAGCCTACTCAACATAGATGAAATAATCAAAATAAGTAATGTAATATTATTAAAAACAAATGTGAAACGTAGCCTATGTTTATTTAGTTTTTTTTAACTTATATTTAAGCGTCATGCTGCTCCGCTTTGCTCACATGTTATGTAGCCTGTGTGTGTGTGTGCATGTGCTGTAGGGGTGCCCATCCCTTTTTTGAATATCGTTATCATATATTGATCATTTTTAATAATTCGTTTTTTTCATGCATATGTTGAAATTGGTACTATTTGTTTGAGGTTTGACTCTTTACTAAAAATGACTTTACTAAAAATGATACAAAAAATGGATGGATTTATAGCGTTTTGGAAAAAAATAAAATTTACTTTTAAATTATCATTAACAATATTGTTGTTTGATTTATTAATTATTGTTCAAAATGTTCAGACTGAACCAATAAAACATTTAAACAAGATAATTTGAATATTCACAAAATGTGTGGGTCTAGGTAAAAAATGTAGTTTTCCTGAAAACTATTGAAATGGATTTATAGCGTTTTGGAAAAGAGCTCTTCATATATATTATGTCAATGGAAAATCTCCATAAAACATTAAAACTGTGTGTATGCGTGTGTGTATGTTTTGATATTAAATTAAAATATAACTTACATTTACATTGGATTAAATAAACCCAAATGCACAGTGGGATTTTTCTTATCTTTGGTCGTCAACTCCTGACCACATGGAGAGACATTTGGAAGTCATTCTGTTTTCATTCGGACCACGTGTCCAAAGTATCCAAGCCTCTTTTTCTGAATTTGCTCCACCACAACAATTTCCACCCCTCAACTCTCTTGTCACCCCTTGTATTTTCCGTAAGCAATTCATTTCAAACACTCAAACATTCTTATCATCACATTTGTGGTGAAATGCAAAACTTGAACTCCATATGGAAATCTAAAGAGATTTCCAGATTTACAAAAATAAGAGTTTATGAAGCCTTGGTACTCAACATACTATAATAGTTCAGAAACATGGACACTAAGAGAACCAGACAGACACATTGTGCATTGGTGTTTGAAATTGAACTTTTTACTTAAATGTACAATATGTACGAATTTTGTAATAAAATAGCCAAAAATCACTTGCACAGTGTGATATATTTCCTACAGTTGTGTACTTACAATATCCCAAAAGTCTCCAAAGATTTTTTTTTTTTTTTCAGAGAAATTCCACTTATAAATAAGTGGCCATCCTGAAAAAAATGTCACCTTTCAATGACGCAATATCCACGCTATCCTCGGTTTCGATTCATACTGCCATAGTCATGACGTAAATATGGCAACTGTGTATCACACGAAATACGTTCTGAGGAAACTATTTTGCAAATCGTAATTACGTTACATGCCAACATATAAGCAGTGCTATTACGTTTGTCCTTAACGTAATACTATTGCAGTGCTATTACGTTTTTCCTGAACATAATACATCCAAGCAGGTTTCTTTACTATTTATGCATAATCGTGGCATTAAAATTTTGACTCTTTTGCATTCAACTGTCATATCAATTAAGTTTTCCTTCTAATTTATTAATATAATAGACCAACGTTACTCATAAATATATAAAAAGCATTTTCTCCAATAAAACACAACATACTGATACATTCACAAAAGACATACATTTTATTAGCTTGATGTAAACCAAATCCTAGAATCCATACGTTGTTTGCAAAAAACAGATCCAAATCCAGCATTTTATCCAGTGATCTTCATCTTCATTTCTCAGCAGCGACCGCAAACGTCAAATCTGGTGATTAATTCAAATTCAAATAATGCGCCTCCAAGAAGCGTTACGACATGTTTTACGGCAGTGATATCAAACGCTCATTGGCTCTCGCCTGCTTCGTCACAGATTGCGACATGCCGTGTTTCAGTCGGTGTAGTACATTCACATTTGAAATGGAGAAGAGCGTGCGCCTTCAGACAGAGAGCGAACCGAAATCAGATTAACATTTTGGATTAACGTTAATAACTTTAATTCTGATCTGTACCTCATACACAACTACTATAATACTGCCAGAGGACTGCGACTGCAACGCATCATCATGTGAACGACTTTTGGTAATGTTAATAATAAATAAATAAATTATTGTGAAATGTATCTGTCTGTTATGTTTTTTTTTTCTTAATTGTGTTACCTATGTGCTAGTTTTAAGGAATGGTTATGGTTAGGTTTAGGGATAGGAGTGGGATTAGTGGCTCAAAATATATTTTAATGCTAAAACTCATTTAACTACACATCTCTGTCCATTACGTTTTATCCTTTTTATATTCTGTATAAAATAAATATGTTTTTTTGAGTAGGATTAAGGGGTCTTGTTAAATTTATCTTTAAAAGTGAAAGTATACAGATATCGTTATGATATGAAACATATGTAAATAGTTAACGTTTTGTAGCTGTAAAAACGTAATAAGGTTACGTTTAAATGTTGCAAATACGTCCATATTATACGTTTTAGCATCTATCCAAACGTACAAAAACGTACGTTACATATCTTTGAAAATAACGTATTAAATCTACGTATTAACAATGAGACATATTACGTTAAGGACCAACGTAATAGCACTGCTTATATGTTGGCATGTAACGTAATTGCGATTTGCAAAATAGTTTCCTCAGAACGTATTTCGTGTGATACAGGGTTGAAATATGGTGACAGATGTGGACAACTGCGTAGTGCGTAACGTTTAGCGGAACACAGTTCTTGTTTCTTTCAAAAATAGACCTAAAATGAAGATCAATATCAGTGTGGAGTTTTTGAGATGCCGAGCGCTCCACATCCGCGACTAACTTGGACTTGACAGAGCTTCACGACTCGAGTCACGAATTATCAGCTTTATTAGACAGGTGAGCAAATGTAATAAAACAAATCAATGTTATATAACATTAGCTCAACGATGAAATTATGAAATGTTAGAATATGGTCAGTATATTATTCTAAAGTTGATCTTTAGAATAATAGTAGCTTTCTTCTAGTTCTGTATAGCAAACGAACTAACACGTAGTATAACATTATAACTTTCAACACATATGTAAATCCTGTTTAGTGTGATAGTGTAACAATAGACCAAGTGAAGCAGCGCTGCGTTACCTCACAAGTGTAATTCGTCTAATAAACTGACCTTTGTGAATAATCCAGCACTTGCGGGTAGTTCGGTAGAATGAAATGTCCTAATTCCTTAATATCCGCGGGACTCGTGTGTGATATCTGTCTCTTTAGCAATTGCGACCTGCTTTATACCACAGTAATGTAAAAAAAAAAAAAAAAAAAAAAACATGAATGTTTGCACTCATCACTGCATCATCAACCTACGTCTTTGTTATTGTTGGAAACTGCTCCCTCTGGTGGTGAAAAAGTACATATTATGCCTTTAAATACATATTGTGCCTTTAATGTGTGGATTAACAGTTCGAGGGCCAATATAATACTAATTTATAGAACATTGAGAAAAGGCAGATGAATATGTAATGATATATTTTCTATCAGTCTTGATGAACTCTATTAATTTCAAGGGAGCAACATTCACCAGAATATATATGGTGTGTAACCATGCATGTGCATGCAAAAGGACATCAAAGAAAGAGTTGATAGAAGTATGAATTTTGTATGCGCATGCAAGCATTTTGTTTCTGTCTGCTTAACTCTCCTGTTGAGTTCCTTGCTCAGAGTTGCTCTATTCATAGATGAAGAGTCAGCACTAGAGGATCACCATCTACAAACCAGGGATCAGATGTTCAAGTTGTTGTTAGTGCTGCACATGCAAATAAACGGATGATGTGACTGAAGCTTTGGATTTGCAACCAATGACAAACAAAAACAAATAGTCTGTCCTCAAGAGACAGGGCAGAAGAGAGAGAAAGAAAGTGGAAGAGAAAGAGCCATTCATTTTAGTCATATCCACTAACATATTAATAAAGGAGGAGGCCAATATCATAAAATATTGATGGCCTCGTCCTGTAGCTGGAGAGCTGACTTGTTTTTTCTGCAGGTAATGCTTTATGTTTTAATATTGAATAAATGTCTATATCAATATTGGAACCAATACTTCTCTCCCTCTGCTCTTAACAGTGCTGAGCTGTGCTTTTACGTGCCGTCACCAGCCGAGGAATGGGAATTTCCATCATTCCCACCTCACCAAATCTTTCTTGCAGCGCCCCGTGACCTTCACATCATTCAGACAGTCATTAGGTGGAATTAACAGTAGCAATTAACCTTTCACAGATCACAGGAAGGGAGAGTCACAAAGTGTGTGTGAGGACTGCATGATGTCTTCACGTGTCACTTTGAGGATGCAGACATTATGAAGCTATTAAGAACCAATTAGGGAACAAATATTTCTTGAAGGTACAAGAGGTCTGTCCTTGTTCACTATATTATTTTGCAGAAAAATGGGGCTAGTTGTCACAATTGATATGCTGAAGATAGCTGGAGATGTATGAAAGCATATATGTATGGGTGTTTTTTGAGCTTGGTGGGTTGGGTGTTGGCATGACTGATCAAACGGCAGTGCAGCCTGGCTAAAGACTGAGGAATGAGAAGCAATCTGAGGACAGGAGGAAAGGGCTTTGAAGAAACAGATTTAGACTAATCTATCGCTCTGCTCAGTCTCGACCTGTTATTCTTGCACCAAATGAGATCTTAATCACCACATCGATTACCACCTTATTTGTCAGAGAACAAACAAATGATCCGGCGTGCATCAGAGAGGATGATTTTGAGCTAGTGCAAAAAGAATGAAACATAAAATGGAGGATTTTATAGTCTTGGATATTTGTATTGTTTTTCTTATAAGACATTTCTTAGGATTTTTCTCATGATCTATGTTATATAAAGTAAGGTGTTAGTTGTATTTTTTTTTAAATGTATTTTACGTTTACTCCAGTGATCACGATGGAATTGTGTCATATAAATGTTTATCTATTTTTATAAGAATCATTTAAACTTTCTGGAGAAAAAAAAGTTAAATGTTTTGTTGATTATGGCTCCAGTATGTCACCGAAATAATGTTCTCTATACAGTCAATTTATCCTTAGGCAACAATTAGATGACATATGTTCAATACGGGAGCTCTACGACATGCGGACAAAAGTATGGCCACAAATGAAGAATTTGTTCCTACAAAATGTATTATTAGACTGTAGACAGTTGGGTCTGGGTTAGCTGTCATGTTTCAGTAAGTAGAATAACTTGACATGTAGTTGTAAAGTCACTTATAGTCAGTATAATGTCTTTTGGCATCAAAGTGTCAGCAGTTATTAAGCAGACTACTTTAAAGACTGGTATATGACATGTAGTTGCAAAAGTTACTTTACGAGTTCACATTTACATCAATTAAACAGAGTAAAGATTATGCGTATTTGGCGTGCTGTCCAGGGGGAGGGCTCCGAGCTCGGAATTTTTGCCCGAACCCAGAGTGCTCCCCCCCCTCGTTGTTGTAAGAGTATTTAGGAGAAGAAGTGAGGAGATGGGGTGGTGGTGGGATGCTGTTAGACTGTCAATGAACTGAGTTAAGTTTGCTGTATATATACCTCTTACTTCATTGATTGGGAGTGCGCTCCACTCGTGTCTAATTAGGCTTGATTACCTGAATGTGCTCCACCTGTGTTTAATTCTGAACATGCTCCTCCCGAACTTTGTTAGTAAAACATCATTTATAGTTAGAATGTCTAAAGTGGACCATCAAAATAAATTATTATAAATTATTATTATTTCATTCACTTTTTTTTTAAGTTTTAGTTAAATCGTGGCCACCACATTTTGTTAAATAATGAACTAATTGTTGAACTAATTCAATGTAATTATTTGGGGTCTCCCCACACGTATGTGCTGGGCTCTGCAATTCAACATTATACAATTAAAAAAATGCTTTTTTAAATATATTATTTTGAATGTCATATTTTAGGCTATACAACAAAAATTTGTTGTGAATTTTATATTATTATTATTGTTGTTGTTCTATCAGACATAATTAACCGCAGACTTGTTGACTGGTTCAAATAACAGTGAGCGAATCTGGGGTGAGTTTACCAAAGCATCGTTAGCCAAACATGGTCAAATTTCCATTGAACGCTGTTAGTAACTTGGTAATGATAGAACTTAAGACCACATGGGAAATGCACCCCTGAATGATTCATTGACTACGTGATTCTGAATTCATTAAACGCGGTTCAAACTGCTAACTTGAGCATCTTTAGTGAATCTTTTTAATTACTAATTTTAATAAACTGATTCATTAGAGTCATTTTGCTGCGTTTGCTGTTGCGCACAGTCAACAAAAGGATATCTGGTGAAACCTCGTATGGATGTTGTTCACAAAGTTTTCCTGACTACATTTAGACAAATTTTTTTTTTAAAATATTGGATGTATATTGAACAGATATTCAATGGAGGCCTGTTTCCATCCTCACAATAAAAGAAATAGAAGGTACTTGAGAAATAAAGTCACATTTTGAGTCACAATTCACAAATTTCCCAATTATAAGAAATAACAGCAAATTACCTTTTATTTGTTTACTTTGAGGAAGAAATTGGTTTCAAACGATTTGCTATTGTAAAAAAAAGTTGCTGCCTTAAATTAAGTACAATCAACTTAGATGTTTAAGTTACTTCAACTTAAATCACATTAAAACGACTAAATACATGAGCTGAATCTTGTGTAACTTATGAAAAAAGTTGAAAATTGCTTAACTTATTTTGTTGGGTTAAAGCAATGTAAAAACATAACTAATTATGTTGTCATAACTAATTATTATTTAATTGGCTTTTGCAACATGTTGCTGAATGAGTCACTAATAGGAAGATTTTCAGGGGGAAAAACATTTTCAAGGTGGGTGCATCTGAGCAAGCGTGCGAGAAAATCACACCTTATGTTTGCGTGAGGATTAGAGTCACCAGTACCTGTGTGAAGGTGGAACAGATTGTTTAATGTACAGATGTTTCATGTGCTGTCACGGGGATCTGTCATTTGCTGAATTCTTTGTTTCTCCCTACCTCATCCGGTTATCCCACGAAGCCCTTATCATTGAGTCTTTCTGCTGTGTCTCACCTTTGTGTCCCTGGCCTCTTTCCACTGCAGGAGCAGAGGATCCGGGCCAAACCAAGGGCCACAGCCGCTCACTGCCTTTGAAGTTGGGGGCTTTGGCGGCAGATCAACTGGTTTTATGAAAAAAAAGGTGCCTTTGAAATGTGAGGATGGAGGACGATGCACTGCCTCTGACTCACGTTTACCATCTAGAGTCAAACAAAAAAGGATGGAAGTGTGAAATTTGAGGCGTTAATAATGTAACTGCTTTAAATATCCGTCATCAATTTATATTCAAGGGCAGGGGGCCTTTTGGGAGGCAGAGGAAGGCTGGAGGACTCCCTAGAGAGTGACTTAGTGTAAGTGCATGATGGGATGGGTCAGCGAGGCACTGCTCAAGACGTTACATTAAAGCAATGTTCTTTCTCTCTTCCCAGGTCTCTGTGTTATGCAGCAAAAGCCACACACACACACACACACACACACAGTTGTAATATCGGGCTTGCTGCTGCTTGAGAGGTTAAATTCAAATGCAGCCCCCCTATTTACTTTGCAGTGAAACAGGAGAAACCTTTCAACGAGATGGACAAAGGCAAGCAACTGTTCTGAAATGGAGTTCTAAAAAAGTGGGTTTATTTATTTATTTATTTTTATTACTATTGCAGTGGAACATATTTCCTCTGGTTCATTCTTTAAATGTGGCACCTTTTTCAGTTTGAAAAAAAAATGTGTCTTTTTTTGTAAGATTTTAAACAGGCTATCGGGCAAATAATGTGTTGTGTTAATAAGATTCACTGTTCCATCTGATGAGAAATTAATACATGGTGGGATATAATTGTGCCTTCAAAAAGGTAACAGACTTTACAGTTTTATAGTCTAGACATTACAAAGACTTGAGCTCAAGGTTGTGAACCAATAAGATACTTCTTCGAAAGAAAATAGGATTAAGTCTACATTTATTCTTTCTACAGTTTTTCAGTTATCAAGTTTACTGTATGAAATCATCATAACAGTGTTTATATTTTAATTACATGTTGATTAATTAAAAACAAAACAGATAAAGTTGCTTTTAATGAGTAGGTAAGTGGTTGGTCAGGCACACAACACAGGGGAACATGGTAACACAGGTGGTTGGTTGGACAGACTGCAGGGCAGATGGTGGGTGACGCAGGGAATTCAGTGGACAACCAGTGATGGGCCTCCCAGTCCAGTGCAGTATCTCCAGTGATGGTGCTTGGTGAATCCGTGGAAGTTCGAAGAGACCAGAAGAATAACACAACGAAGAACTGGAAGAACGATCCACAGAAGGACGCACCGGGACTGGCAGATTAATGGTTGGCACGTGACTCCTCACTTTCAATATAGACTCACTGTTTGCGTCTTGTCTTTGTCATATCTGATCCGGTGTCATTCCTGTTCCTGTTCCTTCGCTGGTGGTCTCTGTTCCCGTCTTGGATTGTGCGTTGTGTCTTCTCACCTGTTCATCATCTGCACTTTTTTATTTTTATTTATTTATTTATTTCAAATACAAATGCTATTGTTTTAACAGAGACTGTATTTTTTTTACATTTTCTATCCCTCCCTGACCACCACAAAACAACCTGCCTTAGTTGTATTGTGACATGTTAAATAAACAATAATAGTACAAAAAGATGATGAAAAATAATAATAATGACACTAATAATAAAATGATATTAAAATAATGTAAATATGCAACTTAAACAATGACAATGTTTTCATATACATAAATAATTTAAAAAAGTCAAATAAATTAAAATAAAAGAGGAAAAACAGTTGGACACCACAATCAGAGGTGCAACAATGATACATCAATAAACACCTAAATACCTGGAGAAACACCTGCTGGAACACATCTGCCTGAGCATCAACGACCTCAAGATTGTAAACAATCTTTAAATGTGTGTGTAAAGGACAACCAGATCTCACGACCAAATTGTACGAATTCGACGAATGATTAAAAATGGCTAATTCGTAACAGTTCATACGACCTCACTCGTACGAATTAGTACAATTTTGCTAAATCGTACATATTTTACGAATTGGCCAATTCGTATGAATTCGTACGAATGACCTACCCCTTACCCCGCCCCTGAACCTACCCATCACGTGGGTTTAGACAAATCATACGAATTCGTACGAGTGAGGTCATACAAATTAGACACTTTTTAATCATTCATCCAATTTTTACGAATTGGTCGTGAGATAGCGTAGGTAAAGGATGTAAATAGCAATGCAAATCCATCTACTCCTCAGGAAGTACAATTATGCATGGCAGAAAAATTTAGGATAATAAGGGTTGCCAGACATAAGATAATTTATGGGAGCCTCTAATTGAATATTTGATATACAATTAGATACAATACAATTATTCTTTTCCAAGTGTAGGTAGGCCTATAACATCAAATCGTCTGTGAGCCATTAAGAATGCAAAAGCAATAATGTTCGGTTGTCTTAGGCCCCATTCACACTACTGCGTTTTTGTTTAAAAAACTGAGAATTAAAACGAATTCGATCTCCATCTACACCAGCGTTTTATTTGCGTATTAGAAATGATCTCCGTCCACATTAAAACGACGCGGACCACGTGACCATTCACCAGCACTGGGCATGCACGTGCTGGTGTAAACAGTGGTTGACGAATCAGGGAAGGATACGTCATGACTGATAACACCCAAACATAGAGCCGAGCGTCAGCCGCTGCGTCAGCGTTTCTGAAGTCCTCCGTTTTGCCTCGTCTACACTAAAACGCCTACACTCCCTCCGGAGATTCAAAACGCAGGTCTTCGCGTTTTAGGTCTTCGTTTTTCCCGTTTTAGTCTGGGCGGGAGTTGCAAACATAGCAAAAGGTCTCTGTTTTTAAACGAAAATGCAGTAGTGTGGACGGGGCCTTAGAGTCAGATTCGATTCCTCCACTGGAGCACCAAATATAGCAAATTCAGCACATGGCTTCAGTTGTACTTTACTTATTTTAGAGAGTGTATCAAATATGGTTGACCAGTAAGCAGTAAGTGTGGGGCACGTCCAGAACATGTGTGTCAGATCCACTTCTCCAGTGTAACAACTTTTACAGGTCTTATCAAAAGTAGGATTAAAAGAAGCAATCCGTGATCTGCTTAGGTGCACACGGTGCAAAACTTTAAACTGTATAAAACTCAATCGGGCACAAGAGGTACTACCATTCACTCTATTGAGGACATTACTCCAGAATCCTTCTGAAAATACTGTTCCAAGCTCTTTCTCCCATCCACTTTTAACTTAGTCTGTTCCCAGACTATTTAAAGACATGGGAATCATATATGTTTTTGAAATAATATATGTAGATGGAGGGGAGCTTCAAGCAGAGAGTCTGCAGGAGACTTAGATGGAATATGGAAATGATAGGCTTTGCACATTCACAAAATGTTGTATCTGAAAATAAAGAAAAAGATCAGTTTGATTGAGATTAAATTTGGATCGCAAATTGTTAAAACTAGCAAAAAGACTGTCAATATAAAGATCACCAAATTGAGCAATGCCCTTATCTTGCCATTGCTTAAATGCTGAGTCTCGTTTGCCAAGGAGGAATGCATGATTGGTACATATTGGGCTCTGAAGCAGAAGTGCCTGTCGTAACTGCAAATGCTGGCGTAGCCTTGGCCAGAGTAGAATGAACGACTGGATTTGATATATAATGTGCTTTTTTAATAGGTAGGCTCGATGTTACTAGAGCTTGTAAAGAGGTTGCTGTACAGGATTCTGTTTCACACCAATCAGTGGTGCCTGATGAGTTCATCCAGTAGACTATCTTTTGAACTTGAGAACTATGAACTTTATAAAAAAAAAAAATAAGCCTCCATCACTCTTATTTTTCCGGAGAAACTCTTTTCGAATCCTAGGGGGTTTCCCATCGCATATAAAACTGGAAATAAGTTTGTCTAGTCTGTTGGAAAAAAATCTTTGGATAAGAAGATGGGAAGGCATTGAAACAGATATAAGAATATTGGAAGAACTGTCATTTTAACACAGTTCACCCTACCAGCCAGGGATAGATGAAGAATCCATTTTTGAAGATAAGATTTGAGTTTGATTAAAAGTTGAGTCATTTTTTTTTTCATAAAGTCCTTTAAAGTTATGCGCTATATTGATACCCAGATATTTAAACCCAGATTTTGCCAAGCGAAAGGGGAACACAGAGTCAGGCATATGCCTTTTAAAGGTCCCCTGACATGGGGTTATTTTATTATTTTATAATGTTTCCTGGGTTGCCCTTATAATGTTAGTATGTTTTTTACATCAAAAATAGTCATAATTTAGAAATAAAAGGCATTTTTCTTAGCCTGATTTCAGCCTCTGATTTGAACACTCTATTTGAAGGGGCGTGTCTGCGGTGTGTAACCGGCCTCTGCTGTGATTGGCTGACATGCTTGCATATGAAATAGCTACATATTACATGTGAAACTCTCTTGAATACTTTCACTACATTTATTATACATTTTTACTATTACATCTATCGAGATTACCGAATCGTGAGAAGTTTTTTAAGTATTTAGATTCCCATCACATAAAATCTTGCTGTGAGGAGCATTGAGCAGCAGAGGACAGTCTGTCGATCGCGAGAATGAAGATCTTATTGCAACACAGTTTCTGCGCGCTGTGTGGAAAGATTGTTCTTTGATTGCTTTCTGTTTAATTTGTTCACAATTTAAATAAGATTATTTTCATCCTACAAAAGAAGCGATGTGAAGTTGATATTTTAGTCACTGGCTTTGATTACTGATGCATAAACAGTATCGAACGATTTTGAGAGAAAGATTAACTTACCTGTCTGAACTTGAACAATTAGGCTGCACATCAGAAATTTTTGCCGGACATTAGCTTGATCGATTTATTTTCAGACGTTCATCGAGTTGAGGAAACAGTCGTCCGTGAAATGTTTGGACCATACAAAACTTTGGGAGTGGAGTCGGCGCATTTCCAGAGAAAATAAAATTAACCCATTGTTTCTTCAGAGGCTCGGATGAAGGAACTAAAAAATACTTTTGTGTTCATTTGTACATCCGAACACTGATCGACTGCCATGCTTTGCTCGTTTGCAGGCCATGATATATCTCGAGGAAACACTCAAATCTCAACGCTATTTCACTAGGAAAAACTAAAATCGCTCGTCAGCTCGATCAGCTCGTTTTAGCTGCAGAGAAGAGAAAAATAGCCAAAGATCGGTTTACACCGATTGAAAATTCTAGACACGAGGGGACCAAATACAGGCTTGGGGAACTCATATTAATGTAAAAAAAAAACCTCAGAAAATGAAAATTTCATGTCAGGGGACCTTTAAAGATATTCAATTTATAGCCTGAGAATGTCCCAAAATTGTGCAAGATTTTGTGCAAGAATCCGAACCTATTCATTGCAAAAAAAAAAAAAAAAGATAGTCCCATTCCACCTGATCAAATGCCTTTTCAGCATCTAGCGAAACTACAATTTCAGGAGCGTCCTGGGATGGGGGGATGCAGAGGACATTCAAAAGGCAACAGACGTTATAGAAAATGTGCCGACATTTTATAAAACCAGTCTGATTAGCTGAAATGATATTAACTAAGGGAGACTCCAATCTGATAGCCAGTATTTTGGCTAAAATTTTGATTTCTGCATTTAGCAAAGAAATTGGTCGATATGAGCTATTGTGTTGGATATTTCTCAGGCTTCAATAGAAGTGTAATCAGGGCTTCAGTAAGGGACTTTGGTAAAGTTGCTTGAGACAAAGAATATTCAAACATATTGAGCAAGAGTGGGGATAATTTAGTAGAAAACTTCTTATAGAATTCGATTGGAAAGCCATCGAGCCCTGGGGTCTTGCCGCTTTGCAACGCTGATATGGCCACAAGTATTTCTTGCAGCTGAAGGGGATGATCTAAATCTTTTTTATGTTCCAGTGAAATAGTGGGGACATTTATGATGTCAAAAAACTCTACCAATTTAGATTGATCCTTGGGAGTTTCTGATTTATATAGGCTCGAATAAAAGTTCATGAAAATGTTATTAATTGTAAGGGGATCAACAGTTAAATCCCCAGCATCATCTGCAATTTGAGAAATATGTTATGAAGAGTCAACACCAGCCTTATCACCAAGTTCATAGACAAACCTTGCAACCAGGGAATAAGCTGTTCTGCGTGACGAGATGAAATTAAATTAAATTGGGTTTGAAGACCAATCCTTTCTCATCTGCACTTTCTGATAATCATTCATCACCTTCTATCGAGGTTCCTGCATGATTATGCTACTTTGTTTTCCTTTTGTTTATTTGTTAAACAATACCATCCACATACAGTATATATATATATATATATATATATATATAATTATTATTATTATTTAAAAAATATAAAATAAATTAAATGAATATTTTTTATGAGGAAGTCATAAAGGCATGAAGGATTATGTGATTATTTCCATCATCTGTTTGAGTAAGGCTGAAGGATATATTATTTTCTAATTTAGCTTAAAAAGACTTTGAGTCACAGACATCAGACTGATAAACAGTCTTAAATAGCTTTAAGTTGGTGTGTGCTTTTAAGGAACATTCATTCAAGTTCAATTTCAAGCTGCAGTCTATAGTTTTTCCCCTTTGTTGCCACCTCTGTTCGAAATCTGCAATTGCTGTTATTCATAGAATTATCAACTTTACTTGAGTACCTCGACACAGCACACCACGGATGAATCTAATGTTTGAGGAGAGTGTGCAGCTGTAAGACACTGCACCGGTGTGAATAGTGGTATTCAGAATCACAGATTCTACTTTTTGGAAGTATGACCAACATACAAATTGTCACCAGAAAATCCTTCATTCTTCTTCTTCGGCGGTCTCTTGAGACGAGTATGACTGTCCTCTCCGTCGGGTCACCTTATTTGTGGATCCTCTGGTGGCTGAAGGCCGCAGTGTTGGCATTGGATGGCTGCTGATCGCCATATGACTTTATCCGTCGTGGTAGGGTGGATTCCCTTTGTGGAGGACACCTGTGCGTGACGTTGTTTAATATGTGGAGGCTGGTGCACAGACAACCACCACATGGTCCTTGGCAGGTCTGGGTCAGAATCCAGTGGCATGGAGTCCAATACGACTGGGGACCCGTCACTGCTGCTTGGTGGGCCTGCACACTGCGCCTCTGGGGCCCAATGCTGCTCCAAGATCCCCTACAGTTCAGCCTGGGTCCACTAGGGCCCAGTTACCGTGTGTGGCCGCAAGGAGGAACTGTAGGAGTCGGTGGAGAGGATATGTACCGACAGGAGGAGACTTACACACTCGGCTCGGACAGACTTGTGTGTGTGTTTATACACAGGGCGTGTGTGATGCGTCAGTGTAGTAGTACTGGGATAGTACTGCCTGCCGTTTAGTAGAGGTTGTATGCTGCATGCTACTACTGCTTGCTATACTTTGCTTACAGCTACTGCCACCGACTAGCCCTTGTGCAAGGGTGAAAAAAGGAACATCCATTTTTGTTCTGGTACTGACATTTACAAAACTCAATTGGATAGACCTACTACCAATCAGAGCAACGCTGTAAGTGACGTATGCTGAGATATGCATAGTTGTCAACAAAACTCAACTGCACGCACACTGGAAGAAGTAGTAAAATAATGAGTGTTGCTTCTTTTACTTGATCTTCCATGAGTGCGACCAAAGGAGAAACCACAACGACCACAGGGTTTTCATTGCGTCCCATCTTAGTGACCATCGGATCTAATAAATTCAACTTTTGCCGAGTCCCGTGGGAAGGAGGGCAAACACATCTTTCCGATCGAAAAATTCCTTGATTGCAGTTCTCTGTTCGTCTTTTAAAATTAATGCGCTGATGATATCTTTTACAACAGATGCGACAGCGGAATCGATACATTTAAATTCTCCAGCTGCAAACAACTTTGAGGGAAACCAGTTCAACCCAAGCGCTCTTTGATAACTTGATGATTACGTAACTACAGATCACCTGTCCATCATCGTATAAAGCCCTGGCAATTTGATTGGCCCGACGATTTCTGAACCAATTATACTAATGCTACGTTCACACCGGACGCGAATTGGGCGTCAGGCGCGAATGATTTCAATGTTAAGTCAATGCAAAGACGCTTTACGCGCATGAAAAATTCCTGCGGCGCGGAAGACGCAAATACGCCTTGTTCGCGCGAATGCCGCGAATTGAGCGTCTGGCACGTTGCGCGCGAATGATTCAGTTAGTGCCATTTGTGCATTCACGCGTTTGACGCGAATTCGCGTCTGCCGCCCGAGTTGAAAAATCTGAACTTTGGCGTGAATTCGCGCCGCGTTAACCAATCAGGAGCTAGCTGCTTGCTCAACTATTAACTATCAACGATTATGCACAACAAAGCAAATGTTTTATCACTTGAAACATTATTTCTATATACGAGACATGTTCATTTTGTATTGAATGTTATTCATTCCATATCTAGATTATTATGAAAATAGTATTATGTTGTAAAGACAATCAACATATGTGCATATATTCGTGTCTGGACGTGAGAGAGAGAAAAAAATCACAGGACAGGTTAATAACTTTTGAAGGCTGGCTCTATTTATCATCAAAACAAAAATAAATGACAGCTAGATTAGATGGATGAGGGCGAGGGTGATCCTCGCTCCGATGCGGGACAACAGGTCATCAAACTGGGCACGTGACAGGCGGAAGTACCGCTGACAGCGGCCGTCATCCAGCGCGAGCAAATGGTGAAACTCGCCAAACGGTTCGGCTCCGAAGGGTCGGGTGGACACAAATATACGGCGACGATGATCCCCACACCACTGTTCTACTCTCCAGAGTAAATACAGAGCGGTAACTCTCTTGATGAATGCTCGGTCGACATAAAAACAATGGCCGCCAACGGATTTCGATTCTGACACGCGTAAATTTCGCTTCAAACATTTGTTTTTACGCGCGCCAGTTTCGCTCTTGACACGCGAATTAACACAAAGTGGTCAAGCGTCAAACTAGACGCGTCAGGCGCGAATTTGACGCGCGATTCGCGTCCGGTGTGAACGTAGCATTACTCCTCAATGGATTGAGTCCAGACTGAACTTCCCGACCAAAAAAGGTTGTGGGCAATGTTCGGGCTGACATCCAGGCTAGACATTGCAGTAAAACGCGCTGATTAAATCTAACAATTGCTTATCATATCACGTAAAACCGTGCAAATGATACTTTGTTCTCAAATTGTTAATGTTAACAATATCAGCATTGCGTGACTACACTTGTTTTAGAATGGGTTCGGTTGCAGTTTCTTTTTTTCTGTAGTCACTCACAAGTCACAAGTCCGAACGAAGTCTTTTGCATTTTACAGCAGGTGACTCCAGTTGTCACTGGTGATTGTCGTTTGAATCTTTCTGGATCCGCCATCAAATTAATATGTTTAATTATATCAAGTGCTGTGAGAAAAGGCTATAAATCTCCACCTCCAGCATCCTCACATGCAATATAGCCTCTTAGCTGAGACTCCTTTTTTATGTCTAAAGACACACTTGAATCTTCCACAGAAATCCACCAGTACCACTGGGATTAAAACAATTATTAAAAGCTTACTGTTTTGAATTGAGCTAAGGCAAGCAGATAGTTTAAAACACTGGCCGGTTATGTATTTTCTCAAAAAAATATGTTTTATGGACTGCAGATTTAAGAAAGTTCAGTTTCTGACCATAAAATATTTTTAATTTATTTATCTGTAATTTCTACTTTTGTCTGTTTAATTTTTTACATTATTTTTATTTAAAAAAAGAACGTTTTTTTTATGTTGTATTTTTTAACGTCAGTACCACAAATTATATGTATATGTACAAATTACATATAATTATATGTAACCGTGTTTCAGATGACAGTGACGATGCTTTAAGCATGGTCGGATATGTCATAGACCAACGCCACTTTTGCGTCATCGAAGGGTAACGCCCCCTTTTGGGGGAAAACACCTCTATACTGTCTATGGGAAAACAAACGGATTCCCATGAGAACAGAACTCGCACTAGATCTGCAAAGTTTCTTGATAGCAAAAATGGCACAAACTTAAAGAAGCTAACGTTACTGAATACGGGGTTACAGAGGTGTCCCTTTGAAATGGTCGAAAACTGGATTAATGACCCCACACAGCGGCCAAATATGGACTATTCAGACATACCTGGAATCGCCAAGTAAGCACGTAGCCTTTTTTTTTTCATTAACACTCACAGTATGACAAACTAGACGATGAATGGATCATATTTAACTTGATTTAAGCTATTAACATAGTCTAATAAGGTAACGTTAGCTGCTAACAGCTTAGTCTTTCTAATAGCTAGTCGACAACAAAACTGTCAATAGCTTAAATCAAGTTTTATATGATCCAAGTGACATGGCCTCATCGTCTAGTAGTTTGTCATAGGCTACTGTGAGTGTGTAAATGATAAATAAATAAATAAATAAATAAAAAAGGCTACTTACTTGGTGTTCTCATGGGAATCCGTTTGTTTTCCTATAGACAGTATAGAGGTGTTTTCCCCCAAAAGGGGGCGTTACCCTTCGATGACGCAAAAGTGGCGTTGGTCTATATTCAAGTCTGTGTCCCCCTGTCTCCTCTCATGTTTTCAGTTCCCCATTAGTTTGATTAGTCTTCCCAGGTGTTTCTTGTTAACCACACCCCCTTGTTATCTTGTCTAGCTAGTTTTCCCCTGTATTTATACCCATAGACATAATATATACATAGACGCCCTATTGGCCGCTTTGAAACGTTGCTGCGATACGTCAACGGGTCCGCCATTTTGCGGAGGTCAAGACTGCATTGTAATTAAATGTAAGTAAACGGGTGAGCTGTGTTTTTCTGGATAAAAACATTCTTGGATAAGAATGGTGAAGATCCCCATACTGAGATATTTAAGTTTGCTCATTGTGGAAAAAGCATTTTATGTGATTGACCAGATTTTAGCAATAACATTAATAACTGATGGATCATTTATGATAATACATATGTTGTGGTACAACTGGGCATGCAGTGCAATGCAAAGTAATTATAACATAAAGTGAAAAGTACTAGTAAATAGTTTAGTCAATAAAATAAACAAATAGTATACAGCAAATAAAATGGTAATGAATACATGTAAAAATATTGATAACAGTTTATTAATAATTCTATAATAATAGAATAAGACATTTCAACTACAGAATAAACACACACAATACACACATATATTTAGTATTTAGCTCTTTGTGCTAAATTTCAGTTTTATTGATCAGTAATAGGCTAGCCATTATAACAGAATAGCTTCAGTCAAACATACAATGTTAAAATAGCCTAAATATAAAGTTATGAAACTTTACTTTGCCTTCAGCCAAAACTATTTACCAGGGAACCATTTATAGATTAATGAGACCAAAGATAAACACAAATTATACAAATTATATCTCATGTTTAACCTCTAGACTAGAGACATCCGAGCCAGCGGCAACCGTCAGAAGCACTGGCCGTGGAACGGCTGTTCCAGGCGGGGGAGACGAGCGCTGGGCGGGGGCGCAGCAACTCCGAAAACTTCAGATCAAATTTTTAAATAGGCTCTATCTTTATAAACAAACCACATATTTGAGCTTTAAACAACTACATTGTCGACTGAAAAACTATTAAAACTACATTGCGTGACACAATAACAGTAGTATTTAATCTCTAAACGTTACTTACTAATTAAATCATGTACAACCAAAAACAAACGTTCAGTCTTGCTTGTGAAAGGTACTTCCTCGAAAGCTGTTTTCAGTTGTGTGGCGATTTTTAAAAACCCCAAAGCCGCGCACAAAACAGGCATTTTTCTCAATTCCCGGTATGAGAGGTATGGGAAGTTGATCTCCCCAATATGGCGGCGCCATTGACGTACGCTCCAGCGGCCAATAGGGCGTCTATGTATATATTATGTCTATGTTTATACCCCCGTAGTTTAGTTGTTCCTGGTCAGTCGTTGATGGTACTGTCTCGCTATTCCGTGTTCCTGCCTTGAGTCTCTGGTTAAGTTACATGTTTGTATTTTATTAAATAAGTTCTGCACATGGATTCTCTCTGCACTTCATTCCTTGCCCGTCGTGACAGGATAAATGAACAGTTATTCATCACCATTATTACAGTACTTCTTTGAAATCCAATATTTAAGTGTACCTTTATAAGTGAGGAACAAATGGGCCTCCTTATTCCCAAGACCATTTGCATTTACATAAAAGGAGCTCTCTTCACTGATCCGCTAAGGTAGCTGGATTGGAAAAAGTCTTGAGCGTCGATTTATAGCCTCTCACAAATGAATCAGCAATCATTCCTCAAGCCTGCAAGATCAATCGGTCTTTTCCAAAGACATAAACTAAATGAAATGATTGCTTAGTGGAATAGCGCTTAATTGGCAAGTCCCACATCACTATAAAGTCAAGTAGTTCTAGACTTTGTTCATTTTTGTTTTGTATCTCTTTGAAAATAAAAGCATCTCAATGTCATCAAGACTATGTCTTCCTGTTGCAATAAACATGCGCAGCCTTGCCTCGCATCTCATTTCATCTGGATGTTTACCAGTGATGTTTCGTGATGCTGTTAATGCACACTCAACCAGGCTGTTCCACTCACAAAAGGCACTCTGTCAAAATGAGGATGGCTATGAGAAGACTGATGGCCTTCACATTTGCCAAGCGCACCATTAAGGAAATGTTTAGACCCATAAACAAAATGACATAACGGGTGGCTATAGCCCTTAACAACGCCATAAGGGGAAGGTTATGGCATTTGCCTGCATTTATAAGCAGAGTTTTAAACCCACAGCCTGTAAATCTGCCGGTCTCACAGAAGATTGCGACTTTCATCAGTTCCTGTCAACCTAAACCGCTGAACGTGACGTCACTTTTTGTGTGGCTGTGTGATTTATGAGGACGAGAGAGTGCAGCCAATGGCCTGTCTCGACATCAGTCATGTCAAAGTTACCAAAATACAATTCGGTCAGAGTGCATCTCGGCCTCAGACGGTACGCCTACAAACTGTTCACCAACCATCTGATGTATATTGCACACTAAACTGGCAGGCACTTTCTTGATCTGGCAAGCTCTAATCTGACCAATCTGTGCTTTTATACAACTTCTCTTGTGTTTAAAAAAAAATATAAGGAGTGCATTTCCCGTACATTGGTGTAACACTACCATATTATGATGCATAGTGAACAAACTAACCAAGTAGTCCTGATTGTTTCCCAAAACCATAGTAGGTCGCACCTCATTTAAACCACATTGGTTCAACAACATAGGACTGCCATTAATGACATCAGCTGCATAGTGATAACTTCGAGATGCTGCTGTAATAAACATGGCAATTAATGACTACTTCACTGTTTTTGTTCCATGTCAATTTGCTTTATTTGATTCATCATGTCATAATCTGGAGTTTCCGTATGCATTTTACACACATGCACAATCTTCAAAAACAGGCCTGGGGTGCGTTTCCCGTACAACGACGTAGTTTGCTGCTTCACTACCATAGTACGATGCATCGTTGGAGAAATCGACAAGCTAGTTACGACTGTTTCCCGAAACCCATTGACGCAAAGTGTCGTTCAACTACGTTGGTTTCGCACATGGTGGAATAATTACTGCTTTTAATGACACTGTTTGAGATCCAATTAACGCTAGATTTGTTCACTTAAATTACAAACATGTAATCTGAGGACTATTTCTAATTGTTCTCAATTATTTTGCTTCATTACTAGACTCAATATTTGGCTCGTTCTTATATAGTAGAGCATGTTCGCACACGCACACCCTTCAAACACGTTACTTTAAATCTTTTGACAAACTAAAAGACGTAAATTCCATTTGTATTTATTCTAAATAAAAGGCACCGGTTGTACTGAATGTCAGCTTTCTTATTTTGCTCAAGATAAGGATTTATTACCTCCAAATGTCATGCAATATAGAAACTATGCCTCTAACCACAGGTCGAGAGCTGTCGTTCAAACCACAAAACTTTGCGATGCTGTTTGCGAATTTTCATTTGAACGATGGTTTCGGGAAACACCGACTCGTTGAACTATGCTGATAACGACGGAAATTGTCACCATAGTTGGCTAACGATGCTTTTGAGAAGTGACAGGTTGATACGATGAATGTGATTGAGGAAGAAATAATTAACTAGTTTTAGGTCTGGCCAATCACTCCTTGACACCTGGAGCATATAAGCACTGAACTCTCTCTTGCAGTTGATGATGCTGACGTTTGGATGGACAGATAACATTAATATTTATATGAGAACTCTATATCTTCCTCCTCATACTGTTATGACCTCAATTTGTAAAAGACTTTGCATACTAATGGTGATTTGGTAAAAATACCAATTTGAAAAAAAAAAAAAAAAATTAAAAAATTAAGCCACTAAGAAAAAATCTCAAGTACAATGCTTAAGGTATTTTGCAGATTCATTTTAAAAGAGCAGCATAGATGCTGAGGCAATGAACAGGAGATCCTGTGTTGATTCATTCCCACAGTATGCAATATGGGGAGTATATTGGAAAGGTTTGACTTGTCTTACTTCAGCATTAGATTCAGACGCCAGACGGAGAATCAATAATGAAGCTCTCAATTACAGGAACAGTGAGAGCCCCAAATGAATGCTATAATGAGTTACTTAAGCCTTGCACAGGTCAGAAAGTGAGAGAAAGTGAGAAGTGAAAGATGCGGTGTGAAGAGAGAGAGAGAGAGAAACACTTCTCATCATAAATAGATCAGCATGCTACTTGAAACTGGAGGTTTGTTAGTAGCAATCATCATTATTTATCAAACCGTTAAGGTTCATTGCTAGTGCCATATCAAGGTCAATTTTGCTTGTATTGCATGCTTGAGTCTGCACACAGTATGAATGATGTTTACAATAAGATAATGTAAAGAGTGAAAACAGTTTGCTAGAAAGAAAGAAAGAAAGAAAGAAAGAAAGAAAGAAAGAAAGAAAGAAAGAAAGAAAGAAAGAAAGATGTATCCATCAAGTTATGCTGTTCACATCGAGGTATATTGATTGCTAAAAGCTCGAATGCACATATTTTTTTTTCAGATAATAGAGGAGCCACCACATAGACCATGTCTAAATGGGGTAAGAGTCACTAGGAAATAGATTGCTTGCCATTTTACTCACACGGTGAAATGACAGACTTATTGACAAAACAGACGTGCTCAAAACAAAAACCAGGAACACAGACAAATAAAACCAGGGTCTTGATAACAAAACAAAAAAAACCCTCTCCACTAAAAAAAAAAAAAAAAAAAAAAAACTGTATTCAATCAACTTCATGAAACAAACAGTCCTCATTTTTTCTTCTTCTTTGTAATCGATAAATACCACTTTTTCGAACCCCTGTTATCAGTCATTTCACTTACTTTGTCTTTTATAGAGTTGGAAAATAATACATGTGCTAATGAACAGCACTTTTAGTTCCAGATCTAGCAGTGGCTGTAAAAAAAAAAATATATATATATCTTGGTACATAGTCAAGTTTGGTCGTGTTTACAACCACAGGATCATACTAAAGCCAACTGTATCTGTCAGCATTCCTAACCAATTGTTTACATGACATGCACACCTGTTAGTAATCATTCACCATTTTGGATGGCTTTCTCCACTGAGCTTGTTGCAATGCATTATGGGAATTTTCCCAAAATAAGTTGTCCTTGAAGTTTGAACATGGATGGGCATTGAGGGATAAGACTGCCCATCATTTCTTTTTTTTTCTTTTAGAAGCACTCTTATTTGTTTCCTTCACTGCAGAAATTCACTGCTTTCTGTGTCAGAGCGGGGTGAGTGACTCTGACAGCTTCAGCTGGCTTGTCAGTGTGTCAGGTGGAGAGGGTCAGCATGGTTATGCACCCATCAGACTGTCAGATTTAGTTGGTTCAGGCTGACAAAAATATGAGGCCACTGCAGGTCTGATTTCATCATTTACAATGACAATATAAATCGTTCAGCTCCCCAAACATCACATTAAGACTGATACCAGATACTCAGCTACTACAGCACACTATTCATTAATGCAGTTTAACTGAGGCAATATACTGCACATTTGACATGCATCCACATATGCATGTTATGTATTCAATGGGATTTGAACTAATGACCTTGCATGTGTCACTACAAGAAACATGGTGACCACCAGAACACGAATTAGATTAAGTTTAATTGACAAACCCAATTTAAAACCAATATACATAATTTATGTGCTGTCTTCATGTACTACCACAAAACCCCCATGGTTCAATTTCAACACATTTCCTATATTAAATGACGAGTAGTTAATTACTTGTAGACAGTAATTTACTTGTTTTCTGTAAATGATCATCATGATCAGATTTGATGATCCCCCCCCCCCCCCCCCCTAAACTGTATAATTTATACTGTATGTTTGTGATCAGACTTTGTGTGTGTTTGTTCCATTATCTGATTTGCATAACTCTTTAAGGAACTGGGTGATAAAACAATAAAGATAGAATATGCAATTATAATGATGGTAAGAGCAGAGGATATTTATTCTTAGTAAATTCCCCCCTTTATGTGTTCCTTATGTCTTTCATTATTTTTGATTTACCACAAGTATTTCCTTAAATTTCCAACAAACATCAATTATATCATCAGGAGAGGGCCATTGAAAATGATCATCCTCAGTAGGATTTGTACAATACAATTGAGTACCTCTGAAGTAAACTAGTCCTATAACAGAACCTGTAGGTGACAGTATGTTCTGAAAATAAGATGCTTAGGCTACTAAACATACCCAGAAAGTCACCGCAAGTTTCAAACTGAAACCGCTTGCTATGATTAAACATAAATAAGTTGCATAACCTGCTTCATTTCTGCTATCGTCCTACTGCTGCACAGAACTGTGCTGCTTACATGGGAAGTGTGAGTGCTGCAACCTGTTAAAAATAAATGCACACTGCTTCAGCATGTGGTTTGAAACCAGGTCTGAGGTCAGAAAAGTGGTCATTAATCAAGATGAGAAGAACCACTTATAATAATGGCAGTTATGTGGATTGCGGACATATTGACAGTAGTTCTGCATTTTGTATGTGTGTGATTAGTATAAAGAGCAGCACTCTTGGTTGTTCTTCGCAGGTCACTGAATGACAGATGAGTTTAATCTAAGGGGCTGGCCTAGCTGCTGAATATTGATGGGGGCAGGGAACTAGTTAACCTTTACGAAAGCAACACAAGTCCAATTTCTACAGTGTCTATGCATGTGTGTGCTTGACTGTTTGAAATCTAAACTGAAGATGTCAAAGATTAGCCGTTTAACCATTTATTTTGGGTATTGAGTTCTTAACAGTGCTGACATTTGGGTTGGCATACTAACGTAAAAAAAATGCATTGTGAACATCATTTTTATGCTTATAGCATATTAACTTGTCATTATATGATTTCTTGCTAATTTAGTCTGAAAAAAAAAATGACACTAAACTTTCTCCTCCTATTAATCAGTCATCTTATTTCCCATCTCCCCCTCTGTGCCACTTCTTTCAGCAAACAAATCTTTATTGAAAATCAGATTCTCCGAGTAGAGAGCTTGTAACAAAATCTAAGAGCCTGTTTAATAATGTAGGTGGTGACCTGTGTGTTATTGGAGACAGTATGATTGGATATTACATTCAGCGGAGGAAATGTCAGGATATGGGCTTTCTCCAAGAGGTTTGTGACCTCGGTTATTAGCAACAGCTGCTCTGAAATCCACAAATGTCACTGGCTGGGGAGCCGGAGAGCAGGGACTCGAAGAAGAACGGTTAAAACAGACCAGTGGATACAGGACCACCGATCACAGACACAAAACACCTGACCTGTGTTAATGAGAGGTTGTGAGGAGAGGAGGACTGGGCACTGACGATGAGTCTGAGTGCCAATCTGTCTGAGTCAGGATTATAAACCACAGCCACTATTGTTTTGCCTACTACCACTGCAAAGAATCAATCACAGTTTATTTCTATAGCATTTAAAAACAACAGATGTTGACCAAGTTGACAAGTGCTATACATTACCAAAAAATGCAATGCATTAAAAAACATGCAATTGAACAGAATAGCAATAATTTTACTATTAACTTAACTTTAATTTGTTGGGGGCCAGTTCAGCAAGACAGTAAAGATAGTCTTCAGGTGAGATTTAAAAGATTAAATTCATCACAAGATCATATGAGGATGGATATTACTCATGCTCACGAGAGAGAAAATATTTGTAAACGTATAACATTTATTATTTTTGTCCTTATTACAGGAGATAAATCAATTTAATTATCCACTTGTTTGTTAGAAAATATGAATGAAGCCTGTTAAACAATGTTTCTGCTACAATAATTTTATAGGTTCGATTTAAGTTAAGGTTTGTACCTTTAAATATTAGATATTAAGGTTTGTACCTATAAATATTATATTAGATAATAAATATTATTATAAACCTATATATATGAATTCTTCATATATATATATATATATATATATATATATTATATATATATATATACATACATACATACATACATACATACATATATATATATTCTTGGTATTTTTGTCTTGTTTTCCAGTTCAAATACATAAGCATGATTCAAACATTAAAACAAGGCACATTCACTTGTGAAACATTACTTAAGATATTAATTCCTGTTTTCTGAAAAAAAATATCAATTAATAATGATCAATTTATCAATCAATTCAATAAATGAAGTGAGTATATGTCTATGCAAGTTGCAGCCATTTTTCTGCACCCCAGTTCCTGCGTTTCCAGGTATAGTGGAGTCACTTGGCCTTGTTTTCATGTCGGAGGAATGGCTTTTTGGCCCCAAGTCTTCCACCTTGACAGCCAATTCTGACCAGACTTCTCCAGACAGTAGATGGTCCACTGTCTTCTGCAGTGCTGAGCTGATGGAATTCAATGGATGACATATGTGTCTTTCATCTGCTGCAGCAAGTTTCTTTCTTTACGGTCCTCAACGTTGTCAGTTTCTTTGTGGTTCTTCAAAAGAGCTTGGACAGCACATCTGAAAACCCCTGTCTGCCTTGTGTCTTGTTGTGCTCAATCTTGCCATGGTGTATGACGTTTGACAGTTAACGGTAGGGCTGGGTAAAAATATCGATTCATCAATGCATTGCAATTATTTGTTTCTCAATTCAATTTCGATTTATCAATTCCTATGAATCGATTCAGCCCACCTGCGGCGCTGTGGACAACACTCTAGTGAATAGCGTTCCTTGGATTCCTTGCACCATTTTTCCTGCCGACCAAAATCCACGCTGGCGCGAGTCGTGCAACCAACACAACGTAGCGTAATTGAAAGCGGACTAACGTAATGAAAGTGGAAACGAAACTGCGTTACTTTAACCGTTTATCAGTTCGGACCAGCAGCATCTGTGTAGCGCGAGCCGATCTTGATCATGCAACACTGTTAGGTGTCCACATCTCTTACACATAGCGCTAAGAGATCCAATGAAGTAAACATTTGAATTCGCCACTGAAGTAATCATCATTGCGAGAGTGAAATCTAGTGAAAAGCATTCAAATTTCTCTGTTTTTAATGGATGAAACAGCTCTGACGTGGAAACCAGGTGAGACATTGTGCCGTGAATGAACTAGTTAGGTTCTAAATCCACAGATCAGCAACTTTCACCATTGATTTAATGTAGTAACACTAACTTGTAACCATGGAAGTTTGGTATAAATAGCAAAATGCTTTCAAGTGCATCACACATCTTTTTCCATCGCTTCAAAACTTACATATTCAATTCATAATCGGTCATATCATTTTATGTTATTATGCAATTAGGTTTATCTAAGTTGTGCCCCCCTGAAAAAAAAAATGTAATACCGGTCTGTGAATTTGTGTCTGGCACCGGGTCTGTCTGCAGTTATACTTTCTTTTTACCGGGATCATTCACATCTAGTTAAGTTAGCTGCTATTCGTTGCAATCAGATGCACTAATACAAACTTGTTGCTAACTTGTTGTAATACATAAGATAAACATTGTATGCCAACCAACTTGAATAAAATTTGAGGTAAATGTAGCCCAACTGATCAGGTTATGGTTAGTTAGCTTATGCCAAGTTCAGACTGCACGATTTCCAAAGTAGTCGGGTCGCTGTTCTTTTCACACTGCATGATCTTGGTCAGCATTCAGTGGCTGCTGTGTTCACACTGGACGATTGATCGGTGACAGAAGGTTTCACACTGCATGACTTTATAAAAGGAAAAATCGCAGACAAGTCTGTCCTGCACTCTACCCAGCACGCTGCCTGCAAACTACGTTTCACAACAAACACACGTGAGATGTGACAAGGAAACAACCCGACAACACACGTGCAAGACCAGAGTTCTCAAGTGAGACTTTTTTCTTTTTTTCGACCCAGTTGTGGTACAGCTCAAATGAAACGTCAAATAGACACGGGTGTTCCTGCCAAATTTCTACTATTTTTTCTTCCATTTCTTGGGTCCAAATAAACCGAGAAGAAACCTTTTTTTTCTGAAACAATGCCATGCATGTTGATATATGATCTATAACTCCTCCCCGAACTCCCCCATGGTCTGTATCTTGCTCTCTCATTGGCTGTCGGTAATCGCTGATGTAGTTTTCAGCTTTTCAGTTAGTACACTTTTCACACAGCAGGATTTTGAATCGCCGACAGGTCCAGATATTTAGCATGCCAAATATTTCAAATATCTCGTCTGGGATTCTCTCAGATCACGTCTTTGCTCATTCACACTGCATGATTCTCACTTGCGTGAACGAGCGCCGATTTGCCTGTGATTTCGGGCATTTGTCGGCGATTTCTCAAAACCTGTCGGCGAGCCAAAATCGTGCAGTCTGAACTCGGCATTAGTGAAGCAATAGCTGCAATTAACCGTAACAGTAACTTCATTACCTTATCTGCGAGCGTACCTCGAAAAAAACAACCCGATCTCATTACCAAGTCGTATGAATTCGACGAATGATTAAAAAGGGGCTTATTCGTACGAATTCATACGACCTCACTCGTAACGAATTAGTACGATTTTGCTAAATCGTCCATATTTTACGAATTGCCCAATTCGTATGAATTCACACGAATGACCTACCCCTTCCCCGCCCCTAAACCTACCCATCACGTGGGTTTAGACAAATCGTATGAATTTGTACGAGTGAGGTCATAAGAATTAGTACGAATTAGACACTTTTTAATCATTCGTCGAATTCATACGAATTGGTCGTGAGATAGGGTAGGAAAAACTGAAAATGAATGGGGCTCAGTGCTGGAACTATCAGTGTTTAGAACTATTGGCTGCTCCACGACACGCGTTACTTCCGCATTTCAAAGTTCCTTTGGCAGTCTATGGGAGTGTCGCGCAACCCTGTTTTTCAATGGCTCTGCCACCACTCATCTGTTTCCTTGGTAACCCTCATTAGTTCATCTGTCACAAATGTTTACCTCTTGTCAGCTGTGTCTCATTTTCCTGCTGTGTATGTGTGTGTCTCTTCTACCTGTATGTACTTGTTTGAACTATATTGTTAGTGAACGTTTGCATTGTAACTTTTGATTCTCCTTCGTCTTCTGCCTGCACCACACTGTGACACTTAGTACTTTTATATTGTAGGCCTAAGTCAGGGGAGTTTCCTCCAAGGAGTCAAGGGAGGCAGTGTCTCTGTCAAAAAGTATTTCTTAGTATATTTAAGTATACTGAAAGTTTTGATTAGTTTAAAAGTATAATAGCACGATTGAATAAACTTGTAAGGGAAAGCTTTGAGGGATTTCAGAGGTGAGGGTGCAGAATATCATGCAAAAAATCGCTTTCAGTTTCATTGAATGTGATGTGAATGAGGACGTGTTGGTCTTTGGCCTGTTTTCACAGTAGACAATTTTGCTGACATTGAGATGCTGTGTTTTGAACTGTGTATATTGGGTGGCTGGTAGTCCGCATTTAAATAAAATGATAACAGCATGGTTAATCTCATTGTCTGAATATAGCAGCTGTGGCCTGTTCAGTGTTCTATAGTGCGTTTTAGAAATGACATTTTTTTATTAGATTGGTTCTTCTACGCATCTTTGCATATATTTGTGTGTATAACTAAATTAAGACATGCATGTGCAATCACATGGCTCAGCCTTTTTGTTTAGGCAACTTATGCAGCTCTCAACAATCAAAATGCTACGTGCTTCTCTTTCAGCCTGAATGAATTATTGTTTTAGTTATTTGTAATATTTATAATTTTTAGTTAATACATTATTAAGATTATATTTAAAAAAGAATGCTTTCCTGAATATTTAAAGATTTTAACTTGCTTTCTGTGTAATGATACGTTCCCCTCTTCTCTTTATTTTAGATGATATTTTGATATGTGAGTTTCGTTGTTACAGAAATGTTGTATTTTGGTTAGACGGAGTTTTAGACCACGGTAAATCATTTGTTTTTCTTGTATAAATTCTTCTGAAAGTGTATTGCTTAGGAACTTAGGTACACCTTGCATCTGCAATACAAGAAAAAGCTGACCTATTTTAAATCATTTCCGTTGTTAAACTCAATTGTATTGTGGGCAAATTATATTATGGGGTACCTCTGTTGTGGTTTGGGACAATTTGATTGTGTTGTGGACCAAAGCTGTTTGTTATTAACTTTAGTTTACTTTACAAATGCTGTGTTGTGCTCTTCAGAACATTCTGCATTTTTCATATGGAATAATTGATGATAGACCATTAAGTTATTTAAAATTAATGTACATCCGAGGTGGCCATATATATTAAAAGTAATCTTGTGAGATCATACTTTTTCTTGGGATTATACTTTGTCTTGTATATTACCTCATTTGCTTTGTCGCTATCCAATCAGAATCAAGCATTCAACCATGCTGTAGTATTAATATGCACCAAATACGTTTATGCTGGGGGACAAAACTGCTGCACAAACCATATTAAAGTGCCTGCTGCTCACCAACATCTATTTACCTTGATGTCTATCTGAAACCAATGAAAGATGCTGCATGTGCTTGAACACTCACAGAACAACAATAAGAAAAGAAGAAAAAAAAAAGGTGGTGACCACAAGACCAGACTTCAAAGTGTAGATGAAAGCTTTTCAGAGGTGGACTGCTTCCCAGAGAGGGTGTGCTCAGTACTCAAAATGCTCTGCATCTCCACACCGTGAGACCCAAAAGAGCCAGAGTGGGCGTTCCAACAGGCAAAGCTCGGGTACTGGACTTGGATATGGGGTAATTCTGTTTGTTTTTTTTTGTTACAAAGCAGTGCCTAAAGCAGAAGACTGTGACACACTTTGTAGGAAAATGAATTCTGGAAGAATACAAGACGTATTAGGCACCCCCTCTTTCATATTTTATTTAATTTTACCCAAGGACACTTCTGATAATGAAGAGTATTGTTAGTGCCAATAAGGAGACTGGTACTTTGATGTAAAGATTCTTTATACTTTGAATATTTTTTAGGAAAAAGTCCTGCCAACTTTTCTATCTGTAACTGAAACTGACCACAAGTTAGAGACGTAATTTAATTACATTTAATTTAATTAAAAGCCCCGACTGTCCATTATATGGTTGATTCTACTGAAGTGAATATGGAGAAGGTTATCACCTAAATGTGTGTGCTGTGATCTTAAGCTAATGGAGAAAGAGTCAATATTAGTGTGAGTTAGAATCTTAAATTAGAATGTGTTCACACTACATGATTTTAAAACTTCGGGCTGAACTGTGCAGTTCACACTCTTGGTTCATTGGGGTTCTGTATATGAAGCATAGGGTTCTTTACTCAACTCCAAAGAACCTTTTGTGCTAAAAAATGTTCTATAATGACAAGAAAGAACGCTTTTGGCACAAAGGTTCTTTATAGGCATTCATAAATTACATTACTCTGCAACATTTTTTAGTTGTTTATTAAACTGTTGTAATAACTTAATATCACATTTTAATAATGCTGATTTTTGAGGGGAGAAAAAACTGAAATGGCACTATTCGTGTGATATTGATTAACTACATACAATGATATAAATATATACAATTTCTAATGTATTATTTGATATTTGTCAATAATATGAAATATTTAATCCAGAAAGGACAAAACAAATGATAACGAATGATCCCAAACGGTTCCATATAGAACCTTTTTCCTTGTTATTATTGAACCCTTAAAAAGGCTTCTGTATAGAACCTTTTATGGGTTCTAAATACGTAGCGCTGATAGGACCTTTTAAGGTTCTATATACAGTAGAACCTTTTTTTTCTAAGAGACATGACTTGCTCTCTGTGAAATCAGGAGTGGTTGATGAGCTGTTCACACCACACGACACAATGTGATTGATCCGCAACTGGAGGTAACACACTACACGAGTTGACAACAACTCTGTTACAAAAAATCACGCCATAAAACGAAACAGAAATGATGAGAAACAGCAGGTTCTCCAATACCTAGCAAAGAAGACGAAGAACACAACATGCGAATATGGAAACTAGTGCTCCAAAATGTTTGCTCAATGAATTGCTCTGAGAAAAAATTCAACAACAACAAAACAAAAGATTTACCTGGTGTCTTGCCTTGCTCTGATTGGCTGTAGCTCTTGACATCACTGAGGTTGAGTCATGTGACAGCTCTGGATATCTAGCATGCTAGATATTTTCTGAGCTCGGCAACGTGTCTGCGAGGTGTCTGCAAGTGTCTTTGATGCGTTGTTGGCTCTTTCATACTAACAGATTTCATACTACAGTTCATACTGTAGCTGACGGCAGAGATGAGGGATGTCAGCCTTAAAAAAAAAAAAAAAACTTTAAAGGATTTACATAACACTAGGGGCAATAGTATGATAAGAAAAGAACAGCAGACAGCCATCACCATTTCAAATGTCAACATAATTGATGGTGTGGTCAGGCCAAGTGTTAAAGATCCAGGCTGCTAGCCCGTCAAACTCATAAGCTATCACCAATGTTCCCTTGACAAGACATTTGACATTTGCGATTATTATCAGACAAGTATTTGCTCTTTTCTAATGGAAATCATGTGTTTAGATGGTTTCATTATCCATAATTATGGTAAAAAAATTTTGCCAGGGCAGTTATTATAGCTCCCAGTTGCATGTGATACTTGTTTTTCTTTAAATGGAAATCTACTATTCATTCCTAATGGATGTTTTGTAAAAGTTACTGTTTCTAACACAGACAACCAAGGGTGTGGAGCTTTGCGAAGGGTCAAGAGACATACAGTAAAGGTGCGTTCCATGTACTCAGAAGTCAACAATTCTGCAGATTTCTGACTCATAAACTCAGAGGAGCTGCAACATCCCTGAATTCAGAATCCAAAATGGTGGCTCAGTGTATCAACAGCAGTGAAACAGTTAAGTGGGAAAATATTGTTTAGCAGTTATATTTGTCTGTGCCTCAATGACTCAGTGGTACATATCCAGCCTATATCTGTGTACATTGACGTTGGCATTATCTGTGCATATTCCCTGCTCAGACTTTTGAGGTAAATTGAATGCAGGATAAGATCGAACTTCAAAATTTGATGGATAAATTGATTTACAAAGAATATTGTGAGAAATCCCTTGCTTGCTAGTTCCTCTGCAAACCTCAGCACAGTTTGTGACTGTCATGATAAATTTAGTGAATCTCTAGTGGAGACTCATGATTACGGTTTAATTCTCAGGAAAAAAAAATCATAGATGCAGCTATATGAATGTTACGCTCTTATTTAGCATACAGATGGCAATGGCAATCATCATGCTAATTTATGTAAATCTATCGTCTGATACAATCACTTGAAGCGACTTAACCTTTCACCTCATCTATGTTATACATTCTAAGTGTCATAAAAAAACAATTACATTTCACTCTCAACACACAGTGTTACTGAAATTAGCTTATGAATTAGGATATCTAAGTGCAGAAAAACTTGAATATTGGCTAAATAGAGTATTGCAAATGTTTGTAAAAAGACAAGTGATGGTGGGACTATTTTTTGCCAGATCAGAAAGCAGTACAATGTTTGAAAATGTTAGGGAATAACTGTAACTGTTCTGTATAAGCCAGCGACATTCTTTGATATAGCTTAATACAACAGTTGAATGTTTGTGAAACGTTCTAACTTATGATTCAAGCAGTTATACATCCCATGTCCGAGGTCTATTTGGTCACAGAAGAGACTGAACAGTAAGAAGAAGACATAGAATGCCAGTGAGCAACATGCACTGTAACTCTGGTGTACAACTCTGACTGACTGAATGAATAAATAAACAGTATGTATGTGTATGTATGTATATATATATATGTATATATATATATATATATATATATGATCACATAAATACAGCCTTGGTGAATGTCAACCTCAAACTTTTGAATGGTTTTGAACCAGTGTGTGTCAGTCTCAGGTCACCTGAAAATAAGAATACATCAGCAAAAAACTTTTGGAGGTTGGTCCTTGTTTAGATATACACTAAAGTGCTGAGGACCTTGCAGTGCTTTCTGAATATGTGATGAGAGGCGAGTGGTTACTTCACGGTGTGTCCTGACGCTGCAGTTCTTCTGCTGTTCAGTGGGTGGTAGCAGAAACCTCTCTGACAGCCCGTCTCGCTTTAATCAGCAGGACTGTACAGGGAATTCAAAGCCCACTTTTATAAGTCACAGAGACAATGAAACAACAGAGAGCAGAGAAAGAATGTGACTTGTAGCAGTATCATCAGGTTCCTTTTTTATATAAACTAGCACTGTTTTATGCCCTATGCTCATATGCAAGTCAGTTGACACTCTCCTGATACCATCTGCTCTATTATCCTTGAGGCTGAACTTCAAGTACACCCGTTTTCTCTTCTGCTTTATTCTGTTGCATTATGCCAAAACTGTTTCCTGTATCATAAACATGCTGTCTATGCAACACTTTTTTTATTGTCATCACTTTCCAACTTAAAATTAACTAACTGGATCATAATGCTGAATCTATTTTAAAGGCCAATGCATTTTGATTGACAGCATCACAATAAATAGCATATAACGGAAGTTTACTTTGAAAACTACAGTTCCCTTTCGAAGGGAACTCGTACTGTGTCAAATGACGCTTTGGGGAACGCTTCAAGCATGACAGGTGTCTGAAATCACTATCAAATCACGTCAATCACATTGACTGGCGACAGCCCATGAATCATTAACGTGAATGATTAACGTGCGACCTGGAAGAAGGGCGCCTTCTCGAGGGAAGGGGGATTAGCGTCTGGTCCTCATGGTGCAGGTCCCACTCATGCCGAGGCAGAGCGACGACTTACGTCATGGGATTCCCAGATGGAGCTCGTCGATCACCTCGAGAGGAGGGTGAACTGCAGGTTGATGTGGAAGATTATTCACCGACTGTTCCTGTGGTTGAGGAAGTTTATGATCATGTAGATCCTGGGTCTCCTCAGCCACCCTTCCCCGTGTATGCAGAGCTGGTGGATGTGATGGAGCACGCTGCTGATAGGCTGCAGTTTCCTTGGCAGCATGCTAGAGGAGAAACCGCTCACGGTAGGCTCAATGATCGGTTTCTCACCGGCCACACACCACCGGCTCGGGTAAGCCTTCCATCCCTTGCTGATCTTCACTTGGAGATCAAGAAGGCATGGAAGAACCCATACTCTGCCCGTATTCACCAACATCAGCGGGCTAGTTTCCCTGATGTTGAGGGGATCGGAGAGCATGGGTACGAGTCAATGCCGCTCATTGACGAGACGTTCGCGAACTATCTCATATCTGGGCGGGCAGCGACTCTGAGAGCTCCAACCCTGCCATCCAAACCACTGAAAACAGTTGGTCAGGCTGGTGCTGCACTGCACACTATGGCAGAGTTGCAGGCATACCAGGCCGACCTGCTAGGGGATCTCGACCAGGGGGCAGGGATGTCCCCTAAGGCGGTGGCTGAGCTGCGCCGTACCACAGATTTGGCTCTCCGGGCTACCAAGCAAACCGCCACCGCGATCAGCCGGTCGATGGTGGCCACGGAGAGGCATCTGTGGCTATCGGGGAGAAAGAAAAGGCCTTTCTCCTCGACTCACTGATTTTGCCTTCCGAACTCTTTGGCACCTCCGTAGAGGTGGTGGTGGAGAAGTTTAGGGAGGTGAAGTTGCGCTCAGCAGCATTTAAAACCTGTATACCGCTGAGATCCGCATCCGCACCCGGGCAGGCGGGAGAGACTGGCCCTTCACAGTCTGAGGACCGTAGGCAGGGCCAGCGAGCCAGTGTCACCTCTCGTACGCCCCCTCCCTCAAGGAGCAGGTCGCAGAGGAGGCGTGACTCCTGCAACAGAGGAGATCTGAGGGAGGTTATCAAGCACAAACAGACACGGTGTTGGTAATGGAGGGTCTCTAAATCTGCCTCGGAGGGTCTCGAAATCTGCCCTCTCTCCTCTGACCCCCAGGCGTTCATTATGGCCTGGGGATGGGCCTATGATGAGAACGATGTTCTGATGGCTTGGTTAGTGGAAAAGCCCCTTTCAGGTATGTAAAGTTGCGGATCCCAGGTTCATGAGAACTATCTGGCTAACTATCTCAAGGCTTTTAGGCCGCCAGTTTGGGCATCACTTACCTCGCTGAGCTACTGCTCGAGCGCCAGGTTGTGGGTGGTTGGCTTTCATTCAAGCCCCACTCCCCTAGGTTGGGCACACATACATTTCTGTCACCCCAAACTTGCCTTAAGGTAATGATTTATTTTTGAATAGGTGAACTGGATTAAAACTATTTACTCAAATGAATCAGTGAATTTGTTTTGAGTTTGCTCATTTACACGAAACACCCGAATGGACTAGTGGTCTACAGACAGAAATGATCCTTTATCCTAATCTAAGATAGTCAAGTTTGACTGAATATGTGTTTATACCCCAAAGAAATGGAAGTGTTTCTGTGCCTATTCAAATGGATCTCTGGCTTAATTAACACTGCAATCGGTCAAAGCTCCAAACGTGACTCATTTTAATAGCATTCATTTGAGTCTCATCCTCCATATGACGAAAGCATGAATAATGGTGTCATTAATTGCGATCACTATTCAGATTTCAGTGTCCAATCCTGCAGTGTCATTACCTGCCTGTTGCCATCGATTATTATGTACTGGCCAATGGGCCCACATTTAATTGGGTCGGTTATTTTGTAGGCTATATGTAAATGTGTTTTCATATTGCTGATTTTATCAGCCTGTGTCTGGAAATAAACAGTGTTTGTGTCTTACATCTTTTTTTTTTTTTTGCAAAAACATTCACAATGAGGCTGGTGATATAATTACAGCAGGTAGTCTTAAACCTAAGTAATAACTTTATCTCTGCCGGTGAAATGACATTCTAATGGATTTCCCCCCTGTTAAATAAAAATGATTATGTAAATAAAATACATATTTTAGGTGGGGAAACTAAGTTTTTATTAAGATGGGAAAAAAAATTTTTTGGTTTTCAGTGCCTTCATCCATGTGGTTGTGAAAAACTGCCATTTCCTCACCACCCTTGCAGAACTTTAATATTCTTTACAGTTCAGTGGATTCATACAGGCCGAGTGGGACTGGCCAATTTACACAGTGTACATAATATTGATTAATACAGGCTAATGAAACTAATGGGTTGTACTTTAGATGAGGATAGTGACTTATTTCAACCACATATCATGACAATTCGTGCAAATTTTATGAGGTATGAGGCGAATTCGTATAAAACTCATATGACCTCATAAGATTTTTGCTAAATCGTACATATTTTAAGATTTGCCCAATATGAATTCGTAAGAATGACCCCAATCAGTGTATCTTCTAGGGATGCACCGATACCACTTTGTAAGGATAGAGTACGAGTACCGATATTTTTTTTCCTGGTACTCGCCGATACCGATGCCTGTTGGGGGGGGGGGTCTCATCAACAGAATGAGACTAATGAACATATAAGCATCTTTATTTTTTAACAACTTAAATAAACTTTAACCAATAAATTGAGAGTGGTTTATTGTCAAGAACAATGAATTGGGTAAGCATTTCTGTTATTTTTATTGCTCTTGGGGTATCTTTTGACATTTTCTCTTGCCTTGATGAGGTTTGCTGCAAAGTTTGTTGCAGAGTGCTACAGCTAGTGGCAAATTCACCATGCTCACTTTTGTGTTTAAATTTCAGATGTTTTATCAAGTTACTTGTATTACATATACTGGCTTTTGTACCTCCTCTTGATATTAATGCAGAAATAATCGTGCAGATTGCCATGCGTGGGTAGTCATCATTGATTCTGAAAATATTTCCACACTGCTGTGGCTGACATTGCGTCTGCGCGCTGGTGTCTCTGTGTGCACTGGAAAGTTCTGTCAGTTTAGTATGACGTGAGGTATCGGTCTTTTGGTATCGGGGTATTTTTACGAGTACGAGTACAAGTACATGAGCTTGGTATCGGTATCGGTGCATCCCTAGTATCTTCCATCCATTTCATTTCCAATTTAAAATTAAATAAGCAAAAACAAGAAAACGTGCCTTTTTCATTTTTTTTTAAAAAAAAGAAAAAAATAGATTTCGACTTGATGTTTCATTTTTTGGTTAACGGTCAAAAACGGATGAATGACTTCAAAATCCATTTTGCACATGTGGGCGGTCATCATGAGACGCCCCTTTCAGCCGATTGGTTAAGCAAATGTTAGCCTGTGATGTCATCAGTAATTCCCCTGGTCTTTTCATCAAAATAATAGACCTATATGGCCCTGTGTACCATTTCTTAAATTGTACAGGGCTGTGCAACTTAACACGTTTCACATAAATATTTATTTCAGAAATATTAAAAATTTAATCTGCAAAATCAGTTAAGTCTGTGTGCTGCACTAGACCGCGCAGAGAGGGTGAAGCACAGACCAATGTTCTGTACCAAATACGCAGCAGTCATTATAATAACTCTTCTTTTAGACAATACGCTCAGTGGGTGGTCATTGCAAATACTAGGTAATGCAAAACTGATTATGGATGACTGGTAAATTAAAATATAACTAATCATAGCCGCGAGAGTGAGACAGCTTGAAAACTCAAGACAGCCTAACATAGTTAGTTAAAAAAAATATTCCTTTCTTTAATATAAGTGAGTTTGTATCTGAAAACAACAACAATGAAACAAATAACATTGTGAACCACAAACTGAGCTGGGGTGGCCAATATATATATAAAAAAAAGCTGGATTCAGTGTGACGGAGTCATTCTGTCACAGAACACACACAGGACGACAGAATCAAATAGCACTAATTTAATCTAAAATCGTAGTCAACAAAGGCAATGGTCAAAATCATACAAAGCAGTCCAAAAACAAGATACAAAATGAAAACCGACATGCAACAGAGCTCAGAAGAATAGTGTGACATACAACAATGACTGCGTGACATGAACTAAAACAGACAGGGTTTTTATACACAGACACTTAAAATGTGATAGGGAACAGCTGAGTGGAATTATGAGTGATGGGAACAAACAAAGGATTATGGGAAATGCAGTTCAAGACTGAAGGTCTGGTGACAGGAAGGGAAAAATACCTCTAGTGGACACTCGGGGGAACACAAACCAGACACTGTGACAGTTAACTGTAGTTCATGTATGGTCACAGACATGCTACTTTTTATAAAGTTTCTGTTTAGCTTTCTCACTTAACCCCTTTGCAGATTATAACTGTTTAAAATTGGGACATGATGCAATTTTAGCATTTACAGTTATACTTATAGCAGTTTAGTTGAACTATTATTTTGAATTATAAATGTCTGTCTTTCTCCCACCATTCAGGAAACGATTACGTCCACATTACTTTCCAAGGTATTTCTAAAAAGCCAGAGTCGTGAGGTAATTTGACCAATTCCAGCAATTTAGGTGGAAATCAAAGTAATTTTTGTAAAAGTCAACACTTTTGCAGGTAATGGATGTTTGACACAAAGGATGCTTTGATTAAAGAACTGAGAACTGTAATTAACTATGGCCACTTACGCACTGCAAAGTTTTGTGTGTATGGAGTTCTGAATCTATCTTGACTTGTTTAGTGTTAAATGTTGTCCTTTATTTCTTCTAACATGTACTTTCTGGACAGTAATATGTTGGCCCTGTGTGTGTGGGCTTCAGTATATATCCATCTGGGTTAATGTTGATGCAATACTGCATAAACGCTGCACTAAGATGTGAAAGCTATAGTAAAGTTCTGCCAGGAAGACTCAATGTTATATCACTCATTACTTTCTGGTCTATCCAATCTAATACTTACTATTAGATTGTATAGAGTATAACATATTGTTACTTGCATATGTTTGAGTTCACAGATGATGACAAAAACATTCACTTCCATCCTCCCCCACCACCACCAGGATGGTTCCTGTCCATACCTCCCCGGGGGTCGGCTGCGCCCCTACCTTCATCTTCAGGAAGGATATGCAGAATCCGCTACCCTCCGAATGTGAACTACGGACGGGGCCTGCACCAACTAACTTTACAATCCAATATCTTTGTTTTCATATTCTGGTCATTTTCTTGTTTTTCTGGCATTGTGATATCATCTCACCTTCCCGAGTCTTTCTCGTAGAAATGCTTTCTCTGATCTGCATTACCGACTGGTCCCATAGATTGAAATCCTTCGGAGAAGTTATAGGGACTAACTTTCTTGTTCAAACTTGTGGGTTCCTCAGAAACATGCCATTCTTGAAAGGTTTTACAAATGGGTACCTATGTTGACAAACATCATTAGCTAGCTATACATTTACATGCCCCAAAATGATCGGTTTATAATGGACTACAAAAGCCTTCATGTAAACACGTCAATCGATCCCATAACTCGATCCAACTGAAATTTGAATGGGATTGAAAGAGTGTGGTAGACCTGAAATAGTTCAATCAACATGGAATCAGACATTTTTTTTACTAATATAAATCACAGGTACAAACACGTAGGCAGGATAACACACGTTTAATACAACTAACAACCGACAAGGACAGAATGAACAGGAAGGAACTAAATAGAGACACTAATGAACAGAAACCAGGTGACACAAATGAAGGTGTTTAACTACGCTCATGTGACAATGATGATGACAGGCAGCTGTGAAAACATGAGGGATGGTGTGAAGTGTAGTGAAGAGACTGAGACAAGATAGACTGTGACATGACACCCCCCTTCCGGTAGGTGCGTCCTCACATCATAAAAGGACCTATTGCAGAGGGAGAGAGGGACCAGGGCGGATCAGGCATTGCAGGCAGACAGGGTGGATCAGGCAGTGCTGGCGGCCAGGGCGGAAACGACAGAGGGAGGAGCCATGAAGGGGACAGGGCAGAAGACTCCAGGGGGTTGACTGACAGGTGTGGAGGATGTAGGACAGGAGACCAGGGTGGAGCCATGGAGCAGATGAGACCGGGTGATGCTGAGGGACATGGTGACACCGAAGGTTCAGGTGACTGAAGTGTAGACAGGGACACAGAAGGACACGGTGGAAACAGAGGGAGTGAGGACCAAAGGGTGAACTGAGTGAAGTGAGGAGTCTAACAAAGCCGGGGGGACGAAGGGACGAGGTGTTGCCAGAGGTGAGGGAAGACAGACGAAGGACCAAAGTGAATCGACGAAGGGACGATGGAGCCTGGCGGAACAGGGGGACTTAGGGGCCATGGTGGAGCTGAGGGAGGTAAGTGAAACAGATGGGATGAAGTCCTGGTTGAGGAGGTTGGAGGCGGAGACCAGAGATCCATCGACTTTGAAGGCGTTGGTGGCAGGCAGATCCTCAGCGACTCCACCTCCTCAAGGGTGTATACAGAAGCAGAGGGGCTGTCAGGTAGTGGTGGAGGAAAGGTAGAGAGGCAGATGGGAGGAGGTAGGAGAAAGAGGCTGGGTGGGAATTCAGGCTCTGGGCTCAATGGAATGAGCGGTGAATAAGTCTCTGGATTGGACGGGACCCATGTTGAAGGCTCTGCAATCTTGGTTGTTGGTTGGGCTCGGGCAAGACGTGAAGATCAAGGTCAAGATTGCCAAGAAGATCCGGCATGGCATGGGGATCAGGCATGATGCAACAATCTGTTAGGGCTGGCTGTTTCCCGGATCGAGGTCCGACAATCTCCAGACACCAGATGATGGTCGCTCTCTAGTCCAGTCCGGTGGTCTCAAGGCTGAAAGTGGCCCTGATCCGGAACAAAGTACACAGTCTCTCATCATTGACGTCGAAGTGGGCAGCAAGATGGCAAAAGCCTAGAGAACATTTTAGGAGATCTTGGCTCTCCTGGGCCAGGATGATAGTTTTCACCCTGTCGTTAATTTAGGGTGGTTGGTTGTTCTGTAACAGCAGGCATAAGAAGACTCAAAGTCAAAAGGCTCCATATCAGACAGTTTTACTAATATAAATCAGAGGTTCAATTAGGCAGGCAGGGTAACACACATGCTTGAATACAATAACAACCGACAAGGACAGAGTGAAAAGGAAGGAACTAAATAAAGACACTAATGAACAGAAACCAGATGACACAAAGGAATGTGATTAACTACACACAGGTGACAACGATGATGACAGGCAGTTGCGAAAACATGAAGGACCCTGGGACGTGTACTGAAGAGGCGGGGAGAACACAGACTGTGACATTTAAACACTTGGATATGACTATTTTCAAATTTAGAAAACACTTTGCACACATGTGCAGTGTTATGATGTGTATGATTACATTCATTTTATGTCTTACTAAAGTTTAAGTGTTCAATGAAAGGAAAACAAAAAGATTTGACTTAGCATCCATGTAAAACACTTCTGAAATGACTGATATAATTCTGAATTAGTATTCACCCACTCACTCACACTTTCTACAGTGCCAGGAGCAACGCCATGGGCTTCCAACCAGGCTTCTATTAGCAGTGCCTTAGGATTCTGTCATAACCGACTAGCACAACCTGAAGAACTCTGCAAGAATAAGCAGAACTTCACATCTGCCATCATCTGAGAGTCAGTTTCAAACCTTCCCCTTGAGCAGAGTTCTACAAAAGCAGCCTGTTTCATAAGTCATATAAGATCAATAAGGGAAAAATAGTGAAATATCAGAAAATCATAAAGTACTAATGCCCTTCTTCAAACTAGCCCTGAGAAGAATCTGATCACAGGAGGAATGAGATGAACAGTTGTGAGGAATGAAAATTCAGTTTATATTTGTAATGGGCATCTCATCCTCTGTTTGGTGACATTTGGCAATTGGGAAAATCATTATGTTAATCCAACAGTGTATTTACTTTATAACTATGGCAGCAGTCTTTCTTGCCTGTTTGCTGTGCATTCCACTGAGTGGGGAGAAAATTAGGGGGTGTAGGAGGCACCAGTTTTTTTTGAGCATGAATTACTCTGCCTAGAGATTATCACTCCATCCAGTGCACTCCATATGGTCCTGCTACTGATGTGAAATACCATAGTCTGTTGTGACATTGCCTGTTTTTTTTTGTTTTGTTTTTTATCGACTGCAGCATCTGATCAAAGCACCGGCAGCAAGATATGGACGAGAAACTTTAATGCACTCTACACATGAGGCTAAGGCTTTATTTTTGTGTTGTACACAAAAAAGACACATTTACATGTTGCATTGCTATTTTCAATGGCTTATTGACCAGTTTGACTGACAGCTGTTATCTAGAATTTTCCGCTTTGGGGTGTTGATGAACTCGATTTGGTCATTCTTCTGAAACCCATCCAGACTCAGTCTTTGACAAAAGCATGACTTTCGCAGATTTTTTTATTTTATTAGATTTAAAATATATATATATATATATATAGAACTTCCACATTCAGGTGTTGATAAAAAACTGCATGAAGTTCATTATTATTTAATTTCATTATTTGTACTATTATTACTGTTTAAAGCTACACTGTGTGATTTTTACCCCCATCTAGCAGTGAAAACGTATATGACCATCCAGTGAATTTCAGTTTCTGTTCCTCTCAATTCCGATTTCGTTTTAACTCCTACGGTGACCAATGCAGTCCAAGATTAACATGGCTTCCAGTTCGACCTCGTCCATGAGTGTTAACTCAAATGTAAACGCGGAAGGCGAAGCTTGAATTAACGGGTATGTCCCTCTTTGGCTAATGTACTTTCAAGATGGAGGGGCAACATGGCGACCAACATTAGAACCCCTTACCCTTATGTATTTTCAATAGCATAGTATACACTCACGAGAATACTTTATTACTTGAATTAAGTAAATATACATTAATGAGCATATATTTTTGAAAGAACTAAGTTAGTTTGTTCTGGATTGGTTGGGAAGAGATTGAAAATGTAAAAATACAATCTCTGTACAAACAATAACATTTGTCTTTGGAATAAAAATAAAGAGGAAAAAGTTAAATTGTTTTATTATTTTTAAGCAGAGGCTCTGTTCTTTCGTTTGATATATTTTATGTTCAGATATTCATTCAACAACATATTCTGGGACCCATGAAAGTTTTGACCAAGGATCAAAAATGTTGACGAAAGCAGGCAACTTTTTATAAAACACAACAACAACACAACATCAACAACAAAAATTTCAGGAAAAAAAATAATAAAAAAATATGGAGTATTATACAATAGAAAGAAATAGAAAGTATAAGAATAGAAAGTACAAAGTATTATACTTTATTTAGGTGTAGCCTATATGTTAGCCTGGCTAACGCCAGACCGAATTCTCATTGAGACTTGGGTCTGGGAACCACATGCACAATTTCTCGTATTTGACGCGTGGTTTACGAATGCCCGGCGCCGTTTATTGGGTGCTAAGAATGTCTATCAAATGACACAAGTATTAAGTACAGTTTAACATATAAGTTGAAGTTGTTATTTGCATTGGAAATTGTTTGTGCTTGTACTTCACAAATTAAAAAAAAAAATACAAATTTAATTTAATGACTAAAGTCAACAACTTTAATTGGGTACGTGTTTACAGCTGAAAATTATGCTACTAAAGCGGTAGCTGTATATCGATGTTGAAAAGCAACACAACTTAGTGGCACTGTGACAACCACAGTAGGTAGTCTACAGGCATAATGACAATATGATATTAATAAATATCACTTACCATTTATAAGTTAAATGGACTTCATCGACGACGATGCCTAGCAGGTACTATACAACTCCGTGGCTAACATGTCTTGCCACTTTGCGCTCATATAGGCCTCGGGACTGCTGAACAGAAGTATCGACAATATCGGACAATAATGGTATCGACAATTCTTTATAGCATTTTCTTTCTCGGGACACAGCTGAGCGGCAGATATTCCAAGATTGACCGCCTCCTCTACCTGGTCGTCCATTAGGGCGATTAATGTCGAGACAACAATAACGACTGGAGTCTCGCGAAGTTTAACGCCAAAAACGGCTCTTTTTTCAAAATAAACTTGCATTCTAAACTACTTAAAACAATATCTAATTCTGCATCAAAAGGTAGATCGCGTCTGCTGCTATGTTGAATCCATAGACATAAACAAACTGCGTCGGTGTGAGGGATAGATGTCGTCATCGTCTTGCTGCTCCCTCCCCGTTCTGTGATTGGTTCCCTAAATGAGGCGAAAAATCTGGCCATGGGATCCAGACTGCCTTTCAGCATGACTTGAATCGCGCTGCGGTAAGGCAGTATGGGGAAACCCAGACTACCTATATGTGGCAACTGTGTTAAAACCATACTGTACACTGATAACAGCAGCTTAGGTTTGTTGGGATTACGTAGCTTAGAAATTTTGTAACTTTATAGACGTTTTACACAAAATAGCTTCTAACTAACTGGCTAATATACACAAACAGCGTTGGCACTGGTTTATGTTCTTGATCAAATCGAAAAATTACAACAATTATTTCGTAATCATGTATTTATACATGAAAAATACATTTACAAAATGAGTACATACAAATTCAGGTCCAAAATGTTTGTATACGTTTGTCGTGGACACGAAATAGCATAACTAAGTGGCTATTGAGCCAGCACTGGCATTTGATAAAACTAAGACATTATATCTGAAATACATTTAAAATGATTAAGTCTTACTTACAGGTTGTGGCCCAACAACTGCTGCCTCTGGTTTTAAAGTTGGAACTGCTTCATGTTTTAATAACAGTTTCTTGTTGAATTCGGCATTGAATTCGTGGAGATTCTGGAAGCTGTCTTTCGTAAAATGCGCAGCACAGAGAGTTAAATTACGATTGTAATTTTCAGGAACATTAACAAAAATAAACTGTATCCATTGTTGACAAACTACAACGTCCGTGGGAAGCCCGAACACAGAAGACCTGACAGCTGGTTGAAAATAACACACACTTTCTATGAGTCGCAGAAATATGGCCATGCCCTTTTTTGCATATTCCGGTGGGAGGGTTGATGCAAATGTATGGGTTAGTTACATATAAAACCTGTTGTAGTCCCATTCGAGTCATGGCATTAAACTTCCTGATTTTTAAAAGACGATTTCTCTGCTTACATTGAACTTTCAGTGCTGCAAGTTTGCAGATACTGTTAATGCACCAACGGCAACATTACACATTATTTAAAATGGAAAAAAAAAAAAAAACCATAAAATCGCAATCAACCACCCTTTAATCCATATCCTTGTGGTTTTGTCTTGCTTATAGTTTGAGGTGCAGTTGTAATACAGGACACACGAGACATCTCACAGATTCTCTGGTTTATGCGCTGCCTCCAGCACTTCTAAATGTTTGCTGTGTAATGGATTTGAAACACTCATTTAAAATTGTCTCTTTGATTTCCATCCACCCACCCACTCAAAAGCTGCCAGTGGGAGTAGAGGGGATGGGCCACTGTCTTCACTGCACCTCTGCAAGACTGATCAAAGCTTAAAGGCTATTAAACTGAGCTATTCCCCATCTCTCTCATACTGCTTGGGTTATAGGCGTAGAAAAAGAAAACATTTTGCTTCTAAGATGTCATTTTGCACAAAGCAGAATGCTTTCTGGTCAAATACATTCATAAACTCATTGAGGGATTGAAAGAAATAATTGAGAAGCCTCAATGTTTTCAGTAAACAAAGCAACATTTAGGCAAATGAGTTAATCATGGATTCAAAAAATGCTGAGGGCAGCAACCGAATGTTTTTGAATGTAAATGAAAGAATATTGCGATTTAGAAAATGTTAATTAACACACATCATTAACACCCCTAAAGTTGTTCTCGGCTTTGACTTAGAATGCAGAGACGTTTATGAACTCTTTTTTGTTTGTTGTGCTGGGCAATATGGCAGGAAATTTGGACTTATACTGGCAAGTTGTATGGATGCAGCATCAGAAAAAGTTGGATTGGTCATGTGATATTTTATTAGAGGTTATGACTGCAGTCTTCATCAACTGAGTGTAAATTTATTTATTTTTAAAAAACATTTTACCCATTTCTTTATGTGCAAAACTTTTTTTTTAAATGAGGAAACAAGTAGAGCACTCCTTTAGAATCACACTGTTCAAATATGGTTAATTGCTTACATTTAGACCTTTCTGAGTGGATGACAAATACAATGAAAATCCAAAAAATATAGATAAATAGCCACATAATTGCAAACACTGAATATGAATACAAAAATTAATCACTTCACTTTCATGGTTACAAAGCAACTAATAGTTGAGTTAAGTGAACATTTGCTGAGTTTTGGATGATTTGGATGATGCTTGGAAATAAAAACTCAGAAACTCATGACTAAGGATGACTAAGGGAGAAAAAATCAAGTAGAGAGGGTGAATTGGCAGATAAAAAAGTAACATCTAAATATTGAGGGGAAAAAATATTCAGGAAGACATCACCAGAACTTTGTGTTATTGGACTAATGAGGACAACCAGGGCAAAACTGAATATCTGGAATTACAACTGCAAGAAACACACACACACACACACACACACAAATAGTTCTGATGTACTGCCATACTCAGTATGCCAAGTATTCCAAACCAACTCTCTTAACCATATTGGTAAGAAAAAAAATGTATCTTTTAAACACAGGGGAATGCTGAGAACCATCATTATGCTCATGTTAATGACTGTCTATGTGTGGATTAGCTGGCAGTAATTGCTTTCCCCTCTGGTTATTTCTTGCTAAGGGATTTTGAATAACAAATCTGTTATGAAATATAATTGTGTGTTTTTTTCTCAGATAGTGTATCTGAGCATTAGGAGACCAATTAATGCATTGTTGAAAATTATCAGAATTCATTTTCCAGCCAAATAACATTGCTCGTTAAGCTGACTATAGGTTATTTACGGTTGCAGAGCAACATGACTATAGCACATGACTTTTTCATTGACTTTGAACACAGATTTTTTTTTTTTTTTTACATTCGGAATTTAAAGGCAAGTTTATTTCGATAATTTGAGATTTTAACATGCCTCAAAATAAGATACTGAAAATAATTAAAAGTTAAAGTTAATTAAAAAAAACATTTAAGACATAAAATTATTTAAAATTGTATAACAAAAATTTTAATTTAAAACATATTCGAGCATACCTACGTACAGTATGTACATACCTAAGTACTGACAACTTGAATGTTTATGTAATTAGAATTAAATTACACAAAATTTACGTGAATGTTTTGAATTTGTACATAAAATTTGTTGAATCTTGTTTAATTGTTTGACATACATGTGCATGTAAACGAAGACATGTCTTATCGTATCAAAAGTTCAGTATGGCCATAAGGCTCAGGAACGTTGTTGTTCAGAACATGCTATCCTTGGGAGATATCATTAGGAAGCATGGCATTACTTTTCACTGTCATGCTGATGATACTCAGCTCTATATTTCTATAAATTATGGCATATACTTTCAATGAAAAATGCGGAACAGTTAGTTAATGCGTTCATTACATCATATTGTAATGCTCTTCTGGGTGGCTGCCCTGTACGCTTAATAAACAAACTACAGCTGGTCCGAAATGTAGCAGCTCGAGTTCTTACTATAACAAGGAAGTATGACCATATTAGTTCTGTCAACACATCATTGGCTCCCTATTAAGTATCGTACACATTTAAAATATTGCTGACTACCTACAAAGCACTAAATGGTTTAGCTCCCCAGTACTTGAGCGAGCTCTTAACAAATTATAGTCCTTCATGTCTATTGCAATCTCAAAATGCTGTCCAGTTAGAATATCAAAGTCACAGTAGAGCAGTTCCAAAAATCCAAAGCAATCCAAATAATCGTATCTAATAAATATAACAAGACTATAATATAGCTACTACAATTATTAATAACAATATAACTATTCTAACCTGATATAATGTAATAATATACAGCCCAAACACATATATGACACAATAACAACAATGCCAATCAGATTTCCAACTCTCTGACACTAATACACCTGCTTCTACTATTCCTGCAACACCCAAAAGGTGGGACAAGTTTCGAACCCCCTTTATCCAGAAGCGACACTCAGACTGAACCGATGACGTTTTCACACAAACCGAGGCCTCGTTTATTAATCACGTGATTTTCACACTAACACAAGCCTAGAATCACGGCTTCATCTGGCACGCCCATTTTTTTTTTCCGACACAAGCTCTGACGCCTCAGTTAAAACGTCACATAACTACTTTAATCTCACCACTTAACAGAACAACTCAAAATGTAATCTCTGGCCTAGGAAGCGGCTATGCTTGATCCTTATTACCAGGAGGGCTGCCGTCATGCCTGCCAAGTCTGAGCTTCTTCACGACATGCCTGAGCTTCTTCCCACCGAGACCATCCAGTCTGGGTCCTGTCCAGCCCTGAGCCTTCACCACTGGTCCCGTCAAGCCCTGCCGAACCTGCTCTTCACATCAGCTGTGCCGATCCAGAGACTGTTTAAGTCATGTAATTACAAGCACTTAGAGTTCCACTGATACACTAGGAAATCATAACTAGACTAATGTGAACTGGGAAACATGTGTCCTGTATTGCTCTAAAGTCCCCTAAAAAGTGTAAAAAGGCAATCTACTCCAGACGTTCTGGTGCCAGGCCAGAGTTACGGATAAGAGTCAAAGGGATTACAAGCATTTTCACATGTAGAATTGAATGAGTCATCCTGACATTAGTGATGTTACGTCTGACACTGACGCTCCGAAGCTTGCTTCAAACTCGAACGGTCCTTGCTATGAACCATTGCTGATGAGCTTATATCATTACGTCACTAGTCACGTTAAAATGACGTCTGAAGCAAACACACTGGTTCACTCCTGTAGTGAACCACCTGACTGCTTTGACAGCCCAATCCAGTGTTGACAGGTTTGAAACCTGGCGGCTGTATTCCTTATAAAAGTGAAGCCAAACCATGGCAACACCGTGGGTTGTAGTCGGTGTTTGGATTGACATTATTGTTGAGGAGAGAGTAGATTGAGTTTATTTCAGTGTCGTGATGTATGAACATTGTTAAATAAAAACATGCATCAAAGACAGAAACTTCAAAAACCCTCTGCTACATTATACAATATCAGTCCCACCAGTTAACAAGTTATTAAGTTCTGCTTCCCATAGCTAAAAAAATAGAGCTTTCACACTTAAAAAACAAACAAACAAACAAACAAAAAAAACTATAGCCCACCATTACATAAATTCTATTGGATTTAATGGTTTTCATGGGGATTTTATTGGTTGTAATGGGTATTATAGTGGTCTCTACTGACATGTGTTGGGTATTATTGGTTGGGACATTATATCCTAATAGAATATGTCCCAAACACACTACAGAAAAGAATTTTGTAGTGGTTTAAATGGTAAAAGCCAATGGTTCCTATTGGTATTTTAATGGAAACCAATAGAACTTCTGTTAGAATTTTCAGTTTCCAACTTTTTTCAGCTGGTCTGATCTTCAGTCCTTTTCTAAAGAAATAATTACACACACACTCACACATCATGCTCAATGTTTTATTATCAAGGTGAAGAGAACACATGCAATTAATCAGTATATGTAAAATTCACCTAAATGAGTTTCACAGCACTACACTGTTTCAGCTTTGATCGCTTCGGTAAACATGTAATAAACTGGGCATTAACTATAAGCCTAATTGTATTTTATGACCGTCAGCTTTGTTGCATTACATTTACTTTACCAGGAGATGGTGCTGCAATTTCTATCTGAATGAAACTTCGAGTAATGAACCATTTTCGACACAATTATCAGAAAGCAATAATGCTTTGGAACGCTTCATTTGGCCATCACTACCTGACACAGTCCAGGTGACGATCAGGATTAAAGTTCAAATCCAGAGTTTAATAAACATCCAACAGGAGATACAGATGAACGCTAACGTAAAACGAGACCGAACAAACAAGGTAAGAAGGTGAAGGTAAGAAACTAATACACATGGTGATGAACTAAATGACACAGAGCTGTGATGAGGATTAGTCTCCATGGAAACAGATGAGTGGCGGGAAAACTCAAACAAAGGAATACATGTGATAAATGAAAACAAACTAAAAGTCCATGAAAACAAAACTCACAAGCACTACTGATTTAGTGTTATATTGGCTATAATAATATTAATAATGTGTTCCAGACCTTATGTCGTAGTCAACTGTCTGGCTTCAAGAGACTGCATCTCATCTGATGTCAACAAACATGTTTGGAAAGCGAAACCATTACCAAAGTCTAGGGACCTTTTGATGGAGGACATAAATTTGCAGAGGCACAAACACAGAAACCATGGGGCTATTAGTTACGCAATGGGAGGTCTCTTTCCCCAACCAGCATCCATCATGGCAAAATAGCATCCACAGCTGTGCCATTCCTATCTAAGTGTGTGTGGTAAACTCAGGAGATGCTACTCTCGTCCCATTACTGGAACATCTCATGTCAGACCTCAGCATTAGTGAGCCCCTGTGTCCTTATCTCTCTCTCTCTTTCTCTCTCTCTCTCTCTCTCTCTCTCTCTCTCTCTCTCTCTCTCTGTGTGTGTGTGTCTTCTTTTATTGCAGTGTGGATCCGGCGAAGCTGCTTAAAGCCAAGAGATGAGACTGATAGTGGCAGATGGAGGACTGATGATTCTGACTGCCCACTGAGGGAAGACACTTCACACATCTCTATTTCACAGTTTGGCATTTAGGCCCCAGTACAAGTCACAAACAGCCAGCCAAGGCACTGTTCACTGAGAAAGTGAGAGAATTTGCAGTATAAGAGACTCCAAGGGACCAGATGTCCCACCGTACGTAAATAATGCTGTATCTGTGGGCCCGTGCGATGATATACGGTCTTCTGAAATCCTATGGGTGATATATGAAGCGATATCTCTCTGCTTTCCCAGGATACAAACTAACTCTTGCTACCGACTCATTTGTAGGGAGAGGCAGAACTCGACTACTTATGTTTAAACATGGCCGCTACAATGCTATCTGAACAAACCCTTCAGGCTGTGAGCTGATAAGCCCCGAATGGGTCTCTGCTTTGCATTTAAGAACAACATGACAAATGCACAGGGGCAACATTCACTCAGCAGCACAATACGCTCAGTTTTGTTTTAGAATGCTAAATACTGTAACGCTTACATTCTGTATAATGCGACTATACTGAAGTGAACCAATCGAAGATGGATTTCAAAGTGAGTTTTATGAACCTGCGCTGTGTGAATGGAACCACATTGGACACCCAGCTATAGAATAGATAGATTAACCAAAATTGAGAATTGTGTTATCATTTAATTACTCACATATTGCTCCAATCCCATTTGACTTTCTTTTTGCTAGAACACAAAAGTAATGAAAATACGGTTGGGTGAAATAAGTGCAATGGCAGGACATTGTGACTCCCTTTAATGCTTAATAAATCACCCACGAGTATCAGGCAAAAAGTTCACTGCAAAAAAATACTACTTATTAAGGTTTTAATTAGTCTTGCTTGACATGTTTACCAGTTAAATATTATTGGAAGGTTGAAATGAAGTGTTTTCAGAGAATGGATTGTATCTTTTAGTGTATTTTTTATTTGTGAAATAACTGCCAGTTCAGAAATAATAATTTAAAGTAATATATATGAAGAGTTCAGATGCAAAAGCCTCTAAATGCCATTTGAAATTTTCTTCTTGAATGATGATTTTTATCAAACTTGTATATAAGTTCAGTAATTTTACTTAAATAACAATTAATAGGTAATCATCATTGCCATTTAAGTGAAATCACTGAAATTAAATATACAAGCTTGATAAAAATGATCATTCTAGAAGAAAATTTCAAATGGCACTTAGAGGCTTTTGCATCTGAACTCTTCATATTTTTTTTTTTTTTTGTGAAAAACCTTATTAAAAAAATCTCATTGTGTGTTCTGCAGAAAAGATCAAATTTGGCCGATGAAATCTGAATACGATTTTCTCATTCTGTTTTGCAAATATGATATTTGTTGTCCACTTTAACTGTCCACCACATCCGTGAACATCTGTGGCAGGGCATCCCGGACGATACAAGCTTGCTCTTTATAAACAATTGGTGCATGACTCCTGCATCAGAATTCTACTAGAGGCTATAGGAGTTCTCACTGACAGAACATATCAGCAGATTGCCATGGCAACCTTTCATATACATTTGACAGGTTTGTTTACTAGTCTTCACATTTACCAGTGGAATTTACATTATTTATGCCATTTTAAAAGGCCTCATTCCACTAACTTCAGTCCTGTGTGAGGTGAAATACTTACAAATTAGTAGTGAAGCGTAGGTTGTGCGTTTCAAAGTTCACTCCATTTCCATTTAAATGAATAGCTGTGTGAGCACTTTTGAGGAAATATGACATTTTAGTTAGGTTAACATATTGTGTATGTTTTTCAAAGTCATCATCTGTGAAATTACAAAACCACAGGCACAGAAAGAAAGGGGGCTATGTAGAGGCCCAGTAATATCATTACCAAACACGTAAATCATCAAGCAGCCATTTGCACATCAAGCAGACATCGCTCCTGGCGGATAGACAGCTGTGGTTGTTGGGTTGCTCCATTTTAGACGAGAAGCAATGCCCTTCACAAACTTATAATTATATGAATGTCATAGTAAATGTACACTCACCTAAAGGATTATTAAGAACACCTGTTTAATTTCTCATTCCTGCAATTATCTAATAACCAATCACATGGCAGTAGCTTCAATGCATTTAGGGGTGTGGTCCTGGTCAAGACAATCTCCTGAACTCCAAACTGAATCTCAGAATGGGAAAGAAAGGTGATTTAAGCAATTTTGAGTGTGACATGCTTGTTGGTGCCAGACGAGCCAGTCTGAGTATTTTACAATCTGCTCAGTTACTGAGAATGGCACGCAACCATTTCTAGGGTTTACAAAGAATGGTGTGAAAAGGGAAAAACATCGAGTATGCGGCAGTCCTGTGGGTGAAAATGCCTTGTTGATGCTAGAGGTCAGAGGAGAATGGGCCGACTGATTCAAGCTGATAGAAGAGCAACTTTGACTGAAATAACCACTTGTTACAACCGAGGTATGCAGCAAAGCATTTGTGAAGCCACAACACGCACAACCTTGAGGCGGATGGACTACAACAGCAGAAGACCCCACTGGGTACCACTCATCTCCAATACAAATAGGAAAAAAGAGGCTACAATTTGCTCACCAAAATTTGATGGTTGAAGACTTTAAAAATGTTGCCTGGTCTGATGAGTCTCGATTTCTGTTCAAAACATTCAGATGGTAGAGTCAGAATTTGGCGTAAATAGAACGAGAACATGGATCCATCATGCCTTGTTACCACTGTGCAGGCTGGTGGTGGTGTAATGATTTGGGGGAAGTTTTCTTGGCTCACTTTAGGCCACTTAGTGCCAATATGGGCCAACATTTCCAAAGAATGTCTTCAGCCCCTTCAATCAATCAATGCCATCAATCAATGCCACATAGAATTATGGTAGTTCTGAAGGCAAAAGGGGGTCAAACACAGTATTAGTATGGTGTTCCTAATAATCCTTTATATTTAGATTATATTGGTATGGTGAAGATCTTTTTGTTCTATTAATGGCACAGACAGAGAGTCAAGGTTCACATCATTCGGCTCAGTTCCGATGGAGTGTTTTGACAGACCATGGATGGATCCAGATTTGGCTAGTTAGCATTGTTCAGTCAAACCTTGCTGGTAAATATAGTGCAACCTATGGGCCCAGTTGTTAAAAAAAATGATTTAAAAAGTGAATTAGAATTAGAGTTATCTGGATTTGGAAATCCCATGTTTGCTATCCAGGAAGTAATCAATCTTATCCAGGTAATTTATCTTACTTTTGTGCCTTATAAAATAAAATTAAAAGAAAATGTTCTGAATTGGACAAATTACTCTATCAATGTAGGCTAAAGGCTAACCTTTGTAAAGAACAAGAAGTCCATTCTTTACACTTTAAAGGACAAGTTCAGTATTTTACACTTAAAGCCCTGTTTTAAGATCGTTTCTGATGAAATTGAATGGTTAAGAGTGAAATTTAGACACATGCTGCTGGCCCGAGAATTTTCAGTTTCTGTGGTTGCATTTTAAGCATTTTAATAGTAAAATGAATAAATACAAAACGAAAGTATAAGCCAGCAGCTCCTCATTGGCGGCTGCTGTAACGTTACACACAACAGAAACAAAACACAGCATAAAATCAGGCCTGTTTCTCTCTCGATCTGCCGTCGTCGCTCCCCGTTTTATGCTTTCGGTTCTCCGTGGCTCACATGTGTCTTTCATTATCAGTCTCTATAACTCACACCATCGGCCTCTTAAGTTACATCCCTCGCCCTCGATCGTCCTGCTCGCCACAGCCAACTAGACATTTTGTGTGAAATGAATTTCAAACTCCGGTGACAGATAATGTTAGGCTTGTAGACGGAAGAGTGAATTCTCTGTTTGCGCGGTTCCTGATCAGAGGGTGTGGCTTGTGGAGCTGTACAACGCGGGGCATTCTGGGACCTGTAGTCTATTCATACATATGCGCCCTTTGGTTATTTTCTGTCTTTTCTCGGTCAAGAGGGCACCAAATTAAAAAATTCTTTAACATTTCGACTACATATATGATCCACTTTCAATAAAGATTAATGTTGCAATGGGTGAAATTGCTCCTTTAATAGATCAGGGCTGGGTGCTAATTGATGGTAAATATTGTAAGGAAAATAATAATATATATTTATGAATTTGAATAAGGGGTCAGACAGGCCAATTTAGCTCATAATGAATTATCAATTTATTTATAGGGAATAACATAATCCATATATGGTTGAAATGACAAATAAAACTCTCTCTTGACTATTGATAATCACTCATACGGCCGAGCAAATTACTCGTCCAGTGTTCATTCGAATGGGCCATAATTATAACCTCTGCAGCAGATATAAATATCCAAACTATAGTGAAACACTATTTATTAGCAAAGTAACTTAAATCAGCAGTTTAAGACATTAAATCTGTAAGCACATAACACAAGAACAATTATCTTTAAAATATAAACAAGACTATTTTGATTACTCTATGACAATAAAAAACCTAATATCTAACACAATCACGCGCACACTCACATTCATACGAGTTGCTGAAAGAAAGAGAGTGAGTAAGAATGAGTTTTAAGAGTGAGATGGTGAACTCCCAAGTTTCTTTATGCACTTACAGTATAAGATATGACCTGAAAGAACCATCAACCATTGATTTAACCATTCTATCGTTTCTTAGATGGGTTATACAATTTTATATCAATGCATCAGTTCAGTTAAGAGTATGTAGTGCTACTTGCTTGTCCTTGTTTCTTTGGGGATTCCTCCTTGTCTGCGTAAAAGGGGATTTCCCGGGTCCTTTGCTTGGCTGGATAGACCTTGGGGCGACCAATCACGTGGTGTGTTGGCAGATCGATGAAAGTCTTTTGAAGTTTGAAGTGCTTTGCAGTCAAAACGTGTTACCGAAACTTTGCAGCAAAATTTAACTTAGAACCGAGACTCTCAACAGAAAAGAAAACTAAGATAAGAAAGAAAAGTGAGACGAGTTAGATGGGTTGAATGAAGCTGTTTGAAAGCATGTTCTTCTGATCTATTTGGGTTCTTTTGTCTGCTCATTTTTTATTTAATTTTTTTTGACGTTTTACGTCAATAGAACCAAAAGACAATACACCTAGTGGACATTTCTTGAATTACACTTCATTTTTCCACCGTTAACCAACACAACTACAATAAACTCACATATCATTTTGTTTAGTGTCGCATAAATCATAATGATCTTTTTAACACACTACACATACAGCGACAGAGAGAACCTTTATAGATAATTAGCAACCTTTAAAAATAGCTGCCTGAGTGGGTTCAGTAGTTGCGATTAGTTGTGAAACAATGGCAGTGCTTTAGAGCTTTTTGTGATTTGTGGTACTTGTGCCACTAGTCATTTATGTGCAGCATATTCATTGGCACAAAGTCAACAAGCCTTAAAATGGCCTGGGCAACAATCTTCTTTGAGTTTTGAGGTCAAACAGCCAGCAGATCCTTTTCAGAAGTGCAATATGGAAGACTATGAGAAGGTACAGTGTGGAGAGCCTGGCATTTCTCCTGCAAACTGTAATGCTATAAATTGCTGTTTTGATGGACAGCAGTGCTACTAAGGCAGAGCAGGTACGCATCTTACAGTATATGGTACAATGGGGCTAAAGGCACATTCTAAGAAAAAAAAAGTGCTTTTCACTACTCTCATAGTGTATGATTGCAGAAAAGTTATTGCACATTGCTGGGCCAACAGATTTTGTGTGTGAATCTTTGAAATGTATGAGGTGGCAATGTATGAGGCTAAATGGACTTTGCTAAATTGACTTTGTACTAATGCTTAACCCTGAAAGTCATGGTTAACTTTTCACACGGCATGTCTTGATTTGAAGTTTATGCTCATCTTTTTGCCAGTGACTTTCCAGTGTACAAGAGATGGGCAATTTGTAGTTGTGGCAAAGAGAAATGCAACATCTACGACTGAACTTGGAGTCTGTCAGCCTTTTGTGAGGAAACGATTCTCCTCGTGCTTCTGTTGGCACTACCATAGATTTTGCCATCTACCAGTTTCCTGTCACCACTTGTGGGACCATAATGATGGTAGGAAGTTGATGTTTAGGTTGCACTTATCTACTTTGTTAAATTTAAATTGAACTTCCATGCAGATGGATGGTGACTTTCTAGTTTATGAAACCCGAATGACTTCTTCCTATGTAGTAGGTGATTGACCTCTCAGCTCAATCACAAGAGACAGCCATTATGATTGAGTAATTACACTTTAATTTGTCTTAACACTTGGTTCAGGTCTTTTAATTAATCTTCCCTTTCAGTCTCCTCTTCCAGTGTAGATATTCTGGCACATTTGTTGAAGCACTGGTTGAGGTCAACACTGTTCCTCCCCTCCTTCCCGTGGTTGCTCCTGGACCTCTGAAAGTGGCGCTTAGGCGGGCTAAAGGGCAGTGCTTTGTCAATGGATGTGTGGACTGTAAGTCTTTCTCTCTTTCTCTCATGTAGACCCTTTGAAATGGGGCTAGACTTAATGTTTCTTGTCTGTCTTGTGCAGAAGATCAAGCCTATGGTACTACTTAATATACTGTGGCAAAAGTCCCATGGGAGCCAGTGCATTTTGGAGTGGCCCCGACCCTCAAACTCTGACCCTCAGAGCGTGACCCAGTGGGATCTTCTTGTGATCTTCTTCTCTTCTTCTGGCAACTGTTAAAATGACGTTGTAGTGAAGGGTTCCTCAAATCCAGTCCTGGAGGGCCTCTGCTCTGCAGAGTTTAGCTCAAAAGCTGATCTCGCCTTGCTTACTTGTGGGTTTCTTTTCTTGTTCTTGTTGTCTTGATGGCCTTTATCTTGATGTGTTTGGTCAGGGTTGGAGCTAAAATCTGCAGGACATTTGCCCCCCAGGGCAAGTTGAGGAACCCTGAGGTAGGGTAACGTTTCTGGCTAGAGTTGTTTATACTGTTGTGCAGTTGTCCCTAGCAGGATGATCATTACCTGACTATTTTGATCCCTGTGGATAGTTCTTCCAACCCACTACAAACGTTTCACAATCAATGTTCACATTTGTGGAACCTACAACTTTGGCTACCTTAATGAAGTCGCTATTTACTCTTTGCTTGTGTTTCTTTAAAACATGTGTTCTCACTTGGTCTAAAGCGTGTCACTTGGTTATCTATAGTGAATAAATTGTCCTTCATTTTTAAGTTTCCTAACATTTTATTTTGCAATAAAAAAAAAAAAATCTAGATTCTAAAAACTCTCTGGATTGCTGTTCTTTAAAAAATCCTGAATTACCATGCAGTCTTAAAGATCAATGTTCATTTGTTTGGTATTCCACTAGCCTGGTCAATTTTTTTCCTCTTCATAACACTGGTTTTGTAGTACAGAGCATTAATATGAGCCCTTGCATTTTCATACACTCTGTATGAAACATGTGGTCAACATTACCACCCCAGTTCCCCAGTCTGACTGAAGATGTTTGTTACTGCTAATCAGGCTTTGCAAAAGATGTTCTCCCATAAGCTGTCCTTTTTGTCTAGATGGGTACAGAGCACTAAGTCTCTTTGCTGCAAATAATTTCATGGATCGTCTTTGAAAACGTGGTAAGTGATTCCACTCTGCAACATGGTTCGAAGGAAAGTGGTTGGTTTTAAATACTATAAATACAGCAAAGTGTCTTATAGCAGCAATTTGCCTATTTGTGGTAGTGGAATTGGTGGCTTTTCTCTCTTCACTCGAGCTGTATCTCTTCAAACACTTGAATAACCAGGCTTTGTCTCCTGACTCCAGCAACTCATGGGGACCTTGATAAATTATCCAACAGTGCAAACCCTAAATGACATTTCACAATCACAGTGGATAATTCTGTCAGTCTCTCAAATTAAGAATTGAAAAATCAAATATCCAATTAAAGTTACAATAGGCTAATGGAAAATGCTCACTGTTTTGGGAACTAGCTTGTCCTGCTGTATGTAGCATTCTCTGATTGAATCCAGGCACAGTTTAACTGTTTTATTTCTAACGACGCATGTGTTTTACTCTGCGGCTCATGCTTGCTTAATTGCAGCACCCTTAGAACTGGCAGCCAGCAAGCATCTGGTGGCAAGAGTTTCACTTAGATTTTAATTCCTTTGTGCTGGTGGCATCTGCTTTATTTGTTGACAAACACCCTGTCGTTTGCATGTCCAGGGATCCCTGCTCTTCTTAATGGTGGCATTTCTTGCTGTGAGCATGATAATCTGACAGTCCCCCAGTTCTGAGTTCTAATGTAAAACGGAAGTAAACTATTGTGGTGCTATTATGGAACAATCTGTGCCAGATCATTAAGTCATTCATTAGCCCTTTAGAATTTTATGCATGATCATCTGTTGAGAAACCCTGATGAGAACTACAAAGTTTGTTATGGTTTCCACTCACCAATTGTGTAAAATTCAGAATTTAAATTGAGTGGGAATTTGAAATGACTTGGCATAACCCACAAGAAGTTGAATTGAAATATCTGCATGTTCAACGCTATCACACGACCAATTCGTACAAATTCGTAAGAGTGATTAAAAAGTGGCTAATTCGTACTAATTCATACGACCATACCAGCCCGTTCTCATCCTTTAGCGTCACATAGAACGCTATATGACAAAACGGCGCTATACTACGCACATGGCACCCTTAATCGTTAATATAACACGCGAACCCAAGTCGTCATAAATCCTTTAGCGTAATATGAGGCTACCCTACCCCACACCTAAACCTACCCATCACAGCGTGTGTTATATTAACGATAACGGGTGCTATGTGCGTAGTATAGCGCCGTTTTGTCATATAGCGTTCTATATGACGCTAAAGGATGAGAATGCGTTGACCTTACTCGTACGAATATTCGTAAAATATGTATGATTTAGCAAAATTGATACTAATTCGTACAAGTGAGGTCGTTCAAATTGTTACGAATTAGCCACCTCGTAAAATTCGTACGAATTCCCGTGAGATCGGGCTCGCCTGTCCCTCGTTCTGTTTGTACAAGAGACAGATGAGCAACAGAGTCTGTCTGTAATCTAAATCTGCTTCCTTATAATAAAAATTTGAATTGAAATTCTGTATCTATTACCTCAAATTCAGAATTTAAAGGGGAATTTTGAATGGTGCACTGCCCTGATATACATAAATAGAGAAACAATGAACTGGGTATGTCAGCATTCTCAAATTTCTCATATGTGGGAACTACAAATCATCTTACTCTGCTCTTATATGAGCCACTTGGGAATTAAGTGTAGAATTAAAATATCATAGTTAGATGTACTGTTATGATGAATCTTGGAAACAGGCTCCAGAGAGAATTATAAAGGTTAAAGCTGCAGACAGTTATTTGTCTGATTTTATTTTAAATGGTGATGCATCGTGTTTGCTTTCAAACGTGTCCTAAACTTTGTGTGTCTTGCAAATACTAGGCTATTGCTGCTAATCGGTTTAGAAACACAGTTACTGAATGTTGAAATATTCCCTCATTATTTGTTTAAAAGTATTCATTTGCATTTTTATGAACAAGTTTTCTAGATTTATGTAGAAAACTTTTATTTATCATTCAGGATCGCACATCTGTTCAAAGGTGTAAATATGATTGAATAACTAGCCAACTCATAAAGGCCAGGCATAACACACTTTTAATGGTACCCCTAACAGTGTTATTAGGAAAACACTGGCCATTTAGAGCATCAGGGGAACTGAGCCAGCCAGTTCACATTGTTCTATTTTAACCTGAACAATAATGAGACATTGAAACTGGAACCAATAAAAAATTATTAGCTTCCTTGCCAGCGCTAATTGTGTTGCAACTAATTCTGTGATGCATCGACAGTGTAATATTATACACTGAGGAAATTACCAGCAATTAACTGAAGACAATCAAGGAGGTTTTTCTAAACAAATATTGGTGGAAAATGCAACAAGCCTTTCAATCAGGTTTGTCTTGACATTTTTATTCTATCAGAGAAGCTTCTCTTTACTGTACCAAGCTGAGAGTTTCCTTAAAAACAAGGAGCATAATGGAGCCTAGATCAAAGACTGAGGGAGTTATAAAGGGTAGACTATAACACTGGCATGAAAATGGGAATTTGTAGAGATGCAGACCTCATTATAAACAACCATCCTATCTGTGAAAGTGCTGGGTGGGCCGTAGTCGGTGTGACAGAATACATTGGCGTTCCCAGAAGACATTTGCAGTGCATTTCAGTTCTCACTACATATGATACTGGAGTGGCTTTGCAATAAAGCAGATGCAAGATCATGCCCACTATATGCTGGCCATCTGGCCTGGCCATACATTGTGAACTGAGAATACAGACATTTAATTATATCCAGCCCATTCTCACCCAGCATCTCATGCCAGCTGAGACAAAGTTAGGCCAGTAGACAAGTTCAGTGGTTCAGTTGGTTAGTGCCGGTCTGTCATGTGCTCGTTGATGTTCACTGAGATACATGGGAATAACAGAAAGCTTTAGATATTATAGATAAGGTTTAGCTGGAAAAGTTGGTTGTGATCAAAAACATAATGGGAACATCAGCAAGAACCTTTTATGAAGACCAGAAAGAAAGAAAAAACATATCGGTGAACATTCAGCCTTGAGCAGGAATATGAAAAGATAAAGTGAAATAAGTGATGGGATAATAGGGTGACAATGAGAGATAAGAAATTTAGATTCTAGGAAAAATTCTAAGCTTTCTTCCCCGCTCTGTGAGGATAGTTCACTTTGAAATTAATTTTTGATATGTTTTAGATTACCTCAAGGGCATCCAAAATGTCGGTGTCTTTGTTTCCGCTGTATTATAAATTTTGATATTTTTAGGTCAAACCGATCTTGTCTGTCAGTCATAAAATGGAGATATATGGGGTCCACCTCAACGAGCATGCACAGAGAAGGACGTGACTTGGACGTGACTGTGATTACAAGAGGTAAAAACGATATAAATACTGTTCGTTTTCTCACACAAACCGCTCGTTTCGTGCCTTAGGCCATCAATGTGTACTTACATTTACGAGTCATTAAATCGTGTTTAATTTGGACTTCTCTGTGCATGCTCTTTGAGGTGGACCCCATAGACCTCCATTATATGACTGACAGACAAGAACGGTTTGACCTAAAAATATCAAAATTGAAAATAATGCTGAAACAAAGATACCTACATCTTGGATGCCCTTGAGGTAAGCTAAACATATCAAAAAATCATTTCAAAGTGAACTATCCCTTTAAAGTGCTACTCCAGCCAATCAACAAGCCATTTCACACTGTTTAAATAACACCATTTTCATTCAGTTGTTGTAGAACAGCTTCTTTTCTTCTGTTTCAGCTGAGTCTTTTCACAGGCAGATCTGTTTATATCATTGATATGCAGCTGTTTGCTTCAAACCAAATATTGATAATTGCACCCAATATTGCAATAATTGTGGGCAACTCTGAAACTCTTGACGACAAATGACTGCATGCAGGACTTTAAAAAGCTTTCAAAGTGGCCTTTTCAAAGCTTTGAGGCTCTCACTTTTGTGTCTGTGGATATTTAACATATGAAGAGCATGAAACTAATTAAAGCTTACTTGCTGAACCAGTTTATTTTTGTCTGTTTAGATGAATGTGAATCAATTTATTGGATGTGTATACTAGACAAAATAAGGGCTACTCACCAAATAAATAAATATGACAAACTTTAAGAAATGGAAGCTTTAGCGTTAAGTTCTGCCAGGAAGACTCAATTGTTGCGTCACTAATTCTCATCTATCCAATCGTGTCTAATACTTACGGTATAAAAGACCGGTACTTACACATGTTCACGCTCAGAAAAAAAGGTATGAAAGCTGTCACTGGGGCGGTACCTTTTCAAAAGGTACACTTTTGTACCTAAAGGGTGCATATTGGTACCTTCATGGTACACTTTTGTTCCTAAAGGGTGCATATTGGTACCTTCATGGTACATATTTGTACAATTATGGTACCAATATGCACCCTTTAGGTACAAAAGTGTACCTTTTTGAAAAGGTACCGCCCCAGTGACAGCTTTTGTACCTTTTTTTCTGACAGTGTTTGAGTTTGCAGATGCTGACACTTCCATTGACCTCCATCCTCCCCACCACCACCAGGATGGTCCCTTCCTACACCTCCCAGGGGGTCGGCTGCGCCCCTGCGGAAATGCAGAGTCCGTAGCTTTGTATGAATAGGAAAATAGTTGACCGCAACTGACCATTATTATATGTTTAGTATTTATCATGCTTAATGTACAGTGTTTGCTCATATTCACCAAGCAGTACATTTTAAAGTGCATACAATCATACAAATATACAGTTCTAGCCAGAAGCAATTTTGGGAAACATAGACGAGGTAAACATTGATTCCTTATTGAATGAATCAGTGTTCAAAAATGCTTTGGTAATTAATTGACTTGCTCTGTTTCTAAAGCCGTATTAGTCTTCATTCGGGTTTTGAGATTCTTTATTTGGCAAAAAGATGGCCATTTCAGGCTCCTAATCTCGCTTTCTCTCTGGGATTAATAAAAATGCATCATAAAATGTTTTAGAGGCCTCTGACTAAGCTCTTAATGGAGGACAGATCACCTCAGATTCACATCTCACTTTTTACTAACACATTTTGTGTGGCAGCTTAAGGGGTGGCGGAAGGCTTGAGGTCACATTGTAATTCTGCAAACTGGAGTTGGTAACAGGGGACCTGGAGGCAGTAGACAGAACTTGCAGCTTGTCAGATTTATTTCTAATTATAGAAAATCATCACACTTTATTTTTGGACTTCTTGTGACCTTTTATTGGTAGAAAAAGTGAGGTCCTGCACAGATTTATTCAGTCTTTTGTTCATTACTACATTTTTGGTCAGGATTTTATACAATAAATAATAATAATCAATAATAATCAAAGCAATGATAGCCTAATCATCATCAATCAGCTGCAAACAAAATGGGTTTGCAGTCGGTCAAAAGTTTTCTCCATTCTGTCCGATTAGCAGCTCTTCAGAGGCAATAAGAATATTGCTTATTCTTAAGAATATTGATACTGCCATTTCTCTCACTTCACTGCCAAAACATCTTGTTTTAAAGCCATAGCATACAAATTCTGTTTATGGACTAACCCTTTCAACAAATTCTTTGCCTTCTGGTTTGAGGATAGAATACATTGCAATATTTTGACCTAAACACTTAAACCCTTTTGATATATATATATATATATATATATATATATATATATATATATATATATATTAACAATGAATGTAATAGATTTCAGCTGTACAGTTCCAAAATTGAAAAAAATAACCATCAGCATAGCCTATACTATGTAAATGACAAATGCACCATATGATCTCAGTGACCTACAACTCTCATAAAGCATTGCAAATGACATGATTGAACAATCTAAACACATTTGTTTACATAGTTGTATATATTTGAAGATAAGGGGAAAAAAAAACGGCAGATGTGCTTTTTTGTTGTTGTTCATACACTCTTAGAACAAAAAGGGTTCATTGGGGTTCCATGAAGAATAGGGTTCTGTATATAACCTTTTAGGGGTTCCAAATGTAGTGCTGATAGAACCTTTTAAGGTTTTATATAGAACCTTTTCTTCTAAGAGTGTATATGGCCAGCATTGGGGAAAGTTACTTTTAAATGTAATGCATTACAATATTGCGTCAGAAAAACTGATTGTGTTACTTTTTAGGGTGATTAGTAATGCTTTACATTATTTTTGAGTTACGTTTTCTCACTTGTGCTGAAATTTATTAACATTGGGTGTTTTTTTTTGAGTTACTCAATTTGATCTTAACTAAAGTGCCTTTTTATAAAAGAGTTCCTTTTATTACAATAAATGCTGCTGGTCATTTAATGACACATACAACTTTTTTACACTATCAATTTTTGTATTTATTTGAAGTCCCTCAAACATAAAAACCAAACATTTAATATAATTATTTAATTCATTAAGCTAGATCTGGACAAATAAATGAGTATCACGTCATTGACCCAATAGCAAGGAAAGCAGCAGGGTGCTATGCTGAAGACTGTCCTCCACACTCACACTGTCTTAGAATGACCTCCAGCCTTGACAACTCTGTCACAGTTTACTGCTGATGAGCTCAGGGGAGGCTGGATCAGGAGGAAGCCAGGATCAGTCCCTTCTGCCTCAGGCTTCCCACATCTTATTACACTAGAGTTTAGCTTGGGTTTGTATGGATCAACTTGAGCACTATCTGTTGCCTGGCTCCATGCTTTGTCTCTTGAGATTTACTCTACCAGCTGTCAAGAGCTGAAAGCATACTGACAACATGCATACCACAGAGCGCACTGCTGCACTTATAATACTAGAACACATTCTCATTTAGTAGCTAGTGCTTCATTTTCATTTTAATTTAACAGATCAAAATGAAGTCTTTGTCTCCACCAAAGATTTTTCTTAAGGCAAGCGTATATATCTTTGAATATGGATTGAATATATCTTTGAATACTATACCAACCAACCGTCACATCCTCCTGCTTGTTCATTGACAACAGGGCTGAGTTCAGCACCAAAACATAGCAAAACAGAAACGGTGATGCGTTGAACCAACACATTCTCATCCCAAGGCGTCATATACTGACGCTTTTGCCAATGCATACATACACATGCCACCCTTTAGCATCAATATGATATATCTAAACATATTTAGATATATCGAAATCGTCTTCCAAAAAATTCCGAAATCTCCGTGTAAACAATGCGTGATGTAGACGCGCAAGAGATCACTTCCGGCGTAATGTTGGACATGGTGCATTTCGGTTCAGTTGGACATCTGATTCAGATAAGTTCGAAATGGCTGTTAACAAGAGGTAAAAACTATGTAAATACTGTTCGTTTTCTCACACAAACCGCTTGTTTCGTGTCTTCAGGCCATCAGTGTGTACATACATTCACGAGTCATTAAATCATGTTTAAAGGACAACTCCGGCGCAAAATGAACCTTTGGTCTAATTACACATTGCTACCTAGTCAACCGTTATCTGAGATTTGTTTTCATGATTGCCGAATGTAAATAGTTTTATCTCTAAAAACAGTTTAGCCTATAGTGCTAGTATAATGCTAGTATATAGGGCATAGAGTAATGACAAGTAAAAATCGCTTGTTATTACCACTAACAAGGCTCAAAATAGCCCCACACTAAAACGACAGCATAACAAAGGTCCCTACATTCAAACTGAAGCATTGAGAACTTTGTCAGTGTCCACACAGTTTAATAAGAAGATATTTTATACACACAGTCAACTTCGCGAATACAGGAAGAAGCCATCTTTGAAAATTAGTCTCTACCAGTCGATCTAAGAACGCCAATCCATGTCCACCGGTGAGATGTGAATAAGGTGATAATATGAGCGCGAACAGTAGGCTACGTGTACATATTGAAGAGAAGAAAACGGTTCGTGTTTGTGTTTCTTCCGAAAACAACGGACCATATGAGATTCTGCACAGTTCAGCGCACTTGGATCGGCGTTCTTAGATCGACTGGTAGAGACTAATTTTCAAAGATGGCTTCTTCCTGTATTCGCGAAGTTGACTGTGTGTATAAAATATCTTCTTATTAAACTGTATGGACACTGACAAAGTTCTCAATGCTTCGGTTTGAATGTAGGGACCTTTGTTATGCTGTCGTTTTAGTGTGGGGCTATTTTGAGCCTTGTTAGTGGTAATAACAAGCGATTTTTACTTGTCATTACTCTATGCCCTATATACTAGCATTATACTAGCACTATAGGCTAAACTGTTTTTAGAGATAAAACTATTTACATTCGGCAATCATGAAAACAAATCTCAGATAACGGTTGACTAGGTAGCAATGTGTAATTAGACCAAAGGTTCATTTTGCGCCGGAGTTGTCCTTTAATTTTGACTTCTCTGTGCATGCTCTTTGAGGTGGACCCCATATACCTCCATTATATGACTGAAAGACAACACCGGTTTGACTGAAAAATGTCAAAATTGAAAATACTGTGGAAACAAAGACACCTACATCTTGGATACCCTTGAGGTAAGCTAAAACATATCAAAAATTAATTTCAAAGTGAACTATCCCTTTAAATTAAATTAAATTAAATTAAATTATTAAATTAATACACTGGTCATTGAAGCTTTCATGTTAAAGAGAACATTTGTGATATTAAATTTATGGACTGGATTAATTCATTCACACAAATGTGGATACTGGCATTTAGAATTACAGATTATTCTTTTTGGAAGTATGACTACCATAATAATTTTCACCAGAAAGTGTCATTCCTAGTAAGTAACTAGTAACATCCTCTTTTGTTCTGGTTCTGACATTGCAGTAAATTGTGCTGATTAAATCTAAAAATCGCTTATAAGTTATCATATCATGCAAAACCGTGCAAATTATACTTAGTTCTAGAATTGTTAATGTTAACAACGCACGCATTGCGTGATTACATGTAATGTCTTTCCGATATGTATATCCTTGTTTTCACATGGGTCCGGTTGCAGTCTCTTTTTTTCTGTAGCCACTCTGAAGTCCGAACGAAGTCTTTTGCATTTTTCAGCGGGTGAATCTGTTGTCACTGGTGATTGACGTTTGAACCTTTGATCCGCCATCAAAATGATAAGTTTAATTATATCAAGTGCTGTGAGAAAAGGTTATAAATCTCCACATCCAGCATCCTCACACACAATATAGCCTACTAGCCGAGACTCCTTCTTTATGTGTAGAGATGTGACATAATGATGCAAAGACATGCTCAAATCTCCCGCGGAAATCCACCAGTACCACTGGAATAAAAAACATTATTACAAGCTTACCGCTTTGAATCGAGCTAAGGGAAGCAGATTGAACACTGGCTGGTTATGTATTTTCTCAAATATGTATTTTGGATATATTTTTTTTTTTTACCCCCCAAAAAAGCTACGGACTGCAGCTTTAATTCTTATTAATATATTACAGCACACAAGTCACATTGAACAATTTCTTGATTCCTTTAATGAATTATTTTTTTTTTCTGTTTTGTGGGTCAGTTGGTGTCAATGATATAGTGCAATATTTACCCCAATAATAATAGCGCAGAACATTGTGAATAAGGCCAAATTAGCCATCACGAAAAATAGACATTTGTGCTGAAAATAATGACAATGACATAATTTAACAATAACTCAAATTGCAACACTACAGTATTTGAATACATTTAGCACCGTGATGCAGGTTTTGAGCTAAAACTATCGTGAATTCACCCTTCAATGCTGTTTAAAAGTCAGACCATTTAGATGTAAGTTCCACAGTGCATTTCTTTCCTTGTTTTGACTTGTTTAGGGTTGTATACAAAAGAATAGCCATTCCAGCCTTTTAAAGCTTGCCCTAATATACAGTATCAAATAAACATTGAATCAACCTGGCTGTACTAATGCATGAGTGCACTGCTACCATTAAAGATATTATTGCTTTATACTGCAGCTTATGCTTTCCCTTTACTATTTCAAATGCGCACTATACTTGGGTGTTGTCATGGTGACATGTTACATTTCGTGCAATCTGTTTTAATCTCTCTGTCTATTCTCATGTAACAAGAAGAAATCAGAACAGGTCTGAAGGTTGGACTAAAAGGCACATGAATTCAGCACTCTTTGAAGTCACAACAGCAACAAAGCACTCGTGATAAACTCTTTATTGTTTCCCCTCTTCTTTTGTGTCTTTGGGGGAGAACTTTGATCAAAAAGCCCTTTTCTTCTGACAAATATGGAACTGTGTTTAGTCTCTAAACCATCACAGGAAATTGGAAGTTATTTTCTTTTCAGCAGCAGTGTAAAGGGGTTACACACACTAAAATACTCTCGTGGTTGTGTGGGCTGGGCATTCAAGGTGATCCAAAGGTCAGATCAGATGGCCCAGTCTGTTGTGAAAGGTCTACTGCTGAGGCCTGTATCAGAAACTAAAACTCATTAGCATATCTGAATTTTATCTCTAGAGGCTAAGCTTCCTTGTCACTTGTTTTACTGTCAATTTGCAAAGTGGTTTTGCTTTATTTCTCGACAATGTCACCAACCAGCGCAGTCTCATCCCAAGACATCATACAACTGACGCTTTTGACCATACGTCAACATCCGCCGTTTTAAGGTACCCTTTAACGTCGTTAAATGACTCTATGTAATCCTAACCCTACCCCAGACCTAAACCTACCCGCGTCATCTAACTGACGTTAAAGGTAAAGCGTCAGTTGGATGACGCCCCAGGATCGTCATCTAATTGACGTTAAAGGGTACCCTAAAACGGCGGATGTTGACGTATGGTCAAAAACGTCAGGTAGTTGACATCTTGGGATGAGACTGTGTTACACCAACACATCCAGACTCTTCCAGTCCTCAGCTACAACTACAGGTTTTGGGTCAAATTAGACGTTGTTTGTGGGAATCCAATTAAAATCTAAAACTGGCATGATGCTATAACTCATTAGAAACCAATGTAGGTTCGGACAGAAAGTAACGCTGGAGTTACTGATGACTCGTTTCAGGCACTTCAGAACTGGATTTTTTTCTTTGGGAAACATTAACCTAACCTAACCCTAACCCTCAACCCTATTATCGTAATTCGTACATATTTTATGAGGTGGCTAATTCGTGTGATTTTTCAAAAAACATCAAGAGGAAGGATCACCCTAAACCTACCCCTCTCTGTAGTCTTGACAAATTGTACAAAAATGTACAAGATCGTACGAATTCGGACAAATTGGCCACCTAGTAAAATACTTGCGAATTGCTGAGATTGCGTTGTTTGTTTTGCACATTGCAGAACTTTTACATTCACAAACAGCTTGTTACACACTACTGTATATGTCTAGAAAAGCATACTTGGGGTGCTTTACCTTATAACTATTTGTGTCTTTTTTTCTGTCTTGAAGATACACTGTTTTCCATGGAGAGGGTTGCACCTTATCTTGCAATTGTTAGAGTGAATAAGAAGTTACTGAGTGCACCTTTAATTTTTATACTGTAAGTTTCAGCTGTATCAGAAACATATCAATGCTTCAATGAACTAGATGCCATTTAAATTGACCAAACTAAAAGGCACTATGAGAGTAGCACACAACAACTCATCCAAACACTGACAAGAACCAACATCAATGAATGGAAACAAGGGAACTTAAATGCATACACATGCAAACAAGGATAATTAATCACACACTAATTAATCACACACACCTGAACCGAATGACGAACCAAATGAGTTACCATGACAACAAACAAATCAAATTAAACAAATCAAAACAAAGTCCTAATTGAATGAAACTGTGAAAATTAGGAAGTCATGATAGTTTTTCTAACAAACTCTCTGTGGTTATTAACAAGCTTTGAATAGTTTTGCCCTTGGTCCCATTGAGTTTAGCAATGTGTTCTCAAGCAAGGCAATGTCTCTGAAGTAAGAAAGCCAGATTGAAGCAGAAGGGGTGGATGGTTCAGTCCATAGCTTGAAGATAGTACATGCTGCCATTAAGATCCTCTTTTGATGAATATTTATACCTGAAGTGTAGTCATCTATAAGTAAGAAGAGCAAGGGCAATTTCCAGATGTAAATTGTCAGAGAGGACAGTACATACAAAGGTCCATAAAGTTACTACCATAGGGCATTCCCAAAACATATGCAAACAAGAGCCTACTATATAATTATTACATAGATGACAATAAGGATCAGATCTGATCCTCATTTTATATAACATGGAGTATGCCCTATTAATAAATGTAAGGTTTTTGATGCAGTGAAACATCTGGTCCATACCATTTTTCTCTTTCTTTCTAGTAAGCCTGTAGTTGAGTAATTAATAGAGCTGAGGGGTGCTTGTGGGAGATATTACCACAGATGATATATTAGCAAAGTAGAAACTGGACTCCATATTTTATTTATTATGTTATGGGGTTTCTTAGTGTATGAGAAAACCTCTTATATCACCACCTACTCTTTAGCATTTTTATACGTTGGAATACTTCATCACTTGAACGTCACTTCAGCAGGTGCATCATCAGCAGGATCTGATTTTGATCTGATCTTATTTAAAAAAAAATCATAATAAAAAATATTAATAATTAAGCAAGATACCCTGTTGGAATATGTGTGATGTGTGGTTTATATAAACTGCAAAGGTACTGCGAAGTATACATTTAATTTATTGTGACTGATGTGAAGGGGGAGGAGAATACGTGCTTCCTGTGTAGTTGATAAACTTCCGCATAGGATATACCTGTGCATCCTCGCTTATGACTCCTCTAGAAGATTCCTCAGTCCTTGATCCTCACAAATATAGAATTGAGATGACCTTCAAGATGGCTGTGCTTGATCGGTTTCCGGGTCATAGGATGGAGGACGGAGGAGCGAGGAGACGAGGAGGGATTTTGAGAAACACCCCGTGTAATCTTTTAAACAGGAAGCAGTGTGACTCTTTAATTTGATTTTCCTTAGTTTTAAGTTTTGAAATGTTTTAAAATGTGAAACTTTTTACTTTGTCCAATAACAACTAAAAATGTACATGTAATTTTGTATTTATGTGAGTTAAATTAATGTATCTACAATGTATCTTCACCTCCTATGAAGATACTTTCACTAGTGTATATACAGTTCTTAATTGTAACACTGATGCGAAAAAGTGTTGCATCAGCATACAACTTATTGAACATGGACTGGATTTTCAACGCATTCTCACCCCAAGGCGTCACCTTTGACCATGCTTCAATATTTGACGTTTTAGGCGCCCTTTAGCGTCACTTACATGACGCGATCCTACGGCGTCATCTAACTGACGCTAAAGGAAAGCGTCAGTTAGAGGACGCGGTTAGGTTTAGGTGGGGGTGGGGGTAGGGTACACGCGATCCTAGGGCGTCATCTTACTGACGCTAAAGGGCGCCTAAAGCGTCAGAAATTGAAGCATGTCCAAATGCTTCCCAAGGCGTCAGTTAAGTGACGCCTTGGGGGTGAGAATGGGCTGGGATTTTCGTGTGCTGCAGACTCAGTCAACATATGAAGCTTTATAAATAAAGAATTGGGATGAAAATAGGTAAAGTGGAACAATCTGATAATTTGGCTGTCATGCTTTTTTTTAAAAAATATAATGCCAATTGGCTCAGCCATTCATACATTATGCATATGAAAATATAATATTTTCAACAACTTAAGGTAATTACACTATAATATATATAACATTACAGAAATTTCCCCAGGTTTTACTCTTGATTTAATTCACATAGTTCAAACAGATGATGTTGTATTTTTATTTATTTATTTATTTAATTTTAATTTTTTTGTAAATCTTCCATCGGCAACATGCTAAAATCTTAAGAGGCAGAGCTATTTTTTTCTTCTTTCTCTGTGTGAGATTTGATTAAATTGTCACAAATGTTTATGGTGCCTGACAATGAAAGGACTCACATGTCGGGATGAGAAGCTATAGTGCTTGAGATTGTCACCTTTATCAAGCTGACTTATTTCTCTCACTTAAGTAATGCTACACAAAGCACGCATATGGTGCCGATTAAAATCCACTTCACACTATGTTTAATAAGGCTTTTAGTCAGGCATGGCCAGCCTTCGAGAAAGAAAACAGCTCTTTATCTTTCACATCACGAACATTTCTTTACATTAGAAGTATTTGCAAAAGTAAGGCTGGAAATAGCCTGGCCATTAACATATTCATAATGGCCTAAATTGAAAAACACATTTGCAGCTTAAATGGCAGAAGAAATGCTAAAATTGAAAGCACAGTACTAAGATCAGACAATTTAAAGATCAACAATTTTAAAGTTCTTTATCAAATTTATTTGCAAATTTAATTAAACAATATTTAACTAAAATGAAAAAAAAAATGTAAATTGAAATTAACTTAAAAATCAATTAATGCCCTCAGCATATTATATGTAACATGACTTGATAATTCTCTGGGCTGATAACCTAGAGTATATAAGCAATATATTGTTATATTCGTGTATGCTACATTACTTTTAAAGGGATATTTCAACCAAAAATTAATGTTTCAAACTGTTCCAAACCTTTATGCATTTCAAACGAAAAATAATATTTTGTAAATAAAGTTAGCCAAACTTTTGATGGGCCACATTAACTTCCATAATATGCGAGAGAAAAAAAAAAATGGATGGAAAAAAAGTAAACGTGGTTAAGTCTGGTTACCCACATTCTTTAAATATCGTCTTTTGTGTTCAGTAAACGATCTTTTGTGTAGCAACATAAGGGTGAGTAAATGAACTATCCATTTAAGTTTAAACATTTACATTTTTTATGAATATTTATGAATACAAATTACAAACTGAATTGATACAAATTACCTTGATCCATATCCATCTGTTTGTATGCACTTTTTAAGATTATTGCATCAAAAAAAAAATGCTGAACGGAAACACCAAGATGCACACAAATGATACAATGGAAACACAATTATCGAATAAAAGTGCGTTCACACCATGTCGTGGTGATTATGGCGCAGTGGATAAGACACATGACTTTGGTGTGAGAGTCCCAGGTACAGACCCACTGTGAGACACCAATGTGTCCCTGAGCAAGACACTTAACCCCTAGTTGCTCCAGAGGCGTGCGAACTCTGACATATATAGCAATTGTAAGTCGCTTTGGATAAAAGCGTCAGCTAAATGAATAAATGTATATGTCATAACTGTAAAAATCTTTCAGTGCTTTCAGTGCTCAGTAAGTTATGAATATAACTATGGATCTGTGAGATCGAAGGATGACCATCACTACGGTCTAATAGGATGATAACCTTCGTTCCAACTTCTCTTGAGACCTTATGTAACAAATTCAAGCCCTTAGCAGGCCTATATCAAACCCCAACAGCTGCGAACTGTGATATAGGGCTCCAAAAGGCAGCAATACTCACCAAAATATTGTAATGAATAATATTCACTAGGTTACTAGTGGGTATTTCGAAAGAAAACAGTGGCCAAAGAGGCAGCAGCACCGTCACGGCAACATAGACAGCGATGGAGAACCTGCCGTTCCCACCATCAGTCCTGCCATGCCCAAGAGAACGGTTCTTTCCTTCTATGCGCCTGCCGATCCAGAGGCTGTTCAGATCACATCTGCTGATCCAGAGACCGTTCATGTCACCTATGTCAATCCAGAAACCATTCATGTCATGTCTGCCGATCCAGAGACTGTTTACATCCCTTCCTGTCAGTGTCTCTGGACAAGATGGCCGCAATGCCTGAACCTGAGCCCCCAGCTGAGATGGCCACCACCACACCTGAACCTGAGCCAGTGCCAGATCCAGAGTCTGTTCCTGTGCCCGAGCAGTTGTCTGTTCCTGAACCCGAGGCGGTGTCTGTTCCTGTGTCGCCCTGGTTTTCTCCACCATGGCCGTCCAATGGACTGACATTTCTTCCCTGGCCATCTGCACAGCCTGATTCGCACTGGCCGTCCGAGGATAAGTCTCCACCCTGGCCGCCCGATGGACTCCCTGTTTTGCCCTGGCCGCCGGCTAACCAGTCAACCCTGGTTCCTGTTCCCTTTCATTGACCTGGCCTCCATCCCTTCCCCTGATCTTCCACCGTTCCACCTCTCTCATGGACTCTCTTGTTTTATATTTGTGTCAGACAAACAGAGCATTCAAATCAGTGGCTACAATCAGGCCAGGAAAAAAAAATGAAAAAAAAAAATTTTGATCTAAAAAACTAACATTATAAGTGTAACCCAGGAAATGTAATAAAATAATAAAATAACCCCATGTCACGGGACCTTTAAGTTGTGTTCGACTTGAAGAGGCGCTGTGCAGACCCATCAGTCTTGTCAAACCGCCGCAAGAGTGATTCAAAAGCTTACAGAGCTTATTTACCTAATTATGACAGTGCGAACACAGCAAATGCGCAAAAAAGTGACTTTGCCTCAACAGATAACTTAACTAACCAATTTGATCTCAAATTTTGTTTTGATCATTCTGAAATGCCCAATGTCTGTGATCAGAATGATTTGGTTTAATTCCCTCCCAGAAACGTCTCACAGGATTGCATTCCCAAGTAACATGTATCTAGACTCAAAATAACATGACAGGATGTCATGAAACATTGCTTAAATCACTAATTTGTTATACGATACGATAGCAATTTTGTGCAAGAAATGTGAAATTATTTTTGAATTTGGAGCTTTCTAGAATGAGAAAAGCCAGAAAATGTATGTTTGGCTTATGTGGATGAAAGACAACAACTCCCAGAATGCACTTGCTTTGCTGCCCTAGGAGGCCACGTCTACGGGTAACAGCGCAGTAGTTAAACAATGGCTAGTCTAGTGAGTCTCCGTGATGATTCTGCCCGAAATGTGTTTTGAGACCACACAAAATGTCCAGGATTTGGCTTTTGCGTTCTACATTCGTCATTCATCATGTTTACTGTGGTGAGCAGGACGAGTGAGGGCCGTGTGAAGAACGACGGGAGGCCGGTGGCATGATTACCGATGAGCGACAGCTGTGAGACGTAAGTTACCGATCTCGTATCTCTCACGGAGGAGCGGGAATTTTCTTAGCAATAAATAAAACGCACATCAACCGATCACTTTTTTAGCGTTCATGTAAACACTACATTCAGATTCACCAATCAGAATGAATTCAGTTAGATTGAAACAAAAGCTGTACATGTAAACAATGCATAGCGACTTAAAGCTGAATCCCGGACATCGATGGCCGGACATGTCCGCGAAAAAGAGGACGGTAACCCCTAAAGTTACTACTCGGCTTTTTCCACTGAACAAGAGCCTGCTAGCTTACCTTTCAAAAAAGATGGCTGACACTATGTGTAATCCCAATCCTCCATAATGCATCCATCTGCGTATTCAGTACCTTTGTTTATATTTTCAAAAAAGTTTCTGCTGGTGAAATCAGACGCAATGGCACTGATCTATGATTGGTCTGTTAGCGCATTAGGTCCAACCCCCCTATGGGCCGGTTTGATAGGGTGGGGACTACTGCTTGTAGTCTTTATAGAAATCCCCCCATTACACTTCCTCCTACAATGACGTAAAATGACGATTCTTGCGTCATTGTAGGAGGAAGTGAAAAGGGTAAATAGTAGATTTTTCTTGTCTCAGGGAAAAATGAGAGAGTGTTGCACGACCATTCAATAGTATAACTGGGTTTCTAACAATGGAAAGCTTAATGCAAATGGGTGGAGTGTTCCTTTAAATTCATAACCTTGGATGGAAACATAGCTTCAGAAATCACTAGTAAATTTCACAAATAATTACAAAGAACACTTTTCTTTACAGTGAAGGTGATTCTGTTTGCAGTGTACAGCATCGTGCCCTCCACCATTTTTTTTTTTTCTGGATACTTCTGGGTACTATTCGGAAAGGCAGTATGTCATGGAAGTATTTACAGACCTGGTTAGACTTTATTAAAAGCTGTCAAATGGAAGAGAAGGTCAGATATCAGCCACTCCTTCTTTCATTGGCTCCCCATCCTCACGCATCCTGTACCTCCCCGCAGCCGTAGGCTCACTTCTGAGGGCTTTAAGTCTTATCACTGCACTGCGTTCCTCTGCTGGTGTGGAGAGGTCTGGACATTAAAGTGTGATTTATTCCACTAATATCCTCAGGTCAGTGGCAACTACAGCAAGGTCAGCATAACAGTGATGCCTGCTGGGTCTTTTCTGAAACTCTGATTCTTAGAAAAGCTTGTGAAACCGCAAACACGCACCTCTAAACTTAGTTCAACATTTGTGCGAGTTTTGTAATGGTGTTTTGTCAGTTAAATTTAAAGTATGTGGAAAAAAAGGACCATGATGAGGGGTTTTTAAACATGCTGATAAGACAGCTTTACACTATTGTAAAGTTTTGATCACTCTCTCATTCATTCATTCATTCATTCATTCATTCATTCATTCATTCATTCATTCATTCATTTGACAATAATGGCTGGTTGACTCTACATAATCCCACTTATTGCACCAAAAAAATAAAATAAAATGAATAATATTTGTTTCAAACACAAAATTATTTTAATGAGAACATTTGGTTTAATTGCTGAAACATGAAAAACTTATTTCAATTTAGTACTTTTAACAATCAGTTGTATATATCAGTATGTATATATCTCACTCACAAGCACATACACACACTTTGAACATAGTGGTTATTATAATCACAGTACAACAAATTCATTATATTTGGTTGTCCATATCGGAAATTGAAAAAATTAAACATTTATATAAATGAAACACTTATTTTGTGTAGTGTAAATGATACTTTATTATTAGGTTTATTGATCAATTATGTTTTAGGACTAGGTGAAACAATCCCCTGTTTAAGACCAGAGGTATGAGTTATGATGATGCATCCATTACAGTGGTTTCCTCTCTGTAGTGGTGACAGGTTTTAAGTCTGAGTGGTAACAATGCATCCATCAGAGTGATTTCCTCACTTTGGTAATGGTTTAGTGGGATAAGAATGTACTAACACAACTGAAAATGTGCTAAAATGTTTGAAAAAAGTGCACTTTTTTTTGCAACGGAGGATTTACAGAGGTTTCTAGAACAGGGAGATAAGCGTTGAGATACACAAATGGTTTTCTCAATGAAGTTTTTTAATTCCCAATGAATCTTCATATACCACCACCAGCTGACGGATGTTGTGACCGTGACGCAAAACTGTCATCAAAGCCGTCTCATTCCAGCCACTAGAAGCCGCCAGCATGCGAAATAGAAGTGCATCTGTACTCACTGTACTCACTGAAGACTTTCCTTTACGAAGGTTGAAGAACTGATCGTGAATGGTGAGATCGGAAACTGTCTGAGCAAACTCTTTCTTGAAATGCTGAATGAAACTTAAAAGGGATTTAACCGCAGGAGAATCTGAGTTCCAGAGAGGTTTGGCCCATTGGAGAGCTCTGCCGGACGGCAGGGAGATAATAAACGGCACTCGGGCTGAATCGTTAGAGAATTGATGTGCCTGCATTTGGAAATATAGCGATACCTGAAGCAAAAAAAAAACAAAAACAAAAACAAAAAACACAAAAAAACAAAACAAAACACAGAGGCATTTGAAGAAGCATCAGGTGATTGCGAAAGTCATTCTATTCAGGATAGAACTTAGCTGAAGTATAACCTAAGTCTATGTTTGTAGATGCGGATGGAGAGTCACTGGGAACAGGCTGATGACCGGAGACTGGAGACTGAACTTCCGCGTGAAGGTTAGCAGGTGATGGAACTCAGGTAGGTAGCAAGTAGGTAGTGATGTTATGTCTGATACCGACGCTCCAAAGCTTGATTCAAACTCGAACGGTCCTCGCAATGAACCACTGTTTCGGAGATTATATCATTACGTCTCTAGTCACGTGAAAATGACGTCTGAAGCAAACTGGTTCGCTCCTGTAGTGAACCACCTGACTGCTTTGACAGCCCAATCCAGTGTTGACAGGTTTGAAACCTGGCGGCTGTATTTCTTATAAAAGTGAAGCCAAACCTTGGCAACACTGTGGGTTGTAGTAGTCAGTGTCTGTGTTGTGTTTGGGAACACTTTAAACTTAATTCTCCGAATAAGGTTAGTTAGAAAGACAGAAACTTCAAAAACCCTCTGCAACATTATACAAGTACAACCAGTTACACGAGCACATCATTTTCAACATACAAAAATATCAATCCCACCAGTTAACAAGTTATAGAGTTCTGCTTCTCATAGGAAAGAATCAGTAATGTAATGGTTTCTGTAGTCATGGAAACCATTAGAGAAATTCTATTGGATTGAATGGTTTTCATGGGAATTTTATTGATTGTAATGGGACTTATAGTGTTCTCTGTGGGTCTCTACTGATATGTGCTGGATTCAATTGGTGGGGGCATTAAATGGAACATGTCCCAAACACACTACAAAAAAGAATTCTGTCATGGTTTATATGGTAAAAGCCAATGGTTCAAATTGGTATTTTAATAGAAACAATTAGAATTTCTGTGATGGTTTCCAACATTTTTCAAGCTGGTCTGATCTTTTTTTCTTGTCTAAAGAAATAATTACACACACACACACACATCATGCTCAATGTTTTATTATCAAGGTGAACACATGAAATTCATCGTCAGGCAGGCAGGCAGGCAAATAGTCTGTAGTGTCATGTAGAGACAAGACCAGACAATAAGTGTGTGAAGAGGAGTTGAATATAGACCTTATGTAGCCCCGCCCCTTTTCAGTGTTGCGCTTGTTGTCTTTTGACTTCCGGTCTGTATTTCCACAGCGACCTTGCATAGGTATGAATGAACTGCTCGTAAAAAAAATTCCCATTTGACATTTGTTAACACTAGAACGGCCACAACGGTCATTTTGACCGTTTTGAATTTTATATCTATAATAACTTTGTTGAAAAAAATAATAAAATCCTGCTGGTACCTGACTTTTCCTAAAATTGTCTGTATTTTCATTTAAAATGCTTTTCATATAAATTAAGTTACGTAAACGTAAGGCAAAACAAAAAAAGAACATATTTACCTATTTCGGCCATAGACGGTCATATTGACCGCACTGAATTTTGTGGTATTTTTTTGTTAAATATCCCGCGGTTGATCGTGTTCTCTCTCAACTGTCAACAGAATGGTCCGTCCGGTCACCTCTGTAGCGGTGTTTGCTATATAATAATTTCTACATTAGTTGTTGATCAGAAATAAGCAAATAAAACCGGACTACAGTTATCTATAATTCGGATGCAGGGGAACAATCGGAGGTGGAAAGTGACAGCGACGTTTCCTGGGTGCAAGTTAACATTTCCTCCTCATCAGAGAGTGATTCAGAGTCAGAGTCCACATCAAGCAAAAAGAGACGGCTGCTATCATCAGACACGGCGGATCCAGATGTTCTGCCCTGTCCTGCACTGTTTGTTTTGCTGCATGGGCTGTTCACTAGTTCTGCGAGTCCTATTATTATAGCCTTGACCGCGTCGCAAATCGTCACTATCTAACATTTTCGTCATAGTTTTTGTCATTCAAACCTAGTTTTTATTTAGTTATCGTCTCGTTTTCGTCTTTGAAAAAATGTGGTTGACAAAAATAATTACGAAAATTATTCATCAACACTGTTTTGAATCTAACGGTCAAAATGACCGTTTGTGGCCGTTCTAGTTGTTTGGAATTCTGGCACTTCTAGTGTTAAGACATCTGCTTTAGAATGCTTATGATAAACATTACAATGCTCATGATAACTTTTGTTAACTCTACAATAAGTAAATCCACTTCACCAGCTAATTACTCCTCGACAGCGATGCCATAGAAATATACAGAACCGGAAGTTCAAATACAATATTCTAAAGATGACGGCGCCCACGTTTCTCTGGTGCATAAGGTCTATATAGAGGGAATGCATTGACACGTGACTTTCCCGCCGGAACAACCCCCCTCAGCCTGACCGAGTGGCAAAAGATCTGCTGCGTGACTGGATTTAATAGGGGACACTGCGGAAATGCGACTAAATCGAACAATTTTATCAATTTAAACTAAATGTTGGACTCAGTATAGTGGTCCTTACAACTTACAAAAGATCCAGTGGTCCATGGATATTGACATGCAGCCAGGAATCGTGTTGCCTGACATTTATGCCTGATTTCGACACTGGGGAAATTAAAGCAATATAGACCAAAACTTAAAGCAAATTTGCCAGTGAACGCTTTATATAAATATATAGGTAGGTCTAAATCCGAGTGATCACTTATATCAGTGTTATATAGCCTATATATCATATCGTCCAGCCCTAAAACTTTATACGTTTTTTTTGGTCAGTGTTTATTATATAGACATCCAATAATGCAGAATATGCAATGATAAATATTTAATTGATGATTTGATAATGTATATAACAATACAAAATATATGGGTATGGTTTTACAGCTAAATACCGCCGTCGGTGTGTGAATGAGTGTATGAATGGGTGAATGTGAGGCAAATGTAAAGCGCTTTGGTGGCCATTAGGTCTACAGTATGAAGGCGCTATATAAATGCAGTCCATTTACCATTTACCATTTTAAATTCAGCATATTGACACAAAATGATAACTGCAAATCCACCTTTCGCTGACTGGAGTCCAGTTGTTTCTGTGAATTGCAGCGATCCATTTGCTCCTCTTTCTCTAGCAGTCTCTAAAAATATATCAAATCTAGTTGTAGGCCTACAGTCAATCGCAAAGCTCTTTCCCACTTTATTTGTGTGTGTTGTGTTTGTTTTTCGCGGCATTCACGCTGAACACATAAACAGCTGCTCAGTCTTTTTGCCACTCACTGGGGAACTGCAGGCACTACGGCCGACGGTGACGTCACACTCATTCCCTCTATAGGGTGGTGAACTGATGAGGTGCAGGTGATGGTGATTAAAATTTAGGGGACTGTGAACGAGTGGGAGGAGTGAGTGAACAAGTGAGTGAAGCAAGGTGGAATCCTGACAGTAGTGGTCAAATAAACAGTTAAAATGCCATTATACAAAAAAATATTTGACTGTTCAATGTCTAGACTGACCAATCCAGATTTAGTATTCCAGACAGCCGTGAAATAATGGAAAGCTAATTGTCATTCCTTCAGGGTATTTATTCAGGTTAACTAACCCAAAAGCATGAACTATAAAATTACAAAGCATTTTAATTTTTTTTTTCAACCTTTTGCTTTACAGATGAAGTAAACACGACTCATGTTAATGATCAGCGTCAATAACTACATTTTCCATAAAAAAGAAAATCACTTAAATTACCTGTTGATGGATGCAGTATTTTTGAAAATAAACCTAAGAACTTTTCTCCTTCATGATAATGTGCCTGAGCAGTGTTCACTTCCATGAGTCACAAACACATAGCAGTCGATATTTCCATCTCAGGCAGGCAAGTCCCCTCTCTTTCACTGCCCTGTGCTGGCAAGCACAGAGAGAAGCACCCAGAGACGAGATAAATCACTACCTTTCTGCTGCTTGGCAGGGGGTCCTTGCTAAAATGCATATAATTAAGCTGGGTTGAACAAACAGCCATTATTTAGTTGTCAGAACATCATTTTAAAATTTGTGAAATGGAGAGAAAGGGAGAGAGAGAGGAGGCTGAAGGAGAGAGAGAGAGCAGAAGAGATGATTAAGAGTCACTCTATCCTCTCGTCTCGATATGTAGTCCCTCAGGAGCCAGCTGGAGTTTAAATCAATGCTCAGCCTTTATTCACTCACTCACTTATGTTCACAGTCACACATACACACACACAAAACATACACACATACTCTCAGGCTTGTTTCATTCTAAGGGGTCATTAATAGAACGCACTTTTACATAAAAAAAATAGTGAGATGGAGAACAGTGAAATGGATTAGGACACAAGTGAGACGCATTGCAATCGTAAAAAAAAAAAAAAAAAAGGTTTACAACGCTGTTCCACTAATTTGAAGTTTCTGTATGTTTGAAGTTATTTATTTTTTTACAGTTTTTTAAAGTCGTAGTACTTTTTAGATTTGTTATTCTTTATTGCCCCCTCAAGTCAATATTTCTTCATGCCCTATTTGTTAATTTAAGTAAATTTTACTTTATTAATTTACTGACTAAAACTAAAATCTAAATTAGTTGACAAAAATAAAAAAAAATAAAAAAATGTTGTTAATGAGAAAATGGCAAAAGTAAATACAATTTCCAGCCGTTCTCATCCCGGTGTCATATACGACGCTTTTGCCAAAGCGTAGACATCTAATGCACATGGCACCCTTTAACGTCAAACGAGACACAGATATATATGGGCCAGAAGACGCCTCCTAGTGGTCTAACCCTAACCCTACCCCATACCTAAACCTACCATAACCGAAGCATCTCATTTGACGCTAAAGTGTGCCATGTGTGTTGGATGTCTACGCTTTGGCAAAAATGTCGTATATGATGCCTTGGGATGAGAATGCGTTGCAATATCATGTATAGTTTTAATTTATGTCAACAAAGATAATGTGAAATCTCTATTAATATTGTCTCTAATATATTAATATTGAACTCTGCATTGTAACACACATTGTCTGTTACTTCAAACAGCAATTCCCTAGTGCAATTCCCCCAAAATAGTGGACATGAACAAACCAGTGAATGATAATGGTAAACCGAGCCTGACAATCCTATTAGCCAGTCTTTAATTATTTATCCAGGTTTGCGCAGATTGGCTACACTCTGGGAGAAATTAAAAAGTTAACAGGCACTTTGGAAAATTATGTTCTGATGCCTCTTTCAAGGGCCTTAGGAATAAAGGACTGTTCCATCTTGTTTGATAATTAGCCAGGCCTTGTTTCCTTTTTGGATTAGCATGGCAATTGATATACAAATTGCTGGGGCGTGCTAAAAGCACAATGTTGTGGTTGACAATGGAATCAAAAGAATCACACATGATTATCATGATTATTAAGCTCCTAAACTATTTTTATATCGTATTAAAATGGCTGGCCTGAAAACATTCATTATATGCACAACAGAAACCTATGATGGCTGTGGTTTGAGATTTTCTGAAATCTGGGAAATGGACCCTGATCTTAATATTGGCATCCACTGAAAATGAATCTAATCTTTTCAGGAGGAAAGTGCACATGCCATATGAACAACGAAAGTGTAAGTGTCACAACTGTAATCGGTTCTTGCAGTGAGAGAAAAAAAATGTACTATGATTTCAAATCACAAAAATTTCCTATAGGCATTTATTTTTCATAGCAAAAATTCAATAAAAGAGCCAATCATAAATGTTAAAACCCTAAAAAGACCATAAATGTGCAATAAAGTTCAGAATGTACATTCGGAATGATGCCCCAATCAATTAGTCAACAGTACTTTACTTTCCACTAATACTGCAATGCAATGCATCTGCATCAGTCATCAAATAACTGTATATTTCAAGTTCAGTTTAAGTGTAGCCCTTAAAGCTGAGTCATCCACCATAGCTCCACCTCCACAGCTTTCTCAAGGAGGTTTTTAATACCCTTCATATATATTAGCACTCTTATTTATCTCAATGGCAGTTGAGGACCCACAGAATTAGATTTGAACATAAATCAAATAAAACATCTGCCATATATCAAAATAACTTGCAATGTTACTTATAAATAAATAAATAAATAAATAAATAAATAAATAAATAAATAAATAAATTGTATTAATTAAAAACACCTTTTACCATAGATGTAAAATCTAACACATTTGACTACGTGTTATTAATTACTGTCCAGTTAGAGCATATTCAAAAGATTGTTTTCGCATTAATAATAATAATAAGAAGAAGAAGAAGAAGAAGAAGAAGAAGAAGAATAAAAAGAGATATGTTTCTTAAGCACCAAATCATAATAGAATCATTTCTGAATGATCATGTGACACTGAAGACTGGCTGCTGAAAATTCAGCTTTGTCATTTCAGGAATATATTCCACTAGAAAACTTATTTATTTATTTATTTATTTATTTATTTATTTATTTTATTGTAATAATATTTCACAATATTACTGTTTTGAGAGAAACCTTTATCAAAGTAAATTAGAAATACCAGGAACTCTTTATTTGAACACAGTAAATTGCAAGATCATCTTGTGTACTCATTCAGTTTGAAAAGACAACGTCAAAAAGTGTTGGCAACCATATGACAGTAAAATTAATGATTTGTGTTCTTTCACGCCTCTCCTATCTCGTTTATACAACCAGTAAGGCAAAATGAAATACTGTTTATTCTTTCTTTAATATTATATATTAGTATTTGGAGGTGAAAATAGCAACGGTGAGCAAAAGACATCATCTCATGCTCCCAAGCCAAATTATAGTTGAGCAGCTATAGTCTCAGGCAAAAGATATGTCATACATTTTTAATGAGCTGAGAGCCAGCTGAATGTCAGCCAGCCAATTCTGTTACTTCTTTGAATGTGATGGGCAGTCATGGGTTCTGTCACCACTGTTGTAAATCACAGTACAGCAAAGCTATAGAAATGTATACTTAATATTGACAAAATCCTGTGGGAGAACTCTGAACCCTCTCCTAATAAGAAGCCTGTGTCATGTGTTTGTCATTCACAGCTACTCTGAAATTATAAATGATGTAGTCGATATTTAAATATAAAGCCCCCATTAGCAAGCTTCAATGCAGTTACAGTATATCGTAACTAACTGCGATAACACTTTATTTTACAGTGTACTTGTTACATGTTACATTTATTATAGTAATTACTATAAATTGTGCATAATTACATGCGACTCACTCTAAACCACCTCGTCCTAACCCCAACCCTATTGTTAAGAAAGTGTAACTGCTTTAGTTTGACTATAGTATACTATAAGTCATTAATAGCTTGTATAGTTTTAAGCTTACCTAACACTGCAAAGCTTATTGGAATATTTTAAAGTGCTTGCAAATGATTCTTATAAATTTACACTGTTTTTCAGTTGTTGTGGTGTTAATTGTAGTTGGTAACAATCGCAACTTGAGATATATCACAGATAACACACTGCTCAGAAGAGTTATATCACTTTTATTTTAGTTGATAAATCCTGGAGTAGGTCACAAATTCCCAGTTTACACTAGCTGTTTCTTTCTCTTGTTTACCTTTTTTTTTTTTTTTTGCAACTAAGGGAGTTCAATCCCAGCCTTTCAGCTCTCCAAAGGACTATTGTTTCTTCCTTCCTTCGCTCAATGGTCATTCTTCACAGAGATGACAGAAATAAGTAGGCCTATTTTAAAAAGGCAATATAACAATGCTTTGCACCAAGCTGTTTCACACAGATATAAGCGATTAATTGTGTATGATGTCACCAGTCTCTCATTGTGTCTGAAAAAAATAATCTCACAGGTGGGAGAGAGCAGGGGAGATAGCGGTAAGATGAGTTTCTTCAATAAAATGGTTGAAATCAGTTTGATCTCTCTATTAGCCGTTGAAAAGCCTTTGTATAATACAACGGCCAGGTTAGCGGGTAGTTAAATCAATATGATGGAAAATCGGGGATTTGAACTATTATGATTCATGCTGATTCAAACAGCAGCATTTCAATCATTTTAAAGCCAGCTGTTGTGTTGTGAATGTTGAAACACATGACTGTCATATTTAAACTTGCATTGTTGTGTGTCACTGTTCCTTTCTTCAGAAGGCAAATTAAAAAGACGGTGTTGCAACTGAAGTCCTGCATCCACTTTGAGAGAAAAGCAGTTTATATAATGTATGAGAGGGCTCAACAATAAAGATAGCCTGCTGGCCCAGGGAAAGTGTGGGAAAGTTTTGGCCAGCTGACGAAACTGTCTCTTGTAAAAAAAAATAAAATAAAAATAAAAAAAAATAAAAAAGGTAATGTTGAGCCCTCTGTGAATAATGAAACTTACCAAATTTTAAAATTAAATTTATGATTGGGATTATGATATCATAATGATGATATGCTAAATTGAACAAATGCGTTGTAAAAATAAACAATTGTAGGCTATTTGTCCATTATGAAGTCATTAATGCTCATATTCAGATGAATCGAGTCATTTTCCCCTGCCTTATCAAGACAGGCACATTGGTTTCTATGGAATTGGCAGGGATGCTTATACCTCATTGCCTTGGCAACAGTTTATGATGAAGTGAGATTAGGTCAGGGTTTGATAGAAATCATACCAGACTGCTCAAACATTCCAAGACGAGATAAATGCCGAATGCAAATGGTAATTCGGAGAAAACAAACACCAACCAGTGGCAGGGATAACGCATTGATCCATCAAAACCCCACAGCCACTGGATGTATTGTCCATTTGTAGAACATTATTTTATTATTCGGTATGAAAACTGTATTGAAAACTATCATTCAAAAAATTGATTAAAAAAAATAAGCGTTTATGCTGTTACATTTGATTAAATGAATGCCTCCTTGCTGAATAAAAGTATTCTTTTGTTGGTCACACTTCTCAATTGACCAATGGCTAAGCCACGCCCTCAAACGTGATGAGCCAATCACAGTGCGCAGCTAGCCCAATACACTCGGACATTCTCTGCTTCTACTTCCATTGAAATGCATTGGAGTTAGGCAGTTTTCATTTGTTTTTTCTCGTTAATTTAAGTTTAAAATGGTCAAACGGTGTGCATGGGGTACATGCAACTCTGACACTAGGTTCCCGAGAGGCTGGGCGACGGTGTGTATTTTTTTTACCCTTTCCCAAGCACACACACATAAGTGTGTAATTTACTCAAATGCCTTTCCTTTCAAATATTTACAATTAATTTACAAAAGATGTGTACGGCTGATGCTCCTTTGGTTATGAACAGCTTGTGCAAGCATGCGCATGTGTGTGCTCCATGAGCGTGCACACCTCTGGTTGCAGTTTCGCTTTTCGCCAGAGGGGGCGTAGTTCTGCAAAAACTCAGATACTTGCGCTATGCACCTTCAATTCCATGAGCTCATTGTTTATGCATTAATTTTTTTACATCGTTTAAATGAATACCCTTTTTGCTAACTGTGATTATGTACATGTACATTTATGAAATGCTGCAATGCATTCTCACCCCAAGGCGTCACCTTTTTGACCATGCTTCAATATTTGACGTTTTAGGCGCCATTTAGCGTCACTTACACGACGCGATCCTACGGCGTCATCTAACTGACGCTAAAGGAAAGCGTCAGTTAGAGGACGCGGTTAGGTTTAGGTATGGGGTGGGGGTAGGGTACACGCGATCCTAGGGCGTCATCTAACTGACGCTAAAGGGTGCCTAAAGCATCAGATATTGAAGCATGTCCAAATGCTTCCCAAGGCGTCAGTTAAGTGACGCCTTGGGGGTGAGAATGGGCTGGAAATACATAACGTAGACAGTTCTGATAACCGATCAGATCACTCTAAATTGTAATGTGTACTCATGCATTTTCTGTAAAGCCGCTTTGAAATGACGTGTAATTATGAAAAGCGCTATCCAAATAAATATGAATTGAAAATGTAATGCACTAAAAAGTGTTGTGATTTTAGAAATTAAGACAGCAAATAAAATTGCTCTAGACTGCTGATCTGGAGTCAGCTTTTTCCTATTCACTAGTAATTAAGGTTTGAATTTATCATGGGGAATCATGTGGATTTTTCTAGTATTAGCTCACTGGCGTTGACACATTGTGCAGTGGTGCTCATAAGGGCATCTCAAGTTCAATTCCCAGCTTACTTCTTTATCCTCTTCCTCTCTTTCTTCCCATGATTTACTGTCCTGAATGAGAGATGGCAGAAAGCCAAAAATAAAATTAAAATTTGGATTTTAACCTCATCTATGCGATTAATTTTAGCTTTAGTCTTGGAGGCAATAAGTGGCCACTTCAGAATGGTTACAGATATACACAAACAAGCTCACGAAATCTCCTCTAATCCCCAACAAAAACCTCAGAAACAATGAGAGTAAAGGCAGCTTTGTTTTGAACACAATTTGTTCCCATTAATTGGCCGCTCATCTCCTGCCGCTCCCTTCCTGCAAATCCCCAATCCTTCGTCTTAATGAGTTAGACGTGTGACAGTTAGACTGGTGCGGTTCTGAGGCAAGGGAGTAAAAAATGTCCGCAGCATTCAGACCAGCACAATGGAAGCGTGCTGTTAGTGCCATTAGCATTGTTTCAGACGTAGCGAGAGCTGCATGCTAAGAGAACATCTCCAGCGTAGTTAGGGCCGCTGCTGAAAGGATGATCGATTTCTTTGAGCATCCGTTACACTGAACACCCACAATGCATCTGGCCTGTCCGTCAATAAAGTGTTCAGTGAATATAGCCCTATGACAGGCCTTTTGATGGTATATGTCTCAAAAATAATGAGACAATGCATGTAAAAAAATGTTAAGATATTTTCAGTATTTGCGACAGTATATCCATTTTATTATGCCAGTCATAATAAGAGATGGGTTTAAATACAAAAACTTAAGGGCTGTTCACATCAAGGTCAGTTTAGTTTTTTTTTTTTTTTTTTTTTTTTTTTTTTTTTTTATCATGCACTTTCAGTTTTTTTTTCTTTGTTATGGTTATGAACATTCATTAATGTGCACACCTGTCTATAGTTAGTTCATCACCATGTTTATTTAGAAGACATTTATTAACCCACTGATGTATGGATGTAGCCAGACTTCGTCATACTCATATTCTAGTTGAATGTGAGTCTGATACTGCTTCATAGGGCTTTGATTATGGGGTGTGTCTTAACCAAACCAGGAAGAAGAAGAAAAAACAAAACCTGCACTAAATTGGTTAAACCTATAACCAATCAGAGCAAAGCAGTATTATGCACGTTGAGCTATGCACAGTTGTCAACAAAACGTCTCAGGTTACGACTGTAACCTATGTTCCCTGAGAACAGGGAACGAGACAATACGTCGAATGACGCTATGGGGAACGCCTCAGGCGTGACAGGTGTCTGAAATCAAATATCAACTCACAGTAATCAGGTTGACCGGCGACAGCCCGTGCATCATCAGCTTGAATGATGAGCGCGTCAATCTGGATGTATAAGAAGGGCGCCTTGAAACCGTGACAACATCCTATCGTCTGAAGGGACTGTTGCAGGCAGGCCCCGAGGCATGGCAACGAGACGTATTGTCTCGTTCCCTGTTCTCAGGGAACATAGGTTACAGTCGTAACCTGAGACGTTCCCTTTCGAAGGGAACTCAACAATACGTCGAATGACGCTATGGGGAACGAAATACCCACTCCGCCATGCTGAGGGGAGTGCATGCCGAAAGGCAGTGACAACTGTCAGAACCAGTAATTCCAAGGAACACTGAAATCACTCACCCTATGTTACATCGGGCTGTCAGTGACAGCACTCCCTACCGGTCATAGCCCAAGCTAATGAACCAAGAAAAACCAGAACGTAATAACGTGAGTAAATCAGGGCCAGCTCAAAGGCTTTAGGACCACAACTTCAAAATAGAAGGGGTCCCTTCTAGGGAGTGTGGCTAGGGGGCCAAAGGGACCCCCAGCCAGTCACTATTCAGGAGAACACTCCTCCTGAAATGCCCCCAGGCTGGCCTGGTGATCTGTACTAAGACACACAGTCTGGCCATAGCCTGTCCGTCCAAGACAGAGCCTCTGGAAATTGCCTAGAAAAGGCATCCAAAAACTGAAGGCCCGCGAAGCTGGCGGAAACCATCGAGTTTCGGATCACAGAGACGGGATCCTCCGGAGAGTGTGACTCAACCTCGAACCAATGGGAATCGTACACTCAATCCACGAGTTTCCACCCAGTGCTCGCTTTTGAGCACTGAGGAAGTAAGAGAGGGATCAAAATCAGGAAGGTCAAAGAGACCTAAGACCTGATGACCCCATGTGTGGGGAGCTCCGATACATGAGGGCTCATGTCAGGAAGGCCGTACGTTGTGCGGCCTGAAACCCAACGACCACAGCATGTGGAAGCTCATCCTTCAGGAAAGCCAGAGGCTAGAACCTGACAGACCCACAATGTGGGGCTACCTTCGAAAAAGGTCTAATGAGACCTAAAACCACCAGTTGTGGGAGATAGCTCGAACAAGGGAAGTGCCTGTCGTAATGTATTGCGACAAAGACACATCTAGAGTGGGACCCAAAGTGAAGAACCGGAGTCTGAACCACATAAGAAGGGACCGAAGCATACTGCGCGTGACCCTCACCATAAGAAATGGATTTTGAAAAGTGCACAAGACATCTCGTCGGGTGACTTACCACAATAATAGGTGAAGTATGGGTTTGTGTACTTCACTCTGAATTCAGGAAGGCCTGGTGAGGCCTGTAACCCAGCAACCACAATATGTGGGAGCTCATACCCAGGAAGGCCTGTTGAGGCCTGTAACCTGGCGACCACAGTGTGTGGGAGCTCATGACCAGGAAGGCCTGGTAAGGCCTGTAACCTGGCGACCACATTGGGTGGGAGCTCGTACTCAGGAAGGTCAGTGAGACCCAGCCTGGTGACCACAACCTGTGGGAGCTTACTCCACCAAGTGGAAGCTACTTCTTCCAGAAGTTAGCCAGAGAAGGGCGTCCCTGTAGCCAGTGACAGGACGCCACTTAAAGTGGGACCCAAGGGAAGACCGGGGTCTGAGCCACATAAGAAGGGACCGAAGCATACCACGCGTGACCCTTACCATACAAAATGGATTTTAGAAAGTACACAAGACATCCCGTCATGTGATTTACCACAATAATAGGTGAAGTAGGGGTTAGTGTACTTCACTCTGAATTCAGAAAGGCCGAACTTGAGGCCTGTAACCTGGCAGCCACAACAAGTGGGAACCCATAATCAGGAAGGCCTGACAAGGCCTAACACCCGATAGTCCCAATGCATGGGGAGCTCACATTCAGGAAGGCCGCTGAGGCCTGCAGCCTGACATGTGAAGACTCACCACTACAACTTAGCGACCACGAAAAGTGGGGGTTTCACATTCAGGAAGGCCTGGTGAAGCCTGCAACCTGACATGTGACAACTCACAACCAGGAAGGCCAATGAAGCCTGAAGCCTGGTGACCACAGAGTGGGAGCAAAGTGCTCAGGGAAGGTGGTGAGGCTGTAGTCTGGCTACCGCATCATGTGGGAGCCCACATTCAGGAAGGCTGGGTGAGGCCTGTAAACTGACTACCACAGTATGTGGGAACTCATAACCAGGAAGGCCCCTTTGAGGCCTGTAACCTAGCAACCACCATGTGTGGGAGCTCATCACCAGGAAGGCCTGGTGAGGCCTATAACCTGACCACCACAGTATGTGGGAACTCATAACCAGGAAGGCCCCTTTGAGGCCTGTAACCTAGCGACCACAATGTGTGGGAGCTCATAACCAGGAAGGCCTGGTGAGGCCTGTAACCTGTCGACCACAGTATGTGGGAGCTCATAAACAGGAAGGCCTGGTGAGGCCTGTAACCTGGCGACCACAATGTGTGGGAGCTCATAACCAGGAAGGCCTGGTGAGGCCTTTAACCTGGCGACCACAGTACGTGAGAGCTCGTATCCTGGTGACCACAGTATGTGGGAGCTCATAACCAGGAAGGCCTGGTGAAGCCTGTAACCCAGCGACCACAGCATGTGGGAGCTCATAACCAGGAAGGCCTGGTGAGGCCTGTAACCTGGCGACCACAATAAGTGGGAGCTCATAACCAGGAAGGCCTGGTGAGGCCTGTAACCCGGCAACCACAGTATGTGGGAACTATAACCAGGAAGGCCCCTTTGAGGCCTGTAACGTAGCGACCACAATGTGTGGGAGCTCATAACCAGGAAGGCCTAGTGAGGCCTGTAACCTGGCGACCACAGTATGTGGGAGCTCATAACCAGGAAGGCCTGGTGAGGCCTGTAACCTGGCGACCACAGTATGTGGGAGCTCATAACCAGGAAGGCCTGGTGAGGCCTGTAACCTGGCGACCACAGTATGTGGGAGCTCATAACCAGGAAGGCCTGGTGAGGCCTGTAACCTGGCGACCACAATGTGTGGGAGCTCATAACCAGGAAGGCCTGGTGAGGCCTTTAACCTGGCGACCACAGTATGTGGGAGCTCATAACCAGGAAGGCCTGGTGAAGCCTGTAACCAGCGACCACAGCATGTGGGAGCTCATAACCAGGAAGGCCTGGTGAGGCCTGTAACCCGGTGACCACAATCAGTGGGAGCTCATAACCAGGAAGGCCTGGTGAGGCCTGTAACCTGGCAACCACAGTATGTGGGAGCTCCCACAGATGTCTCTCCGTGGCCACCATAGCACCGACAGAACAGCAGATTGCTTGGTGGCCCGGAGTCCCGCAACAGATCGGTCTGGTAGGCCTGAGGACCACAAGGGCGTGCAGAACCGCACCTGCCTGACCTGCTGCCGTGTACGCTCTGTCATTCAAGCATGAAGATGTCTTGAGCAGCTTGGATGACAGGGTCAGAGCTCTTAGTGAAGAGGACCAACCAGAGACGAGATAGTTAGCCAACGTCTCGTCCACTGGCGGCCTCGACACTTATCCGTTCTCCACGGCTCCCTCCACAGCAGCGAAACTAGCCCGCTGATGCAGATAGAGACGTGAGGAGAACGGATTCTTCCATACCCTCTCAATCCCAGCGTGGAGATCGGAAACGAATGGAAGGCTCATCCGGGCTGGTGGCTTATGGGTGGGGAGGAACCAGCCATCCAAAATACCATGAGCGGGTTCCTCCCAGACGCGCCTCCACTGCAACAGCAATCTATCTGAGGCGCGCCCCATAATGTCAACCAGCTCAGCGTACACTGGGCAGGAGGGCTGAAATGATTCGGTCTCAACCAAACTGACATCCTTTTCTATATATATATATATATATATATATATATTACAGCCAACTCCTGCCCTGCCCAAAGAGAACAGTTACAGATTCACCAAAGAGAGAGAGCGCTCATTTTCTCTCTTCTTAGATGTTCAACATTAATCTGTAACTCACCCTCGTCAGCTGGTAGATCATCCGCGAGGTTAACGCCCCTCTCCCGATAATCTGCCAGCTCCATCTGAAAGCTCCACGAGCTCAACCGCCACTGAGCCTCAGCCCGAGCGGGAACCGGAACCGCGGGGTTCAGATGCCGCGCCCACTTCCCTCGAGAAGTGGGTCAGACGAGAGCAGAGAGTTCTGAAAGAAAAACTCTCAGTTCGCGCAAAAAACTCCCTCGAGAGCTTCCCGCGAATGCTCTTCTCTCAGGCAGAACACGCACAGATCGTGTGAATCCTCCGGTGTCAAATATCTGGACACAAGTCGGCACACTCGCGCAAAGTGTTTCTCCACGTCTCTGCGCGCTTAATCGTTGATACTATCAAACAGACAAACAGTCCCTGAAGACGAAAAGATGTTGTCACGGTTTCAAGGCGCCCTTCTTATACATCCAGATTGACGCGCTCATCATTCAAGCTGATGATGCACGGGCTGTCGCCGGTCAACCTGATTACTGTGAGTTGATATTTGATTTCAGACACCTGTCACGCCTGAGGCGTTCCCCATAGCGTCATTCGACGTATTGTTGAGTTCCCTTCGAAAGGGAACTCAACTGCACACACGTTGGAAGTAGTAGTTAAATAATTAGTGTTGCTTCTTTTACTCGGTCCTCCATGAGCATGATCAAAAGAGAAACCACAACGATCGCAGGGTTTTCTTTGAGTCTTCTTAGCGACCATCGGAGCCAGTTGATCAATTTTTTGCCGAATCTCGTTGGAAGGACGGCAAACATCTTTCTGATCAACAAATTCCTTGATTGCAGTTCTCTGTTCGTCTTTTAAAAATTAATGCATTGTCGATTTCTTTTGCAACAGGCACGATAGCGGAATCTGTACATCTCAATGCTCCAGCTGCAGTCAGCTTTGAGGGAAACCAGTTCAACCCAACGCTCTTTTATAACGTGATGATTACGTAACTGCATATCATCTGTCCATCATCGTATAAAAGCCCGCCCGACGATTTCTGGACCGGTCATCATTACTCCTCAATGGATCCAGTTTAGACCGAACTTCCCGATCAAAAAATGTTGTGGGCAGGGTTCGGGCTGGTATCCAGGCCAAGGTGGATGTGCTTTTAGAGCTTCAAAAACTCTGCCACTATTCAGTGCTATTACAAAGCTGGGAAGAGACATAATATTATTTAATATAACTTAGATTGTGTTCGGCTAAAAGAAGCCATGCACAAGCCATTGTGTTCGGCTAAAAGAAGCCATATATAAGTCATACACACCTATTATGACTTGAAGGTGAATAAATTATGGGATCATTTTCATTTGATTCTTTTAAGGGAAGGCCAACCAAATCTGAAAAAAAAAAGTATTGTCCCCTAACACTATTGCAGGTTTTAATGCATATGATTCTGATTTTCATCAAATTTCCTTTTCTTAATAGTACTTACCTGCTAGTATATACGCTGATGTAGGCTCTAGGCTTTAAATCCTGATGTACTCTTTACATCATTGGAAGAATGACATCTACGCTAATATTAGTTTCTCTAATATTAGTCTGCCGGTTCCAGCCCGTATCCAAATCTGAAGGACCTGTGCCTGGACACGACGACAACGCAGTCCTGAAGTGATCTAACTAATCTCTCCCCTGTGAAGGTCTCCTTCCCTTTCCTTTACCTATGTACAGATAAAACATTGACAAATAAATTCTGTATTATGAATTCCTGAGGCCAGGCAGGCAGTTTATTGAGGTCATTTTTATATAGAATGACTACACGTCTGCGCACATATATTAAAAAGCGCATATCTATAGTCTAAACACGTAATAAGCTTGTGCATGCCATCTGCGTTCTCACAGATTCGCGTTTTTGTTTGCACGGAGGTGATAACTTTTTTCAAAATTATTCACCTTGGAACCTGTTTCAGGGTTTGCATTCTCGAGCGACCAGGCACTGTTTTTTTTTTGCAAATGAGCAGGTCAGAGGGAATTAAGGAGGGGTTTTCTGTTAGAATAGTGTGTGTCATGTAAGCGGCCCCTAGGTTAATAACTGATGATCTTCGCAACGGAAGTGAATCAATCTAAAATTTTCCCTTTCAGTCGATATCGTCGACGGTCAACTGAATGGGGATCGTGTCAGAGAGCCTATGTTTTTCGAGTACTTTTGAACGAGCCAATGTAATTATCGTGCGTGATTCGCATCATTCGATATAAATACGGAAGTGGATGCACGCTCTAGTTGCCTTTCGCTTTGGAGCCGCTCGTATTGATGTCTCTGTAGAGTGCTGTTGATTTCAACGAGCGAGTGTGTAGGTGTTCTTTTGGAAAGACTCTCCCAGTACTGGTGATTTCTACAGTGCAGTGCAGTGGTGGTCATGAGCTTTGAGCTCTCAACTGCTGTTTTAACAGCAAATAAGATTGTTAGTGTGTCTGACAGCTGGTTGATGGCGAAAAAGTGAGTGCTTTAATGTTTTTCAGTTCTCAGAATTCAGTGTTGACGCGGTCATTCCTGCTCTGGCACTGGTGACGGGTCCCATTTTTGAAAGAGCAACACGGGTAGGGTAGGGCTCTGTCCCCCTCTAAGAGTCAAGAGAGTTGTATCACGTGTTTGGGCTTAAAGCACGCTGAGGCAGCTCTTGAGGATAAGTCATGGTCCCATTGTGGGTATATGACCATCTCGGTTCTAAGGTCAAGACTTGCTTTCGTTCACGAGAGTGAAAAAAGAGACGCCTTTCCAAATGTTCCGTCCCCTAGATGGCCTGCAGCGTTTGACCCGAAGGACAGTACTTGAGAGATCTTTATCCTTCTGCTCCACAGATCATTCTGTGTTCTTGTGTTTGAAGGTGCAAAGTATCAGCACAAGGTCCTACCCTTCGAGTGCTCCATAGCTAGTTGGTCAGGTCAGGGTTCAGGCCAACTGGGAGAGAGTATTCTCACCTACTGGCTGAGTATCTCTGTTTCAGTTTGGAGACAGACTCGGTCCAACACGTCTCTTCAAGAAGAGTGTGTTCAGCTGGTGTTATTAAAATGAGAAAGGGTCCCACTGAAAGAACTTTCAGAGGCTCCTGGGGCATATGGCAGACACAGCCACCTGGCTTTCTCCATATGAAGACCGCTTCAGCACTACCTTAATGATCGAGTCCTGAGGTAACCGTGGCAAAGCGGCACACCCTGTGTGACAACAAGGTCACCCCGTCCGGCCACCAAAACCTCAGCCTGTGATCAGACCTTTCATTCTCCCGGCCAATCTGCTCCTAGAACAAGGTCCATCATCACCATCTGAGGGGCCATGTACAAAGGTCATTCTTTAAGGGAGGCCTGGGACGACCTCCGATTGCAATCTCTGTTACTTTAATTTCCTATTATCACTGTAAAGCTGGTTTGAAACAATCTATATTGTTAAAAGCCCTATATAAATGAAAGTGACTTGACTCTGCCATGGTCGTATTTTCCCCCATTTAAATCACACAAATCATTTTATGAGGCCCTTTCAACCCGATCTCACGACCAAGTCGTACGAATTCGACGAATGATTAAAAAGTGGCTAATTCGTAACAATTCATACGACCTCACTCGTACGAATTAATACGATTTTGCTAAATCGTACATATTTTACGAATTGGCCAATTCGTATGAATTCATACGAATGACCTACCCCTTACCCCGCCCCTAAACTTAACCATCACGTGGGTTAAGACAAATCGTACGAATTAGTACGAGTGAGGTCGTACGAATTAGTACGAATTAGCCACTTTTTAATCATGCGTCGAATTCGTACGAATTGGTCGTGAGATAGTGTTGGCCCTTTTGGTAAGAACGAACAGACATTTGCTTTTTATTTCTGTCGACTTGATAAACACGTCTCCCTGATAAGTGAAAAGTTATTAGACGGAGGTAAGATGTTGTGAAGAGCCATCATCGTGATGATGGATTCAGAGATGAGGACATGATTGCAAGAAGTCAATGAAAAGCTGTAATTGCAAAATGCTGTGACTAATTAAAAGAAAAGGAGCAATGTTTTCCCTCTGCGCACTTGTTGCCTGATTGTGATTGTGTAGAGTGTCACTATATTGTCTATAGTGTCAAAAACTGCATTCATGGAAATCTCAAAGCTGTCAATGGATTGTACAGAGCTCATCACATTTGCCCAAAGATTTATTTTTCTTTTCTTTCATTTGATATTTGTAATGCTTTAACACGCGTATATTTTATTTGGCCATTTGTTGAGCAAATGTTGTGGCCTTTCTACCACTTCAAATACCCCAGAATCTACATAAACACTTTAATATTGTCATGTATATGATATATTTTGCAAGGGACAGTCAGTGCTCATGAATCAACAGTCAAAGACTGTAAATAAGCCAGTTAGCTCAGCAGGCTAATCTGTTGATCAATTGAATGCTCCTTGCAGAATAAAAATATAAATGTCTTAAAAAAATTTTTTAATGTCTTCACAGTCTCATCCCAAGACGTCATACAACTGACGCTTTTGACCATACGTCAACATCTGCCGTTTTAGGGTACCCTTAAACATCGGTTAGATGATGATCCCGGTGCGTCATCCAACTGACGCTTTACCTTTAACGTCAGTTTTGTGAAAAAAAAAAAAATGTCAGTGAAAAAAGGTCATAAAACCATACTGATTATTTCTTCACAATACTTTTGAAAATTGTATCACATTGTCTAGAGTATTATTAGGTGCTATCAGGCCATATCATTATAAGGAGCCTTGCACAAAGAATGACATTTTAAAAAGAACGGATTTTAGATTGTTTGGATTTATTTACAACACAACATAATCCAAAGATACACAACAAAGGACAAATCTAAAGACATAGGCTTGAACAGTCACACTTTGTGCTATTCCTGAAACATAGTACATACCTGTCATTTCCAAGGTGTTTGATTTTTCACTTAACTATGTTCATGTACAGAGTAGTCAGCAGGACTAATCAGTGGCATCTGGTACCTGTAAAAAATAAACACATGTGAACATACTGATATCAAGAAAAACTATATGGATGCACAATTTTGGGAATACATTTTTGATTTTTCTGGTTACAGTTATTAAATATATATGAACACCAATGCCTATAGGGCTGCATAAAATAATAACAGATACATAGCAGGCAGCCTATATATCATTAAAAAGGAACACTTCAGTAACACTACACTAGAAAGAAAAAAAAAATGGATTATCACAGTGCTACTTCAAAGGTTTCCATTCAATATGAAATGAGATTAGAGAAAAACCCATGCCTAATGTTTGTCGTGTTTTGATTTTCAAACACAGCGCGGGTGACTCATACTCACAGCGCGTGCAGAGGACATTTACTGAACCAATCGATCGATATTATACATATCTACGTTTCAGCAGATATCCTTAAACGATCACAGTCTGGCCGCGCTCTAACAGTTTGTTGAGAGAGAGCGAGCAATGTCTGGCTGTGGCGAGACTTGAACACCACCGTTTTCATAGGAGGGCTAGGAAGACTTTGAGGCCTCGGGCTTTATTCAATTCAATTCAATTGAAACTTATTTGTATAACACATTTCACAACACATATTGTTTTAAAGCAGCTTTGCAGAAAGTGCTATGCAGAAAAGTATGGAAAAATACATTTGGTTAATCATGTAATATTTAGGGCAAAACATATCGCCGGCGTTGAGTCGTCTCTTCACAGGCGTTGGGTCGTCTCTTCACAGGCGTTGAGTCGTCTCTTCACAGGCGTTGGAACATCTGAAGTCTCTGTGTGAGGCTGGATACAGACTGAAGCTGATGAACGCCATTTTTCTTTGAGATAAAAAAACTCTCTGCAACCCAACCATACGCACCAACCCATTTGACTAAGGCTGTTGAGCCCCACTGTCGCGGTAATGCGTTTCAGTGGCAACGGTTCCGTAAGGCATATCATCTACCGCAAAACACAATATCTGCCCAACCACCCGTCATTCACGCAATACACACAGGAACGCAATGACTGTAAATACTATGCAACTTATACAAGTAAACTATAGACTCTTCAAGTTTTATAGTATTAAATGCATTCGATCTGATTCAACGGAGAAATAAAAGGTAAGCATTATGTGAATGCTTGGCTAAAGAGATGCATCTTTAAACTAGTTTTAAACTGGGACAGCGAGTCAGAGCCTCGAACCATATCGGGAAGGCTATTCCAGAGTTTTGGAGCTAAATGCGAGAACGCCCTCCCTCCTTTGGCTCCTTTGGACTTCGCTTCGCTTCGCTGAAGAGATGAAAAATGGGATTATATAAGCCCATTGGGCTATATTTATAGCCCCAGGCCACGCCTGCTTTGGCGGGACGTGACGTAGTGGGCACGAAGCGCACCCATTGGATCTGGCTTCACCAAGGGCCTCTCTCGATAGGCTGCAGCCGTTGCCGCAGGACAGCCAATAGGCACACAAGCCATCTTGCCTATGTGTGCATGCTGCTGCAATGCGTTTTACATTGATTCAAAATTAAGGATAATTTTTGGCTTCAACATCTTGTGGAAAAGAGGTTTTCCCCGTGCGTAAGAGAACAATTAGTCTAAAAAAAAAAAGTAGGGAGATAAAAATGAAATTTGTATAACAAATATTTCCATGGTGGAAAAAAAAAAAATCAACATTTTGACCAGTGTGGCAAACACAATGACATAAACACTTTTTTTTTTTAATTTTGGTGCCATAATAACTGGGGTTGAAGCATAATTTAAAGGTTTTGGGTGAGTAACATTTGCAGGCATGGAGTTGTGAAAATTGCACTTATAGTTTAAATAATGTTAAGGCTGTTTCAAAGAAATTTTGCCAATGTGATTTAATGTGAGATGTGAGAAAAACTGTAATTTAAATAACGTCCCTCAAACTCCTACAATATGTACAATATGCAGGCTTTAGTTATCTGCAAACAAATGCTATAAAAGAAAAGGACAATCCCAATTCAGTATGCAAATATTGTAAGGATGGCATAGCTTTCATGTCAATAAATTAGAACTAAGCAAAGCTTAAAGCCTTATATCTATTATATCAATGAAAGTAGAACATTTTACCCTGCAGAAAAGTAAATGAAATTTGACCCCACGCCACAGTAAATCATCCTCTATCCGGAAATGGCCAAGATCCAACAGCACTTTGTTAAGCCATGACCACGTGTAGTGTTTTATTGATCTGTCTTACCACTTCCTCAATAATCCATTTGCATAAAGAGTGTTTCTGGTTGACATAAATCATGAAAACAACTCACAGCATGGATGAGCTCTGCTGACAAGAACACTGTTGTTCTTAGCAAACCCAGGACATTAATGGGTATGAGTACATATCTCATGAGATGCTGTAACTTAGCAAAGCACATCTCACAACCATATGGTTTTTAAAGGGTCAGTTTTTGAAGTGAACAAACTAGAAACTGGGTCACATGGCAAGAAAGACAGTCAAAGTAGATGTTACACATTTAGCCTGTATTTCAGTGATCTCTGCACATTAAAGTGGCATACAGATTTTTTTTTTTTTCTGTAAAAAAATTACACACTTCCCCTTCAACATAAATTACAGCTAGTATAGAGTTTCTCCCTTCACATCCTCCTGGGAAGTCCATACTTCCTGCATTCAAGTTTTAAAGTTTGGTGACTTTGCTGTGTAATTCTTTCTCTATCTAACTCTATCTCTAAAAAATGTGCAGTTTTACAAAACTTTTATGATCATTGCCATTTTACCCCTCACAGCTATACATTTAGGTTTCAATAAGCCTTCCAAGTGTAGTCGTTAATATCATAATTACAAATTCCATGCACATGAATGACCAAGCTTAGACATATTGTGGAACAATTATTTGTTAGATACAAGGCCTACATAAATCATTCACATTGCATAAATGTGATGCAGATGCATTTCTCTCGGGTAAAAGCTTTATTATCATTCCAACATGATTTGAAGGCAGCATATGACTCCATACATTTGCGATGCATATAAGGAAAGACGGAAAGAAGTCTATTTTTATTTTTAATTTTTATTATTATTTAAAAATGTCATTATAACATTTTATTTTTGGCTTTGTCCTAGCTGCTATAGGAAGCTTAAGACTCTGGGGATGGGTAAGACACAATTCAAAATGCTGACAGCAGGTTTTGCTCTCCCTGACTGGAGTATTTCCCGTTGGATTAAGAAAAGTTGCCAGATACTTGGTTAAATTTGGGCTGCTGATTGCAGGAAGTGATTGGTATCTCACCCTTGGGTAACTAGTGCTTGTGTCTGCTTGAGCAGGAGGACTATGAAGCCAAATAGGGAAATCGTGATTCGCCACACTCGCGGTTTTGCCCTTTCCGGCCAGCATATAGCATCAATAATAACACCTTATTTCTGTCATGTCAAAACATGAAAGTGTGTTTGGAAGAGATTGATGACTGTCATTAATCAATGTCTGGAAATGTACGTGGCCGACTGTAGGGGGAATAAATACTATGCACTAACTCATACACACATTCACATATTGCACTGCCTCTTTTAGATTGACTGATGCCCCAAAGATAGACGCAATCTTTGTTGGGAATCTCTAGTCTGAGGTTCTTGGCAAACAGTTTACATTAATCAAATTCTGCTCTCACTTGCTACTTCTAAAAGGCATTTTAATACGAATAATTTCAGACTGCCACAAGTCAGTTTCTAAAGTTCCCCCAAATATTTATATGACAGTTTTTACTACATAGATTTGTGTTCTACTATTAAAAAAGACTCTCTTCCACATATGTGTCTTTTCAAATGGATAATGTTTTTGTCAGTAATTATAATAGCACAAACCTCCCTTCATTTTAATACGGACTTCAATGAAAAGAATGATGACTTGCAGTTCAGTAACTGAGTGAAATGTTGATTAAACTCTTTAATAGATTCAGTTTTCTTAGGTCTAGACTGAGTCTGGATCTTTTTTTAACTATTAAAGGAATAGCCGCAAAAAAAAAAAAAAAAAAAAAAAAGAGCACAGAAACCAGGTTGCACCATAGCGTCGTTTTGATTCACTAAAACCCTAATCTACTTAGAATCTTTTGTTCAGGAATCAACTACACTGGTTCTCTATGTGCTTTTGAATTGGATTCACTAAAAATAATCAGCTCATATGATTCAAATTTGTTTGTTGCCAAAAGCACTTTTAATACTCATTGTTTCAAAGCAACTTTAAAAGAAGTCATACTGTTATGTCTATAATTCCTTATTGCTTTACCATATAGCATGCCAGTGCAAAAGCCATTAGTTTGTGACTCAGGTTGCACTGGTCGCGCCAAATGTTTTTGATTCACTAAAACAGCTTGTAAGAGTAATTTGTTCAGTTATTAAATTTGATTCCCTTGCTCACAAGAGTGTTTCATTCGAAAGTCAACTTACACGTATGTTTGCTACAGTATGGATGTGTCTCAATTACCTCCCCAGTTTAGCAGTTTTTTATGTCAGCCATTTTAAAGGCTGTCTCAATAGCAAAATCCTTCCAGTGCACTGAAATGTTCACTCCCTAAAAAAAAAAATGTACCGTGAAAAACAAGGAGCATCGATGCTCAATGTGTTTAAATTTAATTTAAAAAGAAATGTAAGAAAAAATTCAGTTTGCTTTTGTTAATAAATACAGTAGTGACAGACTGATCACCATAAGGGTCCCAAATGTGTAGTGAGCCAGGGTCCTTCTTACCATCCAAAATGAGTGTACACAATATACTGATTCAAAGGTAGCTAGGGCGCTGATTGAGACGCACCTCTAGGCTATAATTTACTACACACAGATCACTGGTGCACTGTATGTTTTTAATTCACCAAAAAGAACCATTGTGAAATCAGACAGCATGGGCCTTGCTCTATGCTTTTCATTCACTGAAAGGAACTATCATAATAGTAATTTGTTCAGAAATTAGAATAAGCCACTCTCTTTGTATTGTAGTAATGTTGTTTTCTCATGGATCATGCATCACATTAAATACAGACAGCAAACTTACATTTATGATTTCTTGTTTAGTGGCGCTGGAGATTCAGGGAAGCGCCCCTGCTGAAAAGCTGTGCACGGATCACTGCTACTGTACATGGTCTAAAGTAAGTGGACACCACTGTTTTTTAGTCAGTGAAACAATATTTATTACATTGGGATAGCAGAGGGTTTGCAGTATTTTTCCATCACTTCATACTGCCTCTCTTTCCTTTTAAAAAATATGGAAATGATCAGTCTTTCTTGACTAAGGGTTGTGAAGCATCCCTACACCATTGGTCTGTATGCATGAGATAAGATAACTACAGTATGCGAATACAGGCATGAGGATGAAAGGTCACCCTTGCCAGAGCCCAAAAACAAGGCCCAAAGAGATGAAGGTCACCCAGATCGAAATGACGATTCTTTTCACAAGTTGACATCTGAATTAATTTAATTGGCCGAATTCAGTCGGCATCCATTTGTTATCACTGCTGAACAAAGAGTAGAACCAAATTCAAAAGACCCTAAAAAGGAACAAAATCAAAACATCAAACGTTGCGTTTGATGTTTTAAAAGACTTAAATGGGGGGGGCTCCGACTGGCAAAATAAATCTGTGCCTTTGGATATCAGCACTGATGTGTTTACAGAATATTTTAACATTAAAAATTGGTCACATTTTTTGAACATGGCTCTGCTATTTTGACATTTACAGACCTTTAAAAGGGCCTTTCGAAAAGTACATCAAACCCAGTGCCTTATTCAAATCCAAATAATGGCACTTTCTTTTTTACTCTGTCATAGTCAAGCTGTCTTTGCCCAACAGTTTCACAAACCTCTCCACCACTCTCCCATTTTCTGCATCTTTATATGACCAGACGAGGCAGCCATCAATCAGGGTCGAGCTTCTACTCCAAAACATAAAGGATAGTAAACAATTAACAGCAGCAGTCGATGACCTGTGAAAGGTTGAACACAGCAAGGTTTCAGAGGAGAACAGGAAAGGTGCTGGGCCTGTAGCACTGCCCCTGGCATGTCATTGCAATCTTTAGCACAAACTGGCCATAAACCAGACAGTCTGACCTCTATTACAGATTGTCCTCTGCTCACAGAACTCTGGAAGCTGGTGTATTTAAAAAAAAAAAAAAGATTATTTCAGAGTAACACTTTTGTGGTTGAATGTGGTTTGTCAAATGTGTTTTTTTAAGCTGTTATCATGTAAAACCCCATCATTTAAATAAATAATTCAACCCCCCAAAAAAAGTCATTATTTACTCACTGCTGCTCACTCATGTTGTTCCAAATCCATATTCCCTTAAAGACATCAGGATATTTGTTTAGTTGATGACAAACCACTTTGTCTATATACAAGAAATTTAGGGAATAGTGACTGAGGGTTTAGGAGGCCATTTTAGTTTCAGCATTGATAGTATGGCTGAATCTGAAATTGCCTCCTAAACCCTCAGTCACTATTCCCTAAATTAGTTAGTCCACTATGCAGTACACTTTAAGGAGTTAATGAAAACGAGTGAGCGAATTCAGATAGCCATTGAGCACACATCGGCTGTGTTATTGCGAAGCAATGTGGGATTAATTGAGTGTACACAATAATGCCCTAATGAGTAAACAAAAAGCACTTGGATGACCTACATCTTCCAGCGATATTCTGAAGTGTGCATACGATGGACCAACCCGATCTCATGGGAATTCGTACGAATTTTACGAGGTGGCTAATTCGTAACAATTCGTACGACCTCACTCGTACGAATTAGTACGATTTTGCTAAATCGTACATATTTTACGAATTAGCCAATTCGTATGAATTCGTACGAATGACCTACCCCTGACCCCGCCCCTAAACATAACCGTCACGTGGGTTTAGACAAATCGTACAAATTCGTACGAGTGAGGTCGTATGAATTAGTACGAATTAGCCACTTTTGAATCACTTGTACGAATTCGTACGAATTGGTCGTGAGATAGCGTAGGATGGACACTTTATTATTCCATGAGGCAACGGGAGAGGATTTGTGAATGGTGGGGACGCGCCGCAACTGACACTGGTTGGTCATGGGATAAGGGCAACATGGCGAAGAGTACGGATTACATTCATACCGCACATTCATATTATATAGAATTCATTTTTTTAACTGTCTTGAAGTGATTACTTATTCAAAAGAAGTACCTTCTCAAGAGAGTATGTGATTTCAGACACAGTCCGAAATGTCAATGCCATAAAGTGCTGTTTTTGACCTTGAGCTGAAAAAAAAGAAAAAATAGCTGGAAATATGATCGAAAATTTAACAGACTGGGAAAAAAAATATATATTGTGGACTTTAAATGATCAAGTTGTAATCAAATTTAAAAGAAAAACAAATCTGAAACTGAAAAGGGTTTGGTAAACCTGAACCTGAACCTTAAGTTGAACCTTTCTGAACATTGTTTGTGGTTGTTTTGGAGCTGGATCAGACAGGTCACATTTCAGAAATCAAGGCTGTATTATGCCTTGCTGTTTTGACAGCCATATTGTTTTGAAACAATTATGGCGCTTTTCCACTGCTGGTACGGCTCGGTACGGCTCAGTACGGTTCAGCTCGGCACGGCACGGTTCGGCTCGCTTCGCTTTTCCACTGCGAGGTATGACTCGGCTCGACACAGTTCGGTTCGCTTTTGCTTGGTTGCTTTTCCACTGCAGTTAGTACCACTTTAAAGGTTCTCTAAGCGATGCTGGGCCAAAACATTTTTTGTCACATACATCAAACGTCTCCTCACTATTGGCTAGCTGCCTGTCCCCTAAACACACTGTAAAAAAATGCGGTCTCTGTAGACACCACAGGCTCCACAAACGGCAACAAAAACAATCATGTCTTACTGGGACCACGAAAACTAACAAACAGTGTTCCAGCCAATCACTGGCAAGAAGTATTTGAGGGTGGGTCTGGGGGGTTAGTGCGCGTGCACATGAAGGGTGTGTGTGTGTGTGTGTGAAGGAGAGCAGCGAAGCATCAGAGGGAAGTTTGAAAATTACAGACACACGACCAAAGAGACGTCGTTCTGAGGAACAAATTAAAAAGAAGAAGGAGTCGGATAAAGAATGTGCGAAGTTCCGAATTTACATCGGTAGCAAAGCTTTTTAACGATGGCGAGAACTCCGCCGGCAGAAGGGCTTCCAGTCCGACGTCAGGTTGCTCTGTTTTTGCTTGACAGGTGGGTAACGTTAAATTGTTTTTTTTTCTTCTAAATTGACGCTTATGTTCGCCAAACTCACACAAGGATATAATTAGCTAGAACTATGCACGTTCACAATTATTTCGTGAAGCACGGAAGGAAGGGGGAGGAGACGAGATGCTGAGGAGGGAGGGTCTAGCTCCGATTTGTTTGAAAATATTCGAACGTCAACACCCAGGATCGCTTTGAGAACCTTTAAAGTGAGTGGGATTATAGACTGATCGATAACAGCTGTGGCTGTTACTGGCTATTTAAATCTAGCGGGTTTGGTTTCTCGTGTCGATGTCGATTGGTCACAAATACAATGACGCTGGTACTGACGATTCTGTCTGACCAATCAGTGATCTGCAGTGTTTCACGTCACATATGGTATGCCTGGAACCTCAACAGACAAGGTACCATTTAAAGCGAGCCGTAACGTACTGTACCATGCAGTGGAAAAGTGCCACAAGTGAGCCGTACCGAGCCGAGCCGTACCGTACAATGCAGTGGAAAAGCACCAAAGCGTGCCGTACCGAACTGAAATGAACCGTAGTACCGTACCATGCAGTGGAAAAGCGGCATTAGAAAATGTGATGGGTTCACACCAAATGGGAGTTGTTTCTGCACCGAATATGTCTAAAAGTCTTGAATCAGTGTTGAAATAAGTTTAAAAATGTAAAATTCAGACTGATTCACACAATCCAAGCGTAATGTAAATTGTAGCTGTCGTTTTCCCATTGCTTTAAATGTTTCACAAGTGCATGTCCTCAGTATGCTGTTTCAAGCACTTTGAAATAATGAATCATTGTATGAAGTCGATTGTTCAAATAATTCAAAGATTCATAAAGCTTGTTTTGTTACAATATAATGTGTCAAAGATTAATGTTTGAAATAGCTAGTCTGACATGTGTAATGGATTTTTTCCCTGAACCTGACTACTCTACAATAATACTCACTCTAGTTTGCCAAGTCTTATACTTTTACCAGCGCATCTACACATCGACGTCCACTGAGTCAATAAACCTACCCTATACCCTAGCGCATCTCCAGTCGACGTCCGCCGGGTGCTAATAATTTTAACTAACTTGTTCTTGCTGTGCAGCTTAAATAACAGACAGACTGCAGCAAATGTCCTTTCAATGCTTTTAATTACGGCCAGGAGAGTTCTCAAGCAATACTCAGAGAACTTCCCAAGTAAAAACAAGACCGGTGGATCTCAGACAAATTCCATTGAGAATCCCCCCGAAAACACTGATACAACAGTTTTTATACAATATGGAGGTATGCCATAATGACATTAATTTCATTGGTTCTTCATAGGTAGACTGTTTTGTTACTGGGTAGAGGAAACTTTGTTTTAATGTTTCTAACTTAGTCATCTGTGTTATTTATACACACAGTCAGGTGTTTGACACTCATACATTCATCTGAAGTACAGAATGTCTTAGTACATTGTCTCAGATATTCAGCTGGTTAAATGAGGTCAAATGTTAAAACATGGTTAGCTTAATATTCAGTTTAAAATTTTCCACCACACATGTTCTTGAAGTTTTTACTGTAACGCACTTTCTAATTTTGGATATAACACATGATATATAAATCATATGGAGTATTTTTTTTTTCTTTTTTTTTTTCAGGTGCTGAACCTACATGGCTGTTGTATGGAAAAGAGCTGCGTGGAGATTTTTTTAAATTGTGTTTGAAAATCGAAACAGGATAGAGTCTTAGAATTACATGAGGGTAAGTAAATTACTATAGAATTTATAACATTTTTGGTGAACTATTAAACATTCCACCCACAGGAGGTAGATTTCTAAATCTCAGACGAAGTTGCAGCATGCAAACGTTTTTCCAATGTCCAAATCCTCTAAAACCAGTTTTACCACAGATCATAACCTTGGTACTCTCTTTGAATTTCCATCAATAAGACTGACATTATTCGTTAGCAACGCTTACAGCTATGCCGCCTACCCTCTCACCGCACCTCCCCATGGCTGTTCCTCATTTCTCCTCTAATTGATGAGGTTTCAGGCTGATTTTCCTCCTGCTGTGAGCTTATGGGACCTCTGGCCCTTTAAACTCTCTGTGAATGTGGTGAAAAGACATTGCTGGGCAAAAATTAAGAGCATTAGCAATGGTAGAGAGAGCTAGGCCTTGACCCTCAGCAACAGATGGACAGAGTGAGACATTTTTAGCTTCACCAGTCTATGCAAAGAAATTAGTTTGGGTCTCTGGAATCATCTTGCTGACACCCCCAATTTAGTAAATCCTTCTTAAGTACATTAATGCCTTGTATTAAAGATGGCAACATCTGGCTGTGTGTTAATTACACATCACAGGGATCAAAAGATCCTCTGGCTGATGGACATGGCAGTTGAGTAGCACTGGATCACGTTATCCAGGAACATGTGGAGATTCGTAAAGGAGATCGCTGGACAACAGCTCACATGCCCTATTAAAGCAAATTATCATTATGTTGGTATGAAAGAAGAACAAATCCATTTTCAGAATAAAGGGCTGCCATGCTTGTGTCTAAAGCTGTGCACTGTTATCTTCAAAACGACACATGCTGGAGGCTCAAACTTTGCTGAAAAACAAATGGAAAAAGATAAATACGAATCCTCAGACATTAATTATGAAGTAATCGTGACTTAAGATAATAAAGAAAGTTATCTGTGTCCAGTTTGTACTTACAAAATGTCTAGCTGTGAAGTTTTCCTCTGGTTAAACTCTTATTTTTGCAGTCTGTTGCAGTCGTAACTACTTTTGAGTGCTGCTTCTTTTTATAATGAACATACCATAGGAATACAGTCTGTGGATATCCACTATAGTTAACACAGTCTCATCCCAAAAAGTCATATACAGTAACTGACGTCTTGGGACGTCTTTTGACCATACGTCAATATCCGCCTTTTTAGGGCCCCCTTAAACGTCGGTAGATGGCGATCTGGCGATCTGTCACAACTGACGCTTTACCTTTAACGTCAGTTAGGTGACGGGTTAGGTTTAGGGTTAGGTTTAGGTCTGGGGTAGAGTTAGGATCCCATAACCTCATCTACCGACGTTTAAGGGGGCCCTAAAAAGGCGAATATTGACGTATGGTCAAAAGACGTCCCAAAACGTCAGTTATATGACGTCTTGGGATGAGACTGGGTTGCTATAGTTTACAGTGGAATAAATGGTAAAGAGCATCTGTCCTCCATGTAACCTTAAGACTCAAAGTTGTGTATTGGAGAGCTCATGAAATTAATCTCTGCAGTAGCTATACTAAAATAAAGGATTATTTCTAACAATACAGTATCAGGATAAGGTCACTGTTGTAGCCCAGCATTTAAAAGTTCATGCTCACCAAGGCTGCATTTATTTGATTTATTTCTTATTCTTTACTTAATGTTGAAAACGGTTGTGCCGCCTAATATTTTTGTCGAAACCGGCATACATAATTTTTTCGGGATTCCTTGATCAGAAAATATTTGTTTGATTCAAAAGAACAGCATTTATTTGAAACAGAATCCTAACAATATAAGTTTTTACTGTCACTACTGTCATCAGTTTAATGCATCCTTGCTGAATATTGTATTGTTATCATTCTATTCTGTTTAGTTTTGTTTTCATGGACTTGTTTGTTTTCATGGACTTTAAGTTTGTTTTCATTTGTCATCTTCTTTGTTCAGATTCCCACCAATTGTTTGTCTCCTTGGTTACCATTATCATTAGTTCATATGTTTGTTTGTGTTCGTGTCTGTACGCTGTTTCGCATGTTGGTTGTTTGGATTATTCTAATAAACACTGTATGCTACAGTGGGTTTTTCACCTTTATCTTATGTAACCTAAGTGTTACAAGTATAAATAAAAAATAGTATACAGTTCTATAAAATTTTAAATTATTCAGTCTTACTGACCCCATTCACTGCATATAAACATGACAAGTGCTTTTGACCACCATCTTTACAACAATAAAAGTCATTTAATGGTGCCTGCACAATGGAGCATTCTTGCCATTGAATAAGAGAGAGATAAATGGCTTGTTCAATGGAAAGTCAGGGTGAACATTGGATTTCTGTGTTAATTTTCAGACAATGCTGGATTTATCTGTCATTTGAACACAGGTTCATTCTGTGGCATTTCAGAGACATTTTTTTGGCATTTTTCAGACTATTTCAGAAACGTGCATGTGACACTTTCACACTTGGGATTAATGGTGATGTGAATGATAATTCATCGATTTGAAATGCTTTGCCAACACGATAGCCTACAACATCTCCATTTTAGGGTAAAACAAAATGGTGGATTATTATAGAATTACATTTCCGTAAATGCTGGAGCTTGTGCTTTGTGCCGTAGGAAGAATTATAGTCTCAACAAATCTAACCTGTCCACTTCACTACACCTTCACTGTTCTAAATGGTTCATTGACAAATACTTTAGAAGGGCCTGAATCTCAAGTCTAATTCTGTACGCAGTAAATTGCAGGTCATTCATCAATCTTCATTTAGCCTTTGAGAAAAGGCAAAATCTCATTGACTTTGCTCTAAGTCTTTTTTAATCACATGGTAAAAGGACTATAGTTGTTTATTTACCAGCATCAAATCGTCCAATACCCCCCCCCCCCCTCTCTCTTTATAAATGTCAGTCTACAGCTCAACATCAAAACAAGGAGCTATGGTTTAAAAAAAAAAAAACATGAAAAAAGAAACATGAAAAAAGAGTTGGACTTCACAAGGATCCAAAAGCAACCTTTGAAGAAACGCAACCTTTATGTTTTTGTGCTAAAATAAACCTTAGAACTTGTCCAAATTTCTTTTTGAGAATGTAACGGGAAAGAAACTCCCTCCAAACCCAAATGTTGCCAGGGTTTGAAATTTCAAGGCTGTATTATTAGGCAATACATTAGCAACATTTATACTTACCCTAAATGTCACTGTGGCAAACATTGACTATTTGTTGTTCAATTAAATAAAATGAGTTTAATTCATATAATAGGAGTACATGCAATGTACTGCCTTTTAATGCGGTTTATGGCTTTCATTTAATGAGACCTGAGATGAGTCAAATGTTCAGACAGGGCTCTTGTGAACCCCAAGAAATGTGTCCCAAAGTGTGAGCGGAGAAATTTCCAATTTAATTATATTAGTCCACATTTTCTGAACAGACTGAATTTAGGCTTTTATCCACATATAAACATTGATCAGTAAATATAAACTCAACTGAACCTGCTTGTACCGCGAAAACAAACCTCTTACAGATGCTCAAATGAGATGGTTCTCAACACTGGTTCTCACACGTCAAGAGAACATGCTTGAGTTTCTGTTGGTTTACTACAACTTACTGTATATTTGAGTTGATGAATGTTTATGTAAATACAAGTCTAAATTCAATCTGTTAATCATATAAAGTAGAGTCTCGTCATAAAATTTTGTATTAGTTTTACGATCTCTTTATAAACTTTTTGAAGCATCAAATTAGTTGTTACGTAGCTGTCTATGGAGACACAGAAAGCTCTCAGATTTCATCAAAAACATATTTGTTTGTGTTCCCGAAGATGAACGAAAGTCATAAAGGTTTGGAATGACATTAGGGTGAGTAATTAATGACATAATTTAAATTGTTTGGTAAACTAACCTTTTAACACCCTCTACGAACAATAGTATTAACAAAGGCATGTCACCACTTGAACACAACAACTCAAAATTGATCACACTTGGCTAATGATGTGAGGGAACATATACTTTAAGCCCGTTCAGAGAGCACTGCTTTGTTAGGCCCTACAATGGATAGAAATCTGAGAGGAAGGGTTTGTGTGAGAGTAGGTCGAGGTGCTCAGCGAAGACAAATTAAATCCATGACCATGTTCTTGTCCATGGTATGAGCATGAGGGAGGCTGAACAAAGGGTACACCCAAACATCAGTAGATTCACAGTGTCCACCATAATCCAAATTTTTGAGAAGAGAACAGGTAATTACTTTTTTTCTTGTGACATTATAGTACAGTATATAAATGTTGACAGCAATTACTGTATAACATACTATATACTGTACCACAGTATAATGTAAGTTTCAGTACATCACTGTACCAATGTACTGTAGTATTGTAATGGGGGGTTGGTCTAACTGTTTGTAGGCCTAGTATTCCATGTATATTTTTGTAACTCCATGTTCTCTTTTTGTAGAATTGAAAGACTGCCACATGGGGTTGGGATGACAGGTATATTCTCCCCACACCAAGAGACCCTAATTGTTGATATGGTCCGTGAGAGCAATGCCATTGAACTGAGTGAAATTCAGCAGAAGATTAGGACCATGTAAATTTTGAGGGTATCAAGCGTGTCAGCCTCTCTACTGTTTATCGTGTCCTCAAGCGCAACAGACTGTGCATGAAACTGCTCTACAGAGTGCCCTTTGATCGCAACTCAGTTGTTGATTGAATATTGATTACTCTTGTAATTTACCAACCCGATCTCACAGGAATTCGTACGAATTTTACGAGGTGGCTAATTCGTAACAATTTGTATGACCTCACTCGTACGAATTAGTACGATTTTGCTAAATCGTACATATTTTACGAATTAGCCAATTCGTATGAATTCATACGAATGACCTACCCCTGACCCCGCCCCTAAACATAACCGTCACGTGGGTTTATACAAATCGTACACATTCGTACGAGTTAGGTCATATGAATTAGTACGAATTAGCCACTTTTGAATCACTCGTATGAATTCGTACGAATTGGTCGTGAGATAGCGTAGAATTTACTGTAGTGGCCTAAATCGCTTTCCGTATCACTTACAAAACTATATCTATTTCTACAGAGGTTTTTTCAATTGGATGCAATGGAAAGACCCCATGAATATATCTACATGGATGAAGCTCTGTAGAAATAGATATAGTTTTGTAAGTGATACGGAAAGCGATTTAGGCCACTACAGTAAATTCTACGCTATCTCACGACCAATTCGTACGAATTCATACGAGTGATTCAAAAGTGGCTAATTCGTACTAATTCATATGACCTAACTCGTACGAATGTGTACGATTTGTATAAACCCACGTGACGGTTATGTTTAGGGGCAGGGTCAGGGGTAGGTCATTCGTATGTACAAGGCTGGGTTAAGGCCCTGTTTACACTAGAACGCACACGGGTGAAAACGTAAAAAAACATTTTATTGGATGTGCCTTTCGTTTACACGGCGATTGCGTTTTTGGGGGCTTGAAAACGCAAAAAAGTGAAACCACCCTCCAGAGTGGAAATCTTAAAAACGCTCCACCATCGCGTTCCCATGTAAAGGGTAAAAACGCAAAAGTCTGCTTGACAGTGAAGGTTGTATGCAGGCGCGTGGAATTTCACACAATTTGGCGTCACTATTTGCACGCGGATTTCCCACCCAAAACACTCGTCTAAATGCAGAATAAAAAGTGATAACGCAACGCCACTTTTGCGTTTTCTCTTCAGAATCGTTTCCATGTAAACATAGCCTTAATCTCACCAAAAGGAGAAGTAGAGGATGTGTAATTTGATTGGCCATCAGGCCATTGTTGGTGTTCCTGGGCAGCATGGTGGCAATGTCACATTCTGTGCTGCCACCAGGAATCATGGGGTTGTCAACCATCATGCCAACCTAGGGCCCTACAACACTCACCAGCTCCTCATTTCCCTAAATCACATGCGAGATGCTCTGTTAGGGCAGCAGGATGAGCATCCCAATTATGTTGTTGTTTGGAACAATGTGAGTTTTGACAGAGCCCTCCAGGTTAGAGAGTGGTTCAATATGAATCAAGGTTTTATCCACCATACTCCCCTATTGAGGAATTCTTTTCCTCATGGCGGTGGAAGGTACATAGATGCCAACCTTACACCAGGGTAAATCTCCTGCAAGCCATGGGACTTGCCTGTGGTGACATAGGTGTGGAGGCATGCCAAGAGTGGATACTGCATGCTAGGGTTTTTCCCCCCGTTGCCTGGCCAGACAAAATGTTGTTGGATGAACACATGTCCTGTGTTCTGACAGAGTACGGAGACATGATGCTGTGGCTGAGTAATGTACTTATTTGTACATTTTTGTACTTTGTTTTTACATGGGCTTACTGTACACAAGTGGCAAACGCATACGATTTCTGTTTGTTTTTACTAGTGCTATGTGTAAATGCACAAGATGTCTGTTTTGTCTTTTTGTACAAGTGCTAAATGCACAGGGTTTTTGTTGCTGTTGTTGTTTTGCAACATGCATTTAACCTCATGTCCTGAGCATTGTGTTTTCTATTTCTCTACGTGGGGTTTAGTGACTGTTAGTCGTATTGTAGACTGTTAGAAAGTTTGGTTTTGCAAGAAGAGTCTGAGCTTCTGTGAATGTATGGTTTAGGACTAGAAGAGTGGAGAAGGGGTGGTGGTGGGATGCTGCTAAACTGTCAGAGAAATGAGGTGAGACTGCTGAGTCTATATATACACATTTTAATCATGATTGCTGAGTGCTCTCCACCCGTGTTAATTATCTGAATGTGCTTCTGCCAAACTTTGTTAATAAAACATAATTTTGTGTTCACAGTTTATAGAAAAGGAGAGCAGTTTTCAAGAAATGTGAGCAATTGAGAAAAAAAAAAAAAAAAACTGTTATGTGAATCTGGTGCTGGCTGGTTTCTCCAAAGATGGACTTATTACCAGCTTATGGATTGTTTAAATCAACTCATCTGATATTATAATCTGAAGACTCGAAAATGATTGTGCCACAGAGATGGGCAGATCTTTAAGAGCTTGTATTCTGGCTGCAGAAACTCCCAAGTGTCATTTGAGGAAAGGCATGGTGAGTGACCGGAATGATAAGCCTAAAATAGAAAATATATATAGAAAAAATGTGACTGATAAAATAGAAAATACCTTGTGCTGTGGTGGTTTAGTTTCTGAGATGTAAGGGAAAGAGCATGATAAAATAAATGCAATCTCTGCCAGAGAAAAATGTCATCATAATTGGTGTGTTAGGCTGCCAACATCTTTTTTATTTGCCCGTCATAGTTAATTGGGTCTAATTGTATGTGGTCAAATTTAACATTTAAATTATACTTTTAAGTCTGACACATCATTCTTCCACAGAATAAAACATCTAAAGTGTCAAAAGAAGTTCTTAGAAGGTTTGTGTTCAGACTGGTTTGCCTGTTTTTGTACGGTGTGTATTGGCCATATGTCTGTCTAGCAAGTCTTGCATAAAGTTATATCAGCTCTGTGATGATATCCTTTAATATACTGTATATATATATATATATATATATATACATACATGAAGAGTTCAGATGCAAAAGCCTCTAAATGCCATTTGAAATTTTCTTCTTTAATGATGATTTTTAGCAAACTTGTATATTTAAGTTCAGTAATTTCAACAATTAATAGGTAATTATCATTGCCATTTAAGTGAAATTACTGAACTTAAATATACAAGTTTGATAAAAATTATCATTAAAGAAGAAAATTTCAAATGGCATTTAGAGGCTTTTGCATCTGAACTCTTCACACACACACACACACACACACACACACACACACATATATATATATATATATATATATATATCCATCCTTAATTTTTAAGCATGAAATATGTCTCATTATTGCACTAATATTATAAGTGCAATTTTTATACATGTAGTTCTAATTATTCATATTTTTGTAAGAAGAAATAGGCTACAGAAGAGAAGAAAACAAAGATAACAAAAAACAAAACCTTTTCTGCAATGGATGTAAATGTTTCTATATGGAACTGCAGATGTCAATAAAGAATCATTAATTTTAAGACTGTAATTTACATAATTAGACAGTAACGTCTTGGAAAACAATACTTTATGTTCAGTGCATATTTTATTTGTATCTCTTTACCAATACTTTCATTCACAAATGATGTATTGAATGTTTTGCAAACCATTAGCTCATAATCATTACTTCTCCTGGTTTTCTGACCCTCACTTACAGCCAATCACCAGCTCAGTGGCTATGAGTGGCTCAGTGATGGTGTCCGTGATTGTCGCGCGCATGTTTCTGCTCAGTTAACACATGCTAGGATCAATGAATAGACAGTGAATGAGGCTGTAAGGAGAAGCTTTCGGTTGCAGATGCTCAATGCAGGATTGCTAATGGCTTATTGATGAATGTGTCTCCTCTTCAGTCTCAGCTCTCTGCCTCTGTCTCTGAGCATATAGGCCGTTAAGACACCGGGCCGCTGACGTCTGACATGCCGGGAATGAGTTCAGCGTCTGGCAAGCAATGGTGTGAAACGATGCAACATGAGTTAAGAGAGAAGCTCGCAAACCCCGAAGTAGAAACCATGATGTAGTGAGACTCAAATGTCAAGAATCAGTAATCTTGTGTATTTTTGGCTTTCAAATATGTGAAAAACAGTTCAAAGACATATCCAATGAGTTAAGGTAACTCAAATCATTTGAGAAACCGGTTGTGAGAATACCTAACAACAACACATTTGTTTTAAATACCTTCACACATGCTAGCATGACGAAAATTGGTGTATTTATTAGTTATCAACACTATGGAGAGAGAAAAAAAATGCACCGAAATTCAAAAATCTTTGGACGATGGACGAAATGTAAATGTATTTTCATCTCTATTTTTTGTGTTTATTTAAAATTAGACAAGTCTGATATTACTTGAATCTCCAATGTGTAATTTAACAGTTGAGATAGTTCTTTAATGGTTCACTAACCAGAAGAATACGCTAGCCGGGTTTAAATCCCAGCTCTGCAGATGAACGTTATAACACTGCGTTACAATGTCCCCCTATTAGAACTACGTTATTCAATTCTATACTTTTATGAATTCTATTGAAAAACCACGAGAAAAAAGATAAATAAAGACTGAGAGTTAGTGTTCAGAAGTTATTGTGGTGTGATTGTTGTCAAACTCAAAAATTGGTTTATTTTTAATTATTAAAAAATGCCATCATTTTATATGAAATTTAATTAAGAAAAATAACAATAAATTATATATAGAACCCTAAGTAGGTTTACACAAACTGAGAAAGTCAAAAAACGTTAGGTTGTGCACCGCTTAAAACCTATTTATGAGTTCTGTGAACTTATTCCATTTGAGTCCACATAACATTAAATTAAACTATAATTCCACTTAAATATTTAGTGTAGCTGAAACTTACTTACATTTTATTAAACCATTAAAATCCTTATCTTATCTAATCCTTATCCTTATCAAAGACATCTTAAACAATGTCATATTTGCCTTCAAATTGTCATTATTGAGCGAATGACACTGACAGTTGTCACAAACATGCATAAACCTTACTTCATATTCAAGACATATGTCAAGTCATGGTTATGAAGGTGTCATGTAAGTCTTATGCACACCCCTTCAAATAAAGTGTTACCGTTTATTTTCTTGTCTTAGTCAAGGTGTACTCCCCTTCAGTCCTGTTTTGCCCCTCGAGGGTTTTTGCTTAGTAAACCTTAAGTGTCTGCATATTGGTATAGGTTTTCTCCTTCAACCTCATGACACAAAATAGTTTACTCAGATATATTTTTTAACTGCTGTAGGAATAGTAAAAGCTTACTTGTATGTAAAGTAATTAGCTAAGAGACTATGAGCTTATTTAAATTGTGAAATTCTTAATACTTTTTTATTAAACAAAAACTAACCATGTTGTTTTCTTGTACCCTGAATTTAAATGGTTTTAATCCTCTTAGCAGCCAATAATTCAAAAGAAGAAAAAATAAATAATTATGGTTCTGTATTAATTTTGTAAATTGCATTTACCTTTTGTCTGTGACCAAAACTACTTATAAACACTGTTTTAATTAATTCCTTGTTAAAAATGAGTTGATTATTTATAGCCTACAAAAATGACTTTGCAACTCAGAGTTCAACTTTCCCTCTGCCTTGGCCAAAAGAAATGCAACATACTATTATAGATTGATCCTTCAGAATATTTGAGCTTAAATCAACATTCCTGACTTTGTTCCAGTGTTGGCTCATCTCTAGTCCAGTATGTACTCCAGGAAGTTTCTATGGTCAGTATTCTTCATGGTTCTTTGCTCCATCCACACAGGTAGAGAAAATGCTCTGAACTGCTCTGTGATACACAGGAACCTCTTAATCACAGCCTCTCATTCTCTCCGATTCATTAATCCCGTATCTACGCTGTCTGTGTGTCTCAGCTTCCTGTTTAAAGATCCTTTTATATGTGACATGTATGCTGAGCATTTGACTGTGACAAAGTATTCATTCCACTTATATTCATTAATGATGTTATCTGGAGAGTAACAAAGTGTTGTCTGTCAGGGGCAGAGAAGCTTGAAATTGAGAGGTTTTCCTCTTCATCGTGGAGCTTTTAAGCATAATAAGCATAATAACTCCATTTGGAAAACAACTGTTGAAACTATATACCCAAATGCATTTTGCTCTGTCCATTTCCATCAGTCCTTCAGGAAATTAAAGAAAGAATTCAAAATGTGTTGTCATTCAGAAGCATTAATGTGATGCATGTATTTCAAATATCAACCTCACACTGTTAAATTGATACCCTTTATCTAATCATAAAGTTGTGGCAACAGATTACAAGCAATATTATTAATAAATATTAAAAATTAGAATTGAGTAATAATTAATCAAATTATTGCTTTAAAGTTAATCATTTAAAATGAGTAAAGTTTACACAAAAAATATCAAACATATCTCACTAACAGACAGACTTCAAAGATCAATTAAGAATTTTTTATTTTATATTGCCAACATTGAAAACACCTGATGTTAACAAGCAGAATCAGTGAAGGAGAAAACCGTAATTTTAAAACAAACATTAAAACACTGATCACCATAATGGTGACTTAAATATATGTTTTTTTGGTTGTTGTTGTTGTTGTAAGTTTTACTCGTTTTAAATGGTTAACTTTTAAGGAATTAATTTGATTCATTATTACTCAATTCTAATTTGTTAAATTTAATAATAATATTGTTTGTAATCTGTTGCCACAATTTTTTTGATTAGATAAAGCATTCATTTTTACAGTGTAATGTGAAGCAAACCCTGTATATGAATTAGTCACCATTTGAAATTGCAGCTTAATTTGAAGTTCCTATTTTATGGATCTGTTTTCCCCTTATGTTCTTTAGATAAGAAAACATCCATGAAACAGGATGCTGCTTGAGATGCATTAAATCATAAAAGGAACATGCGGCTATTCAGCTGACTGAACTAGAGGGATGCCTTAAGGACATTATTCAGAAATTATAATTTCTGTTTCAAACTCGGCAAACCTTGCAGCCTGAACTCTATGAATACGCCTTTGTTATCAAACTGGAAAGTGATTGTTTGCACTCACTGACTTTTTTTTTTTTTTTGCTGAATTCTTTTCTTTCCCCTTAAAGCATGCGATCGGGAATTTGTTTTTAGAAATTCCAGGCATTCCATCATTGTCTTGTAGATAATAAGTACTTACGTGTGGACAATTTTGCTGCACTCAACTAATTGTACATTATAGATAAGCCTACAAAATCATAATGTGTTGAAATTGATATCTGACCGAATTTGCTTTCAAATTAATGCTGTTCTCTCTAGATTTGTATAGTGCATGGCTCATTGCCACAGCTCTTCTCCTCTCTGCGTTAATGCAATAGTTTTTTTTTTCTTTTTTCCATGACAGTGCCTGCATCATCTCCTATATAAACAAACATCACTAAGCTGCAGGTAAACAGAACCATAGCCATGCTTTACCTAAACATACACTAAGCCTCTCCTCCAGAATATCATCCTCTCTGCAGGGAGTGTGTGTTATGTCAAGGTGAAATAGAGGTATTTTTAAAGTCACATACATTTTTCCTGGCTCCAGTTGTGTGTGTGTGTGTGTGTGTGTGTGTGTGTGTGTGTGTGTATGCTTTATGCTATGAGTAAATAAAAACTGAAAAAAAAAAATTATGGACCACAGTAATGAAGTGCAGTGGTTTTGTGGTTTGTGAGGGGTTTTGGGGGTTTAGCTAACTCGAGAATCATGTTCTGACCCATGCAAAGTTATGAGTCACACCTTTCAACAGGGACCGACAAAAATGAGTGTTTGTAATCGTCATCGTGCCCCCCATGTACCAAGTGGACCTTAAAGGAAGTTTATGTAGCTTGATGTAATGGCCCAATGGAGGTCTTTTGAGGGTTTTAAATGTCCTGCCTGGAATTAGATAAACAAGCCAAAGAGCCTGGGAAATGGTTTTGTAACCAAAACTCTCTGAATAAAAGTTGTACATGCCGTACATGCATATATGGAACCTTACTGCATACTGTATGATACAATACACTTCTATCATTACTGTTAACTTTATTTGCAATGCATTCTCACCCCAAGGCGTCACCTTTGACCATCAATATTTGACGCTTTAGGCGCCCTTTTAGCGTCAGTTACATGACCGCGATCCTACGGCGTCAACTAACTGACGCTAAAGGAAAGCGTCAGTTAGATGATGCGGTCAGGTTTAGGTCTGGGGTGGGGGTAGGGTTACACGCAATCCTAGGGCGTCATCCTAATGACGCTAAATGACGCCTAAAGCGTCAGATATTGAAGCATGGTCAAAATGCTTCCCAAGGCTTCAGTTAAGTGGCGCCTTGGGGGTGAGAATGGGCTGTTATTTTCCACGATTTGTTTTTCTTATTTCATTCATCTGTCACATTTACATTCTTCTTCACAAATGGAATAAAAAAAGCAAAATTATTTGAGAATGTTTTAAAGATCACCTTGAGCTTTATTGAAAACAAAAACATCTGACTTTTTGTCTAAAGAAGTTGACCAATGACCAATGTCGCTAATGATAAGTGACCGAAAGCTATAGCCTATGCCTATTTAGTTTACACCATGCCTTTTCTTTATTGTAGCCTAAAAAATAAAATAAAATTAAAACAAACAACGATTAATTTGCTTAAATGGGACCACAGCTCAGATTTTAACGTGGTTTTAGACTAGGACTTCTCCACTGTTTATGTGAGGCTACTGAATAATCAATAGCCTATGACTGATCTGATGATGGACATTGGTTTGGACCTGCCGCGATGCACTGCTGCTGGTAGGTTGGGCTGGTTCGGCGCATTTGAAAAAAGTACTGCATTGAGGCACAGCTGCTTAGAGCTCCTCAACAGATCCCGTCTGTGGCAGACAGTGAGCGAGTGAGTAGTGAGCGAGCTCGTGCGCGCCAGAGACTGACACGCGCGGAGAGGGAGATCCAGCGTCCAGCGTCCGTTCAACTCACTTCGAGCACTGGCTGCTGTCCATCAGGACCTGCTGAAAATGATTCGGACCGTCCTCTGTTTCCTCGGATTGCTCATCGGTGGCAGCCAAGGTATGGACGCATGATTGTGAGGATGAAAATGAGAAGTGTGAGAAAATACACTTGCTCTCAGGCATGCATTTCGCTGAAGGGGTCTATCTGAATGAGGGAGACGTAGCTAGGAGTGGGGCGGATTTGTTGTGCGCTGCTTTGCAGTTTGGGCACGTCCCTTTGGAGAAAACATTTCTTTTGACAGATTAAGCTTACCTTGAATTAACAATGCAAAGGCTCTCTGTTTGCACTTGTTATCATAGACTCATGTGGGGCTTGAGAATTCTTGCAGACGGTTCTCGAGATGGTCTGGTGGAGATCCAGCGTTTGCTAGATTTAGATATTGGCTATGGATTGCATTTGATCGTAATCTCAGACAAAAAAGTAACTTTTTACATTTACGCATGACATGCTTAGTTCGCTTCTTTTACGCAAAAAACCTACATTCTATAATATAAATAGCCTAAAGTAGCCTAGTCTATGAAATGAGTAGGGTATATGTTAGCCTACTATAAATAGACTAGGCTACATTTAGATAAATATATTTTGGTTTTATGTTATTCATAGTAATCATTTAAGTAAAAAACAGATGTTAATTTAAGTGCACGTTGAGTAGTTATTTTCTTGAGATAACCAGAATAAAGGTTGCATTTATGGGTGGAGGCGCGTTGTGCATGTGTTTGTATGTTAATAGCAAACAAACGGCATTATAGTTCAAAACACAGCTCCAGTGACTCAAGCGCGTCTTTGAACTTGACCATCAGCTGCCAAAGTCTTGTGAAGTGTGTATGCATTTTAGAGGCTGGTACTTCTCACGGGACGGCAGGTGGGGGTAGAGCGCTACATATTAACCCATTTAGAAAAGCGCGACCACCAGCAACAAGCCCTTTCGATGTTCCAGAACAAAAAAATGGAATGCATCTAGAGTCAAAACATTGGATGGAAGACTGTTCCTCTAATCTGAATGACGAGTCTTTATCCAACTTAAGAGACCAAGCTTATGTTTACACAGTGCAGACAATCAATGAAACTACTTTGATTCCATGTTTTGGCGAGCTTGGGCGCACGGGTGTTGAAATGCAGATCCTAAAGTGAACCTAACCTAAAGTGAACGCTTTTTTGCTTTAAGTGGAGTTTCGAACACCAACTCGAACTTTATTCCAGATGAATCCAGATCGGCCGAGTTGTGTCACTGGGAAGGCGTGGCAATGTGAAACATGTTGTTACAAAGTCTGTTGTGAATGATGCTTTGCTAAATTTTGATATTGTTCGACATTGTTTTGATATTGGCACCAAATACAAAGGTTCGTGTTGACAACAAATAGACTACAAAGTTACTGCTTTTAAACTCAATTTGTTATGTGGGCTACTATTCGCAATTAATTTAAGTAAAAAATAAAAATAAAAACAATAACCCTAAAGGTATTTATAAAATATAACCAAAATAAAAAGAAAACTGAATTCAGCCACATGTGAATTTTGTTTTGTTTTTGGTAACAGTGGTGGTAGTTAACAGATCTTTACATTTGAATGAAAGTAGGGCTGGGTATCTTTAAAGTAGGCCTGGGTATTGTTTCGATACCAATACCTTGACTTCGATACAGGTTCCTGAACGATAAATTTTTTTCGATACCATTTTTATGAAATCCATTTTAACAATATTACATTCAATGTTTAAAGGGACTCTGTGTAAGATTTACTCCCATCTAGCGGTGAAATTGTATTTTGCATTCAAATAAATTGTGCTCTCCAGCGCCTTGCTTTTTCAACTGTGTTGCATCTACGGTAGCCGTTATGTACCAAAAAGCTATGACAGAAAGTCTTCTAATTGCACTTCGTCGAGTTTTTTCTACAGGTGAACAGGTTTGTAATTTTAAACAAACTGCAACTTGGCACATCGAATAAACATATGTTAAAGTATGAATTACTGACTGTGAAAAACATGAGCTATTGTAATTAGTATGCCTTCTTTATTCGTCACTTTAATTACTGCTAGGTTTCACAAAAGGACGAGGACATACTTCTTCAGTCGCATCTGTTTCTGTTTATTTGGTAACTTACAGGACATCTTTCTAAATGTTATATAAATATGTCCTGTAACAGTAAGTTACTGGACTTATCGGGAGCTTTACGACTCTCTCGACTCCCAGTAGGCTACAGATTTTCAGTCAGAGAAAAAGAGGAAGCTCCCGAAAAGAAAGTTGCTTTATTTTATGGTATTCAGGTACAAAGAGACGAGACATGCTATCTGACAGATAAAATAAAAACATGATTGTGATAGCCTTTATGATTGCTCTGATTTATTTAAATGTTCACCATGATTTTTTTTTTTACTATGCGCAAACAATGCAAGAACAATCATATGCTCTATTAAAATATATTCTTATTGAATTTCTAGGTTACAGAAAGTACAAGTGCACAGAAAGTTTGCCACAAAGCCCTGCTAAAAGTAAACAAGTGTTTTCTGAGTCAGTGTTGACTACAACGATGAAGTTGACATTTTAAGCTTTCTATATGCCTAGGCCTAAACACAAAGTTTCGGTTCATTTGTGACACCCTCCAGTTCTTGCAGTCAGCATTCCTAATTCGTCACACAAACTGAAGTGACTCCTTGAGTTTGTCAGCAAATATTCAAACAAAATGATTTGTTCGTTCATTAATTTCGTTCAAGAACAGTTGCTGAATTTGGAACCGCATACTATTCCTGTCACAAAAGGATATAATTTAAACTGAGGTAGTATGCGGCTCCAAATTCAGCAACGAACGAGATCTTCGTTCAGCAACTCCAACCAATGAACATTCACAGGATGCACTAAAATTCTATTTTGCTTGTTCTATGTTGATAGGAATTGTTTCGTTGTAAGCGATTAAATCACTCAAGGTCACAGATTCACACACTGTACTGTGGTTGATTGTAGTCTTTACTACTTTACTTTGCTGTGGTATCCAACTCTATTAGGGACTGGATCACTTGCTGGGCTCCAACTGGTAGTCGCCGGATCTGTTGCTGCTCATTTTTATAAATTGACCCTTGCCACTTGTGTGACTCTCTTTGAAAATTAATAACCTTTGGTTACTATGTCACTGCAAATTGTTGTCAGTGTGAACAGCCCTTGACTGATTCAATAACTCATTCATGATGCAAAAAGACTGAACTTGTCTCCACCAACCTGCAGAAAGGGACACTGAATGAATCTTTTGGGAAACAAATTCAAAATATTTTAATCATAGACGTTAATTAAAATACCCACGGTTAAAGTAATGAATTTTTTTTCCCCTCAAGCAAGGTTGTTTTGGATATTTATATAGCTACATACTTTATTAAGAGTTTTACTAAGAATATATTGGGAATCTGTACGCTGCTTTTAATAAGAGCCAAGTACTTCACAAGAATTCACACATTATGATGTCACTCTTCAAGAATAACCATCAGCCCACTTTGTTAATTAGTGCTTCTCTTGTTGTTTTAGCAAGATTTTTGTGACTGACAGTTGCAGTGAACCTTGGCTTGTTCATCAGCTTATCATCAGTGAAATCCCTTGATATAGGCTTGTTAGATTGAGTGTGTGATGTCTGTTCAACTGTAATTTATCTTGACGTTCTCATGAATTATATCCCTGCGCAACACCTGCTGCACCTCCTAGGATGTTGCTAAAAATCCACTGGGCTGTTTTTTTGTGTTCTTTTTTTTATGCATGGCCCTCCACTTCTTGTAGTCTTAAAAAGGCTTTACTGTCTTTTAACTTGCTTTGTTTCTTTTCAGGATTGTTGGATTGTCTTCAGAGAGGAAGAGCAATTTGCTGTGCTGATATCCATTAGGACTCTAGCTCTTGGCTCTCAGGTCTTTGCTATTGTAGGTTGGCTCATTGCAGTGTCTGTGTGTGTGTGTGTGTGTGTATGTGTGTATCTAGCTTCTTTGAAGCTCCCGGTGATAAATTGTGTGCCGTGTTGGTCTCAGTGGGTATAGTCCTTTGAGGTGTTAAGTGCTATAATGAAGGGATTTCTCCAAATCTGCCAATGAATGCTAACAGTGGAGCATTAATAGATTTATGCCCTGGAATCGTCTGCCGTATTGGTGTGTCAATGTGTAGTGGTTTGATTAAATGCCATAACATTCTCTCTGAGGGCAGTTCTGTGGGATGTGGTTGTAAATTAGTGGAATGAAAGTCTGTGTGGGTCAGGATTTGTGAGTACATTTGGTGCCTACAATGTAGGCAAGGATAGTAAAATCTGAAATCACCATGGCCATAATTAGACTGTTTTCCTCAGTCTAATAATGTCTTAATGAAAGTTTAAAAATGCAAAAAGGATTCTCTGAGTTAGGGGGTAAAAATATCACTAGATAAGTCCAGACACAATCAAAGCCAATGTAAGTATAAAATGAGCCTTTCAATCACTTAACCATAACGAATCAAGGTGCAGAGATGTTAAAGTCCCCATTTAGTAATTATTGTATCCCTTAAACTCACCATTGATCATCAACATAAATGTTTTTCCTTGTCACTTGCAAATGTCACTTACAAACATCACCGTATTTGTGTTTTTGCTTTATTAATTTATTTTTTTTAAATGCATCCTTTGTGAGCATTTTCATAAATTATTCAATTATTCATCTTACTAACCCCAAAGTTTTGAACTGTGGTGCACATTTTCATGTATAAAATATGTGTATATTTTGTAGTGCTATATTTTGATGTATAAAGTCAACACCTATTCATTCTTACTGTTTTTTAAAAACATTATTTAGAAACTAGGGATGCACAAATGTGATAATTTTGGCCTATACTGATAATTCTTTATATTTAAAAAATGATAAATGATATTGGCAGATAAATCTAAATGATCAGATTTATCAGATTCCAATCATATTTCAAGCCAATTCAAAACCGTCATGAAGTGAAGTGAAGTGAAGTATCTCAGCTGAAGGAAATAATCAATTATTTATCGGCTTTAATATATCAACCACATATAGATAAAGCGTGCATCCCTACTGGAATTCATAACATAAATTTCTACCAAGTACATCTTTTTACTACTCACTGGTAGACTAATGTTAGATGTACGCTTAAAGAGCCATTTACATTTACATGCATTTGACAGACACTTTTATCCGAAGTGACTTCTTGCATTCCCTTGGAATCGAACCCATTGACATTGGAATTGTTAACGAAATGCAAAGCAGTTTTACAGTTTAACCTTAAATTTAACGTCTGTTTTAAAAACCTACTTACAATTATAGTTATTTAGTTTGAACACAGTATGTTTAGTACATTTTGACGTCTGATGGTCCAATGGGAAAGCCTAGCAATATACATTTAACACATCTTGATACTTGAACACTGTTAATAACAAAGTGGCTGTTGGGAATTCTTAAGATATGCCTGTCGGTAATTCCAATTATATGAATCCTCTTTTTTTCATTCACTCTCAAAGATAATGGGTTCTCTGGTTTCATATATCACAAGCTCTGGGAAAACTTGTATAATTCCAGTGTTACTCTCAACCCTCCTGTGGCCCAGGGGATGAGAAATCAAAAATGCTGCCATTTCTCTTTACATTTTTTATTTTTTTTTTGGGGGGGGGGTGATTTTTACTCTACATAACAGAGCTTCGAGCATGCTATTAAAAGGCTAAAACACTAAGCTGTTCTTATGAGAAAACACTGGTGTGTGACTTCTCTTGGTGCAGAAATTGATCGTATTATGCGATTAATTGAGTGAGTAGAGTGCCACACAAGCTCGTATGGAAATGGAATTGCCCCCCGCGGGAGTTCTATATGAAAATCAATTTAAAAAGTATTAAGAGTCAGCATGCCACTCCATACAATAGAGTGCAATTTTACTGTTGAGGAATATGTTCATTTTAATGGGTGTTCTCTCTCGATTGTTCTAGATACTAGCCAACAGTGCTCCATCCTACTAAAACCTGCCGTTCTTTTATCTCGTGCAACTTTCAATCATGCCCCTGAAAGTTTAAGCAGTTTTTGCAGGTTTGAGACTTTGATATAGGCTCTGAAATATTTTAACCATGTTGTTCTGGTTGGTTGGACAGTGCTTGTTTGAAGGACTTTCATGGACTTGTGGTTAAATACTCCACTATTTTGCTTTGCTCAGTGGTTTCTACAGCTGTAACACTGAGTGAGTCTGAATCTGAGACCACCAATGAATTTAGAAAATGGCTTGGTTCTCAGACCGGGACATTTTGGAGATAATTGGTTCTAGTGGTCAGATATGAAAGGAAAGAGAATCTGGAGAGCAGTTTGTTTTTTTTGTTTTTTTTTCCTCCCCGGGGCATAGTGCTGGCAGCAAACATCCTCTTCACGAGTGTACACCACATTTAGATTAGACGACAGTGATGAATTGAGACCATAAAAAGTTAGAGAATAAAAAATGAGCATAGTCCGTGCAAGGCTGTAAGGCTTAGGTCTCATATATCCATATCCTTAACCACTACGAGAGTGTTACACTATGTGACCGTTATACCAATTTAAACAACTGGCACTCTGCATCAAACATTTAGAAGCATTATGGCTAAAGTGTGAGGACAAAATATTTGTTTTGTAATATGGCATTGGCCTAATCTGTCTTTAAAGCTCTTTAGAGTTGGAAGAAAATGGAAATAAACCATCTTTAAAAAAAAAAAAAAAAAAAAAATACATGATGACAAACTAGATTGAGCTACCGAGCAATACAAAATATTGTGCAGTGCCTGGTTGTGGAAGAAGACAGTCGCTGCATAAGCTTCCTCTGGATTACAATTGGACTGCATGGATAAACTTTATTTTTAATGACGTTCCAGCTGATGAGGTAAAACATTGTCCGTCTGTTCGCTTCATTTCACTGAGGATTGTTTTGTAAACAAGACTGGATTTGCAGACCGATTAAGATTAAAGAACGGTGCTGTTCCGTCTATATTGGATCTGACAGGAATTGTGCAACACACGGACTCTGGGTCGAACATGTATGGGCGAATCATTCCGTTTGCCATTTTACAACATTGGACGTTTTTAAAAAAATTTCCCCCAAGTCCATCGATGGGTGAGTTGAAACTCATTATAATATGCAAAACTGTTATCCACTCACAGCAGTGGGCGTTTACTTCCAAGTCTTCAGTGCGAGACGCCTATAAAAACCGAGCGTTTTTCAGCTAGGCTCAAAACTAGGGTACAAAATAGCCTATTACTTATTCATTTTGATATTGGTATTTGGTATTTAATGCAAAAACCAAGCGAACGTCATAAGTTGACCTCAGACAACAATATAATAAAATCCAGTTCATAACCCCTTTAACCTATTTCATAACTCGACCTTCTGGTAAAATGCCCAATTGACTCCCATTCAGAATTTCAATAATCTGACAAAACAGGAGAAACATAATCTGTGCTCTGTTGCATTGTGACTTTAAGACAACAAATATTATTTTTTTTTTTTTTTTTTTTTAGGAGATAATAGATGACATTTGTACTTTGAGACGTTATCAGACCATTGTGGGGTAAAACTGGTTTTAAAATTGAACTAACAAACCAACCCGGTCTCATCCCAAATCGTCATATAACTGACGTTTTGGGACGTCTTTTGACCATACGTCAATATTCGCCTTTTTAGGGCCCCCTTAAACGTCGGTAGATGAGGTTATGGGATCCTAACTCTACCCCATACCTAAACTTAACCCTAAACCTAACCCGTCACCTAACTGACGTTAAAGGTAAAGCGTCAGTTGTATGACGGCCCGGGATCGCCATCTACCGACGTTTAAGGGGGCCCTAAAAAGGCGGATATTGACGTATGGTCAAAATACGTCCCAAAACGTCAGTTATATGACGATTTGGGATGAGACTGTGTTAAACAAACTGGTTATGCAAATTGATAGGCATTGAAAAAAAAACATTTGGGGAGTTAAGAGGTGAGACATGAAATTGTATTCTAATTATTTTAATGCTAATTCAAAGCTTTTATGAGTTTCATGTTATCTAAGAGAGATTTTGCACTTTAAAAAAATATATATATTTCTCTCACGACAGGACCCAGTGAAGGCTCGAAATGTCGAGTCATTGTGCTGTATTCTTCTCTGGTGTTCTGTGCCAGACATTTAAACCTATTTTTAAAAATCTGTATTAAACAAACCTGGCCTCCAACCATGTCTGCTTTGAACCTGTGGTATGATTAATTTTTTGCAATAGAATGGCATTCTGGTAAGTGTATTCAGCAATCAGCTTGCATTATCCCTGTGAAACGCAAAAGCACTGCTTAACCTTTTTAAGAGGTGCCAGTCCATATCCTAGAACAGCGAGTGAGTGATAGAGGGAGAAAGAAAAGCAGAACTGAATAAAAAGAATGTGTGAAAATATGGCTCCTGAAATGTTGTACAATGAACTTCAGCTTGGGACTCTGTTCTGTGCTACTGCGGTTTATGCCTCCAAACAATGGCAATAATGAGGACCGTTGGGAGGATTTTCAACCGCTCCCATATCTACCTGAAAAAACGACCATTAATGCTAAACCTAATACACCTTATTCAGAGCAGCGCCATGACAGGTATGAAAGTGAGGCTGTGAGGGATAGTCTTACCGTGTTTCCAATGGCATCCGCTGTAAAAAGCTGAATAAAGCTCCTAGATTACTTACAATTTTCCACAACTTACATTGTCGGGAGTTTTTTGTCAACTGTAATTTCTTGGAAAGATATTTTTCCACTGTTTCATGAGCAGAACAATCCGAAAACACATTAAATAACAGTACAGCCCATTGAAGAGATGCAAGTCTATCCCTCACAGCCTCGCTTTCATTCTCATTAAAAATCAAAGATGGCGCTGCCGTGAATAAGGCGTATATTGCCTGGGTTGCTGCCAATGGTGCAAATGTGTTGTTGGAGAAGCTTGACTCAATCACACTCTATAGGATACTTCAAGATGTATTTTTCCCAGAAGTCATTGTGATATGGAATATGTTTAGCTTCGAATAGAAATATGCAGAGGACATTATCAATGGTATTTTATCCCTATGCGCTCTCAAACTCTCTATGTAATTATAACCAGAGTCAGGTTTGTGAGCGCATTTAGTGATAATGCATTTTGACATTGGAAAGTGACCTCTAAACATATTTGCCTGGCCCTGAATTTCAGAACTGCAGTGACATGCAAGACGAACATCGATAGCTGCTTTTAAGGAGTAAATATGATATGTATTTCCTGAGAGAAGTAAATGAATGATTAAAGCTCTGTTTGGCCCTCCTGCCACAGTACAACCGAATAACATTTCATCACTGTGATGAAAGCTTTCATGGCCAGCCATTGTCTGTGTAGTGCCGCACACGGAGGATCATTATTTAAAGCACAGATAAGTCATATCATGTGACAGTTGTTGCTTTAATGATTAATGTACCTACGGGTCGGTGTGTCTGTGAGAATGGGGCTGCTTTTTGTAACTCTGGATGTGTTTCTGAATGCGTTACGGAGAGCTTGACGATGCTTATCTGATTATCTTTGACAGTAGCTTTGATTTTTACTGTCTTCTCACTTTTGTATTACGGTGCTACTTTAACAGCGTTTCGTAATCGTTTTCACACATTTTGTTTTGCAATGTGATGTGTGTAAGTGTTAAACTTGTGATATGGAATCATCATATTGATTTTAAGTATTTGCCTGCAGGATCTTTATTCAAAATTCACACGGTTTGGTACGTTTGCTACACAGCACAATTGGCTGATGTAAGCTGTCATTTGCTACAGTCGATTTTGTTCCTGTCAAGCCAAGTGAAATTTATTTGTGCTTTTCTCAATACACATTATTTTAAAGTAGCTTTACAGAAAGTCATACTGCCTAACTCTTTAACATTGAGCAAGTTTTAGAGCTGGGAAAAGTGGCTATAAATGGTATAATTTTGATGTGTGTGTGTGTGTGTGTGTGTGTGTGTGTATATACCGCAGGTACATGCCTGAACGTTTGAATGTAATGAAGATGAATAGTATTAGAATAATTAATAATTATTTTAATATTAGGTTTTGTTGTCAGATAAAGTAGTTTTCAAAAGGTATTATGCAACTTGTTGTCAAAGTCTTTAATCAGCAGTCATTTTGTGTTTGTTTAAAAAGTGGCATTGTTCATGCTGCAATTTTTAGTTTGCCATATTTTGATTTAGGTGTTGTTAGTGGCATTTTCTCACTCACAGCACTCTCAGAAATCTCAAGAAAATGCAATAACATGATTTTGGTTTATTAAAACTTATTTAAATCAATAGCATGACCATCAAGCCATAATTAAAGATAATTTGATTGATTTTGATTGAGAAGATTGTGCCTGAATTGGGAATGGTTATTGTATTTATTGAAATTTCCTGATTCCCTTTGTTTCTGATTCACAAGATCTTGATTCGATTCTGATTTGATTTGAGTATATTTCTATTTTTCTTATGGAAATAATTATCTCTGTGTGAAAGCTGTAAATTCAAAATGATAATTCTGTTTAAACTGGCTAATAAGAGTCATCTGTTACATGTATTTAGGCTCTGGTCATGCTGGAGGTATTTAAAGGGATTGAAATTAATTTTTGGATTGAAATTAATTTCAAAGTTCACTTTAGCTTACCTCAAGGGCATCCAAGATGTAGGTATCTTTGTTTCCACTGTACTTTCAATTTTGATATTTTTAGGTCAAACCGTTCTTGTCTGTCAGTCATATAATGGAGGTATATGGGGTCCACCTGAAAAAAGCATGTACAGAGAATTCCAAATTAAACATGATTTATGACTCACTGGTACACATTGGTGGCCTAAGGCATGAAACGAGCGGTTTGTGTGAGAAAACGAACAGTATTTATATTGTTTTTACCTCTTGTAATCACAGTCATGTCCAAGTGATCTGAAGGCACTGACGCTTCGGTCTCCCACAAGTGATCTCTTTCGCGTGTACGTCACTCATTGTTTACACAGAGATTTCGGAAGTTTTACCTTTCACTGTGAAGTGAGACTTTTTTGACTTAAAAATATCAAAATTGAAAATACTGTGGAAACAAAGACACCTACATCTTGGATGCCCTTGAGGTAAGCTAAAACATATCAAAAAATAATTTCAAAGTGAACTATAATTCAAACAAAAAATCTACGTTTTGTTCGGATTTTAGGAATCGCTATCCTGATCGATCTAATGCTGATTAATCGGACAATAGATCTTTTTTTTTTTTTTTTTTTTTTACCCAGACCAGGTTGTAGCCACATTCATTTGTATACAGATACCTTATTTTTATATAGAAACATGACTTGGTACATTTTTATTAATTACTTGTTAACTTTCCTGTTTTAGCAGTTTTGCCATGTTAATTGGTAAAATAATCATGTTAGAAGAATTGAGCAAATGCAATGCTGATCTTTCTGATATTTTAATGACAAGTCTGTGGGATACGTATTGTTGTGACACCCATGTTTTAGTGTGGTGGGCCTTTAGTGTGTGTGTGCGTATGTGGGTGTCAATACGAACTGAAAGTTTGGCACCAGGGAAGTATCCTCATTAACAATGGATCTGGACAGACCTGGTTCATTACAGGCTGTGTAAAGAAGTATCTGATGGCAGTTTTTTTTCCCCTCTGTCCATTTTCTCCTGCTTTTCCCTTCTCTTTATCTCCTCGAGTGCAAATGCCTCCACTGAATCAATGCCTGTAGATCCCTCTTTAATTAAATCTACAAAGTGGGCAACAAAATTATATTTGCTTTCTATAATGTAGCAGTATCTCCAAGACCAGATCCAGCGCTATGGAACTGTGTGACTGTGATATGCCATACTGGGTGGAAAACTAGTGTTGGTTTCACATTGCCAAGCCTGATGGCTCAATTCAAAGTCAGCTGCAGCAAGTGATTTATGGCTTGGTTTTAATCAGCCTGCTGAAAATGCAATTAGAAAGGGCTCCCACCGTGTGCAAATGAGCCGTCCCAAAGCCACTCGGGGACACACTGTTAATTAGCCAGGTAGGGCACCTGTTAGCGCTCTGTGCTGGCCAGCACAGAGAAAAAGTGAAGGGTCATGTGGCCACAGGGAATGAGGGAAGTGGTTACCTGAGTGAGTGAGAGTGTGGAAAGGAAAAGGATCGTGTTCCTGAACTTGGCTAGACCGAAGAGGAAGACGACAGCTCTGGAATAAAGTGGTTGATGTGGAGAGAAAGGACACTGGTAGGATCGTTGCTTGAGATATCAGTGCTGGAAGATGTGCTTTGGCAGAAATAAATTGGAGCACTCGTGATCTTTAAGAGCAGGAGGGTGCTTGTTAGTGAGCCACGGGAGGTTTTGCTGTTAGAACAGATCAAAACAGCACAGAAAGGGGGGAGTGGTGATATGGTGATGAGATTAGCAGGTGTCAAATGTGCGAGAAAAGGTCAGGTGGAAATTGGAAAGTTGCAGATGGTGTAGGTGAATAAGATTCAGGAGGATGAAGTGTGAATAAGATGGGCAAGGTGCCTGACTATGCCATGAAATGTAAAGTAAAGTAGTGTCAACGGGTTTTACTTTAGAACTACAGATTACTTTGGATGGCATGCAGTATTAAAATTGTAACATGATAATTAGTTAAATAAAGCATTTTCCTCTCTCTTTTTGATAATGTTGATGAACATATATAATCTGTTATCTGAACCATACAACCATATTTGTATCCCTTTTCCACAACCACATTAATTCTCCCTCCTTAAATTACAAATTTAGATTAATTTAGTATTGAATGGTTGGATAGATATATAGTATATCAAGTATGTTTTATATATATATATATATATATATATATATATATATGAAGAGTTCAGATGAGATGCAAAAGCCTCTAAGTGCCATTTGAAATTTTCTTCTACAATGATAATTTTTATCAAGCTTGTATATTTAAGTTCAGTGATTTCACTTAAATGGCAATGATAATTACCTATTAATTGTTATTTAAGTGAAATTACTGAACTTAAATATACAAGTTTGATAAAAATCATCATTAAAGAAGAAAATTTCAAATGGCATTTAGAGGCTTTTGCATCTGAACTCTTCATATATATATATATATATATATATGTCTTTCACAATATAACCAACCCAATTCACAGTTTTATGTGAATGATTAGGAGGATGATTTTCAGATCATTGAGAAGAAAAAACTCTAGGCCACAACATACATTAGTCAAAAGTCTTGTGGACGCATATTTCATATGTGTTTTGTGGCCTTATTTCAGAAACGTTCATATTTTTTTGGTTGTTGTTTTTTTAATAACCACACATAAACGATATTCTCTCAAAAATACAAACATGTACATACATGTTGCTCACATATTATGGTTGCCCTGTTTGTGCCAAATATAGTGTAATTTCACCTGTGCCATTAATATGCTTAAAAGCAACTTAAAAAGCACAGATGTCAGGGCATGTCAGAACATCTCAAGGACAAATAATCCACAAATACACCTTGGTCCCCAGGGGGTTAATGTACCTGTGCAAATGGCAATAAACTTTAAACTTTAAAAAGAAAATAGTAACCAAATGGTTTCTTAAAATGGATTATTTAAAATGGCTGATTCCGGCTTAAAACCTATACACCAACAAAACTAAATATTATGAATTATTATCAGGGAGAAATAGCTCTTTAAATAATAATTGCAGGTTGTCACTTTTTGCAGTTTACATAGATTGCAGTTAAAAATCAAGACTAATAAGAGCTGGGCATACGCATCGTTGTAATCAAATCGAGCAGGGCCCTGAAGACGTGAGCGTATTTTCACTCAATATGTCCAGAGCTTGAATTTGACTTGGGGCATATTGCAGCAGCTCATCTCGCTGACACCGACACAACACCACCACACAGCCTCTGGGTTTCACCAGACTGAGCAACTGAACGCCATCAAATCCACATCTGCTCGGTCGCACTCTCTGAGCCTGCTCCCATATGTTATTCCTTTGTGAGTAGTGTGTGTTTGGGTACGCTTGTGTGTGCTTTTTTACTGCACAACAGAGATGAATCTCCACTGCTGTTGAAATAGCTGATGGATTTTTCTTGTCTTCCTCTGCTTTCCCTTGTTTGCTTGTTTTCAGACATGCAGTCTCCACTCGTGAAACAGATGAGCGAGTGGTTTCTTACAGTAGTGTGAAGCAATTTTTAGGACTAGCTTAGCTGTAGTTATTTTTTTTTTTTTTTTAGTGTGTGTAGCTACTGTAGTTCATGCTTTTGTGTTGGAAAAAAAATACTGCACACACCACTGAATCTCAATTACCACTCCTGCTAATTTATTTTTCTGCACATTCTTCATGGCTTTCTCATTTGTAAAACACGTGATGAGACTGTAATGACATCACTTAGTTCTCACAGTCATACAGTCAATAGAATCCGACTGTGTGGAGTTGCATTCGAGTACGGATTTGTCTGTGGGTTTGTGCTTCTCAGGTTATGCCTGTATTGCATAAATAATTTACTAATTGGACTTAAATTCTTATTTACACATTATTGCACTCATACCATTCTAAACAACCTCGTCCATGAAACAGAAATGAAGATATTTCACAGAATGTGTGGTTGGTTTTTTTGTACAATATAAGTGAATCATAGGGCTGTCACAATCACATATTTTTCACTACACGCTTATCGTGGCCAAAAGAATTTACGATAATGATATATCACGATATCTTCAAAATCCTAGGAAAAAAAGAATGCTGTCAGTCAAATTCATCTTTATTTTTCTTTATTTTTTTGGCCAATGAATCACACCATTGAATACAAAAGGGGTAATGCTAACAGTTCTTATAGTTAGTACAGATAATGGGTGCTTTTGAAGCAATGGTTTGTGAAGCATTGAAACCTTTGCGACCGTGGTCTGTTGCACGTATCAAATTGCCAAATTATAGGGAGAAGGGGGAAGTTACATATTGCTTGCATTTCAATGCACAGGGGTTAACCCCTTGTTAGTGGTACTTGTTGTGTAGTCATTTTGGAAGCATAGTCAATGCAGTATTGGTCTACTCAGTGATGGATTATATGAACATGTTTGGGATGGAGTTGGTACAGAATGCCTGTGAAGTAAGAGCTGTTCCCTATCGAGGGAACTCAACACTGCGTCGATAAAATCGACTCTTTGGGGACGCTCCCTAAGCGTGCGCCTCTGAAGTATGAATGAAACTAATCCAATCCTGATTGGTGTTGCGTCGTGACGTAACATGTGACGGCATACCCGGAAGTATAAAAGTGACGCTGTCACAACACACACTAGCTTTCGCTCTTCAGCAAGCGCTTTATGTTGAAACTGTCTGTCTTATTTGGCAACGCATTCTCACCCCAAGGCGTCACCTTTGACCATGCTTCAATATTTGACGTTTTAGGCGCCCTTTAGCGTCACTTACATGACGCGATCCTACGGCGTCATCTAACTGACGCTAAAGGAAAGCGTCAGTTAGAGGACGCGGTTAGGTTTAGGTGTGGGGTGGGGGTAGGGTACACGCGATCCTAGGGCGTCATCTAACTGACGCTAAAGGGCGCCTAAAGCGTCAGATATTGAAGCATGTCCAAATGCTTCCCAAGGCGTCAGTTAGGTGACGCCTTGGGAGTGAGAATGGGCTGTATTTGGTGTTGTTTGTCTTATTATTGAAAGAAAGTATGGCCAGTGAACAATTCAAGAGGTGTGTGCATCCCTGTCCTCGTTACATCACGGGTGGGGACGCACACTCTCTCTGTGTGTATTGTTTGGGAGTGCAGCACGCACGGGCAGCTCTCGAGGGGGCTGCTTGTGAAATGTGTGAGGCTTTGCCTATTAGAGTGCTGCGCTCCCGGCTGGCGTGCTTTGACGAGCACGGTCAGGCTCGCGTTCCCCAGGGTTCCGGTCCCGCATATGTCGAGGCGATGCGGCGACTGAGATCCTGGGGTTCGCAGCGGGATCTGGCGGAGGAGAGTGAGAATGCTGAGGCATTTTCTCGCTCGCCATCGGCTGATCCCGCAGCCTCTGAGAGTGGTGTGGGAGCCCGCGCTGCGGTTTCTCCTACCCGCGATCAGGTCCCGGTGCTTGAGCTGTCTACTTCTGAGGAAGGGGACGTGCTCAGCATCGATGCGGACGACCGTGATCTCAGCACGCCATCACGCGGCCTGGGTTATGAGGAGCTGGTGGAGGTTGTGACACGCGCTGTGGCCAGACTAAACATCAGCTGGCCACAACATGAGCAGGAAACGCAAGTCACCAGTAAAATGGACGAGCGTTACCTGCAGCGCAGGTCACAGCCTCACCGCCGGGGTCTGCCGTTTTTCCCTGATCTCCATAAAGAGATCTCGAGAACGTGGGAAAGACCGCATTCGTCCCGTATTTCGAGTCCCAATGTAATAGATTACAGCAATGTTATGGGGGCTCGAGATATGGGATATGGGAAGATGCCGAAGGTGGAGGAGGCTTTAGCGAGCTATCTCTCTCCCGAATCGGCGTCTTCCCTAAAGACCCCGGTGTTGCCTAGTAAGCCCTGCAGAGAGACATCTGCATTGGTGGCAGGGCTTACATGGCGCGCGGGTCGGGCTGGTTCGTGTCTGCACTCAATGGCGATTTTGCAGGCATACCAGGCCGACCTCCTGAAAGATTTGGATGAGGGGGAGGGGCCTACTCCTGAAGATGTCGCGGAGTTGAGGAAGGCCGCAGATTTGTCTCTCCGGGCCACTAGGGAAGCGGCCAGCGCTATTGGCCGCTCTATGGCGGCCATGGTGGCCACGGAGAGGCATCTGTGGCTGAACTTATCCGGTATTAAAGAAAAGGATAGGTCCTTCCTGCTGGATGCGCCGCTTTCGGCTTCTGGCCTGTTCGGCGACGCCGTTAATTCGGTTGTCGACAGGTTTCAGGAGTCGAGAAAACAATCTGCGGCGTTCCAGCAGTACCTCCCCCGGAAAGCGAAGGCCAAATCTAGTAGGGGGGGGGGGGCAAAGCAAGCAGCCCCAGCCATCAGCCGGCTCCTCCCACAGGGCAGAGCAGAAGGAGAGCGTTTCCTCTAGAGCCCCCCCTCCTGGGTCTTGGCAACAGAGGAAACGCTCCCAAAAACCGAAGTCCTCCAGCCAGAGGGGCGACCTGAGGGACGTCATTCAAGCTAAGAGGACTTCGGAAAAGAGGTCCTAGCCAAGGCAGGACTTCAGAGGGCTGCCCCCTCCGCAGTGAGACAACCGAGGTTGTTCTCACAACGGGCCCTCTAGGAAAAGATGCAGGTCCGCCGTTAACAGCGCTTCGGGCCGCATCAATTTCCAGCGAAAAGACACCAGAGGCCAGCCTCGAGAGGCTGGTACCCTTAGCAGATTTTGTAGAGGGATGGTATCATCTTCCCAACATATCTCCATGGGTCCTGCAGATAATACGAGTTGGGTACAGACTGCAGTTCGCGCACCGCCCCCCCAAGTTCTCTGGGGTGGTGCTCACTGCGGTGGTCCCAGAGCAGGCTCAGGTGCTGGAACAAGAAGTACAGACTCTGCTGTCGAAAGGAGCCATAGAACGTGTTCTTCCGGTAGACAGGGAGTCCGGGTTTTACAGCCGGTACTTTATAGTTCCAAAGAAGGATGGGGGGTTAAGGCCAATTTTGGATCTCAGGGTGTTGAACCGGTCTCTGAGAAAGTTCAAATTCAGAATGTTGACCATTCCAACAATCGTGAGTCAAATCAGATCCGAGGACTGGTTTGTCACGATAGATCTGAAAGACGCCTATTTTCACATCTCCATCCTTCCTTGTCACAGGAGGTACCTGAGGTTCGCTTTCGGGGCGAAGCATACCAAATATCGGGTTCTTCCCGTTCGGCCTAGCACTCTCTCCCCGCACATTTACCAAGTGTATGGACGTGGCCCTTGCTCCACTGAGACTTCAGGGGATTCGCGTATTGAATTATCTCGACGACTGGCTTATTTTGGCCCAGTCTCGGGAGATGGCAGTTCGGCATCGAGATGTCGTTCTTGGCCATATTCAAAAATTGGGGTTAAGACTCAATTTGAAGAAGAGTGTGCTAGAACCGTCCCAGGGCACAACCTTTTTGGGAGTCGTGTGGAACTCGATTACAATGCAGGCACGTATGTCTCCCGCACGTATCGAGTCAATTCTGGCGATGGTGTCCAGGGTGAGGCTAGGTCAGGCCGTCACTGTGAAACACTTTCAAAGGATGCTGGGCCTCATGGCAGCGGCATCCAACATTATTCCTCTGGGCCTCCTTCACATGAGGCCCCTCCAGTGGTGGTTGAAGACCAAGGGGTTCTCACCCAAAGGAAATCCGTTCCGTATGATCAGAGTAACGCGCAAGTGCCTTCAGTCTCTGCAAATATGGAAGAAGCCTTGGTTCCTATCCCAAGGGCCAGTGTTGGGGGTGTCATGTCGCCGGGAAACCGTTTCGACAGACGCCTCCCTTACGGGCTGGGGCGCGGTCATGGACGGCCGCTTTACCAGGGGTCTGTGGCAGGACCATCATCGCACTTGGCATATAAATTGCCTGGAGATGATGGCGGTATTCAAGGCTTTGAGGAGCTTCCTCCCAGACATCGAGGGTCGCCACGTCCTTATGCGGACGGACAATACGTCAGTGGTGGCCTATCTGAACCGACAGGGGGGACTCAGATCGCGCCCTCTGTGCAAACTGGCGCATCAGATTATCCTTTGGTCCCAGGGAAAGATATTGTCAATAAGGGCAATGTATATCCCAGGGGTTCAGAATCGGTGAGCAGACATCCTGTCGAGGCAGGGGCTGAGGCCCGGGGAATGGAGACTTCATCCGGATGTGGTGAAGTCGATAGGGAGAGGTTCGGACCGATGGAAGTGGATCTGTTTGCGTCTCGAGAGACGTCCCACTGTCCACTTTGGTTCTCCCTCTCACATCCAGCCCCGCTGGGGTTGGATGCCATGGTACAGGCTTGGCCGAGGCTTCGCCTGTATGCTTTCCCCCGATCGCTCTGCTCCCTGGGGTCCTGGAGAGGGGGTCCGTCAAGAGGGCATCAGTCTACTTCTGGTTGCCCCGAGATGGCCGACACGAGTATGGTTCTCGGATATAATATCACTCCTCATAGCTCCGCCATGGCCGATTCCTCTGAGGAGGGATCTATTGTCTCAGGCGGAGGGCACAATCTTCCACCCTCGCCCAGAGTTGTGGAAGCTGTGGGTCTGGCCTCTGAGGGGGTTCAGTACCTAAATGCTGGCTTATCAGCTGAGGTGGTGAAACCATACTTAGCTCTAGGGCCCCATCTACCAGGAGAATTATATGGCCTCAAGTGGAAGGTGTTTCACACTTGGTGTGGAGAACGAAGGTTGGATCCAGTAAACTGCCCAGTGGCTTCAGTTCTGGAATTCCTTCAAGGATCGTTTCTCTGCGGGTCTCCTCCCCGTCCACTCTTAAGGTGTACGTGGCTGCCGTTTCGGCTTTCCAGCGCCAGTAGATGGTGGACCTCTGGGGAGGCACCAATTGGTCATTAGGTTTCTCCGTGGTGCTTGGAGGAATGAGGCGGCGATCAGGTCGGGTGCCTGCCTGGGATCTGCCATAGTTCTGGAAGGGTTGTCCCCTCGCTCCCTTCGAACCTTTAGAGTCGGCTTCGCCTAAGGACTTAACGCTGGAAAATGGTCTTTCTCTTAGCGATTACCTCTCTTAAGAGGGTGGGAGATCTCCAGGCCCTGGCGGTAACGCCAGCTTGCTTGGAGTTTGCCCCTGGCAAAGTAAAGGCCTTTTTGCACCCGAGTCCGGGCTACGTGCCTAAAGTTCCTTCGAGTACGGCTCGCTCTGTAGTCCTTCAGGCATTCCATCCTCCACCTCATGTGTCGGCGGGAGAAGAGAGGCTTCACTTGCTCTGCCCCGTCAGAGCTTTGAGTGTATACTTGGAAAGTCTGCTTCTTGGAGAAGATCTGGACCAGTTGTTAGTATGCTTTGGGTCACCTAAC
>NW_024121321.1:27579704-27925786 GCF_016745375.1 Pimephales promelas
TGGTTTTACAGCTTAAATTCAGCATATTGACACAAAATGATAACTGCAAATCCACCTTTCGCTGACTGGAGTCCAGTTGTTTCTGTGAATTGCAGCGATCCATTTGCTCCTCTTTTCTAGCAGTCTCTAAAAATATATCAAATCTAGTTTTAGGCCTACAGTCAATCGCAAAGCTCTTTCCCCTTTATTTGTGTGTGTTGTGTTTGTTTTTCGCGGCATTCACGCTGAACACATAAACAGCTGCTCAGTCTTTTTGCCACTCACTGGGGAACTGCAGGCACTACGGCCGACGGTGACGTCACACTCATTCCTCTATAGGGTGGTGAACTGATGAGGTGCAGGTGATGGTGATTAAAATTTAGGGGACTGTGAACGAGTGGGAGGAGTGAGTGAACAAGTGAGTGAAGCAAGGTGGAATCCTGACAGTAGTGGTCAAATAAACAGTTAAAATGCCATTATACAAAAAAATATTCGACTGTTCAATGTCTAGACTGACCAATCCAGATTTAGTATTCCAGACAGCCGTGAAATAATGGAAAGCTAATTGTCATTCATTCAGGCTATTTATTCAGGTTAACTAACCCAAAAGCATGAACTATAAAATTACAAAGCATTTTAATTTTTTTTTTCAACCTTTTGCTTTACAGATGAAGTAAACACGACTCATGTTAATGATCAGCGTCAATAACTACATTTTCCATAAAAAAGAAAATCACTTAAATTACCTGTTGATGGATGCAGTATTTTTGAAAATAAACCTAAGAACTTTTCTCCTTCATGATAATGTGCCTGAGCAGTGTTCACTTCCATGAGTCACAAACACATAGCAGTCGATATTTCCATCTCAGGCAGGCAAGTCCCCTCTCTTTCACTGCCCTGTGCTGGCAAGCACAGAGAGAAGCACCCAGAGACGAGATAAATCACTACCTTTCTGCTGCTTGGCAGGGGGTCCTTGCTAAAATGCATATAATTAAGCTGGGTTGAACAAACAGCCATTATTTAGTTGTCAGAACATCATTTTAAAATTTGTGAAATGGAGAGAAAGGGAGAGAGAGAGGAGGCTGAAGGAGAGAGAGAGCAGAAGAGATGATTAAGAGTCACTCTATCCTCTCGTCTCGATATGTAGTCCCTCAGGAGCCAGCTGGAGTTTAAATCAATGCTCAGCCTTTATTCACTCACTCACTTATGTTCACAGTCACACATACACACACACAAAACATACACACATACTCTCAGGCTTGTTTCATTCTAAGGGGTCATTAATAGAACGCACTTTTACATAAAAAAAATAGTGAGATGGAGAACAGTGAAATGGATTAGGACACAAGTGAGACGCATTGCAATCGTAAAAAAAAAAAAAAAAAAAGGTTTACAACGCTGTTCCACTAATTTGAAGTTTCTGTATGTTTGAAGTTATTTATTTTTTTACAGTTTTTTAAAGTCGTAGTACTTTTTAGATTTGTTATTCTTTATTGCCCCCTCAAGTCAATATTTCTTCATGCCCTATTTGTTAATTTAAGTAAATTTTACTTTATTAATTTACTGACTAAAACTAAAATCTAAATTAGTTGACAAAAATAAAAAAAAATAAAAAAAATGTTGTTAATGAGAAAATGGCAAAAGTAAATACAATTTCCAGCCGTTCTCATCCGGTGTCATATACGACGCTTTTGCCAAAGCGTAGACATCTAATGCACATGGCACCCTTTAACGTCAAACGAGACACAGATATATATGGGCCAGAAGACGCCTCCTAGTGGTCTAACCCTAACCCTACCCATACCTAAACCTACCATAACCGAAGCATCTCATTTGACGCTAAAGTGTGCCATGTGTGTTGGATGTCTACGCTTTGGCAAAAATGTCGTATATGATGCCTTGGGATGAGAATGCGTTGCAATATCATGTATAGTTTTAATTTATGTCAACAAAGATAATGTGAAATCTCTATTAATATTGTCTCTAATATATTAATATTGAGCTCTGCATTGTAACACACATTGTCTGTTACCTCAAACAGCAATTCCCTAGTGCAATTCCCCAAAAATAGTGGACATGAACAAACCAGTGAATGATAATGGTAAACCGAGCCTGACAATCCTATTAGCCAGTCTTTAATTATTTATCCAGGTTTGCGCAGATTGGCTACACTCTGGGAGAAATTAAAAAGTTAACAGGCACTTTGGAAAATTATGTTCTGATGCCTCTTTCAAGGGCCTTAGGAATAAAGGACTGTTCCATCTTGTTTGATAATTAGCCAGGCCTTGTTTCCTTTTTGGATTAGCATGGCAATTGATATACAAATTGCTGGGGCGTGCTAAAAGCACAATGTTGTGGTTGACAATGGAATCAAAAGAATCACACATGATTATCATGATTATTAAGCTCCTAAACTATTTTTATATCGTATTAAAATGGCTGGCCTGAAAACATTCATTATATGCACAACAGAAACCTATGATGGCTGTGGTTTGAGATTTTCTGAAATCTGGGATATGGACCCTGATCTTAATATTGGCATCCACTGAAAATGAATCTAATCTTTTCAGGAGGAAAGTGCACATGCCATATGAACAACGAAAGTGTAAGTGTCACAACTGTAATCGGTTCTTGCAGTGAGAGAAAAAAAATGTACTATGATTTCAAATCACAAAAATTTCCTATAGGCATTTATTTTTCATAGCAAAAATTCAATAAAAGAGCCAATCATAAATGTTAAAACCCTAAAAAGACCATAAATGTGCAATAAAGTTCAGAATGTACATTCGGAATGATGCCCCAATCAATTAGTCAACAGTACTTTACTTTCCACTAATACTGCAATGCAATGCATCTGCATCAGTCCTCAAATAACTGTATATTTCAAGTTCAGTTTAAGTGTAGCCCTTAAAGCTGAGTCATCCACCATAGCTCCACCTCCACAGCTTTCTCAAGGAGGTTTTTAATACCCTTCATATATATTAGCACTCTTATTTATCTCAATGGCAGTTGAGGACCCACAGAATTAGATTTGAACATAAATCAAATAAAACATCTGCCATATATCAAAATAACTTGCAATGTTACTTATAAATAAATAAATAAATAAATAAATAAATTGTATTAATTAAAAACACCTTTTACCATAGATGTAAAATCTAACACATTTGACTACGTGTTATTAATTACTGTCCAGTTAGAGCATATTCAAAAGATTGTTTTCGCATTAATAATAATAATAATAATAATAATAATAAGAAGAAGAAGAAGAATAAGAAGAAATGTTTCTTAAGCACCAAATCATAATAGAATCATTTCTGAATGATCATGTGACACTGAAGACTGGCTGCTGAAAATTCAGCTTTGTCATTTCAGGAATATATTCCACTAGAAAACTTATTTATTTATTTATTTATTTATTTATTTATTTATTTATTTATTTATTTATTTTATTGTAATAATATTTCACAATATTACTGTTTTGAGAGAAACCTTTATCAAAGTAAATTAGAAATACCAGGAACTCTTTATTTGAACACAGTAAATTGCAAGATCATCTTGTGTACTCATTCAGTTTGAAAAGACAACGTCAAAAAGTGTTGGCAACCATATGACAGTAAAATTAATGATTTGTGTTCGTTCACGCCTCTCCTATCTCGTTTATACAACCAGTAAGGCAAAATGAAATACTGCTTATTCTTTCTTTAATATTATATATTAGTATTTGGAGGTGAAAATAGCAACGGTGAGCAAAAGAGATCATCTCATGCTCCCAAGCCAAATTATAGTTGAGCAGCTATAGTCTCAGGCAAAAGATATGTCATACATTTTTAATGAGCTGAGAGCCAGCTGAATGTCAGCCAGCCAATTCGGTTACTTCTTTGAATGTGATGGGCAGTCATGGGTTCTGTCACCACTGTTGTAAATCACAGTACAGCAAAGCTATAGAAATGTATACTTAATATTGACAAAATCCACCTGTGGGAGAACTCTGACCCCTCTCCTAATAAGAAGCCTGCGTCATGTGTTTGTCATTCACAGCTACTCTGAAATTATAAATGATGTAGTCGATATTTGAATATATAGCCCCCATTAGCAAGCTTCAATGTAGTTACAGTAGGTAGTATATCGTAACTATATCACTTATTTTACAGTGTTCTTGTTACATGTTACATTTATTGTAGCAATTACTGTACATTGTGCATAATCACATGCAACTAACTCTAAACCACCTCATCTTAACCCCAACCCTATAGTTAAGAATGTGTAACTGCTTTAGTTTGACTATAGTATACTTTAAGTCATTAATAGCTTGTATAGTTTTAAGCTTTCCTAACACTGCCAAGCTTACTGGAATATTTTAAAGTGCTTGCAAATGATTCTTATGAATTTACACTGTGTGTCAGTTGTTGTGGTGTTAATTGTAGTTGGTAACAATCCCAACTTGAGATATATCACAGATAACACACTGCTCGGAAGAGTTATATCACATTTATTTCAGTTGATAAATCCTGTAGTAGGTCACAAATTCCCAGTTTACACTAGCTGTTTCTTTCTCTTGTTTACTTTTTTTTTTTTGCAACTAAGGGAGTTCAATTCCAGCCTTTCAGCTCTCCAAAGTACTATTGTTTCTTCCTTCCTTCGCTCAATATTCATTCTTCACAGAGATGACAGAAATAAGTAGGCCTATTATAAAAAGGCAATATAACAATGCTTTGCACCAAGCTGTTTCACACAGATATAAGCGATTAATTGTGTATGATGTCACCAGTCTCTCATTGTGTCTGAAAAAAATAATCTCACAGGTGGGAGAGAGCAGGGGAGATAGCGGTAAGATGAGTTTCTTCAATAAAATGGTTGAAATCAGTTTGATCTCTCTATTAGCCGTTGAAAAGCCTTTGTATAATACAACGGCCAGGTTAGCGGGTAGTTAAATCAATATGATAGAAAATCGGGGATTTGAACTATTCTGATTCATGCTGATTCAAACAGCAGCATTTCAATCATTCTAAAGCCAGCTGTTGTGTTGTGAATGTTGAAACACATAACTGTCATATTTAAACTTGCATTGTTGTGTGTCACTGTTCCTTTCTTCAGAACGCAAATTAAAAAGACGGTGTTGCAACTGAAGTCCTGCATCCACTTTGAGAGAAAAGGAGTTTATATAATGTATGAGAGGGCTCAACAATAAAGATAGCCTGCTGGCCCAGGGAAAGTGTGGGACAGTTTTGGCCAGCTGACGAAAGTGTCTCTTGTAAAAAAATAAATAAAAAAAAGGTAATGTTGAGCCCTCTGTGAATAACGAAACTTACCAAATTTTAAAATGAAATTCATGATGGGGATTATGATATCATAATGATGATATGTCAAATTGAACAAATGTGTTGTAAAAATAAACAATTGTTGGCTATTTGTCCATTATGAAGTCATTAATGCTCATATTCGACTTAAAATTCAGATGAATTGAGTCATTTTCCCCTGCTCTATCAAGACAGGCACATTGGTTTCTATGGAATTGGCAGGGATGCTTATACCTCATTGTCTTGGCAACAGTTTATGATGAAGTGAGATTAGGTCTGGGTTTGATAGAAATCATACCAGACTGCTCAAACATTCCAAGAGGAGATAAATGCCGAATGCAAATGGTAATTCGGAGAAAACAAACACCAACCAGCGGCTACAGGGATAACGCATTGATCCATCAAAACCCCACAGCCACTGGATGTATTGTCCATTTGTAGAAAATTATTTTATTATTCGGTATGAAAACTGTATTGAAAACTATCATTCAAAAAATTGATTAAAAAAAATAAGCTACCGTTTATACTGTTACATTTGATTAAATGAATGCCTCCTTGCTGAATAAAAGTATTCTTTTGTTGGTCACACTTCTCAATTGACAAATGGCTAAGCCACGCCCTTAAACGTGATGAGCCAATCACAGTGCGCAGCTAGCCCAATACACTCGGACATTCTCTGCTTCTACTTCCATTGAAATGCATTGGAGTTAGGCAGTTTTCATTTGTTTTTTCTCGTTAATTTAAGTTTAAAATGGTCAAACGGTGTGCATGGGGTACATGCAACTCTGACACTAGGTTCCCGAGAGGCTGGGCGACGGTGTGTATTTTTTTTACCCTTTCCCAAGCACACACACATAAGTGTGTAATTTACTCAAATGCCTTTCCTTTCAAATATTTACAATGAATTTACAAAAGATGTGTGCGGCTGATGCTCCTTTGGTTATGAACAGCTTGTGCAAGCATGCGCATGTGTGTGCTCCATGAGCGTGCACACCTCTGGTTGCAGTTTCGCTTTTCGCCAGAGGGGGCGTAGTTCTGCAAAAAACTCAGATACTTGCGCTATGCACCTTCAATTCCATGAGCTCATTGTTTATGCATTAATTTTTTTACATCGTTTAAATGAATACCCTTTTTGCTAACTGTGATTATGTACATGTACATTTATGAAAGGCTGCAATGCATTCTCACCCCAAGGCGTCACCTGCTTTGACCATGCTTCAATATTTGACGTTTTAGGCGCCATTTAGCGTCACTTACACGACGCGATCCTACGGCGTCATCTAACTGACGCTAAAGGAAAGCGTCAGTTAGAGGACGCGGTTAGGTTTAGGTGTGGGGTGGGGGTAGGGTACACGCGATCCTAGTGCGTCATCTAACTGACGCTAAAGGGCGCCTAAAGCATCAGATATTGAAGCATGTCCAAATGCTTCCCAAGGCGTCAGTTAAGTGACGCCTTGGGGGTGAGAATGGGCTGGAAATACATAACGTAGACAGTTCTGATAACCGATCAGATCACTCTAAATTGTAATGTGTACTCATGCATTTTCTGTAAAGCTGCTTTGAAATGACGTGTAATTATGAAAAGCGCTATCCAAATAAATATGAATTGAAAATGTAATGCACTAAAAAGTGTTGTGATTTTAGAAATTAAGACAGCAAATAAAATTGCTCTAGACTGCTGATCTGGAGTCAGCTTTTTCCTATTCACTAGTAATTAAGGTTTGAATTTATCATGGGGAATCATGTGGATTTTTCTAGTATTAGCTCACTGGCGTTGACACATTGTGCAGTGGTGCTCATAAGGGCATCTCAAGTTCAATTCCCAGCTTACTTCTTTATCCTCTTCCTCTCTTTCTTCCCATGATTTACTGTCCTGAATGAGAGATGGCAGAAAGCCAAAAATAAAATTAAAATTTGGATTTTAACCTCATCTATGCGATTAATTTTAGCTTTAGTCTTGGAGGCAATAAGTGGCCACTTCAGAATGGTTACAGATATACACAAACAAGCTCACGAAATCTCCTCTAATCCCCAACAGAAACCTCAGAAACAATGAGAGTAAAGGCAGCTTTGTTTTGAACACAATTTGTTCCCATTAATTGGCCGCTCATCTCCTGCCGCTCCCTTCCTGCAAATCCCCAATCCTTCGTCTTAATGAGTTAGACGTGTGACAGTTAGACTGGTGCGGTTCTGAGGCAAGGGAGTAAAAAATGTCCGCAGCATTCAGACCAGCACAATGGAAGCGTGCTGTTAGTGCCATTAGCATTGTTTCAGACGTAGCAAGAGCTGCATGCTAAGAGAACATCTCCAGCGTAGTTAGGGCCGCTGCTGAAAGGATGATCGATTTCTTTGAGCATCCGTTACACTGAACACCCACAATGCATCTGGCCTGTCCGTCAATAAAGTGTTCAGTGAATATAGCCCTATGACAGGCCTTTTGATGGTATATGTCTCAAAAATAATGAGACAATGCATGTAAAAAAATGTTACGATATTTTCAGTATTTGCGACAGTATATCCATTTTATTATGCCAGTCATAATAAGAGATGGGTTTAAATACAAAAACTTAAGGGCTGTTCACATCAAGGTCAGTTTAGTTTTTTTTTTTTTTTTTTTTTTTTTTTTTATCATGCACTTTCAGTTTTTTTTTCTTTGTTATGGTTATGAACATTCATTAATGTGCACACCTGTCTATAGTTAGTTCATCACCATGTTTATTTAGAAGACATTTATTAACCCACTGATTTATGGATGTAGCCAGACTTCGTCATACTCATATTCTAGTTGAATGTGAGTCTGATACTGCTTCATAGGGCTTTGATTATGGGGTGTGTCTTAACCAAACCAGGAAGAAGAAGAAAAAACAAAACCTGCACTAAATTGGTTAAACCTATAACCAATCAGAGCAAAGCAGTATTATGCACGTTGAGCTATGCACAGTTGTCAACAAAACTCAACTGCACACACGTTGGAAGTAGTAGTTAAATAATTAGTGTTGCTTCTTTTACTCGGTCCTCCATGAGCATGATCAAAAGAGAAACCACAACGATCGCAGGGTTTTCTTTGAGTCTTCTTAGCGACCATCGGAGCCAGTTGATCAATTTTTGCCGAATCTCGTTGGAAGGACGGCAAACATCTTTCTGATCAACAAATTCCTTGATTGCAGTTCTCTGTTCGTCTTTTAAAAATTAATGCACTGTCGATTTCTTTTGCAACAGGCACGATAGCGGAATCTGTACATCTCAATGCTCCAGCTGCAGTCAGCTTTGAGGGAAACCAGTTCAACCCAACGCTCTTTTATAACGTGATGATTACGTAACTGCATATCATCTGTCCATCATCGTATAAAAGCCCGCCCGACGATTTCTGAACCGGTCATCATTACTCCTCAATGGATCCAGTTTAGACCGAACTTCCCGATCAAAAAATGTTGTGGGCAGGGTTCGGGCTGGTATCCAGGCCAAGGTGGATGTGCTTTTAGAGCTTCAAAAACTCTGCCACTATTCAGTGCTATTACAAAGTTGGGAAGAGACATAATATTATTAATTTAGATTGTGTTCGGCTAAAAGAAGCCATACACAAGCCATTGTGTTCGGCTAAAAGAAGCCATATATAAGTCATACACACCTATTATGACTTGAAGGTGAATAAATTATGGGATCATTTTCATTTTATTCTTTTAAGGGAAGGCCAACCAAATCTGAAAAAAAAGTATTGTCCCCTAACACTATTGCAGGTTTTAATGCATATGATTCTGATTTTCAGCAAATTTCCTTTTCTTAATAGTACTTACCTGCTAGTATATACGCTGATGTAGGCTCTAGGCTCTAAATCATGATGTACTCTTTACATCATTGGAAGAATGACATCTACGCTAATATTAGTTTCTCTAAAATTAGTCTGCCGGTTCCAGGCCGTATCCAAATCTGATGAAGGACCTGTGCCTGGACACGACGACAACGCAGTCCTGAAGTGATCTAACTAATCTCTCCCCTGTGAAGGTCTCCTTCCCTTTCCTTTACCTATGTACAGATAAAACATTGACAAATAAATTCTGTATTATGAATTCCTGAGGCCAGGCAGGCAGTTTATTGAGGTCATTTTTATATAGAATGACTACACGTCTGCGCACATATATTAAAAAGCGCATATCTATAGTCTAAACACGTAATAAGCTTGTTCACGCCATCTGCGTTCTCACAGATTCGCGTTTTTGTTTGCACGGAGGTGATAACTTTTTTCAAAATTATTCACCTTGGAACCTGTTTCAGGGTTTGCATTCTCGAGCGACCAGGCACTGTTTTTTTTTTTGCAAATGAGCAGGTCAGAGGGAATTAAGGAGGGGTTTTCTGTTAGAATAGTGTGTGTCATGTAAGCGGCCCCTAGGTTAATAACTGATGATCTTCGCAACGGAAGTGAATCAATCTAAAATTTTCCCTTTCAGTCGATATCGTCGACGGTCAACTGAATGGGGATCGTGTCAGAGAGCCTATGTTTTTCGAGTACTTTTGAACGAGCCAATGTAATTATCGTGCGTGATTCGCATCATTCGATATAAATACGGAAGTGGATGCACGCTCTAGTTGCCTTTCGCTTTGGAGCCGCTCGTATTGATGTCTCTGTAGAGTGCTGTTGATTTCAACGAGCGAGTGTGTAGGTGTTCTTTTGGAAAGACTCTCCCAGTACTGGTGATTTCTACAGTGCAGTGCAGTGGTGGTCATGAGCTTTGAGCTCTCAACTGCTGTTTTAACAGCAAATAAGATTGTTAGTGTGTCTGACAGCTGGTTGATGGCGAAAAAGTGAGTGCTTTAATGTTTTTCAGTTCTCAGAATTCAGTGTTGACGCGGTCATTCCTGCTCTGGCACTGGTGACGGGTCCCATTTTTGAAAGAGCAACACGGGTAGGGTAGGGCTCTGTCCCCCTCTAAGAGTCAAGAGAGTTGTATCACGTGTTTGGGCTTAAAGCACGCTGAGGCAGCTCTTGAGGATAAGTCATGGTCCCATTGTGGGTATATGACCATCTCGGTTCTAAGGTCAAGACTTGCTTTCGTTCACGAGAGTGAAAAAAGAGACGCCTTTCCAAATGTTCCGTCCCCTAGATGGCCTGCAGCGTTTGACCCGAAGGACAGTACTTGAGAGATCTTTATCCTTCTGCTCCACAGATCATTCTGTGTTCTTGTGTTTGAAGGTGCAAAGTATCAGCACAAGGTCCTACCCTTCGAGTGCTCCATAGCTAGTTGGTCAGGTCAGGGTTCAGGCCAACTGGGAGAGAGTATTCTCACCTACTGGCTGAGTATCTCTGTTTCAGTTTGGAGACAGACTCGGTCCAACACGTCTCTTCAAGAAGAGTGTGTTCAGCTGGTGTTATTAAAATGAGAAAGGGTCCCACTGAAAGAACTTTCAGAGGCTCCTGGGGCATATGGCAGACACAGCCACCTGGCTTTCTCCATATGAAGACCGCTTCAGCACTACCTTAATGATCGAGTCCTGAGGTAACCGTGGCAAAGCGGCACACCCTGTGTGACAACAAGGTCACCCCGTCCGGCCACCAAAACCTCAGCCTGTGATCAGACCTTTCATTCTCCCGGCCAATCTGCTCCTAGAACAAGGTCCATCATCACCATCTGAGGGGCCATGTACAAAGGTCATTCTTTAAGGGAGGCCTGGGACGACCTCCGATTGCAATCTCTGTTACTTTAATTTCCTATTATCACTGTAAAGCTGGTTTGAAACAATCTATATTGTTAAAAGCCCTATATAAATGAAAGTGACTTGACTCTGCCATGGTCGTATTTTCCCCCATTTAAATCACACAAATCATTTTATGAGGCCCTTTCAACCCGATCTCACGACCAAGTCGTACGAATTCGACGAATGATTAAAAAGTGGCTAATTCGTAACAATTCATACGACCTCACTCGTACGAATTAATACGATTTTGCTAAATCGTACATATTTTACGAATTGGCCAATTCGTATGAATTCATACGAATGACCTACCCCTTACCCCGCCCCTAAACTTAACCATCACGTGGGTTAAGACAAATCGTACGAATTAGTACGAGTGAGGTCGTACGAATTAGTACGAATTAGCCACTTTTTAATCATGCGTCGAATTCGTACGAATTGGTCGTGAGATAGTGTTGGCCCTTTTGGTAAGAACGAACAGACATTTGCTTTTTATTTCTGTCGACTTGATAAACACGTCTCCCTGATAAGTGAAAAGTTATTAGACGGAGGTAAGATGTTGTGAAGAGCCATCATCGTGATGATGGATTCAGAGATGAGGACATGATTGCAAGAAGTCAATGAAAAGCTGTAATTGCAAAATGCTGTGACTAATTAAAAGAAAAGGAGCAATGTTTTCCCTCTGCGCACTTGTTGCCTGATTGTGATTGTGTAGAGTGTCACTATATTGTCTATAGTGTCAAAAACTGCATTCATGGAAATCTCAAAGCTGTCAATGGATTGTACAGAGCTCATCACATTTGCCCAAAGATTTATTTTTCTTTTCTTTCATTTGATATTTGTAATGCTTTAACACGCGTATATTTTATTTGGCCATTTGTTGAGCAAATGTTGTGGCCTTTCTACCACTTCAAATACCCCAGAATCTACATAAACACTTTAATATTGTCATGTATATGATATATTTTGCAAGGGACAGTCAGTGCTCATGAATCAACAGTCAAAGACTGTAAATAAGCCAGTTAGCTCAGCAGGCTAATCTGTTGATCAATTGAATGCTCCTTGCAGAATAAAAATATAAATGTCTTAAAAAAATTTTTTAATGTCTTCACAGTCTCATCCCAAGACGTCATACAACTGACGCTTTTGACCATACGTCAACATCTGCCGTTTTAGGGTACCCTTAAACATCGGTTAGATGATGATCCCGGTGCGTCATCCAACTGACGCTTTACCTTTAACGTCAGTTTTGTGAAAAAAAAAAAAATGTCAGTGAAAAAAGGTCATAAAACCATACTGATTATTTCTTCACAATACTTTTGAAAATTGTATCACATTGTCTAGAGTATTATTAGGTGCTATCAGGCCATATCATTATAAGGAGCCTTGCACAAAGAATGAAATTTTAAAAAGAACGGATTTTAGATTGTTTGGATTTATTTACAACACAACATAATCCAAAGATACACAACAAAGGACAAATCTAAAGACATAGGCTTGAACAGTCACACTTTGTGCTATTCCTGAAACATAGTACATACCTGTCATTTCCAAGGTGTTTGATTTTTCACTTAACTATGTTCATGTACAGAGTAGTCAGCAGGACTAATCAGTGGCATCTGGTACCTGTAAAAAATAAACACATGTGAACATACTGATATCAAGAAAAACTATATGGATGCACAATTTTGGGAATACATTTTTGATTTTTCTGGTTACAGTTATTAAATATATATATGAACACCAATGCCTATGTATAGGGCTGCATAAAATAATAACAGATACATAGCAGGCAGCCTATATATCATTAAAAAGGAACACATCAGTAACACTACACTAGAAAGAAAAAAAAAAATGGATTATCACAGTGCTACTTCAAAGGTTTCCATTCAATATGAAATGAGATTAGAGAAAAACCCATGCCTAATGTTTGTCGTGTTTTGATTTTCAAACACAGCGCGGGTGACTCATACTCACAGCGCGTGCAGAGGACATTTACTGAACCAATCGATCGATATTATACATATCTACGTTTCAGCAGATATCCTTAAACGATCACAGTCTGGCCGCGCTCTAACAGTTTGTTGAGAGAGAGCGAGCAATGTCTGGCTGTGGCGAGACTTGAACACCACCGTTTTCATAGGAGGGCTAGGAAGACTTTGAGGCCTCGGGCTTTATTCAATTCAATTCAATTGAAACTTATTTGTATAACACATTTCACAACACATATTGTTTTAAAGCAGCTTTGCAGAAAGTGCTATGCAGAAAAGTATGGAAAAATACATTTGGTTAATCATGTAATATTTAGGGCAAAACATATCGCCGGCGTTGAGTCGTCTCTTCACAGGCGTTGGGTCGTCTCTTCACAGGCGTTGAGTCGTCTCTTCACAGGCGTTGGAACATCTGAAGTCTCTGTGTGAGGCTGGATACAGACTGAAGCTGATGAACGCCATTTTTCTTTGAGATAAAAAAACTCTCTGCAACCCAACCATACGCACCAACCCATTTGACTAAGGCTGTTGAGCCCCACTGTCGCGGTAATGCGTTTCAGTGGCAACGGTTCCGTAAGGCATATCATCTACCGCAAAACACAATATCTGCCCAACCACCCGTCATTCACGCAATACACACAGGAACGCAATGACTGTAAATACTATGCAACTTATACAAGTAAACTATAGACTCTTCAAGTTTTATAGTATTAAATGCATTCGATCTGATTCAACGGAGAAATAAAAGGTAAGCATTATGTGAATGCTTGGCTAAAGAGATGCATCTTTAAACTAGTTTTAAACTGGGACAGCGAGTCAGAGCCTCGAACCATATCGGGAAGGCTATTCCAGAGTTTTGGAGCTAAATGCGAGAACGCCCTCCCTCCTTTGGCTCCTTTGGACTTCGCTTCGCTTCGCTGAAGAGATGAAAAATGGGATTATATAAGCCCATTGGGCTATATTTATAGCCCCAGGCCACGCCTGCTTTGGCGGGACGTGACGTAGTGGGCACGAAGCGCACCCATTGGATCTGGCTTCACCAAGGGCCTCTCTCGATAGGCTGCAGCCGTTGCCGCAGGACAGCCAATAGGCACACAAGCCATCTTGCCTATGTGTGCATGCTGCTGCAATGCGTTTTACATTGATTCAAAATTAAGGATAATTTTTGGCTTCAACATCTTGTGGAAAAGAGGTTTTCCCCGTGCGTAAGAGAACAATTAGTCTAAAAAAAAAAAGTAGGGAGATAAAAATGAAATTTGTATAACAAATATTTCCATGGTGGAAAAAAAAAAAATCAACATTTTGACCAGTGTGGCAAACACAATGACATAAACACTTTTTTTTAATTTTGGTGCCATAATAACTGGGGTTGAAGCATAATTTAAAGGTTTTGGGTGAGTAACATTTGCAGGCATGGAGTTGTGAAAATTGCACTTATAGTTTAAATAATGTTAAGGCTGTTTCAAAGAAATTTTGCCAATGTGATTTAATGTGAGATGTGAGAAAAACTGTAATTTAAATAACGTCCCTCAAACTCCTACAATATGTACAATATGCAGGCTTTAGTTATCTGCAAACAAATGCTATAAAAGAAAAGGACAATCCCAATTCAGTATGCAAATATTGTAAGGATGGCATAGCTTTCATGTCAATAAATTAGAACTAAGCAAAGCTTAAAGCCTTATATCTATTATATCAATGAAAGTAGAACATTTTACCCTGCAGAAAAGTAAATGAAATTTGACCCCACGCCACAGTAAATCATCCTCTATCCGGAAATGGCCAAGATCCAACAGCACTTTGTTAAGCCATGACCACGTGTAGTGTTTTATTGATCTGTCTTACCACTTCCTCAATAATCCATTTGCATAAAGAGTGTTTCTGGTTGACATAAATCATGAAAACAACTCACAGCATGGATGAGCTCTGCTGACAAGAACACTGTTGTTCTTAGCAAACCCAGGACATTAATGGGTATGAGTACATATCTCATGAGATGCTGTAACTTAGCAAAGCACATCTCACAACCATATGGTTTTTAAAGGGTCAGTTTTTGAAGTGAACAAACTAGAAACTGGGTCACATGGCAAGAAAGACAGTCAAAGTAGATGTTACACATTTAGCCTGTATTTCAGTGATCTCTGCACATTAAAGTGGCATACAGATTTTTTTTTTTTTTCTGTAAAAAAATTACACACTTCCCCTTCAACATAAATTACAGCTAGTATAGAGTTTCTCCCTTCACATCCTCCTGGGAAGTCCATACTTCCTGCATTCAAGTTTGAAAGTTTGGTGACTTTGCTGTGTAATTCTTTCTCTATCTAACTCTATCTCTAAAAAATGTGCAGTTTTACAAAACTTTTATGATCATTGCCATTTTACCCCTCACAGCTATACATTTAGGTTTCAATAAGCCTTCCAAGTGTAGTCGTTAATATCATAATTACAAATTCCATGCACATGAATGACCAAGCTTAGACATATTGTGGAACAATTATTTGTTAGATACCAGGTCTACATAAATCATTCACATTGCATAAATGTGATGCAGATGCATTTCTCTCGGGTAAAAGCTTTATTATCATTCCAACATGATTTGAAGGCAGCATATGACTCCATACATTTGCTATGCATATAAGGAAAGACGGAAAGAAGTCTATTTTTATTTTTAATTTTTATTATTATTTAAAAATGTCATTATAACATTTTATTTTTGGCTTTGTCCTAGCTGCTATAGGAAGCTTAAGACTCTGGGGATGGGTAAGACACAATTCAAAATGCTGACAGCAGGTTTTGCTCTCCCTGACTGGAGTATTTCCCGTTGGATTAAGAAAAGTTGCCAGATACTTGGTTAAATTTGGGCTGCTGATTGCAGGAAGTGATTGGTATCTCACCCTTGGGTAACTAGTGCTTGTGTCTGCTTGAGCAGGAGGACTATGAAGCCAGATAGGGAAATCGAGATTCGCCACACTCGCGGTTTTGCCCTTTCCGGCCAGCATATAGCATCAATAATAACACCTTATTTCTGTCATGTCAAAACATGAAAGTGTGTCTGGAAGAGATTGATGACTGTCATTAATCAATGTCTGGAAATGTACGTGGCCGACTGTAGGGGGAATAAATACTATGCACTAACTCATACACACATTCACATATTGCACTGCCTCTTTTAGATTGACTGATGCCCCAAAGATAGACGCAATCTTTGTTGGGAATCTCTAGTTTGAGGTTCTTGGCAAACAGTTTACATTAATCAAATTCTGCTCTCACATGCTACTTCTAAAAGGCATTTTAATACGAATAATTTCAGACTGCCACAGGTCAGGTTCTAAAGTTCCCCCTATACTTTTATTAGAAAAATATTTATATGACAGTTTTTACTACATAGATTTGTGTTCTACTATTAAAAAAGACTCTCTTCCACATATGTATTTTTTTCGAATGGATAATGTTTTTGTCAGTAATTATAATAGCACAAACCTCCCTTCATTTTAATACGGACATCAATGAAAAGAATGATGACTTGCAGTTCAGTAACTGAGTGAAATGTTGATTAAACTCTTTAATAGATTCAGTTTTCTATAGGTCTAGACTGAGTCTGGTCTTTTTTAACTATTAAAGGAATATCCGCATAAAAAAAAAATGAGCACAGAAATCAGGTTGCACCATATCGTCGTTTTGATTCACTAAAACCCTGGTCTCCTAAGAATCTTTCGTTCAGGAATCAACTACACTGGTTCTCTATGTGCTTTTGAATTGGATTCACTAAAAATAATCAGCTCATATGATTCAAATTTGGTTGTTGCCAATAGCACTTTTAATAAGAAGTCATACTGTTATGTCTATAATCAGTCTTGTATATATCAGTCTTTCTTGACTAAGGGTTGTGAAGCATCCCTACACCATTGGTCTGTATGCATGAGATAAGATAACTACAGTATGCGAATACAAGCATGAGGATGAAAGGTCACCCTTGCCAGAGCCCAAAAACAAGGCCCAAAGAGATGAAGGTCACCCAGATCGAAATGACGATTCTTTTCACAAGTTGACATCTGAATTAATTTAATTGGCCGAATTCAGTCGGCATCCATTTGTTATCACTGCTGAACAAAGAGTAGAACACAATTCAAAAGACCCTAAAAAGGAACAAAATCAAAACATCAAACGTTGCGTTTGATGTTTTAAAAGACTTAAATGGGGGGGGCTCCGACTGGCAAAATAAATCTGTGCCTTTGGATATCAGCACTGATGTGTTTACAGAATATTTTAACATTAAAAATTGGTCACATTTTTTGAACATGGCTCTGCTATTTTGACATTTACAGACCTTTAAAAGGGCCTTTCGAAAAGTACATCAAACCCAGTGCCTTATTCAAATCCAAACAATGGCACTTTCTTTTTTACTCTGTCATAGTCAAGCTGTCTTTGCCCAACAGTTTCACAACCTCTCCACCACTCTCCCATTTTCTGCATCTTTATATGACCAGACGAGGCAGCCATCAATCAGGGTCGAGCTTCTACTCCAAAACATAAAGGATAGTAAACAATTAACAGCAGCAGTCGATGACCTGTGAAAGGTTGAACACAGCAAGGTTTCAGAGGAGAACAGGAAAGGTGCTGGGCCTGTAGCACTGCCCCTGGCATGTCATTGCAATCTTTAGCACAAACTGGCCATAAACCAGACAGTCTGACCTCTATTACAGATCTCTATTCCTCTGCTCACAGAACTCTGGAAGCTGGTGTCTTTTAAAAAAAAAAGATTATTTCAGAGTAACACTTTTGTGGTTGAATGTGGTTTGTCAAATGTGTTTTTTTTTAAAGCTGTTATCATGTAAAACCCCATCATTTAAATAAATAATTCAACCTCCCAAAAAAAGTCATTAATTACTCACTGCTGCTCACTCATGTTGTTCCAAATCCATATTCCCTTAAAGACATCAGGATATTTGTTTAGTTGATGACAAACCACTTTGTCTATATACAAGAAATTTAGGGAATAGTGACTGAGGGTTTAGGAGGCCATTTTAGTTTCAGCATTGATAGTATGGCTGAATCTGAAATTGCCTCCTAAACCCAATTAGTTAGTCCACTATGCAGTTCACTTTAAGGAGTTAATGAAAACGAGTGAGCGAATTCAGATAGCCATTGAGCACACATCGGCTGTGTTATTGCGAAGCAATGTGGGATTAATTGAGTGTACACAATAATGCCCTAATGAGTAAACAAAAAGCACTTGGATGACCTACATCTTCCAGCGAGATTCTGAAGTGTGCATACGATGGACCAACCCGATCTCACGGGAATTCATACGAATTTTACGAGGTGGCTAATTCGTAACAATTCGTACGACCTCACTCGTACGAATTAGTACGATTTTGCTAAATTGTACATATTTTACGAATTAGCCAATTCGTATGAATTCGTACGAATGACCTACCCCTGACCCCGCCCCTAAACATAACCGTCTCGTGGGTTTAGACAAATCGTACAAATTCGTACGAGTGAGGTCGTATGAATTAGTACGAATTAGCCACTTTTGAATCACTTGTACGAATTCGTACGAATTGGTCGTGAGATAGCGTAGGATGGACACTTTATTATTCCATGAGGCAACGGGAGAGGATTTGTGAATGGTGGGGACGCGCCGCAACTGACACTGGTTGGTCATGGGATAATGGGCAACATGGCGAATAGTACGGATTACATTCATACCGCACATTCATATTATATAGAATTCATTTTTTTAACTGTCTTGAAGTGATTACTTATTCAAAAGAAGTACCTTCTCAAGAGAGTATGTGATTTCAGACAAAGGTCAGACAGGACAAGTCACATTTCAGCAATTATGCCTTGCTGTTTTGACAGCCATACTGTTTTGAAACACTTATGGCTCAGTACGGTTCGGCTCGGCGCGGCACGGTTCGGCTCGCTTTGCTTTTCCACTGTTAGGTAAGATTCGGCTCGACATGGCACGGCTCGGTTCGCTTTTGCTTGGTTGCTTTTCCACTGCAGTTAGTACCACTTTAAAGTGGGTGGGATTATAGACTGATCGATAACAGCGGTGGCTGTTACTGGCTATTTAAATCTAGTGAGTTTGGTTTCTCGTGTCGATGTCTATTGGTCGCAAATACAATGACGCTGGTACTGACGATTCTGTCTGACCAATCAGTGATCTGCAGTGTTTCACGTCACATATGGTATGCCTGGAACCTCAACAGACAATGTATCATTTAAAGCGAGCCGTACCGTACCGTACCATGCAGTGGAAAAGTGCCACAAGTGAGCCGTACCGAGCCGAGCCGTACCGTAGTGGAAAATCACCAAAGCGTGCCGTACCGAACTGAACCATAGTACCGTACCATGCAGTGGAAAAGCGCCATTAGAAAATGTGATGGGTTCACACCAAAATGGGAGTTCTTTCTGCACCGAATATGTCTATAAGTCTTGAATCAGTGTTGAAATAAGAAAAAAGTGAAAAATTTAAAAATTTAAAATTCAGACTGATTCACACAAGCCGAGCGTGATGTAAATTGTAGCTGTCGTTTTCCCATTGCTTTAAATGTTTCACAAGTGCATGTCCTCAGTATGCTGTTTCAAGCACTTTGAAATAATGAATCATTATATGAAGTCGATTGTTCAATTTATTCAAAGATTCATAAAGCTTGTTTTGTTACAATATAATGTGTCAAAGATTAATGTTTGAAATAGCTAGTCTGACATGTGTAATGGATTTTTTCCCTGAACCTGACTACTCTACAATAATACTCACTCTAGTTTGCCAAGTCTTATACTTTTACCAGCGCATCTACACATCGACGTCCACTGAGTCCACTATAGGGTACCCTATACCCTAGCGCATCTCCAGTCGACGTCCGCCGGGTGCTAATAATTCTAACTTGTTCTTGCTGTGCAGCTTAAATAACAGACAGACTCCAGCAAATGTCCTTTCAATGCTTTTAATTACGGCCAGGAGAGTTCTCAAGCAATACTCAGAGAACTTCCCAAGTAAAAACAAGGCCGGTGGATCTCAGACAAATTCCATTGAGAATCCCCCCGAAAACACTGATACAACAGTTTTTATACAATATGGAGGTATGCCATAATGACATTAATTTCATTGGTTCTTCATAGGTAGACTGTTTTGTTACTGGGTAGAGGAGACTTCGTTTTAATGTTTCTAACTTAGTCATTATTTATACACACAGTCAGGTGTTTGACACACATGCATTCATCTGAAGTACAGAATGTCTTAGTACATTGTCTCAGATATTCCAACACATTCTCACCCCAAGGCGTCACCTTTGACCATGCTTTAATATTTGACGTTTTAGGCGCCCTTTAGCGTCACTTACATGACGCGATCCTACGGCGTCATCTAACTGACGCTAAAGGGCGCCTAAAGCGTCAGATATTGAAGCATGGTCAAATGCTTCCCAAGGCGTCAGTTAGGTGACGCCTTGGGAGTGAGAATGGGCTGGATATTCAGCTGGTTAAATGAGGTCAAATGTTAAAACATGGTTAGCTTAATATTCAGTTTAAAATTTTCTTGTTTTGTTCTTGAATGTTCTTGAAGTTTTTACTGTAACACACTTTTTAAGTTTGGATATAACACGTGATATATAAATCATATGGAGTATTTTTTTTTTTTTTTTAGGTGCTGAACCTACATGGCTGTTGTATGGAAAAGAGCTGCTTGGAGATTCTTTTAAATTGTGTTTGAAAATCGAAACAGGATAGAGTCTTGGAATGACATGAGGGTAAGTCAATTACTATGGAATTTAGAACAGTTTTGGTGAACTATTAAACATTCCACCGACAGGAGGCAGATTTCTAAATCTCAGACGAAGTTGCAGCATGCAAACGTTTTTCCAATGTCCAAATCCTCTAAAACCAGTTTTACCACAGATCATAACCTTGGTACTCTCTTTGAATTTCCATCAATAAGACTGACATTATTCGTTACCAACGCTTACAGCTATGCCGCCTACCCTCTCACCGCACCTCCCCATGGCTGTTTCTCATTTCTCCTCTAATTGATGAGGTTTCAGGCTGATTTTCCTCCTGCTGTGAGCTTATGGGACCTCTGGCCCTTTAAACTCTCTGTGAATGTGGTGAAAAGACATTGCTGGGCAAAAATTAAGAGCATTAGCAATGGTAGAGAGAGCTAGGCCTTGACCCTCAGCAACAGATGGACAGAGGGAGACATTTTTAGCTTCACCAGTCTATGCAAAGAAATTAGTTTGGGTCTCTGGAATCATCTTGCTGACACCCCCAATTTAGTAAATCCTTCTTAAGTACATTAATGCCTTGTATTAAAGATGGCAACATCTGGCTGTGTGTTAATTACACATCACAGGGATCAAAAGATCCTCTGGCTGATGGACATGGCAGTTGAGTAGCACTGGATCACGTTATCCAGGAACATGTGGAGATTCGTAAAGGAGATCGCTGGACAACAGCTCACATGCCCTATTAAAGCAAATTATCATTATGTTGGTATGAAAGAAGAACAAATCCATTTTCAGAATAAAGGGCTGCCATGCTTGTGTCTAAAGCTGTGCACTGTTATCTTCAAAACGACACATGCTGCAGGCTCAAACTTTGCTGAAAAACAAATGGAAAAAGATAAATACGAATCCTCAGACATTAATTATGAAGTAATCGTGACTTAAGATAATAAAGAAAGTTATCTGTGTCCAGTTTGTACTTACAAAATGTCTAGCTGTGAAGTTTTCCTCTGGTTAGACTCTTATTTTTGCAGTCTGTTGCAGTCGTAACTACTTTTGAGTGCTGCTTCTTTTTATAATGAACATACCATAGGAATACAGTCTGTGGATATCCACTATAGTTAACACAGTCTCATCCCAAAAAGTCATATAACTGACGTCTTGGGACGTCTTTTGACCATGCGTCAATATCCGCCTTTTTAGGGCCCCCTTAAACGTCGGTAGATGGCGATCTGGCGATCTGTCACAACTGACGCTTTACCTTTAACGTCAGTTAGGTGACGGGTTAGGTTTAGGGTTAGGTTTAGGTCTGGGGTAGAGTTAGGATCCCATAACCTCATCTACCGACGTTTAAGGGGGCCCTATAAAGGCGAATATTGACGTATGGTCAAAAGACGTCCCAAAACGTCAGTTATATGACGTCTTGGGATGAGACTGGGTTGCTATAGTTTACAGTGGAATAAATGGTAAAGAGCATCTGTCCTCCATGTAACCTTAAGACTAGGGTTGGGAATTGTGAGAAATTTTCCGGTTCCGGTTCCGGTTCCGATTCCGGTTCCGCCAAACGATTCCGGTTCCGGTTCCCATTCAATTAAAAATATTAGTAAGAGAAAAATCCACAATCCTTTTTGTGTTTATTTCTTATAGTACATGACAAATTAGTTTAACAGACTGGTAATGTAAACAAACTCAAAATATTATTAAGCAATCTTTGCAAAAAAAAAAAAATATATATATATAAAGGAAATTAAAAAATTCTGCATTCTCTATAATAATTTAGACCTCTCCTTTATTGTATCTCCAACAGTGAAGAATACCCTCTCAGAAGGAATAGTATATGCTTTAACACACATATGTGTGTAGAACAGATTATTTTTTAAAACGGTTTGAATGATTGATTCATAAAGACTTTACTTATTTCATTACTGGATAAATCGGCGCTCTAGCAGTTAATAAACAGAACTGCATGCGTCTTGCGGAAGAACATTGTTGCCGGAGCTACTTCTCTCTGTTTATGTCCATGACGAGTCACGCAGGCATTGGGCTACTCCGCAGCAGCTGCGATCCACCGGCCAGTCTAAAGAAGTCAGAGTATTAACGCTTATTACAGGCTTTACGTAGTGATTCAAGATAAGACAAAAACACGGTTTGAAAAAAAAACATTATGATGCACTCGCTCATTGTATATATTTTGTAAATTCTGAACACAAAAAATATACGGACTGCATCTGTTTTGACCACTACCGTCAATGTTTACTCAACTATAATCTCACTAATTCTGTAACGGAAATCATTTGAATATGTGAAACAAATAAATATTGAGACTGTGTGATTGTAAAGCAGTTTCATATCGACAACTGCTCTCTCTCTCTCTCTCAGCGCAAACAGATTTGAATGTAGGCTAGAGAGTGACTCGGCGGTCGGCGCGCGCAGCGTGCGTGTGTCTGTGTGTGACAAATGCAGCGCGTGTGAGAGCAAATCGCAACTTCAGTGGTGAAGTTTTTGTCATTTAGGAATAAGACGGCGTCTTCTACTCCCAGCACTTCGCCCACATGATGATATCGCATCGGCATCAGAACCGTTTTCGGAACCGAAACTTAGGAATTTTGCACGGTTCCGGTATTTTTTCAAAAACACAACCGGTTCTGGAAAAGAACCGGTTCTCGGTTCCCAACCCTACTTAAGACTCAAAGTTGTGTATTGGAGGGCTCATGAAATTAATCTCTGCAGTAGCTATACTAAAATAAAGGATTATTTCTAACAATACAGTATCAAGATAAGGTCACTGTTGTAGCCCAGCATTTAAAAGTTCATGCTCACCAAGGCTGCATTTATTTGATTTATTTCTTATTCTTTACTTAATGTTGAAAACGGTTGTGCCGCCTAATATTTTTGTCGAAACCGGCATACATAATTTTTTCGGGATTCCTTGATCAGAAAATATTCGTTTGATTTAACACAGTCTCATCCCAAAAAGTCATATAACTGACGTTTTGGGACGTATTTTGACCATACGTCAATATCAGCCTTTTTAGGGCCCCCTTAAACGTCGGTAGATGGCGATCCCGGGCCGTCATACAACTGACGCTTTACCTTTAACGTCAGTTAGGTGACGGGTTAGGTTTAGGGTTAGGTTTAGGTATGGGGTAGAGTTAGGATCCCATAACCTCATCTACCGACGTTTAAGGGGGCCCTAAAAAGGCGAATATTGACGTATGGTCAAAAGACGTCCCAAAACGTCAGTTATATGACGTCTTGGGGTGAGACCGGGTTGTTTGATTCAAAAGAATAGCATTTATTTGAAACAGAATCCTAACAATATAAGTTTTTACTGTCACTACTGTCATCAGTTTAATGCATCCTTGCTGAATATTGTATTGTTATCATTCTATTCTGTTTAGTTTTGTTTTCATGGACTTGTTTGTTTTCATGGACTTTCAGTTTGTTTTCATTTGTCACGTATCTTCTTTGTTCAGATTCCCACCAATTGTTTGTCTCCTTGGTTACCATTATCATTAGTTCATATGTTTGTTTGTGATCGTGTCTGTACGCTGTTTCGCATGTTGGTTGTTCAGATTTTTCTAATAAACACTGTATGCTACATTGGGTTTTTCACCTTTATCTTATGTAACCTAAGTGTTACAAGTATAAATAAAAAATAGTATACAGTTCTATAAAATTTTAAATTATTCATTCTTACTGACCCCATTCTCTGCATATAAACATGACAAGTGCTTTTGACCACCATCTTTACAACAATAAAAGTCATTTAATGGTGCCTGCACAATGGAGCATTCTTGCCATTGAATAAGAGAGAGATAAATGGCTTGTTCAATGGAAAGTCAGGGTGAACATTGGATTTCTGTGTTAATTTTCAGACAATGCTGGATTTATCTGTCATTTGAACACAGGTTCATTCTGTGGCATTTCAGAGACATTTTTTTGGCATTTTTCAGACTGTTTCAGAAACGTGCATGTGACACTTTCACACTTGGGATTAATGATGATGTGAATGATAATTCATCGATTTGAAATGCTTTGCCAACACGATAGCCTACAACATCTCCATTTTAGGGTACAACAAAATGGTGGATTATTATAGAATTACATTTCCGTAAATGCTGGAGCTTGTGCTTTGTGCCGTAGGAGGAATTATAGTCTCAACAAATCTAACCTGTCCACTTCACTACACCTTCACTGTTCTAAATGGTTCATTGACAAATACTTTAGAAGGGCCTGAATCTCAAGTCTAATTCTGTACGCAGTAAATTGCAGGTCATTCATCAATCTTCATTTAGCCTTTAAGAAAAGGCAAAATCTCATTGACTTTGCTCTAAGTCTTTTTTAATCACATGGTAAAAGGACTATAGTTGTTTATTTACCAGAATCAAATCGTCCAATACCCCCCCCCCCCCCCCCTCTCTCTCTTTATAAATGTCAGTCTACAGCTCAACATCAAAACAAGGAGCTATGGTTTAAAAAAAAAAAAAAAAACATGAAAAAAGAAACATGAAAAAGAGTTGGACTTCACAAGGATCCAAAAGCAACCTTTGAAGAAACGCAACCTTTATGTTTTTGTGCTAAAATAAACCTTAAAACTTGTCCAAATTTCTTTTTGAGAATGTAACGGGAAAGAAACTCCCTCCAAACCCAAATGTTGCCAGGGATTGAAATTTCAAGGCTGTATTATTAGGCAATACATTAGCAACATTTATACTTACCCTAAATGTCACTGTGGCAAACATTGACTAATTTGTTGTTCAATTAAATAAAATGAATTTAATTCATATAATAGGAGTACATGCAATGTACTGCCTTTTAATGTGGTTTATGGCTTTCATTTAATGAGACCTGAGATGAGTCAAATGTTCAGATAGGGCTCTTGTGAACCCCAAGAAATCTGTCCCAAAGTGTGAGCGGAGAAATTTCCAATTTCAATTATATTAGTCCACATTTTCTGAACAGACTGAATTTAGGCTTATATCCACATATTAACATTGATCAGTAAATATAAACTCAACTGAACCTGCTTGTACCGCGAAAACAAACCTCTTACAGATGCTCAAATGAGATGGTTCTCAACACTGGTTCTCGCACGTCAAGAGAACATGCTTGAGTTTCTGTTGGTTTACTACAACTTACTGTATATTTGAGTTGATGAATGTTTATGTAAATACAAGTCTAAATTCAATCTGTTAGTCATAGAAAGTAGAGTCTCGTCATAAAATTTTGTATTAGTTTTACGATCTCTTTATAAACTTTTTGAAGCATCAAATTAGTTGTTACGTAGCTGTCTATGGAGACACAGAAAGCTCTCAGATTTCATCAAAAACATATTTGTTTGTGTTCCCGAAGATGAACGAAAGTCATAAAGGTTTGGAATGACATTAGGGTGAGTAATTATTGACATAATTTAAATTTTTTGGTAAACTAACCTTTTAACACCCTCTACGAACAATAGTATTAACAAAGGCATGTCACCACTTGAACACAACAACTCAAAATTGATCACACATGTGGCTAATGATGTGAGGGAACATAAATACAGTAAGCCCGTTCAGAGAGCACTGCTTTGTTAGGCCCTACAATGGATAGAAATCTGAGTTTGTGTGAGAGTAGGTCGAGGTGGTTAGCGAAGACAAATGAAATCCATGACCATGTTCTTCTCCATGGTATGAGCATGAGGGAGGCTGGACAAAGGGTACACCCAAACATCAGTAGATTCACAGTGTCCACCATAATCCAAATTTTTGAGAAGAGAACAGGTAATTACTTTTTTTTTTGTGACATTATAGTACAGTATATAAATGTGGACAGCAATTACTGTATAACATACTATATACTGTACCACAGTATAATGTAAGTTTCAGTACATCACTGTACCAATGTTCTGTAGTATTGTAATGGGGGGTTGGTCTAACTGTTTGTAGGCCTAGTATTCCATGTATATTTTTGTAACTCCATGTTCTCTTTTTGTAGAATTGAAAGACTGCCACATGGGGTTGGGATGACAGGTATATTCTCCCCACAGCAAGAGACCCTAATTGTTGATATGGTCCGTGAGAGCAATGCCATTGAACTGAGTGAAATTCAGCAGAAGATTATTGAGGACCATGTAAATTTTGAGGGTATCAACCGTGTCAGCCTCTCTACTGTTTATCGTGTCCTCAAGCGCAACAGACTGTGCATGAAACTGCTATACAGAGTGCCGTTTGATCGCAACTCAGTTGTTGATTGAATGTTGATTACTCTTGTAATTTACCAACCCGATCTCACAGGAATTCGTACGAATTTTACGAGGTGGCTAATTCGTAACAATTTGTATGACCTCACTCGTACGAATTAGTACGATTTTGCTAAATCGTACATATTTTACGAATTAGCCAATTCGTATGAATTCGTACGAATGACCTACCCCTGACCCCGCCCCTAAACATTACCGTCACGTGGGTTTATACAAATCGTACACATTCGTACGAGTGAGGTCATATGAATTAGTACGAATTAGCCACTTTTGAATCATTCATACGAATTCGTACGAATTGATCGTGAGATAGCGTAGAATTTACTGTAGTGGCCTTAATCGCTTTCCGTATCACTTACAAAACTATATCTATTTCTACAGAGGTTTTTTTCAATTGGATGCAATGGAAAGACCCCATGAATATATCTACATGGATGAAGCTGGGTTTAGGCCCTGTTTACACTAGAACGCACACGGGTGAATATGTAAAAAAACATTTTATTGGATGTGCCTTTCGTTTACACGGCGATTGCGTTTTTGGGGGCTTGAAAACGCAAAAAAGTGAAACCACCCTCCAGAGTGGAAATCTTAAAAACGCTCCACCATCGCGTTCCCATGTAAAGGGTAAAAACGCAAAAGTCTGCTTGACAGTGAAGGTTGTATGCAGGCGCGTGGAATTTCACACAATTTGGCGTCACTATTTGCACGCGGATTTCCCACCCAAAACACTCGTCTAAATGCAGAATAAAAAGTGATAACGCAACGCCACTTTTGCGTTTTCTCTTCAGAATCGTTTCCATGTAAACATAGCCTTAATCTCACCAAAAGGAGAAATAGAGGATGTGTAATTTGATTGGCCATCAGGCCATTGTTGGTGTTCCTGGGCAGCGTGGTGGCAATGTCACATTCTGTGCTGCCACCAGGAATCATGGGGTTGTCAACCATCATGCCAACCTAGGGCCCTACAACACTCACCAGCTCCTCATTTCCCTAAATCACATGCGAGATGCTCTGTTAGGGCAGCAGGATGAGCATCCCAATTATGTTGTTGTTTGGAACAATGTGAGTTTTGACAGAGCCCTCCAGGTTAGAGAGTGGTTCAATATGAAACAAGGTTTTATCCACCATACTCCCCTATTGAGGAATTCTTCTCCTCATGGCGGTGGAAGGTACATAGATGCCAACCTTACACCAGGGTAAATCTCCTGCAAGCCATGGGACTTGCCTGTGGTGACATAGGTGTGGAGGCATGCCAAGAGTGGATACTGCATGCTAGGGTTTTTCCCCCCGTTGCCTGGCCAGACAAAATGTTGTTGGATGAACACATGTCCTGTGTTCTGACAGAGTACGGAGACATGATGCTGTGGCTGAGTAATGTACTTATTTGTACATTTTTGTACTTTGTTTTTACATGGGCTTACTGTACACAAGTGGCAAACGCATACGATTTCTGTTTGTTTTTACTAGTGCTATGTGTAAATGCACAAGATGTCTGTTTTGTCTTTTTGTACAAGTGCTAAATGCACAGGGTTTTTGTTGCTGTTGTTGTTTTGCAACATGCATTTAACCTCATGTCCTGAGCATTGTGTTTTCTATTTCTCTACATGGGGTTTAGTGACTGTTAAGTAGTGTTTTTAATTTGAGCACAGATTGAACTGTTTTGAGGTGAAAGTTTGGTTTTGCAAGAAGAGTCTGAGCTTCTGTGAATGTATGGTTTAGGACTAGAAGAGTGGAGAAGGGGTGGTGGTGGGATGCTGCTAAACTGTCAGAGAAATGAGGTGAGACTGCTGAGTCTATATATACACATTTTAATCATGATTGCTGAGTGCTCTCCACCCGTGTTAATTATCTGAATGTGCTTCTGCCAAACTTTGTTAATAAAACATAATTTTGTGTTCACAGTTTATAGAAAAGGAGAGCAGTTTTCAAGAAATGTGAGCAATTGAGAAAAAAAAAAAACTGTTATGTGAATCTGGTGCTGGCTGGTTTCTCCAAAGATGGACTTATTACCAGCTTATGGCTTGTTTAAATCAACTCATTTGATATTATAAACTGAAGACTCGAAAATGATTGTGCCACAGAGATGGACAGCTCTTTAAGAGCTTGTATTCTGGCTGCAGAAACTCCCAAGTGTCATTTGAGGAAAGGCATGGTGAGTGACCGGAATGATAAGCCTAAAATAGAAAATATATATAGAAAAAATGTGACTGATAAAATAGAAAATACCTTGTGCTGTGGTGGTTTAGTTTCTGAGATGTAAGGGAAAGAGCATGATAAAATAAATGCAATCTCTGCCAGAGAAAAATGTCATCATAATTGGTGTGTTAGGCTGCCAACATCTTTTTTATTTGCCCGTCATAGTTAATTGGGTCTAATTGTATGTGGTCAAATTTAACATTTAAATTATACTTTTAAGTCTGACACATCATTCTTCCACAGAATAAAACATCTAAAGTGTCAAAAGAAGTTCTTAGAAGGTTTGTGTTCAGACTGGTTTGCCTGTTTTTGTACGGTGTGTATTGGCCATATGTCTGTCTAGCATGTCTTGCATATAGTTATATCAGCTCTGTGATGATATCCTTTAATATATATATATATATATATATATATATATTATATATATATATATATATATATATATATATATATATATATATATATATATATATATATATATATATACATGAAGAGTTCAGATGCAAAAGCCTCTAAATGCCATTTGAAATTTTCTTCTTTAATGATGATTTTTAGCAAACTTGTATATTTAAGTTCAGTAATTTCAAACAATTAATAGGTAATTATCATTGTTATTTAAGTGAAATTACTGAACTTAAATATACAAGTTTAATAAAATTATCATTAAAGAAGAAAATTTCAAATGGCATTTAGAGGCTTTTGCATCTGAACTCTTCACACACACCAGTGATGTAGTGGTGCCTGGAGAAGTGGGTATACTCTTAATTTATGCCCCCAATATTTTTTTTAAGCGTCCAAGCAAAGGATGAACGCCCTGTGTTATAAACAGTTACGTGTAAGACTACTAGTCTTGCATTAGTATTCAATATGCAAGACGAATAGAGTATAATGAATACAATAGAACACATAGAATCAGTAGTATCCTTGCATATCAGGATCGCACATATGGTTTTCTAAATACCCAGGTGCCAGGTCCCATTAATTATATTGTTAGGGGGGTTCGGGGGCATGCCCCCCCCGAGAAAATTTAGATTTTCCTGATCTCGAAATGAGAATTTTAAGGTGTTTTGATGGCCAAAAAAATTGACAACAGTAGCTTTAAAATCATGAAGTTGCCTATTTGATCAGATTCTTAAACATGAGAATCAGTTCCAGTTTCAGCGACTTTTCTTTCCTAAATTAATCAATGTTTTTTGAACTAATCTGTTAATTTAATAATTGGTTCAATTGCTCACTCAAAAAGACAGTCACTTGTCGCCACCCTCTGGCTTAATGATGCAAGTGGCGCAAACACAGACAAGCGGAGTTATACAAACAGTGAAAAGTCAAACACATTCGAAAAAACGTTATACAAATATATTTATACAATAATAATGGCAATATATTTAATAGGGTGATTGTGTTGTTAAATTGAGCTTATAATTTCCATTGTCTTTTATCAAACTGATTATTTCTGTCGGTCATTTAAAACGTCTATTGAAAAACAGCCGTAAATTTGAGCTACTTGCATCTTATCTCGCACTGTATGATCGTTAACTGAAGTGAAGCGTCGCGTTGGGATGCGCGCTCGGCTCGCGCTTCTGTGAACAGAAATAGGCCTACTGCATTCTTTGTTTGGTCTCACGAACAGTTTTACATTGACGAGCAGGTGTTTGAGTGCTGAAGCAGATCAGATGAAAAGGTCAGTTATCGTCGCGAATCATTGCAGCAACAAATTAGAGTTAATACGGGTACGACTCTAACTGGGTGTTTTTTTTTTTATTCACGAAATTGGATTAGCAACTAACGTTAAGATGCGCGTCAGAGGGGATTTAGAAGTGGGTATACGCAATGCCGACTGAAAAGGAAGTGGGTATACGCCGTATACCTGCGTATACCCTGCACTACACCACTGACACACACACACACACACACACACACATATATATATATATATATATATATATATATATATATATATATATCCATCCTTAATTTTTAAGCATGAAATATGTCTCATTATTGCACTAATATTATAAGTGCAATTTTTATACATGTAGTTCTAATTATTCATATTTTTGTAAGATGAAATAGGCTACAGAAGAGAAGAAAACAAAGATAACAAAAACAAAACCTTTTCTGCAATGGATGTAATGTTTCTATATGGAACTGCAGATGTCAATAAAGAATCATTATTTTTAAGACTGTAATTTACATAATTAGACCGTAACGTCTTGGAAAACAATACTTTATGTTCAGTGCATATTTTATTTGTATCTCTTAACCAATACTTTCATTCACAAATGATGTATTGAATGTTTTGCAAACCATTAGCTCATTATCATTACTTCTCCTGGTTTTCTGACCCTCACTTACAGCCAATCACCAGCTCAGTGGCTATGAGTGGCTCAGTGATGATGTCCGTGATTGTCGCACGCATGTTTCTGCTCAGTTAACACATGCTAGGATCAATGAATAGACAGTGAATGAGGCTGTAAGGAGAAGCTTTCGGTTGCAGATGCTCAATGCAGGATTGCTAATGGCTTATTGATGAATGTGTCTCCTCTTCAGTCTCAGCTCTCTGCCTCTGTCTCTGAGCATATAGGCCGTTAAGACACCGGGCCGCTGACGTCTGACATGCCGGGAATGAGTTCAGCGTCTGGCAAGCAATGGTGTGAAACGATGCAACATGAGTTAAGAGAGAAGCTCGCAAACCCCGAAGTAGAAACCATGATGTAGTGAGACTCAAATGTCAAGAATCAGTAATCTTGTGTATTTTTGGCTTTCAAATATGTGAAAAACAGTTCAAAGACATATCCAATGAGTTAAGGTAACTCAAATCATTTGAGAAACCGGTTGTGAGAATACCTAACAACAACACATTTGTTTTAAATACTTTCACACATGCTAGCATGACGAAAATTGGTGTATTTATTAGTTATCAACACTATGGAGAGAGAAAAAAAAATGCACCAAAATTCAGAAATCTTTGGACGATGGACGAAATGTAAATCTATTTTCATCTCTATTTTTTGTGTTTATTTAAAATTAGACAAGTCTGATATTACTTGAATCTCCAATGTGTAATTTAACAGTTGAGATAGTTCTTTAATGGTTCACTAACCAGAAGAAGACGCTAGCCGGGTTTAAATCCCAGCTCTGCAGATGAACGTTATAACACTGCGTTACAATGTCCCCCTATTAGAACTACATTATTCAATTCTATACTTTTATGAATTCTATTGAAAAACCACGAGAAAAAAGATAAATAAAGACTGAGAGTTAGTGTTCAGAAGTTATTGTGGTGTGATTGTTGTCAAACTCAAAAATTGGTTTATTTTTAATTATTAAAAAATGCCATCATTTTATATGAAATTTAATTAAGAAAAATAACAATAAATTATATATAGAACCCTAAGTAGGTTTACACAAACTGAGAAAGTCAAAAAACGTTAGGTTGTGCACCGCTTAAAACCTATTTATGAGTTCTGTGAACTTATTCCATTTGAGTCCACATAACATTAAATTAAACTATAATTCCACTTAAATATTTAGTGTAGCTGAAACTTACTTACATTTTATTAAACCATTAAAATCCTTATCTTTAAATTCAAAATGTCATGATTCTGCCATCATGTTCTTGATTTTGCTAGTCTTGTGTTAGGATCATGACAGACCCATGTTTTGTGTACAAGCACATAATGTTTTGTTTGGGCCATGTGCTTGTATTGTCCCGTTACGTAACCCTCGTCTTGTCATTATTGTCTAGTCAGCTTCACCTGTCCTCATCATTAGTTTCTCCCTATTTAATCTCCTTGTGTTTGCTGTCCTGTGTCGGTACATTGTCAATCACTGCGTGTTATTCTCTGTGACAGTCCTGTGTGTACTTTGTCTTAATCTGGTAATGAGAATTGTAGTTTGTGTAGCTGTTTGTTTTTTCATCAAATCAGTATCTAGTCTTTACTTGAAGGGGTGTTCATAAGACTAACATGATACCTTCATAATCATGACATGACATATGTTATGAATATGAAAGTTTTATGCATGTTTGTGACAAGTGTCATTAACATGTTTAATATAAAATATGACATTGTTTGGGATGTCTTTGTTATGACACCTTGACATAAACCAATACATCATAACCTGTCAGTGTCTTTGTCATGACAATTGACATTACTAAGACAACACAACCTGTCATGAACATGACATAGCAGATTAATTATCAAACTTAAGAAACCACCTAGCTTTATGGGTTAACATTACATTAAACTGTCAGGTGGTTGGTTTTGACATTGGCTGTCATGAAGCCATTTTTTTAATTTCAAATTCAATTAGTTCCACTTGTATTAAAAATATTCATGCACAGTTATAATGGCCTCATGACAGCCAATGTCAAAGCAAACCACATGACAGTTTAACTTAATTTAACGTCAAGTTGTCAAGAGAAAAACACTGACAGGTTATGATATTATGGTTCATGTCAAGATGTCATAACAAAGACATCTTAATGTCATATTTGCATTCAAATTGTCATTATTGAGCAAATGACACTTAATGACAGTTGTCATAAACATGCATAAACCTTACTTCATATTCAAGACATATGTCATGTCATGGTTATGAAGGTGTCGTGTAAGTCTTATGCACACCCCTTCAAATAAAGTGTTACCGTTTATTTTCTTGTCTTAGTCAAGGTGTACTCCCCTTCAGTCCTGTTTTGCCCCTCGAGGGTTTCTGCATATTGGTATGGGTTTTCTCCTTCAACCTCATGACACAAAATAGTTTACTCAGATATATTTTTTAACTGCTGTAGGAATAGTAAAAGCTTACTTGTATGTAAAGTAATTAGCTAAGAGACTATTAGCTTATTTAAATTGTGAAATTCTTAATACTTTTTTTTACTTGATATTTTTTTTTATTAAACAAAAACTAACCATGTTGTTTTCTTGTACCCTAAATTTAAATGGTTTTAATCCTCTTAGCAGCCAATAATTCAAAAGAAGAAAAAAATAATTATAAAAAAAAAATAATTATGGTTCTGTATTAATTTTGTAAATTGCATTTACCTTTTGTCTGTGACCAAAACCACTAGCTTATAAACACTGTTTTAATTAATTCCTTGTTAAAAATGAGTTGATGATTTATAGCCTACAAAAATGACTTTGCAACTCAGAGTTCAACTTTCCCTCTGCCTTGGCCAAAATAAATGCGACATACTATTATAGATTGATCCTTCAGAATATTTGAGCTTAAATCAACATTCCTGACTTTGTTCCAGTGTTGGCTCATCTCTAGTCCAGTATGTACTCCAGGACGTTTCTATGGTCAGTATTCTTCATGGTTCTTTGCTCCATCCACACAGGTAGAGAAAATGCTCTGAACTGCTCTGTGATACACAGGAACCTCTTAATCACAGCCTCTCATTCTCTCCGATTCATTAATCCCGTATCTACGCTGTCTGTGTGTCTCAGCTTCCTGTTTAAAGATCCTTTTATATGTGACATGTATGCTGAGCATTTGACTGTGACAAAGTATTCATTCCACTTATATTCATTAATGATGTTATCTGGAGAGTAACAAAGTGTTGTCTGTCAGGGGCAGAGAAGCTTGAAATTGAGAGGTTTTCCTCTTCATCGTGGAGCTTTTAAGCATAATAAGCATAATAACTCCATTTGGAAAACAACTGTTGAAACTATACACCCAAATATGCATTTTGCTCTGTCCATTTCCATCAGTCCTTCAGGAAATTAAAGAAAGAATTCAAAATGTGTTGTCATTCAGAAGCATTAATGTGATGCATGTATTTCAAATATCAACCTCACACTGTTAAATTGATACCCTTTATCTAATCATAAAGTTGTGGCAACAGATTACAAGCAATATTATTAATAAATATTAAAAATTAGAATTGAGTAATAATTAATCAAATTATTGCTTAAAAGTTAATCATTTAAAATGAGTAAAGTTTACACAAAAAAATATCAAACATAATTATCTCACTAACAGACAGACTTCAAAGATCAATTAAGAATTTTTTATTTTATATTGCCAACATTGAAAACACCTGATGTTAACAAGCAGAATCACTGAAGGAGAAAAACGTAATTTTAAAACAAACATTAAAACACTGATCACCATAATGGTGACTTAAATACATGTTTTTTTTTGGTTGTTGTTGTAAGTTTTACTCGTTTTAAATGGTTAACTTTTAAGCAATTAATTTGATTCATTATTACTCAATTCTAGTTTGTTAAATGTAATTAATAATATTGTTTGTAATCTGTTGCCACATTTTTTTTGATTAGATAAAGCATTCATTTTTACAGTGTAATGTGTCCCAATAGAAGCAAACCATGTATATGAATTAGTCACCATTTGAAATTGCAGCTTAATTTGAAGTTCCTATTTTATGGATCTGTTTTCCCCTTATGTTCTTTAGATAAGAAAACATCCATGAAACAGGACGCTGCTTGAGATGCATTAAATCATAAAAGGAACATGCGGCTATTCAGCTGACTGAACTAGAGGGATGCCTTAAGGACATTATTCAGAAATTATAATTTCAGTTTCAAACTCGGCAAACCTTGCAGCCTGAACTCTATGAGTACGCCTTTGTTTTTAAACTGGAAAGTGATTGTTTGCACTCACTGATTTTTTTTTTTTTTTTTTTTGCTGAATTCTTTTCTTTCCCCTTAAAGCATGCGATCGGGAATTTGTTTTTTTAGAAATTCCAGGCATTCCATCATTGTCTTGTAGACAATAAGTACTTACGTGTGGACAATTTTGCTGCACTCAACTAATTGTACATTATAGATAAGCCTACAAAATCATAATGTGTTGAAATTGATATCTGACCGAATTTGCTTTCAAATTAATGCTGTTCTCTCTAGATTTGTATAGTGCATGGCTCATTGCCACAGCTCTTCTCCTCTCTGCGTTAATGCAATAGTTTTTTTTTTCTTTTTTCCATGACAGTGCCTGCATCATCTCCTATATAAACAAACATCACTAAGCTGCAGGTAAACAGAACCATAGCCATGCTTTACCTAAACATACACTAAGCCTCTCCTCCAGAATATCATCCTCTCTGCAGGGAGTGTGTCTGTTATGTCAAGGTGAAATAGAGGTATTTTTAAAGTCACATACATTTTTCCTGCCTCCAGTTGTGTGTGTGTGTGTGTGTGTATGCTTTATGCTATGAGTAAATAAAAACTGAAAAAAAAAAATTATGGACCACAGTAAGTGGTTTGTGAGGGGTTTTGGGGGTTTAGCTAACTCGAGAATCATGTTCTGACCCATGCAAAGTTATGAGTCACACCTTTCAACAGGGACCGACAAAAATGAGTGTTTGTAATCGTCATCGTGCCCCCCATGTACCAAGTGGACCTTAAAGGAAGTTTATGTAGCTTGATGTAATGGCCCAATGGAGGTCTTTTGAGGGTTTTAAATGTCCTGCCTGGAATTAGATAAACAAGCCAAAGAGCCTGGGAAATGGTTTTGTAACCAAAACTCTCTGAATAAAAGTTGTACATGCCGTACATATGCATATATGGAACCTTACTGCATACTGTATGATACAATACACTTCTTTCATTACTGTTAACTTTATTTGCAATGCATTCTCACCCCAAGGCGTCACCTTTGACCATGCTTCAATATTTGACGCTTTAGGCGCCCTTTTAGCGTCAGTTACATGACCGCGATCCTACGGCGTCAACTAACTGACGCTAAAGGAAAGCGTCAGTTAGATGATGCGGTTAGGTTTAGGTCTGGGGTGGGGGTAGGGTTACACGCAATCCTAGGGCGTCATCCTAATGACGCTAAAGGACGCCTAAAGCGTCAGATATTGAAGCATGGTCAAAATGCTTCCCAAGGCTTCAGTTAAGTGACGCCTTGGGGGTGAGAATGGGCTGTTATTTTCCACGATTTGTTTTTCTTATTTCATTCATCTGTCACATGCAACGCATTCTCACCCCAAGGCGTCACCTTTGACCATGCTTCAATATTTGACGTTTTAGGCGCCCTTTAGCGTCACTTACATGACGCGATCCTACGGCGTCATCTAACTGACGCTAAAGGAAAGCGCCAGTTAGAGGACGCGGTTAGGTTTAGGTGTGGGGTGGGGGTAGGGTACACGCGATCCTAGGGCGTCATCTAACTGACGCTAAAGGGCGCCTAAAGCGTCAGATATTGAAGCATGTCCAAATGCTTCCCAAGGCGTCAGTTAAGTGACGCCTTGGGGGTGAGAATGGGCTGTCACATGACATTTACATTCTTCTTCACAAATGGAATAAAAAAAGCAAAATTATTTGAGAATGTTTTAAAGATCACCTTGAGCTTTATTGAAAACAAAAACATCTGACTTTTTGTCTAAAGAAGTTGACCAATGACCAATGTCGCTAATGATAAGTGACCGAAAGCTATAGCCTATGCCTATTTAGTTTACACCATGCCTTTTCTTTATTGTAGCCTAAAAAATAAAATAAAATAAAACAAACTACGATTAATTTGCTTAAATGGGACCACAGCTCAGATTTTAACGTGGTTTTAGACTAGGACTTCTCCACTGTTTATGTGAGGCTACTGAATAATCAATAGCCTACCTATGACTGATCTGATGATGGACATTGGTTTGGACCTGCCGCGATGCACTGCTGCTAGTAGGTTGGGCTGGTTCGGCGCATTTGAAAAAAGTACTGCATTGAGGCACAGCTGCTTAGAGCTCCTCAACAGATCCCGTCTGTGGCAGACAGTGAGCGAGTGAGTAGTGAGCGAGCTCGTGCGCGCCAGAGACTGACACGCGCGGAGAGGGAGATCCAGCGTCCAGCGTCCGTTCAACTCACTTCGAGCACTGGCTGCTGTCCATCAGGACCTGCTGAAAATGATTCGGACCGTCCTCTGTTTCCTCGGATTGCTCATCGGTGGCAGCCAAGGTATGGACGCATGATTGTGAGGATGAAAATGAGAAGTGTGAGAAAATACACTTGCTCTCAGGCATGCATTTCACTGAAGGGGTCTATCTGAATGAGGGAGACGTAGCTAGGAGTGGGGCGGATTTGTTGTGCGCTGCTTTGCAGTTTGGGCACGTCCCTTTGGAGAAAACATTTCTTTTGACAGATTAAGCTTACCTTGAATTAACAATGCAAAGGCTCTCTGTTTGCACTTGTTATCATAGACTCATGTGGGGCTTGAGAATTCTTGCAGACGGTTCTCGAGATGGTCTGGTGGAGATCCAGCGTTTGCTAGATTTAGATATTGGCTATGGATTGCATTTGATCGTAATCTCAGACAAAAAAGTAACTTTTTACAATACGCATGACATGCTTAGTTCGCTTCTTTTACGCAAAAAACCTACATTCTATAATATAAATAGCCTAAAGTAGCATAGGGAGTAGGGTATATGTTAGCCTACTATAAATAGACTAGGCTACATTTAGATAAATATATTTTGGTTTTATGTTATTCCAACGCATTCTCATCCTTTAAGTAAAAAACAAATGTTAATTTAAGTGCACGTTGAGTAGTTATTTTCTTGAGATAACCAGAATAAAGGTTGCATTTATGGGTGGAGGCGCGTTGTGCATGTGTTTGTATGTTAATAGCAAACAAACGGCATTATAGTTCAAAACACAGCTCCAGTGACTCAAGCGCGTCTTTGAACTTGACCATCAGCTGCCAAAGTCTTGTGAAGTGTGTATGCATTTTAGAGGCTGGTACTTCTCACGGGACGGCAGGTGGGGGTAGAGCGCTACATATTAACCCATTTAGAAAAGCGCGACCACCAGCAACAAGCCCTTTCGATGTTCCAGAACAAAAAAAATGGAATGCATCTAGAGTCAAAACATTGGATGGAAGACTGTTCCTCTAATCTGAATGACGAGTCTTTATCCAACTTAAGAGACCAAGCTTATGTTTACACAGTGCAGACAATCAATGAAACTACTTTGATTCCATGTTTTGGCGAGCTTGGGCGCACGGGTGTTGAAATGCAGATCCTAAAGTGAACCTAACCTAAAGTGAACGCTTTTTTGCTTTAAGTGGAGTTTCGAACACCAACTCGAACTTTATATTCCAGATGAATCCAGATCGGCCGAGTTGTGTCACTGGGAATGCGTGGCAATGTGAAACATGTTGTTACAAAGTCTGTTGTGAATGATGCTTTGCTAAATTTTGATATTGTTCGACATTGTTTTGATATTGGCACGGTAGTGGCACCAAATACAAAGGTTCGTGTTGACAACAAATAAGTTACTGCTTTTAAAATCAATTTGTTATGTAGGCTACTATTCGCAATTAATTTAAGTAAAAAATTAAAATAAAAACAATAACCCTAAAGGTATTTATAAAATATAACCAAAATAAAAAGAAAACTGAATTCAGCGACATGTGAATTTTGTTTTGTTTTTGGTAAAAGTGGTGGTAGTTAACAGATCTTTACATTTGAATGAAAGTAGGGCTGGGTATCTTTAAAGTAGGGCTGGCTATTGTTTCGATACCAATACCTTGACTTCGATACATGTTCCTGAACGATAAATTTTTTCGATACCATTTTTATGAAATCCATTTTAATAATATTACATTAAATGTTTAAAGGGACTCTGTGTAAGATTTACTCCCATCTAGCGGTGAAATTGTATTTTGCATTCAAATAAATTGTGCTATCCAGCGCCTCGCTTTTTCAACTGTGTTGCATCTACGGTAGCCGTTATGTACCAAAAAGCTATGACAGAAAGTCTTCTAATTGCACTTCGTCGAGTTTTTTCTTCAGGTGAACAGGTTTGTAATTTTAAACAAACTGCAACTTGGCACATCGAATAAACATATGTTACAGTGTGAATTACTGACTGTGAAAAACATGAACTATTGTAATTAGTATGCCTTCTTTATTCGTCACATTAATTACTGCTAGGTTTCACAAAAGGACGAGGACATGCTTCTTCAGTCGCATCTGTTTCTGTTTATTTGGTAACTTAGTTACAGGACATCTTTCTAAATGTTATATAAATATGTCCTGTAACAGTAAGTTACTGGACGTATCGGGAGCTTTACGACTCTCTCGACTCCCAGTAGGCTACAGATTTTCAGTCAGAGAAAAAGAGGAAGCTCCCGAAAAGAAAGTTGCTTTATTTTATGGTATTCAGGTACAAAGAGACGAGACATATGCTATCTGACAGATAAAATAAAAACATGATTGTGATAGCCTTTATGATTGCTCTGATTTATTTAAATGTTCACCATGATTTTTTTTTTTTACTATGCGCAAACAATGCAAGAACAATCATATTCTCTATTAAAATATATTCTTATTGAATTTCTAGGTTACAGAAAGTACAAGTGCACAGAAAGTTTGCCACAAAGCCCTGCTAAAAGTAAACAAGTGTTTTCTGAGTCAGTGTTGACTACAACGATGAAGTTGACATTTTAAGCTTTCTATATGCCTAGGCCTAAACACAAAGTTTCGGTTCATTTGTGACACCCTCCAGTTCTTGCAGTCAGCATTCCTAATTCGTCACACAAACTGAAGTGACTCCTTGAGTTTGTCAGCAAATATTCAAACAAAATGATTTGTTCGTTCATTAATTTCGTTCAAGAACAGTTGCTGAATTTGGAACCGCATACTATTCCTGTCACAAAAGGATATAATTTAAACTGAGGTAGTATGCGGCTCCAAATTCAGCAACGAACGAGATCTTCGTTCAGCAACTCCAACCAATGAACATTCACAGGATGCACTAAAATTCTATTTTGCTTGTTCTATGTTGATAGGAATTGTTTCGTTGTAAGCGATTAAATCACTCAAGGTCACAGATTCACACACTGTACTGTGGTTGATTGTAGTCTTTACTACTTTACTTTGCTGTGGTATCCAACTCTATTAGGGACTGGATCACTTGCTGGGCTCCAACTGGTAGTCGCCGGATCTGTTGCTGCTCATTTTTATAAATTGACCCTTGCCACTTGTGTGACTCTCTTTGAAAATTAATAACCTTTGGTTACTATGTCACTGCAAATTGTTGTCAGTGTGAACAGCCCTTGACTGATTCAATAACTCATTCATGATGCAAAAAGACTGAACTTGTCTCCACCAACCTGCAGAAAGGGACACTGAATGAATCTTTTGGGAAACAAATTCAAAATATTTTAATCATAGACGTTAATTAAAATACCCACGGTTAAAGTAATGATTTTTTTCCCCTCAAGCAAGGTTGTTTTGGATATTTATATAGCTACATACTTTATTAAGAGTTTTACTAAGAATATATTGGGAATCTGTACGCTGCTTTTAATAAGAGCCAAGTACTTCACAAGAATTCACACATTATGATGTCACTCTTCAAGAATAACCATCAGCCCACTTTGTTAATTAGTGCTTCTCTTGTTGTTTTAGCAAGATTTTTGTGACTGACAGTTGCAGTGAACCTTGGCTTGTTCATCAGCTTATCATCAGTGAAATCCCTTGATATAGGCTTGTTAGATTGAGTGTGTGATGTCTGTTCAACTGTAATTTATCTTGACGTTCTCATGAATTATATCCCTGCGCAACACCTGCTGCACCTCCTAGGATGTTGCTAAAAATCCACTGGGCTGTTTTTTTTTTTTTTTGTGTTCTTTTTTTTATGCATGGCCCTCCACTTCTTGTAGTCTTAAAAAGGCTTTACTGTCTTTTAACTTGCTTTGTTTCTTTTCAGGATTGTTGGATTGTCTTCAGAGAGGAAGAGCAATTTGCTGTGCTGATATCCATTAGGACTCTAGCTCTTGGCTCTCAGGTCTTTGCTATTGTAGGTTGGCTCATTGCAGTGTCTGTGTGTGTGTGTGTGTGTGTGTGTGTGTGTGTGTGTGTATCTAGCTTCTTTGAAGCTCCCGGTGATAAATTGTGTGCCGTGTTGGTCTCAGTGGGTATAGTCCTTTGAGGTGTTAAGTGCTATAATGAAGGGATTTCTCCAAATCTGCCAATGAATGCTAACAGTGGAGCATTAATAGATTTATGCCCTGGAATCGTCTGCCGTATTGGTGTGTCAATGTGTAGTGGTTTGATTAAATGCCATAACATTCTCTCTGAGGGCAGTTCTGTGGGATGTGGTTGTAAATTAGTGGAATGAAAGTCTGTGTGGGTCAGGATTTGTGAGTACATTTGGTGCCTACAATGTAGGCAAGGATAGTAAAACCTGAAATCACCATGGCCATAATTAGACTGTTTTCCTCAGTCTAATAATGTCTTAAAGAAAGTTTAAAAATGCAAAAAGGATTCTCTGAGTTAGGGGGTAGAAAATATCACTAGATAAGTGCAGACACAATCAAAGCCAATGTAAGTATAAAATGAGCCTTTCAATCACTTAACCATAACGAATCAAGGTGCAGAGATGTTAAAGTCCCCATTTAGTAATTATTGTATCCCTTAAACTCACCATTGATCATCAACATAAATGTTTTTCCTTGTCACTTGCAAATGTCACTTAAACATCACCGTATTTGTGTTTTTGCTTTATTTTTATTTTTTATTTTTTGAAAAATGCATCCTTTGTGAGCATTTTCATAAATTATTCATTAAACATCTTACTAACCCCAAAGTTTTGAACTATAGTGTACATTTTCATGTATAAAAGATGTGTATATTTTGTAGCGCTATATTTTGATGTATAAAGTCAACACCTATTTATTCGTACTGTTTTTTAAAATTATTATTTGGAAATTAGGGATGCACAAATGTGATAATTTTGGCCTGTAAAAAATATTGATGGTTTAACTTAAAAAAGTAAGTAACCTGGTTGCCTTAAAATGTTAAGTTCATTGAACTGAAAAAAAGTGAGTTAATACAATGAAGGAGATTAATTTAACCATCAGAAACTCAAAATTATATGTTATCTGAACTAAATAAATTATTTAAGTTGATTTGACAAAAGAAAAAATGTTGTGATTACTACACTGTAAAAAAATATTGTTGGTTTAACTTAAAAAAGTAAGTAACCTGGGTTGTCTTAAAATTTTAAGTTGATTGAACTGGAAAAAGTGAGTTAATACAATGAAGTAGATTAATTTAACTATCAAAAACTCAAAATAATAAGTTATATCAACTAACTAAATTATTATAAAGTTGATTTGACAAAAGAAATTATGTTGTGATAACAAATCTTGAAAATATTTTTCACAGCGTGATAATTCTTTATATTTAGAAAATGATAAATGATATATTGGCAGATAAATCTAAATGATCAGATTTATCAGATTCCAATCATATTTCAAGCCAATTCAAAACCGTCATGAAGTGAAGTGAAGTATCTCAGCTGAAGGAAATAATCAATTATTTTTCGGCTTTAATATATCAACCACATATATATATATATATAAAGCGTGCATCCCTACTGGAATTCATAACATACATTTCTACCAAGTACATCTTTTTACTACTCACTGGTAGAGTTATGTTAGATGTATACGCTTAAAGAGCCATTTACATTTACATGCATTTGACAGACACTGTTATCCTAAGTGACTTCTTGCATTCCCTTGGAATCGAACCCATTGACCTTGGAATTGTTAACGAAATGCAAAGCAGGTTTACAGTTTAACCTTAAATTTAACCTCTGTTTTAAAAACCTACTTACAATTATAGTTATCTAGTTTGAATACAGTATGTTTAGTACATTTTGACGTCTGATGGTCCAATGGGAAAGCCTAGCAATATACATTTAACACATCTTGATACCTGAACACTGTTAATAACAAAGTGGCTGTTGGGAATTCTTAAGAAATGCCTGTCGGTAATTCCAATTATATGAATCCTTCTTTTTTTCATTCACTCTCAAAGATAATGGGTTCTCTGGTTTCATATATCACCAGCTCTGGGAAAACTTGTATAATTCCAGTGTTACTCTCAACCCTCCTGTGGCTCAGGGGATGAGAAATCAAAAATACAGCCATTTCTCTTTACATTTTTTTTTTTTTGGGTGATTTTTACTCTACATAACAGAGCTTCGAGCATGCTATTAAAAGGCTAGAACACTAAGCTGTTCTTATGAGAAAACACTGGTGTGTGACTTCTCTTGGTGCAGAAATTGATCGTATTATGCGATTAATTGAGTGAGTAGAGTGCCACACAAGCTCGTATGGAAATGGAATTGCCCCCCGCGGGAGTTCTATATGAAAATCAATTTAAAAAGTATTAAGAATCAGCATGCCACTCCATACAATAGAGTGCAATTTTACTGTTGAGGAAATTATGTTCATTTTAATGGGTGTTCTCTCTCGATTGTTCTAGATACTAGCCAACAGTGCTCCATCGTACTAAAACCTGCCGTTCTTTTATCTCGTGCAACTTTCAATCATGCCCCTGAAAGTTTAAGCAGTTTTTGCAGGTTTGAGACTTTGATATAGGCTCTGAAATATTTTAACCATGTTGTTCTGGTTGGTTGGACAGTGCTTGTTTGAAGGACTTTCATGGACTTGTGGTTAAATACTCCACTATTTTGCTTTGCTCAGTGGTTTCTACAGCTGTAACATTGAGTGAGTCTGAATCTGAGACCACCAATGAATTTAGAAAATGGCTTGGTTCTCAGACCGGGACATTTTGGAGATAATTGGTTCTAGTGGTCAGATATGAAAGGAAAGAGAATCTGGAGAGCAGTTTGTTTTTTTGTTTTTTTTCCTCCCCGGGGCATAGTGCTGACAGCAAACATCCTCTTCACGAGTGTACACCACATTTAGATTAGACGACAGTGATGAATTGAGACCATAAAAAGTTAGAGAATAAAAAATGAGCATAGTCCGTGCAAGGCTGTAAGGCTTAGGTCTCATATATCCATATCCTTAACCACTACGAGAGTGTTACACTATGTGACCGTTATACCAATTTAAACAACTGGCACTCTGCATCAAACATTTAGAAGCATTATGGCTAAAGTGTGAGGACAAAATATTTGTTTTGTAATATGGCATTGGCCTAATCTGTCTTTAAAGCTCTTTAGAGTTGGAAGAAAATGGAAATAAACCATCTTTAAATAAAAAAAAATATAAAAAAATACATGATGACAAACCAGATCGAGCTACCGAGCAATACAAAATATTGTGCAGTGCCTGGTTGTGGAAGAAGACAGTCGCTGCATAAGCTTCCTCTGGATTACAATTGGACTGCATGGATAAACTTTATTTTTAATGACGTTCCAGCTGATGAGGTAAAACATTGTCCGTCTGTTCGCTTCATTTCACTGAGGATTGTTTTGTAAACAAGACTGGATTTGCAGACCGATTAAGATTAAAGAACGGTGCTGTTCCGTCTATATTGGATCTGACAGGAATTGTGCAACACACGGACTCTGGGTCGAACATGTTTGGGCGAATCATTCCGGTTGCCATTTTACAACATTGGACGTTTTTAAAACAATTTCCCCCAAGTCCATCGACGGGTGAGTTGAAACTCATTATAATATGTAAAACTGTTATCCACTCACAGCAGTGGGCATTTACTTCCATGTCTTCAGTGCGAGACACCCATAAAAACCGAGCGTTTTTCAGCTAGGCTCAAAACTAGGGTACAAAATAGCCTATTACTTATTAATTTTGACGTATTTAATGCAAAAACCAAGCGAACGTCATAAGTTGACCTCAGACAACAATATAATAAAATCCAGTTCATGACCCCTTTAACCTATTTCATAACTCGACCTTCTGGTAAAATGCCCAATTGACTCCCATCCAGAATCCTATTTCAATAATCTGACAAAACATGAGGAAAATAATCTGTGCTCTGTTGCATTGTGACTTTAAGACAACAAATATGAATTGCTTATTTTTTATTTTTTTTAGGAGATAATAGATGACATTTGTACTTTGAGACGTTATCAGACCATTGTGGGATAAAACTGGTTTTAAAATTGAACTAACAAACTGGTTATGCAAATTGATAGGCATTGAAAAAAAAAACATTTGGGGAGTTAAGAGGTGAGACATGAAATTGTATTCTAATTATTTTAATGCTAATTCAAAGCTTTTATGAGTTCATGTTATCTAAGAGAGATTTTGCACTTTAAAAAAATATATATATTTCTCTCACGACAGGACCCAGTGAAGGCTCGAAATGTCGAGTCATTGTGCTGTATTCTTCTCTGGTGTTCTGTGCAAGACATTTAAACCTATTTTGAAAAATCTGTATTAAACAAAGCTGGCCTCCAACCATGTCTGCTTTGAACCTGTGGTATGATTAATTTTTTGCAATAGAATGGCATTCTGGTAAGTGTATTCAGCAATCAGCTTGCATTATCCCTGTGAAACGCAAAAGCACTGCTTAACCTTTTTAAGAGGTGCCAGTCTATAGGCCTATCCCAGAACAGCGAGTGAGTGATAGAGGGAGAAAGAAAAGCAGAACTGAATGAAAAGAATGTGTGAAAATATGTCTCCTGAAATGTTGTACAATGAACTTCAGCTTGGGACTCTGTTCTGTGCTACTGTGGTTTATGCCTCCAAACAATGGCAATAATGAGGACCGTTGGGAGGATTTTCAACCGCTCCCATATCTACCTGAAAAAACGACCATTAATGCTAAACCTAATATTGCCTGGGTTGCTGCCAATGGTGCAAATGTGTTGTTGGAGAAGCTTGATTCAATCACACTCTATAGGATACTTCAAAATGTATTTTTCCCAGAAGTCATTGTGATATGGAATATGTTTAGCTTCAAATAGAAATATGCAGAGGACATTATCAATGGTATTTTATCCCTATACGCTCTCAAACTCTCTATGTAATTATAACCAGAGTCAGGTTTGTGAGCGCATTTAGTGATAATGCAGTTTGACATTGGAAAGTGACCTCTAAACATATTTGCGTGGCCCTGAATTTCAGAACTGCAGTGACATGCGAGACGAACATCGATAGCTGCTTTTAAGGAGTAAATATGATATGTATTTCCTGAGAGAAGTAAATGAATGATTAAAGCTCTGTTTGGCCCTCCTGCCACAGTACAACCGAATAACATTTCATCACTGTGATGAAAGCTTTCATGGCCAGCCATTGTCTGTGTAGTGCCGCACACGGAGGATCATTATTTAAAGCACAGATAAGTCATATCATGTGACAGTTGTTGCTTTAATGATTAATGTACCTACGGGTCGGTGTGTCTGTGAGAATGGGGCTGCTTTTTGTAACTCTGGATGTGTTTCTGAATGCGTTACGGAGAGCTTGACGATGCTTATCTGATTATCTTTGACAGTAGCTTTGATTTTTACTGTCTTCTCACTTTTGTATTACGGTGCTACTTTAACAGCGTTTCGTAATCGTTTTCACACATTTTGTTTTGCAATGCGATGTGTGTAAGTGTTCAACTTGTGATATGGAATCATCGTATTGATTTTAAGTATTTGCCTGCAGGATCTTTATTCAAAATTCACACGGTTTGGTACGTTTGCTACACAGCACAATTGGCTGATGTAAGCTGTCATTTGCTACAGTCGATTTTGTTCCTGTCAAGCCAAGTGAAATTTATTTGTGCTTTTCTCAATAGACATTATTTTAAAGTAGCTTTACAGAAAGTCATACTGCCTAACTCTTTAACATTGAGCAAGTTTTAGTGCTGGGAAAAGTGGCTATAAATGGTATAATTTTGATGTGTGTGTGTGTGTGTGTGTGTGTGTGTGTGTGTGTGTGTGTATATATATATATATATATATATGAAGAGTTCAGATGCAAAAGCCTCTAAATGCCATTTGAAATTTTCTTCTTTAATGATGATTTTTATCAAACTTGTATATTTAAGTTCAGTAATTTCACTTAAATGGCAATTATAATTACCTATTAATTGTTATTTAAGTGAAATTACTGAACTTAAATATACAAGTTTGATAAAAATCATCATTAAAGATGAAAATTTCAAATGGCATTTAGAGGCTTTTGCATCTGAACTCTTCATATATATATATACCGCAGGTACATGCCTGAACGTTTGAATGTAATGAAGATGAATAGTATTAGAATAATTAATAATTATTTTAATATTAGGTTTTGTTGTCAGATAAAGTAGTTTTCAAAGGGTATTATGCAACTTGTTGTCAAAGTCTTTAATCAGCAGTCAGTTTGTGTTTGTTTAAAAAGTGGCATTGTTCATGCTGCAATTTTTAGTTTGCCACATTTTGATTTAGGTGTTGGCAGTGGCATTTTCTCACTCTCAGAAATCTCAAGAAAATACAATAACATGTGCTCCCAAGCACTCCCTACTTTTCACAGCTTTGATTTTGGTTTATTAAAACTTATTTAAATCAATAGCATGACCATCAAGCCATAATTAAAGATAATTTGATTGATTTTGATTGAGAAGATTGTGCCTGAATTGGGAATGGTTATTGTAATTATTGAAATTTCCTGATTCACTTTGTTTCTGATTCACAAGATCTTGATTCGATTCTGATTTGATTTGAGTATATTTCTATTTTTCTTATGGAAGTAATTATCTCTCTGTGAAAGCTGTAAATTATACAGGGCAGTTTTTCTAAATTCAAAATGATAATTCTGTTTAAACTGGCTAATAAGAGTCATCTGTTACATTTATTTAGGCTCTGGTCATGCTGGAGGTGTCACATGTTGGTCCTGTCTTGTATTGCACTTGGGTGTTGTTATGTTGTGCCATGTGTTTCTGTGATTGTTTGATCCTTCCCACTCGTTACCTGATTGGTGTTTAGTTGTTCCACCTGTTCCCCTCTTGATTTGTTCCCTTTTTAAGTCTCCTCATGTTTGCAGTCTTGGTCGGTTCGTTGTCATTGTCAGATGTTTCTCTGTTCCTGGTTGGCGTTCCATGTATTCTTGACCCAGTGTTTGTTTCATGTTCATTTATTCTGGTTTCCCTCCTCGTGGGTTTTTGTTTTTGTACCCATTTTTCATTGTAAATAAACCTTCCTTGTTTTGCACTTGAGTTCTCCTTTTCGTAAGCGCGAACGTGACAGGAGGTATTTAAAGGGATTTAAATTAATTTTTGGATTGAAATTAATTTCAAAGTCCACTTTAGCTTACCTCAAGGGCATCCAAGATGTAGGTATCTTTGTTTCCACTGTATTTTCAATTTTGATATTTTTAGGGCAAACCGTTCTTGTCTGTCAGTCATATAATGGAGGTATATGGGGTCCACCTGAAAAAGCATGTACAGAGAAGTCCAAATTAAACATGATTTAATGACTCGAAACGAGAGGTTTGTGTGAGAAAACGAACAGTATTTATATTGTTTTTACCTCTTGTAATCACAGTCATGTCCAAGTGATCTGAAGGCACGTTTCAGTCTGCACATGAGCCGGAAGTGATCTCTTTCGCGTGTACGTCACTCATTGTTTACACAGAGATTTCGGAAGTTTTACCTCTCACTGTGAAGATCTAAACATATTTAGATATACAGGAAATCGCAATGGAAGACGATTTAGATATTTAGATTGACAGACAAGAACGGTTTGACTTAAAAATATCAAAATTGAAAATATTGTGGAAACAAAGACACCTACATCTTGGATTCCCTTGAGGTAAGCTAAAACATATCAAAAAATAACTTCAAAGTGAACTATCCCTTTAATTCAAACAAAAAATCTACATTTTGTTCGGGTTTTAGGAATCGCTATCCTGATCGATCTAATGCTGATTAATCGGACAATAGATCTTTTTTTTTTTTTACCCAGACCAGGTTGTGGCCACATTCATTTGTATACAGATACCTTATTTTTATATAGAAAAATGACTTGGTACATTTCCATTAATTCCTTGTTAACTTTCCTGTTTTAGCAGTTTTGCCATGTTAATTGGTAAAATAATCATGTTAGAAGAATTGAGCAAATGCAACGCTGATCTTTCTGATATTTTAATGACAAGTCTGTGGGATACGTATTGTTGTGACACCCATGTTTTAGTGTGGTGGGCCTTTAGTGTGTGTGTGCGTATGTGGGTGTCAATACGAACTGAAAGTTTGGCACCAGGGAAAGTATCCTCATTAACAATGGATCTGGACAGACCTGGTTCATTACAGGCTGTGTAAAGAAGTATCTGATGGCAGTTTTTTTCCCCCTCTGTCCATTTTCTCCTGCTTTTCCCTTCTCTTTATCTCCTTGAGTGCAAATGCCTCCACTGAATCAATGCCTGTAGATCCCTCTTTAATTAAATCTACAAAGTGGGCAACAAAATTATATTTGCTTTCTATAATGTAGCAGTATCTCCAAGATCTAGCGCTATGAAACTGTGTGACTGTGATATGCCATACTGGGTGGAAAACTAGTGTTGGTTTCACATTGCCAAGCCTGATGGCTCAATTCAAAGTCAGCTGCAGCAAGTGATTTATGGCTTGGTTTTAATCAGCCTGCTGAAAATGCAATTAGAAAGGGCTCCCACCGTGTGCAAATGAGCCGTCCCAAAGCCACTCGGGGACACACTGTTAATTAGCCAGGTAGGGCACCTGTTAGCACTCTGTGCTGGCCAGCACAGAGAAAAAGTGAAGGGTCATGTGGCCACAGGGAATGAGGGAAGTGGTTACCTGAGTGAGTGAGAGTGTGGAAAGGAAAAGGATCGTGTTCCTGAACTTGGCTAGACCGAAGAGGAAGACGACAGCTCTGGAATAAAGTGGTTGATGTGGAGAGAAAGGACACTGGTAGGATCGTTGCTTGAGATATCAGTGCTGGAAGATGTGCTTTGGCAGAAATAAATTGGAGCACTCGTGATCTTTAAGAGCAGGAGGGTGCTTGTTAGTGAGCCACAGGAGGTTTTTGCTGTTAGAACAGATCAAAACAGCACAGAAAGGGGGGAGTGGTGATATGGTGATGAGATTAGCAGGTGTCAAATGTGCGAGAAAAGGTCAGGTGGAAATTGGAAAGTTGCAGATGGTGTAGGTGAATAAGATTCAGGAGGATGAAGTGTGAATAAGATGGGCAAGGTGCCTGACTATGCCATGAAATGTAAAGTAAAGTAGTGTCAACGGGTTTTACTTTAGAACTACAGATTACTTTGGATGGCATGCAGTATTAAAATTGTAACATGATAGTTAAATAAAGCATTTTCCTCTCTCTTTTTGATAATGTTGATGAACATATATAATCTGTTATCTGAACCATACAACCATATTTGTATCCCTTTTCCACAACCACATTAATTCTCCCTCCTTAAATTACAAATTTAGATTAATTTAGTATTGAATGGTTGGATAGATATATAGTATATCAAGTATGTTTTATATATATATATATATATATATATATATATGAAGAGTTCAGATGAGATGCAAAAGCCTCTAAGTGCCATTTGAAATTTTCTTCTACAATGATAATTTTTATCAAGCTTGTATATTTAAGTTCAGTGATTTCACTTAAATGGCAATGATAATTACCTATTAATTGTTATTTAAGTGAAATTACTGAACTTAAATATACAAGTTTGATAAAAATCATCATTAAAGAAGAAAATTTCAAATGGCATTTAGAGGCTTTTGCATCTGAACTCTTCATATATATATATATATATATATATATATATATATATATATATATATATATATATATATATATATATATATATATATATATATATATATGTATGTCTTTCACAATATAACCAACCCAATTCACAGTTTTATGTGAATGATTAGGAGGAGGATTTTCAGATCATTGAGAAGAAAAAACTCTAGGCCACAACATACATTAGTCAAAAGTCTTGTGGACGCATATTTCATATGTGTTTTGTGGCCTTATTTCAGAAACGTTCATATTTTTTTGGTTGTTGTTTTTTTAATAACCACACATAAACGATATTCTCTCAAAAATACAAACATGTACATACATGTTGCTCACATATTATGGTTGCCCTGTTTGTGCCAAATATAGTGTAATTTCACCTGTGCCATTAATATGCTTAAAAGCAACTTAAAAAGCACAGATGTCAGGGCATGTCAGAACATCTCAAGGACAAATAATCCACAAATACACCTTGGTCCCCAGGGGGTTAATGTACCTGTGCAAATGGCAATAAACTTTAAACTTTAAAAAGAAAATAGTAACCAAATGGTTTCTTAAAATGGATTATTTAAAATGGCTGATTCCGGCTTAAAACCTATACACCAACAAAACTAAATATTATGAATTATTATCAGGGAGAAATAGCTCTTTAAATAATAATTGCAGGTTGTCACTTTTTGCAGTTTACATAGATTGCAGTTAAAAATCAAGACTAATAAGAGCTGGGCATACGCATCGTTGTAATCAAATCGAGCAGGGCCCTGAAGACGTGAGCGTATTTTCACTCAATATGTCCAGAGCTTGAATTTGACTTGGGGCATATTGCAGCAGCTCATCTCGCTGACACCGACACAACACCACCACACAGCCTCTGGGTTTCACCAGACTGAGCAACTGAACGCCATCAAATCCACATCTGCTCGGTCGCACTCTCTGAGCCTGCTCCCATATGTTATTCCTTTGTGAGTAGTGTGTGTTTGGGTACGCTTGTGTGTGCTTTTTTACTGCACAACAGAGATGAATCTCCCCTGCTGTTGAAATAGCTGATGGATTTTTCTTGTCTTCCTCTGCTTTCCCTTGTTTGCTTGTTTTCAGACATGCAGTCTCCACTCGTGAAACAGATGAGCGAGTGGTTTCTTACAGTAGTGTGAAGCAATTTTTAGGACTAGCTTAGCTGTAGTTATTTTTTTTTTTTTTTAGTGTGTGTAGCTACTGTAGTTCATGCTTTTGTGTTGGAAAAAAAATACTGCACACACCACTGAATCTCAATTACCACTCCTGCTAATTTATTTTTCTGCACATTCTTCATGGCTTTCTCATTTGTAAAACACGTGATGAGACTGTAATGACATCACTTAGTTCTCACAGTCATACAGTCAATAGAATCCGACTGTGTGGAGTTGCATTCGAGTACGGATTTGTCTGTGGGTTTGTGCTTCTCAGGTTATGCCTGTATTGCATAAATAATTTACTAATTGGACTTAAATTCTTATTTACACATTATTGCACTCATACCATTCTAAACAACCTCGTCCATGAAACAGAAATGAAGATATTTCACAGAATGTGTGGTTGGTTTTTTGTACAATATAAGTGAATCATAGGGCTGTCACAATCACATATTTTTCACTACACGCTTATCGTGGCCAAAAGAATTTACGATAATGATATATCACGATATCTTCAAAATCCTAGGAAAAAAAGAATGCTGTCAGTCAAATTCATCTTTATTTTTCTTTATTTTTTTGGCCAATGAATCACACCATTGAATACAAAAGGGGTAATGCTAACAGTTCTTATAGTTAGTACAGATAATGGGTGCTTTTGAAGCAATGGTTTGTGAAGCATTGAAACCTTTGCGACCGTGGTCTGTTGCACGTATCAAATTGCCAAATTATAGGGAGAAGGGGGAAGTTACATATTGCTTGCATTTCAATGCACAGGGGTTAACCCCTTGTTAGTGGTACTTGTTGTGTAGTCATTTTGGAAGCATAGTCAATGCAGTATTGGTCTACTCAGTGATGGATTATATGAACATGTTTGGGATGGAGTTGGTACAGAATGCCTGTGAAGTAAGAGCTGTTCCCTATCGAGGGAACTCAACACTGCGTCGATAAAATCGACTCTTTGGGGACGCTCCCTAAGCGTGCGCCTCTGAAGTATGAATGAAACTAATCCAATCCTGATTGGTGTTGCGTCGTGACGTAACATGTGACGGCATACCCGGAAGTATAAAAGTGACGCTGTCACAACACACACTAGCTTTCGCTCTTCAGCAAGCGCTTTATGTTGAAACTGTCTGTCTTATTTGGTGTTGTTTGTCTTATTATTGAAAGAAAGTATGGCCAGTGAACAATTCAAGAGGTGTGTGCATCCCTGTCCTCGTTACATCACGGGTGGGGACGCACACTCTCTCTGTGTGTATTGTTTGGGAGTGCAGCACGCACGGGCAGCTCTCGAGGGGGCTGCTTGTGAAATGTGTGAGGCTTTGCCTATTAGAGTGCTGCGCTCCCGGCTGGCGTGCTTTGACGAGCACGGTCAGGCTCGCGTTCCCCAGGGTTCCGGTCCCGCATATGTCGAGGCGATGCGGCGACTGAGATCCTGGGGTTCGCAGCGGGATCTGGCGGAGGAGAGTGAGAATGCTGAGGCATTTTCTCGCTCGCCATCGGCTGATCCCGCAGCCTCTGAGAGTGGTGTGGGAGCCCGCGCTGCGGTTTCTCCTACCCGCGATCAGGTCCCGGTGCTTGAGCTGTCTACTTCTGAGGAAGGGGACGTGCTCAGCATCGATGCGGACGACCGTGATCTCAGCACGCCATCACGCGGCCTGGGTTATGAGGAGCTGGTGGAGGTTGTGACACGCGCTGTGGCCAGACTAAACATCAGCTGGCCACAACATGAGCAGGAAACGCAAGTCACCAGTAAAATGGACGAGCGTTACCTGCAGCGCAGGTCACAGCCTCACCGCCGGGGTCTGCCGTTTTTCCCTGATCTCCATAAAGAGATCTCGAGAACGTGGGAAAGACCGCATTCGTCCCGTATTTCGAGTCCCAATGTAATAGATTACAGCAATGTTATGGGGGCTCGAGATATGGGATATGGGAAGATGCCGAAGGTGGAGGAGGCTTTAGCGAGCTATCTCTCTCCCGAATCGGCGTCTTCCCTAAAGACCCCGGTGTTGCCTAGTAAGCCCTGCAGAGAGACATCTGCATTGGTGGGCAGGGCTTACATGGCGGCGGGTCGGGCTGGTTCGTGTCTGCACTCAATGGCGATTTTGCAGGCATACCAGGCCGACCTCCTGAAAGATTTGGATGAGGGGGAGGGGCCTACTCCTGAAGATGTCGCGGAGTTGAGGAAGGCCGCAGATTTGTCTCTCCGGGCCACTAGGGAAGCGGCCAGCGCTATTGGCCGCTCTATGGCGGCCATGGTGGCCACGGAGAGGCATCTGTGGCTGAACTTATCCGGTATTAAAGAAAAGGATAGGTCCTTCCTGCTGGATGCGCCGCTTTCGGCTTCTGGCCTGTTCGGCGACGCCGTTAATTCGGTTGTCGACAGGTTTCAGGAGTCGAGAAAACAATCTGCGGCGTTCCAGCAGTACCTCCCCCGGAAAGCGAAGGCCAAATCTAGTAGGGGGGGGGGCAAAGCAAGCAGCCCCAGCCATCAGCCGGCTCCTCCCACAGGGCAGAGCAGAAGGAGAGCGTTTCCTCTAGAGCCCCCCCTCCTGGGTCTTGGCAACAGAGGAAACGCTCCCAAAAACCGAAGTCCTCCAGCCAGAGGGGCGACCTGAGGGACGTCATTCAAGCTAAGAGGACTTCGGAAAAGAGGTCCTAGCCAAGGCAGGACTTCAGAGGGCTGCCCCCTCCGCAGTGAGACAACCGAGGTTGTTCTCACAACGGGGCCCTCTAGGAAAAGATGCAGGTCCGCCGTTAACAGCGCTTCGGGCCGCATCAATTTCCAGCGAAAAGACACCAGAGGCCAGCCTCGAGAGGCTGGTACCCTTAGCAGATTTTGTAGAGGGATGGTATCATCTTCCCAACATATCTCCATGGGTCCTGCAGATAATACGAGTTGGGTACAGACTGCAGTTCGCGCACCGCCCCCCCAAGTTCTCTGGGGTGGTGCTCACTGCGGTGGTCCCAGAGCAGGCTCAGGTGCTGGAACAAGAAGTACAGACTCTGCTGTCGAAAGGAGCCATAGAACGTGTTCTTCCGGTAGACAGGGAGTCCGGGTTTTACAGCCGGTACTTTATAGTTCCAAAGAAGGATGGGGGGTTAAGGCCAATTTTGGATCTCAGGGTGTTGAACCGGTCTCTGAGAAAGTTCAAATTCAGAATGTTGACCATTCCAACAATCGTGAGTCAAATCAGATCCGAGGACTGGTTTGTCACGATAGATCTGAAAGACGCCTATTTTCACATCTCCATCCTTCCTTGTCACAGGAGGTACCTGAGGTTCGCTTTCGGGGGCGAAGCATACCAATATCGGGTTCTTCCGTTCGGCCTAGCACTCTCTCCCCGCACATTTACCAAGTGTATGGACGTGGCCCTTGCTCCACTGAGACTTCAGGGGATTCGCGTATTGAATTATCTCGACGACTGGCTTATTTTGGCCCAGTCTCGGGAGATGGCAGTTCGGCATCGAGATGTCGTTCTTGGCCATATTCAAAAATTGGGGTTAAGACTCAATTTGAAGAAGAGTGTGCTAGAACCGTCCCAGGGCACGACCTTTTTGGGAGTCGTGTGGAACTCGATTACAATGCAGGCACGTATGTCTCCCGCACGTATCGAGTCAATTCTGGCGATGGTGTCCAGGGTGAGGCTAGGTCAGGCCGTCACTGTGAAACACTTTCAAAGGATGCTGGGCCTCATGGCAGCGGCATCCAACATTATTCCTCTGGGCCTCCTTCACATGAGGCCCCTCCAGTGGTGGTTGAAGACCAAGGGGTTCTCACCCAAAGGAAATCCGTTCCGTATGATCAGAGTAACGCGCAAGTGCCTTCAGTCTCTGCAAATATGGAAGAAGCCTTGGTTCCTATCCCAAGGGCCAGTGTTGGGGGTGTCATGTCGCCGGGAAACCGTTTCGACAGACGCCTCCCTTACGGGCTGGGGCGCGGTCATGGACGGCCGCTTTACCAGGGGTCTGTGGCAGGACCATCATCGCACTTGGCATATAAATTGCCTGGAGATGATGGCGGTATTCAAGGCTTTGAGGAGCTTCCTCCCAGACATCGAGGGTCGCCACGTCCTTATGCGGACGGACAATACGTCAGTGGTGGCCTATCTGAACCGACAGGGGGGACTCAGATCGCGCCCTCTGTGCAAACTGGCGCATCAGATTATCCTTTGGTCCCAGGGAAAGATATTGTCAATAAGGGCAATGTATATCCCAGGGGTTCAGAATCGGTGAGCAGACATCCTGTCGAGGCAGGGGCTGAGGCCCGGGGAATGGAGACTTCATCCGGATGTGGTGAAGTCGATAGGGGAGAGGTTCGGACCGATGGAAGTGGATCTGTTTGCGTCTCGAGAGACGTCCCACTGTCCACTTTGGTTCTCCCTCTCACATCCAGCCCCGCTGGGGTTGGATGCCATGGTACAGGCTTGGCCGAGGCTTCGCCTGTATGCTTTCCCCCCGATCGCTCTGCTCCCTGGGGTCCTGGAGAGGGTCCGTCAAGAGGGCATCAGTCTACTTCTGGTTGCCCCGAGATGGCCGACACGAGTATGGTTCTCGGATATAATATCACTCCTCATAGCTCCGCCATGGCCGATTCCTCTGAGGAGGGATCTATTGTCTCAGGCGGAGGGCACAATCTTCCACCCTCGCCCAGAGTTGTGGAAGCTGTGGGTCTGGCCTCTGAGGGGGTTCAGTACCTAAATGCTGGCTTATCAGCTGAGGTGGTTGAAACCATACTTAGCTCTAGGGCCCCATCTACCAGGAGATTATATGGCCTCAAGTGGAAGGTGTTTCACACTTGGTGTGGAGAACGAAGGTTGGATCCAGTAAACTGCCCAGTGGCTTCAGTTCTGGAATTCCTTCAGGATCGTTTCTCTGCGGGTCTCTCCCCGTCCACTCTTAAGGTGTACGTGGCTGCCGTTTCGGCTTTCCACGCGCCAGTAGATGGTGGACCTCTGGGGAGGCACCAATTGGTCATTAGGTTTCTCCGTGGTGCTTGGAGGATGAGGCCGGCGATCAGGTCCAGGGTGCCTGCCTGGGATCTGGCAATAGTTCTGGAAGGGTTGTCCCTCGCTCCCTTCGAACCTTTAGAGTCGGCTTCGCCTAAGGACTTAACGCTGAAAATGGTCTTTCTCTTAGCGATTACCTCTCTTAAGAGGGTGGGAGATCTCCAGGCCCTGGCGGTAACGCCAGCTTGCTTGGAGTTTGCCCCTGGCAAAGTAAAGGCCTTTTTGCACCCGAGTCCGGGCTACGTGCCTAAAGTTCCTTCGAGTACGGCTCGCTCTGTAGTCCTTCAGGCATTCCATCCTCCACCTCATGTGTCGGCGGGAGAAGAGAGGCTTCACTTGCTCTGCCCCGTCAGAGCTTTGAGTGTATACTTGGAAAAGTCTGCTTCTTGGAGAAGATCTGACCAGTTGTTAGTATGCTTTGGGTCACCTAAGAGGGGGCTCCCGGCGACCAAACAAACTATAAGTAACTGGATTGTCCAGTCTATTACTGAGGCTTACAAGGTGCGTGGGGTTCCTTCACCTTTGGCCTTAAGGGCTCACTCGACTAGAGGCATGGCTTCCTCTAGGGCCCTTCTGTCGGGAGTACCTCTGCAGGAGATTTGTGAGGCAGCCGGCTGGGCTACCCCGCATACTTTCATCAGGTTTTACAGTCTCAGCCTTCCCAGTACGCCCGGTGCACACGTACTCGGCCCTTGCTGAGTGCCTAATCAGTTTCACTCTGGGGCGGGTCTGTTCGGTGCGTGGCCTAGTGGGTACTCGTTCCCCAAAGAGTCGATTTTATCGACGCAGTGTTGAGTTCCCTCGATAGGGAACGTCTCGGGTTATGACTATAACCCTTGTTCCCTGAGAAGGGAACGAGACACTGCGTCGTGTTGCCACGCCCCCTTTTCAGACCCTTGAGCGTCTTGCTTCATCGCGAGGCTAGTGTGTGTTGTGACAGCGTCACTTTTATACTTCCGGGTATGCCGTCACATGTTACGTCACGACGCAACACCAATCAGGATTGGATTAGTTTCATTCATACTTCAGAGGCGCACGCTTAGGGAGCGTCCCCAAAGAGTCGATTTTATCGACGCAGTGTCTCGTTCCCTTCTCAGGGAACAAGGGTTATAGTCATAACCCGAGACGTTTTCCAGTCCCCATTAGTAAACACTGCTCTCTCTCTCTCCCTATGATCCACTTTGCCTCTTATTAAAGCATTCACTCAAAATCTCAGGGCTCTGGCCTCCAACTGAGATTTCTGTTCATTAATTAAAGCTTTAATGTAATTAATTACCAGCCAAATGAGAATTCACGGCTTGTTTGTTAAAACCAAAATGTGGAAAGATTTCTTGTTGTTTTAAAACATTTCAGTTGGAAGCCAATGAAGAGGCTGTTCAAAATCCAATTTTCTTTTTTTTCTTTTTTCTTTTTTATTTTGAGTACACACAACAAAACAATATTCCCCAATGCTTGGTCCAATTGGAATACTTATTTTTTTTCCAATTTTGAATATATTTATCATACGATTATGTAAAGTTTATTTGTTGCCAAGCTGTGAATTATCCATCTGATTTTTCGTCTATCACCAATATTGGAACATTTGATGGTGATCGCAAGAGGTTTAAACAATAAAAGACATCTCAGACTGTTTTGTTGTTCAGTCAGTTCAGGTTTTGCGTGGTTGGATTAGATAGAACTGTGTGTGAGAGGAGGGGTTGGTGAGGTTTCTTTCATTATTGCCAGCATGGAAACAAATGTGATGCTGCTGCCTGTGATTTCATCAGTGAACTTTTCATTCGGTCTTCGTGATCGTGTCACCAGCTGCCATCGCTGCTCTATCTGGTGGTTATTCTACACTGCTCGTGCAAATAGGTTTGTGCTGCTGTGGAGTGTGAAACAGCAAAGACAGGTGGGATCACAGCAGAACATCAGAGATGTTCATACCGGTCAATAAACATCTCGCTGACACATAGGTGCAAAGTTATCCAATCCACATTCATTCCTCATTTCAATTAGTCCCTAAAAGCAACAGATATACATCATCGATTTTAGGTCACCCAAAGGCTTGTGTGTTAATATTCATTTTTAGTAAATAAAAAGTGAATTCTGGTTCTTTTAAGTGAATCAAACACATAAAGCTTAAGATTTGGGATGCACAATATATCGGCCACAATATCGGTCGATATATAACAATTTTTATTATTTATATAGTATTCGGCCCGATAAGAACATTTGGCCGATATATTAAAACCGTAAAAAAAAAATGTATTATTTCTTTCAGCTGAGACACTTCAGATGCGCACTGTTTACCATAATGGTTTTGACATGCTTGAAATATGACTTTGGTAAAGTTTAGTATGCATGGCAAGTCTGCCATATAAGCTGCATAAAATTATAATGAGATCATAATTTGTTTGCTTAGGACATGAATTTTAATGGTTAGACTTTTGTTTTTGTAATCAGACTCTCAGAAAATATATAACATTTTGGTTTTACATTTATCGCCCAATAAATTGGTAATCGATCAGTAATCGTCATATCAGTGCATCCCTACTAAAGCCGTGTTTCCACCACAGGAACTTTACTCGGGTAGTACTCTGTGTGTTTACACGGCAGGAACAAGGGTCTTAATGAAGTTCCGGGCAAAAAAAAGCCCCCCCCCCCCTTCGTTAGTGAACCAATCGCACACAAAAGCAGCAAAGCTTGAACCTCCTCCATACAAAACTCAAAAAAACCGCACAGACTGGGAGTAGAAGTCGCACGCAGTTCAATGCCACAACATAATCCTCGACCGGTGCTTTAGTCCGCAGTGTAAACGCAGTAAGCAAGCGGTCTGGGGCAAAAAAAAAAAAAAGTTACTATGAAAAAAGTTCCTGGGACAAATAGTTCCTGATAATTGCGGTGGAAACGCGGCTAAATATGTGATCACATTTGCCATTGATCATTGAATTTTCTTGAGGGAAATCTGATTGTGATTGTGAATTCTAAAACATTTCCCCACACATGGGGTCAAGGGGTTTTGCCGCAAGGTCAAGGTGGTCACACAGACTTGCTGCTCTACTTGTTTTGAAAGTGACTTCTGTGTGAACTGTGGTTCAAGCATATTAGCTACACCATTGACACTAGACACTGGACCTTTTTTGCAGGGCAAATTTTGGCTAATATGACCACACTTTTACAACTAACTATGAGGATTAAATCTGTGTAGTTACTGACTTGTGAATTTTACAACATGATGTTAAAGATATGCATTTTAATATTTCATAAATAATAATTAATTCAATGTTGCATATTTTGATAGAATTGTTTAATATACAGTATAACTAAATGGATAGTTCACTCAAAAATGAAAATCCTGTCATCATTTACTCACCCTTAATTGTTCTAACCCATGGGGCCCCATCAACTGTTTGATTAACGAGTTTGTTCAGGAGAAGAAATAGTTAGATTTGTTTTGATTTATTGGAGTGCAATATTTATGCCTCTTCTAAAAATGCTATGAACCAAGCACTACAATTTTTAATGGAACTGTGATCATTAAGAGGAATCAGATTTTTGCAATTTTTCCATGCCTGTTCATTTTTGATAACGATTACAGGTAAATAGACTTTTGATGCCCAATGGTTCAAAGAGTGTTGAACAAACCAGTGAGAGTTTTCTGGCTTTTTTGTGATATTAAAGCTCCTGATCTGCTTAATTCGTTCTACTGTGCCAGAGCCCTTTGTCTCTTTTGTACTTTATGAATATCTTCATTCTTGTGGATTGATGGTTCTTAGATTGCATTTCTTGGCCTATTTCCCTCTCAATTAATTATATTCTAATCTAGGCTATGCTTCACTAATCAATCTATGCATCAAAGGCAAACAACACAATACTCTCTTATTATGCGATAAAAGCATGTGGTAAACATGGCCTGTGAGTTCTTGATCACTTGATCAGATGGCTCTACTGTGGAAGGGCCGGTGAAAACATGGATTTGTAATGACTGGCACTTCACCTGCCTGTCGACACATTAAGTTTTTAATTTGTTTATCATTGATGTGCTGATCATCCTGCGGTTTTTAAGGCTAAGGCAATATCTGCAAGTGGGTTAAATGTGTGTGGCTTCCTGTCAATCATAAGCACATGTTTGTGTGAGTCACTGAGGAATTTTTATTTCATACATAATGTGAGGTTGAACAAGAAAATGATAAACTCAGATTGTTGATGGCTGGATTGCTTGAAAGTTCTCAAGTTAACCCTCTTGGGGCTTAGGAGATAAAGAAACAATAAAAGCAGTACCTAAAAGTCCATTAATCCATTCATTTTATGTTCATTGAAATAAAATCTTGAAAGCATCTTGCACTATAAATCGCAATTAATAAACTTTAAATGAATATTTAAATTAAAAATCAATTAGAAACATTAATAGCACGGCAAAACGAAACAATAAAAGCAGTCCCTAAAAGTCCATTAATCCATTATTATGTACTTTTATGTTCATAGCTTGAAAGCATCTTGCAATCTAAATCTATTAGTGATAAACTTTAAATGAATAGTTAAATGAAAATGGCAATTATGGAACACAAAAGAGGAAAATGTATATCCTGTCCATTCTTTTCTATATTATATACAACGCATTCTCACCCTAAGGCGTCACCTTTGACCATGCTTCAATATTTGACGTTTTAGGCGCCCTTTAGCGTCACTTACATGACGCGATCCTACGGCGTCATCTAACTGACGCTAAAGGAAAGCGTCAGTCAGAGGACGCGGTTAGGTTTAGGTGTGGGGTGGGGGTAGGGTACACGCGATCCTAGGGCGTCATCTAACTGACGCTAAAGGGCGCCTAAAGCGTCAGATATTGAAGCATGTCCAAATGCTTCCCAAGGCGTCAGTTAAGTGACGCCTTGGGGGTGAGAATGGGCTGTTATATAAGTGAATAGGTCTAATATTCAGGAAAAAAAAAATAGAGAAAAATTCGAATCCTAAATTTTAACATCAGGATGTCATTGACATACAACCTGACTTAAACGCAGATTTGAGCAGTGGAAAACAAGGTTTTCAATGAATAATGCATGCATGGTCACATTCCGTTCTGAATTCCAGAAGATAGCAGGAAGCCATGCACTCTATTTCCCCCATTATTTACACTTTTCAGATGTGAGAAAATAATTCTCCTTTGATGCTATCTTAGAATTTTAAAAACAACTCTGCTCATACTTGTTCCAGTGAATCCAGGTGTAAACATCCTTGTCTCAGGTGAGTTCCGCATCTGTAATGTATTGGATTCACTGGCTGGTCTTCAGAATGACCATGGGATACCAGAGATAAGAGCCTGTCGGCTGGCAGGAGGACATGCTTGCACTCCAGTAGCTGATATATAAGGGTCATTAGGCATTCTTCCGATTTGTAACGAATTATACACACTGCGCCCAACCAGGCTTTAGCTCCAATGTGTGTATATTAATGCTAAAGGTCTACTAATTAGAGTGCATTTTCAAACACAGCTATTCTCCAAGTGCTCATTGTCCTGTTCTCGCTTTAGGGTGTCTTCTCCAGCTTTAGCCGCAGGGGACACGACTATAATTGCGGTGCTCCATCTATCCGGTTTGTGTGCGCATCTCGTTCCTTTCCGCTAGTTGATTTTCTCTGTTAAAGTTCACTATACACAGTGGGTCATTATCACAAACTGATTTGGTTACAATACATTTATATTTTCTTGCCTGCTGCTTACATGGAAAAAAGTATCTTACAACTTTTCCCTCTCTGTCTGTTTTTTCTCTCTCCCCTGTGAATACTGGAGCTCAAATGCATTCAGATGAATATCATTCTAAAGTCTTGCCTAGCAATGCCAATCACATCATTCATATTTGTTAAATGATTTTTAGCGGTTGCATGCGGGGTGGGATGGTTTCAAGGAAAGGTGGGTCTGGATGTGTGAGGGTTATGGGAAGTGATAATTCGCTGAGAAATTGAGAGGGGAGCGTAAAAGAAACGTTTTTGCCATCATTTTTATTAAAACTGTCACATTAAAAAAAGACTCCAATAAATTATCTAAATAAGACCAGTGTGCCAAGTTGCTTGGCAACCGCAAACAGTCAGTTAGATTAATGAACTGTTGGGATAATATTTCTTTGGAAGAATTGTGTTTCTCAATGATTATTTTTTAATGCACTTAATGAATGTCTTTATATTATTTCTATAAAAGATAATATACATTTATTTTTATCATATTGCTGCTGCAATTCTAAGTTTGGTTGCACTCGAACTGTGCCACGATTCACGTGAATGTACAAACAAAGCAACATGGGCTTGGGTGCGCACTTGTTCAGGGAGTAAACCTGCGCATGCGTTTTAGCTGATTATGATGTACTTTAATAAAAGACATGTAAGGGATGAACGTTTTGATGATTTACCTTGGATACGAGCAAGAGTAAGCCTGAAGTAAATGGTGTTTTCACGACACGTCATTAATCCGGAAGTCGGCCATATTGCCGGAACTGAATGTAAAAAACGGAACGAAACTCACAAATTTAGCTGATTATTGCTGGTGAAATATGGTCAATAATTTTTCAGCGCCAATAATCAGCAAAATTTGTGATTTTCGTTCCGTTCAGTGGCAGTGTTTTGGGCGGTACTAATCGGCCTCACCAGGGAAAACATTTGGACTACTGCCAAAAGTAAATTAATGAGAGGCTAGTTTATTCTCACTACCCACATAGCAAAAGTAATCCGCGGTGGATCTTCCGGAACCAACCCGATCTCACGACCAAGTCGTACGAATTTGACGAATGATTAAAAAGTGGCTAAATCTTAACAATTCATACGACCTCACTTGTACAGATTAGTACGATTTTGCTAAATCATACATATTTTACGAATTGGCCAACTCATGAATTCATACGAATGACCTACCCCTTACCCCGCCCCTAAACCTAGCCATCACGTGGGTTTAGGAAAATCGTACGAGTCGCGACGAGTGAGGTCGTACGAATTAGTACGAATTAGACACTTTTTAATCATTCGTCGAATTCGTACGAATTGGTCGTGAGATAGTGTTGTCCGGAATAGACCCGCGAAACGGGCCCGTATTGGCGTCCACTTGCGTGCAGTGAAGGATCCACAACGAAGGCGGATCGTGGACCCACCGTGGCTCCGTGCTGCATCTGCGATTCAATACATACATTGGCCGCTGACCTAGCCTGGGAAAACCCAGACAACTTCCGGCAAATTTAGATTTGCTCTGAAAGTTAGTCTGGCAAAGAGCTCATTCAAGCCCATTTCCAATCCTTCAAAATCACGGCACCAATCAGAAACGTTGGGGCGGACTTTACACAATGACGACAGCGCTGGGATTTTGAAGCAGATTTTGTAGCCTACATTACAAAGATGGATGCCGCCATCGAACATCACTCGTTCAAATCAGCTATAGCGTCTGTTTTAAGCGATTTGAATGTTTGAAAGAGCAAAAAACAACACTCTGGGATGTTTCTCCGCCGGCCGCTGCTCTGCATACGTCATTTCCTTCATCGCTCTGATTGGTTTTAGGTCTATCCCCGACGTCCGTTGTGACACCCCTCTGGAAATGATTTGTCTATGACGCTTTGCCAGACCATAACTCAGTTACATAAAAAAATTACATAAAAATTATCGGCTGTTTAACAGTATAATTTATTTGCGCCACTCGAATGCGGAGCTGATCCTCCGAGCGGATCAAAACGAATATGACAGTCACGCGGGTTTGGCGTCTTGAGCGCGGATCCACTTAAGATCCTGCTGTGTGGGAATACACATGTCGTTGATGAGCTGATGCTGTGCCTCTCTCACTCGCCAAACACCATCTGGTTATAGGCCTCCAAACCTTTGTAACGTTTAAGGTCTTCAGCTGTGTATGGGCCTGACGAAAAAAACAAAGAAGTTCACTATGTCGGGATGAGAAATAAAAGGATTAATTGCCGGGTCGTCAGTCCTCGACAAAGGAGCCAGCTCGTACGGAATCATTACAACCTATTAACTTTAGTTTTAGTTTAAAATGTCACACCCTTTCCTGCTTACCAAGTCCTTCTCTATATGATTTAGCAGCTTCCACACGTTATTTATTTTAAATGGTTTAGACATCATAAATAAGTAGAACGTCTCGGTTACGTATGTAACCCTCGTTCCCTGAGTAGGGAACGGAGACGTTACGTCAGAAGTGACGGAGATTGGGGGTTTCGCATAGAAAGCCAATCCTCTTCGAGTATTAAAACACGAGCCAATGGCATGCAATGCCTTGGGGCTGCGGAAATTTGCATAGCGTACTCCGCCCTACTCCGTGAGTATAAAAGGAGGAAGTGAACGCAACCGCAGTATGTCTTCGCTGAGGAGCCAAGACTGAACTCGGCCTCTACCCAGCGATACAGCAGAAGTGGCAGGGAGACGTAACGTCTCCGTTCCCTACTCAGGGAACGAGGGTTACATACGTAACCGAGACGTTCCCTATCGTAGTCACTTCGAGTTACGTCAGAAGTGACGGAGATTGGGGGTCTGTGCCATCACGCCATCTTCAAGCTGTCTTCCAGTGCCCTGCGAAAGACTGAACCCCCGAGCCTTACCTCTTTTTTTTTTTTTTTTTTTTTTGGGGATCCGACTTTGACACAGGATACCAAGGTACACTGGGAACATATCCCGAAGGGGACATGCTACCAGCTGCCTACCGAAGGGAGGACTTAAGAATACACATATGGCCACATAGGAACGCATATGGAACACTGGAGTACCAACCGCAGGTGGCTACTGATTTAAACTCCAGGGGTGGCAGATGGCTTGCCAAGGGAAGACACATGCTCAGAGAGGCTTACAGTGGATAATACACATGAGACGGTTACCATGGGGAACCGTGCGCATGGAGGCACCTAGCTAGCATCCAGAGCAACGCAGTGGTGCCCGCATCGTCGGTGCTGGAGGACTCAAGACTTCAATGGAAGAACTGAGGAAATATCGCACTTATCCAGTCCGGGGAGTGGAGTGGCGAGCAAGCGAAGACACCTGAGCGGATCCAGAACTGGCCGAAACGAGTACGTGAGAGGATACCGGCTCAATTCGCAGATTATAGAATCTGGCGAAGGTGTTGGGTGTCGCCCAGCCTGCAGCTCTGCAGATGTCTGTTAGCGAGGCGCCGTGCGCTAAAGCCCAAGAGGAGGCTACACTCCGAGTGGAATGGGCCGTCACACCAAGGGGGCACGGAAGGCCTTGCTGCTGGTAAGACAAAGCAATGGCATCCACTATCCAGTGGGACAGCCGTTGCTTTGAGAGAGCCCTTCCCTTCTGGCTCCCCCCATGACAGACAAAGAGCTGGTCTGAGGTCCTGAAACACTGCGTTCTGTCGACATAGGTGCGGAGAGCACGTACCGGCCAGAGCAGTGCCAAGCTTGCAGGTTCACCACCAGGTCCCGGAGGGGAGTGGTAGGAACCTTGGGCATATATCCAGGCCGGGGTCTCAGGAATACGTGAGAGTAAGCCGGCCCGGACTCCAGGCACACTTCGTCAACAGAGAGTGCGTGCAGGTCCCTTACTCTCCTGATGGATACCAATGCAATCAGGAGTGCTGTCACATAGGACAGGGCAAAAACTCTACCGACTGCAAAGGCTCCAGGGGAGGCCTCTGCAGAGCACCCAGGTCTACTGAGAGGTCCCCAGAGGGCAGGAGGGGAGGGAGGCGGATTTAGCCCCCTCACCTGATGACCAGGTCATGCTTCCCATAGACTTACCTTTCACTGCATCATGAGACGCGGCAATGGCCGCGACATAAATCCAAAGGGTGGAGGGCGACAGCCTGCGCTCCAACCCCTCTTGCAGGAAGGAAGCATGACTCCGATCGAACATCTCCGGGGGTCTTCTCAGCGAGAAGAACACCAATTGACGAAGAGGTTTCACTTCAACGCATAAAGGTGTCACGTGGACGACGCTCTTGCGGAAGTGATGGTTGCCGCCACCGCAGGTGGCAGCGAACTCAAACCTGCCTCGTCCCGTCCTGGAGCCACACGTGCAGCCTCCAAGATCGGGACGAGGGTGCCACAGAGTGCCCCGTCTCTGAGAGAGTAGGTCCGGTCTCAGAGGAATAGGCCAAGGAGGTGCTGTCGCGAGGAGCAAGAGTTCGGAGAACCACGTCTTGGTGGGCCAGTAGGGGGCTACCAGCAAGACCTGCTCCTCGTCCTCCTTGATCTTGCACAACACCCGTGCAAGGAGGCTCACTGGGGGAACGCACACTTGCGTGGGCCCCGTGGCCAGCTGTGCGCCAGCGCATCCGAGCCGAGAGAGCCGCGGGTCAGAGAATAACTGGGCGCAGTGGGACGAGTCCCGAGAGGCGAACAGGTCTAACTGTGCCTCCCCGAACTGGTCCCAAATCAGCTGGACCGACTGGGGATGGAGTCGCCATTCGCCGGAGATGGGACGGGCCCGGGACAGCTCGCGGCTGCCCGATTCCGGTCTCCAGGAATGTAACTGCACGAAGGGACCTCAGGTGCTTCTGACTCCATATCAAGAGGTGGCGGGCGAGCTGCGACAACCGGCGCGAGCGTAGACCCCCCCTGGTGGTTGATGTACGCTACTGCCGTAGTGTTGTCTGAGCGGACAAGCACATGCTGGCCCTAGAGCACGCTCGGAAGCGGTGCCGGGCGAGCCGTACTGCCAACAGCTCGAGGCAATTGATGTGCATGAGGCGCTGGGCTCCTGTCCAGGAACCGGCGGCTGCATGCCCATTGCACATGGCACCCCAACCCGTGGTAGACGCATCCGTGGAGACAACGAGATGCCTGGAAACTCGCTGAATAGGGACCCTGTCCGTAAAAAGCTGAGGTTCGACCACGGGAAGAAGGATCGGCGGCACGTCGGAGTCACTGGAACTCGGAGCGAGCCGCGATGCCATGCCCACCTCGGGACTCGATCGCGAAGCCACAGCTGAAGCGGTCTCATATGAAGCAAACCGAGCGGCGTTGCCGCGGCCGCGGATGCCATATGTCCCAGGAGCCTCTGAAAAGTTTCAGTGGAACCGCACTCTTGCCCTCGAACTGTCGAAGACAAGCCAGCAGTGAGTGCGCGCGCTCGTTCGTGAGCTGCGCGGACATGGCGACCGAGTCTATCTCCATGCCGAGAAAAGAGATCCTCTGCACGGGGCAAAGTTTGCTCTTTTCCCGGTTGACCCGAAGGCCCAGACGGGCTAGGTGCCGTAGCACCAGGTCTCTGTGTTCGCAAACCTGAGCTCGAGAGTGTGCTAGTAACAGCCAGTCGTCGAGATAGTTCAGGATGCGAACCCCGTGTTCGCGAAGGGGAACAAGGGCTGCCTCGACGATCTTCGTGAAGACGCGAGGGGACAGAGCTAACCCGAATGGGAGAACGGCGTACTGGTATGCCTGGCCCTCGAAGGCAAACCGAAGAAACGGTCTGTGTCGAGGGAGAATGGAGACATGGAAGTACGCGTCCTTCAGGTCGATCGCTGCAAACCAATCCTGATACCGAACACATTCGAAAATGCGTTTGGCCGTGAGCATTTTGAACGGTAGTCGATGGAGAGAACGGTTCAAAATGCGCAGGTCCAGGATCGGTCGTAACCCACCGGTCTTTCTTGGGGACAATGAAGTAGGGGCTGTAAAGCCCGGACCTCACCTCGGCTGGAGGGACCGTCTCGATTGCACCCTTCGCCAGCAGGGTCGCAATCTCCGCTCTCAAGACTGGGGCATTGCCACCAACCATCGTGGAGCGAACTCCCTGAAGCGGGGAAGAGACCGTGCGAACTGAATCGCGTAGCCGAATCCGATCGTTCTGATGACCCAGCGGGAACCCCGGGAAGCGCTAGCCAGGCTTCCAGGAAGTGAGCCAACGGGGTCATGCGAACCACAGACGTCCCCCGGAGGGGCAGCGAGGCGGGTCGACCGGCATGCGTGCAGGAGTTACCCCGTCCGGATGCACCGTCGAAACCCGCTCCCCGACAGAAGAGACCAGGGAAGGCAGAGCGTTCCACGGGGGTCTGTTCTGCCGGGGGTCTGGCGACAGAGGGGGAAGGGATTGGCGTAGCCCGGGGACGACACACGCACCCTTCCGCGCCCTCCGAGACAGAGAGGAATGAACGGGGCGACGCACTGGACGTCGTGCGCGCTCATTCCAGTCTGTGTGCTCAATGACAGTGTCAGCTTTTCCTCAACCAGCTCAGGGAGCTAGCTAGAACAAAAGATTCTCCACCGGCCCTCCACCGGGGAAGGAGGGGCCCTGCCACCGCCTCCTGAGAAAAACCATGACACTATCACTGAGCGGCCCGCCTCAGGAACATCGCTTCGCCTGGCATCTAGCGGGGCACGCGGCCTGAGGGGGGGCTCTTTTCTTGGGACGCTTACCTGTGGCCTCCTCCGCGACGCGAACCGGCTGAAGGCTGCTGCTGGGGCCGCGTGGGAGGGAAGGGAGCCGCAGGGGGGCGTCCTCGGCGGCGAGCTGGCGGAGGCGTCCGAGCCGACGGCTGGTTGGAGGCAGCAGCTGGCCGTCGGGGCAGAGAAACCGCCTTCGTCTGCTCCTAGGCGGTCGAGAAGTGCTGGGCAAAGTCCTGGACCGCACCGCCGAACATTATGATGCTCCTGGACCACAGCGGTGGGCATCACCTGACCAAGGGAGCGAGCGACCGCCTCCGTGACCCGTTTAAGGACAAGGTAGGCGACAGGCTCGCAGCTCGCTTGGTCCGTCACCTCCTCGTGCACATTCCTGAGCAGCTAGCTTTGTAGGTGCTCATCATATGCAGGGCGGAGGCTGCCTGTCCCGCCGCTCTACAGAATCGCGCCGCCATAGACGACGAGAACCCATAGGCTTTGGAGGGGCATCTGAGAGCAACCGCCGGTTGACCGGGGGAGCCCCAGCGTACCCACAGACAGCCGCATCGCCGAGGGGAGGAAGGGCGGGGAACTAAGCACGCTTTTTTTTTTTTTTTTTTTTTATTTATTTATTTTTTAGTGCGTGTCAGTTCCGCATGCAACTCGGGGAAAAAAGGAAATTGGGGTTGGCCGTGGCCGTAAGGCGGCAGCGTTACCCAAAAACCAATTATTCAGCCGCGAGAGATCGGGGAGGGGCGGAGTTCCACCCCCACCCGATGCTCACGGACGCCCGAGATAGCACGGCCATCATCGCGGGATCAGACACGGCGGCGCTGACGCTCCCGAGGGAGGCAACGCGGCCGCATCCTCACTTCCCGAGGAGTCAAGCCCGCCTAGTGATGCTGTGATCGACATCGCATCATCATCTGGAGCGCTGCCCGAAGCAGCCGGTGCCACCGAAGAAGCAACCGACTGAATCGAACTAACGCTCGCTGGCTCTCGCACTGAGGCGGGAGGTGTGGCCCGAGGAATCGTCGGGGCTTATCCCACACCATCACCGTAAATCACCAGGTCCCCGGGTCGACGGGCCCCCTATGGAGGAAACCGATCGAGCGGGGGGGACCGGGACTCTCACTCAAGTGAGATCATTGAGTCTCGACCTCAGTGTAGAGATGGTCATGTTCCCACAGAAGGAAAATGAGTCATCCACGAACGCTGCTGCTGCATGCTGAAATGCCCAGGCATACAAAGCAGCGATCGTGACCATCAGATGACGACAGAAATCAATCACACCCAGAAGAGCACGGGCGGACCGTCTTTAAAAAGACGTGCGCGTGCAGCTCTTTCAATGAGAGGAGGAAATTCACTCTTTCAGCGCTGAAGCGACCAGGGAGAAGCGCAAAGTCTGGCAGACCACTGCTCAGATCGCAGGCGATGCAGAATCTCGCTGGGTACCGCCGTCACACCAACACTGAAGAGGACGCTCGTCTCGAAGAGTCTTGAACAGTGCTTTCAGGAGTGAAGAGGTTCTCTTGGCTCCGAAGCGAAAACATACTGCGGTTGCGTTCACTTCCTCCTTTTATACTCACGGAGTAGGGCGGAGTACGCTATGCAAATTTCCGCAGCCCCAAGGCATTGCATGCCATTGGCTCGTGTTTTAATACTCGAAGAGGATTGGCTTTCTATGCGAAACCCCCAATCTCCGTCACTTCTGACGTAACTCGAAGTGACTACGATAGGGAACAACGTATTCAGTAGTACATTAACCGTGCAATCCATGCTGTTGTTTACATCTGAGTTTCTCCAATATGGCCGCTCCTCCGGGTAACTAACCAAACTGTGACATTGGTGCAAACGGTCTATTCGCGCAAAGCAAGTGCAATCAGGGCAACAAATGAATGGCAATTCACTGTTTCCTCAAAAGAGTCTGTTTGTAAGCAGCAGAAACACATGCACTAAAGTGTCGTTTACTCAGCTGTGCATAATAGCACCAAATTAATAAAAAAAACATTAATTTGTAATTAACAGAAAAAAAACATTCTGTTTTGTATCATCCGGCGTGAACGTTTGCGATGACGTAAACTCGGCAAACTTGCCAGTACAATGTACATCGCCTTAAAATAAAGTGTAGCCAATTTTATCAAGAGAATCATGACATTTGTATATATAGAATATAGAATTTTGACATTTTAAAAAGGCCTTGTATTATTTATAATCATTACAATACATTATTAATTAGAATTTAATTGTCCTTTTGAACCATAGCGCCTGCGGTGTACAACAGAAGGCAAAAATCCCCCTTTTAAATGATTATCTGAGCAAGAGAATCCCCAGACAAGACTCCTGGAAAAGTGGCTATGAAGATATAAAGACAGTGGAAATGTGCACTGTGAATATGAATATGAACTTCTAACACTGACACTAAGCTGAGCGTGGTGAATCAGAGTGCCCTTCAGCAACTAGTCTTTGAGTTTATTGGCTCAGATGACAGTAAGGCCTTGTGACAGTTCGGTCCTTGACTGTTTGTGATATTTTGAGATCTCTTTAAGGAAAAGATATAGAGGTTTGCACCTTGATCTTTGTTTCGCTCCATAAAAGTCTCATGCAGAATGTTCTCTTATGGGACATCAAAGTCAGAAAAGTAGTGTAGGATTGATGTGGCTGATGAGTGTGAAATTGTTCTGTTCTGTTGTTATCACCCATGATCGGCACACATGCCAGCGCGATTTCCGTCAACATGCCATCTCACCATGTTACCATGACAATCTGATCAAATGAATAAATCAGCTTCAAAGGCTCCCTCTATTAGACTAAGACAAATCTGTGGGTCGCAGAGGATTCCAAAGGTAACAGAGAGAATAAGTGTGGGAAGTTGTAATGCAGTGTCAGTAATCTTTTATGTTCTGAACTCAGAAATGTCTTTGTTTTGTGAAACTCAGGGAAACTTCTGAATGCAGGGCAGTTATATAACTAATATAACAATCTTTTTGTTATGCAAATGTACCCTAAATAATCACAGCAGTTGAATCTAAAGCTTGTCAGATAACCTGATTTTAGAGTTTTTAGAAGTACATTCAGACAAAACGTTTTTAAAAATTACTCTCCAATGCTCCATTTATTTGATAAAAAATACAGTAAAAGCAGTCATATTGTGAAACGTTATTATAATTTAACTGTTCTATTTTATACAGAGCCTCCAATGGACATGGTGGTGGAAAAAAAATGAGATGCAAAAACTCGTTGCATGCGAACACAATTTTTTTTTTTTTTTTTTTCAGGGAATGCAAAGGTTTTGTGAGAGAACGCAAAAACATTGATTTTTTTTTTTCATATTAAGTATAGGCTTTATCATTCTAATTTGCTGATTTGGTTCGAAAGAAGTATTTATTATTGTCATTGTTGAAAACAGTTATGCTGCTTAATTTTTGTGGAAAAAAATTAACATTTATTTCAGTATTCTGTGATAAATAAAGTTCAAAAGAAGAGCATTTTTTTTATTAGATTTTTTTTTTTTTTTTGTGACAATCCATTAAATTATTATCTATTTAATTCACCCTTGTTTAATAGAAGTATTAACTTCTTTAAAAAAAAAAGAAAATCTTTCTGACCCCACACTTTTAGTGTACACTGAGCGATAATATAGGGAATTCACTGCAGTAACATGGTTGCATGTAAATGGCCACCGAGCTTTCACCACAAACCCCTGAAGGACATCTTTCCTTTGATTTATATGAGTACTCGTACTAGTACAGATGAAATAACAATTCCACCGTTTTAGAAATGGTTGCAGTGTTATGTAATGTAGCATACCCAACACAACTTAGCAATGTTTAATTATTGTCAGTAATTATTTTGTCAGTTCAGTTAATGATTTCATCTATTGTAATTTTAGGTACTCACGCACTCACATACACTTATCATACATTTATTGACTAGTCCTGCGTGCACAGATGTTTTCCCTGTTCATTTTATCCGCTCTCCCACCCTCCATATGTCTATAACCTGCACTCATAAAGCCATGCCCTCATTTGCACTGCTCAGGCAGGTGCTGTCCGTAATGCTGCCTAATTCGACAGGGAACAAGATGGAGAATGAAGAAAGGAAACACAGCGGCTGGAGGTTTTCCCCTCGCCTGATTCATTCATTTCAGTGTGCTACTTAGTAAGAGGAAAAGGTACATGAACAAACAGGATTAATAATGTAGAGTAGTCTGGGTTCTTTCCCTCTGTCTGTCTGCCACAGCAGGCCTGCTAACACCCTTTACAAATCTGATTTCGAGGGAGAGACCACTTCTTTGGTGCAAGTTAAGAGCAGACGTGGCACAAGGTGAGCTGGCAGCTTAAACCATTACAGAAGAGTGGAGATAACGGTTCACAGATTCATGGAGTCATTTAATAGTTCACCTTGAAATGAGTATTTTGTCATCATTTACTCTGTCTCATGTCACTCCAATGTTGTATTATTTTATTAAAATAACTCTTAGGCAATGCAAAGGAAAAACAAATGGTGATTTATACCACTAATCTCCTTTTTCAAGCTTGTTGTATTGGTCATGAAGTACAGTCCTAGAACCAAGGTCATGCACCCTTTTTATTTGAAGCAGCATCGATGGCAGTTTTTATTTTATTTTGTTTTAGTTGTATTTATTTTCAGCCCATTCTCACCCCCAAGGCGTCACTTAACTGACGCCTTGGGAAGAATTTGGACATGCTTCAATATCTGACGCTTTAGGCGCCCTTTAGCGTCAGTTAGATGACGCCCTAGGATCGCGTGTACCCTACCCCCACCCCACACCTAAACCTAACCGCGTCCTCTAACTGACGCTTTCCTTTAGCGTCAGTTAGATGACGCCGTAGGATCGCGTCATGTAAGTGACGCTAAAGGGCGCCTAAAACGTCAAATATTGAAGCATGGTCAAAGGTGACGCCTTGGGGTGAGAATGCGTTTTTATTTTGGTTATCTTTGGGGTCTTTTTAACCCGCAAATGACTTTTACTCAAATTAAATAAAACGTTCTCTTCGTCCAAATGGTTTGAAACTTTCTAGATCTACAAAAAATTATAATAATTGGAATGATATCTGTTGTTATGTTAACTTGAAATAAATAGTGACACTTGTTGTCTTTGGGGTCCCTGAAGAATATACAAAATGCATCATCAAAGTCAGAAACAACGCAGAAGACATAAATAAATAGACAATATATTAAAGTGGCACACTTCCAACAATGCCAAAAACATCCACAGTGCAAAATGATCACATGCAGAGGAATATAAGAATACATACATTGAGGAATAAAAACTGTTCTCTTAACATTTGTAAAATAAAATCATCAAATTCAGATGAAATAAAGGTTAATGAAAATCTTTTTTTCAGTTCAAAAAATGTTAAACTTTGACAGTTTTGTTGTTGTTGTTATAATTGTGATTTTATAATATTTAGAAATGAATCTGACTTGTGGACTCTTGTCCGACTTTCGGTTTATCAAATAATATACAGTAGTGGTGGAGCTCTATAGCTATGTAGTGGTTAAAGTGATTTAGTTTTTTCGTTTAAACTGAATTTTCAACAAAAAAATAAATAAATACATAAATAAATAAATAAATAAATTAAACCATCTAAAATTATCCATGTTATCCCCATGAATGAAAGTTAGAAAACTTTTTTTTTTTTTTGTAAAAAGCCTATTTAAAAATAATCAGAGGGATAAGTGACTGTTTTGTTTATAAAACAAAGATCTTTATTTTTATTCAGCAAGTGACAGTGAGGACATGCATAATTTACATTTGAAATAAATGCTGGAAATTAATAAAAGTGGCATCGGAAAAACAGAGCAGATGGAGTCTTTATGCCTAAAGAAAAAGATGCTACAAGTTGGTTTTGTCCTATTTCATTTTTAAAAGTTGAAGGTAAGATTTTTTCAGATAACACATAAATGTTATCTGGCAACAAATTCAATCAGCTCAGAAGGAAATGAAGGAGCTCCATGTGACTTTCCTGGATTTGGCTAATGCATCTGGTTCAGTGCCACATGAGCTTCTTTGGACAGCATTTCATTATCTCCACTTGCTTTTACCTTTCCACTGGCTTTTACCATGGCAATGCAAGTAATCATTAGGGCATAGAGATGGCCAATGAAGTGTCTTGGGAGATGGTACGATGGGGATCTAAAGGACACAGATTGAGTGGGAGAAGTTATATGACAAGCAGTGGAAGGGTTGAAGAGCATAAACATGCAGATGTGCTCTACCAGGCAAACTAAAACTCTGGTGCGTTCAGTTTCGTTTACTGCACTGACTATGAGGTTTATTTGACAACAGTGAATAAACTGGAAGTGTTAATAAGTTCATGTATCAGTCAATGGTTGGGAGTTCCATGCTGCCTTAGCAGAGTGGGACTTTATAGTAAAGGAATATTGCAGCTGCCAGTCTCTGCTTTAACCGAGAAATGACCTCAGTATAGTTACGGGAGCAATGTGTAAGGGAGGCAGGACCTGTGTTAAAAACTGGCAGAAAGTGGTCAGCAAAGAAATCTGTGGTAGAGGCAAAGGGTGCCCTTCAAATGGTGGACAGGTATGGCATGGAAGAGGGGGTTTTGGTCTCAGTTTAGCTCCTCCTAAATGGCACAAGGCAAGCCCAGCTCAAAAGAGGAAACTGGTAGTCAACGAGGTGCAAAAGCAGGAGGAGATGATTAGGTGTATAAAGGCCATTTCCCAGGCCAAGCAGGGAGAGTGGATGAGATGGGAGAGTGTGGAACAACACAAGATGGGCTGGCAAGACCTTTGGTCAATGGAAGAGAGTAGGATCAGTTTCCTTATCAGGTCAACATATGATGTTCTCCAATCACCACAGAACCTAAACCTCTGGGTAGGAGAGGATCCCTCTTTTCCTTTGTGTTCATCACCTGCCACATTAAGGCACATTTTGACAGGATGTAAGGTGGATCTTAGTCAAGGTCGGTTTACTTGGAGCCATGACCAAGTACTGTGATATTTGGATTTAGCATTGGAAGGCAAGCGTAACAAGACCAATAAGTTGCGGCCTGTTCTAGCAAAATATTACACACAGAAGACAATATTCTTCCGCCCAGGAGAGCAACTACCAAGAAAATGTGTAAAAACCAGTTTGTGCCCAGGACAACTAGAAGCTGCTAGGAACTGGAAACCTGGCTGATCTTGACCAATGGCTTATTTTTCCACCTAAGATTGCCACCTCTAATCTCCGACCAGATATTGTTTTGTGGTCTGGATCAGCACGCATTGGTTAACCGATAGAGTTAACGGTGCCATGGGAGATGCTGTAGATGAGGCATATGAGAGGACGAAACTGTGGAATGCTCATCTGGCCACTGAAGCAGAACAGTGAGGATGGACAGTCCAGGTTTATCCAGTGGAAGTGGGTTGTCGAGGATTTGTGGCACGCTCTACAACCCGGTTCCTCAGAGACGTCGGATTCAGTGGCCAAAAGTTGTGTTGCACAGTAAAGAACTTATCTGAAGCAGCAGAAAGGAGCAGCAACTGGCTGTGGTTGAGACAGAATTATTCTGGTTGGCTGTGTACAAGCCGCCATGCTACGGTTCCGTAGAATTCTTGAAAAACTCAAAGAGTCTTTTGGTTTATTTGTGTAGTTTAATTGCAGTTATTACATTCCCATGTATATTGTGTGAATGAGGGTTGGTGGTTGGGCAGATATTGTTTTTTGCTGTAGTCTTATAGACAGCCTTAAGGCCATTGCACACTGAGCACGAAATATTCGTATGCGTATTTTCGTGTTCGTCAGCTTAAAAATTCGTCACGCATAGAAACCTTGCACACCGAGTCCGTTGCGTATTTCTTAAACCTTTGCGGGAAAAAACGCAAAAATACCAAATGGATTCGTCAAGCAGTGAGGATGATTTTTGCCCTCTCTTATTGAAAAGGGAAGAAAGAGAAAATATTACGTCCATCCAATCCTGAAATTGCGCCGAGAGGAAGGAGAGTTCCTTATCAAGAAGTTGCGAATTTATCCTGAGCGATTCAAAATTTACCTCAGAATGTCAGTGGGACAGTTCAATGCTTTGCTAGCGATTCTGGAGCCACATATTAAAAACAAGACCACCAATTTCCGTGAACCAATCGATTCTGAACGGAGACTGGCAGTGTGTCTGAAATGGACCAGGTATGGACACACACACGGACAAACACACACCCGCGCGCGGCCCGTTGGAAGCGCTTGGCAAAACAGCTAGTTATTGTGTATATTGTGCCCAAATAATACATTAGTTATCGAATAGGCTGCTCAATCACACCTTATTCGATCCTAAATTTCAATCTGATTGAAAGGGGAGGTTTATTAATTTCATAATCCAATATAGAGAAGAGAACATAAACACTTGATCGAATTGAAAACCGAAACTGAAAGCACGGCGCATATGTGCAATGATTTGAGGACGAGCTCCCCCCGGCCCTGAAGTGTCAAAAGACCTCTCAAAATGCTGGCTCTGGATGCGAAAAACGCAGAAAATCGAACCCGATCCGATTAATTTTATGACGGACGAAAGTTTCGGAGGCGGTGTGCAAGCGTGACTGACATAACGTGAGGTCGAATTTTTTTTTTAACGTGCGAAAATTTCGGATGCGAATTTCGGACTCGGTGTGCAATGGCCTTTAGTCAAATTTGGCGCATATGGTTGGGTTGCAGAGAGATTGTGAGATTGTGGTTCGGTCACATGTGCACTATGAAGAAAGAGCAACCTCAGCAGCAGGAGGGATGTAAAGGTCAGTAAGCTGGGCTGAGTTGGGGGACGGAGGGGCACTGTCAAGCCCTTTTGAGGTGTTGTGGGCTAGTTGACGAAACACTGCAGACGGAAGGTGCCCACTTGAAGACCCTAGAGATGTTCCCTACTCGGCTCAATCCAGAAGGTTGTTGTGCTGGTCTACTAGGAGACCAAACTTGTAGTTGCAGCCGTTGTGTTTGCTGATGCGCCAAGCACAGTGCAGCCGTTAATGCCGGACAGAAGGAGGATCACATCACCATATGGGAAGAAGCGTAAATGGATGGAGAAACATAGGTTACTGTAAAGCTACATCTTAGTTTGTGCTTATCTTGGCGAAAGCCAAGTACAAATCAGCATGCAGTTTTAACATCTACTCTCGTGTAATGGAAATCATGTTCTTTTGAACTTTCATGAAAGAACTAATTAATAAATGAAAGTATGAATCCTAAAAAAAAAAATTTAAAAAAAGAATCACGTTTTCACAAAAGCTTTAAGCAGCACAACTGATTTCAACAATAACAAAAATATGAAATGTCTCTTGAGCAAATCAGTATAATCAAATGATTTCGGAAAGATCGTGTGACACTGTAGGCTGAAAATTCAGCTTTTTCACAGGAATAAATTTAATTTTAAGTTGTAATATTATTTTACAAAATGACTCTTTCTAATGTGTTTTTGAACAAATAAATGCAGCTTTGGTTGCGTAAGAGACTTTTTTTAAAACTTTGACCCCAAACCCTTTAAAGTTTATTATTATTATTATTATTATTTTTTTTTTTAAATTGACCAAATTGCAACTGAAGACAACAAATAATTAATGTTTTATCACTGTGTATTTTACTGAGAGAACAAAATCATTCGAGTCCATAAGGTTACATGATGGTGGTGAGGGGAGTAAAATAATGACAATTCAAGTTGTTTGTTCATTGGCTTTGGTGTTGATTTCGGCTGTATTAGCCTTGCTAGTACTTTGTATAATTTGTCCAAAACATAACTGGAGTCTGGAAAGATTCACTGTGGTGAGATTATAGGCAAAAATTCCAGTTATTTCGCCGAACACAAATTCATTGTCTTGAGAATTGTTTATTGATATGAAGCACTTCCCAGCACAATAATGTGTATAGTATTGGGTTTGAGATTGCCGTGATGTAAAGGCCTCCAAAGCATCTCTAATCCTGCCATTCTTATTAAGACAGAGGGATGCAGCGGTCTGTTTAATTACTGGGCTCAGTGATTCTTAGACCCAGCCTGTGCTAATTTAAAGCCCTGCTCCTCCAAACCACACTGCATCCAGCAAAAGATGAGTTGTACTGCCATCGGAGGATTCTAAAGCGCAATAAATACCACCCAGCACTCCAATTCGTATTTTAAACCCAACAGACCCAACCTCTTTTTTCCCCCATCTCTAAGGCAGCATGCAGTAAAACCATAATGCTTCTTTTACTCAGTTAATAGGAGCCAGGTTCCTATTTCACTGCGGAGGAATTAAATGCCGCTGTTTTCAGGGACTGGTGAAAATGAAGGATGAAAGGCTATGATCATAGCTCCCAGCATGAATGTATGTTTCTGAATGTTGTCAGGAAGCATATGCTTAGATGTCACTCCAGAGGAAGGTATAGCCTGAATTGTAAATGTTGCACTTAGCCAGCATTAAAGCAAAGTGCACTATTCAAAAAATGTCATTGCTTATCCTGCATTAACCAATAATTTTCCCCTTACCAAAACAGATTTTTATGGATGGCTGCTTTGTTCTTTTGAGATCTGTTGAATAAATGTTTTTATATCAATTTTAAAACAAAATAATAATATGTACTGTGAAAACGCATCAGTTACCCAATGCAACCTCGGTTCTTTCTTGAAGGTGGAACGAGTATTGCGTAAGCTATCTTACGCTACAGAAAGTAAATACGCTACAGTAAATATTCCTGAGATATTAAAGCCCAAAAAATATCCTTAATTTTGTATCCATTGTCTGCGCAGTGCAGCAGCTGCCACATCTAGTGAGCTCATATGCTGCTCTGCGGCAACTGCAGCAGCCTATCAGTGAACCTGGCGTGATGTCACGCCCAATGAGAGGCGCCCGCGGCCTCATGGCATCACAGCCCACCAGAATGGGCGTGGTTTAGTGTATATAAGCAACATTCAGAGGCTGCTTCCCTGGTTTTCATCGACTGAAGCGAAAGTCGCTCATGGTGCGAGCACGGCCGGTTACGCAATACTCGTTTCCACTTCTAGAGAGAACCGAGGATACGTTAAGTAACCAATACTTTCTCTTTCGAGAGGTTCTCTCATATTGTGTAAACTAGCTTACGCTACGGGAACCCTTTGTCAACGACGTGCGCGCCAAGCATCCACTACATGTGCCCAGGTGGAACCCGGGGAGTCCTGATAAGTGAGGATAGTAAGTGGCCAGCAGCAGTGCGGGCCAGCACATGTATATAAGCACTTAGAGGGAATAGCAGAGCGGCGGAAGCCCAGCCCACCCACACATATGTCATGAATGGAAATCCCACTGGACCACGCCCACAATGTGGCCTCTATCATGCCTCTAGTGGAGTGAGCCCTGACACGCAATGAGCATTGCAGGCCTTTTGATGCATAGGCAGCTGCAATAGCATCCACTATCCATCTGGACAGTGTCTTTTTTTTAATTAAGGATCATTTTTTGGCTTCAATATCTCAGAAATGATTAATCTTTCCATAGCGTAAGCTAGGTTACGCAATACGAGAGAATCTCTTGAAAGAGAACATACTTATGCCATAGATGAAGCATTTTTGATTCCCATGGGAGTTCTCAAAGTAACTTTTTTTTCTTAGTGGGAAGAATATTTTAATCTTTAGAACTTTTTTCCACTAAAGAACCTTTCATGCAGTTAAAAGTTTCCATGGATGTTAAAGGTTCTTCATAGAACCATTGATATTCGTGATAATCGAGTTTACTCTAAGTTTTCAAAATGGAAGTTTTCCTTTCTGACATCAGACATGAACATTACCACATGCTTTTACTAAATAAGGACACTTATTTGAGGAACAACACAGAAGGTTTGCTATTATTTTAAGTTGTATTTTGTATAGTATATGTAAATACAAAGAATGTTTATATTTTATTTTGACTGCAATAATGGACAGTCATTCTAATCAGTTTTGACCTATAGTTGTGGTAACATATCTACCATGTTATAATAACCATAGTTTGTGTATAATAAATTATTTGGTAACCTTCCAAAGGATGGATGGGTTTTTTTTTTTTTTTTTTTGGTTAGGCCTATTTTTATCAAGTCCCTGTTCATTTCAGTGTGATCTTCACAGTTTTTGCAGCATATTTCAGTGTTGATTGTTTTTGTAAACCTGCCTCAATGTAATGCAGGCTTTGCAGAAAGACTGTTAAGAATGGGTGCCTTGAAGGAATTATCAGGGAACAAATAAAATGATTAATTTATGAAATGACCCTTTAAAATAAAAAGCAAACTATTGATTAAAGAAATTCCTATTTTGTTGGGACTGCGTGATTTTCATTAGAGGGACGAGCAGCAGATTAGTTGGACTTCATTTAGCACTAATGAGAATCCTGACCTCGCTAACAGAGCCAGATGTGAGCACTCGTGTGTTGTTCCCTTAGTGAAAAGTATTGGAAACACAATTCTTATAACCTCGCGCTTCTAACTTTTTTATCCCACAGTTGCGAGATATGAAGTCAGAATTGTGAGAAATAAAGTCGCAGGGGCGATTCCAGGATTTTATAAATGGGTGAGCACAGGGGGGACTGGGAACCAGTAAGGGGGGTCCATGGGAAAACAGAAAATTCAGCTGGAAATAAATATTTGTTTAGAAGATATTAAGCACGGTTTAAAAATTCTTTGCAATACCCTTATATAAATGGTATTAAATGTGCATACAAATCATTTTGTATTTTACAGGGATTGGACCACAGTGTTGTTCTAATAAATAGATAAAAACTTCACTAGGCATTAATTAGTCATTTAACATGCTTTATTCTCTTGACAAACAGTGTGTGTGTGCGTGTGTGTCAGCGTACATTCTCTGCATGAAATCTGTCTCTGGCATGGTTTCATCTTAAAGAAACCTTAGATGTCCTTTTAAGGTGTAAAAATAAACAGAAACCCATTAAGTATAAATTACACAGAGTTGAATGTAGCTATGGTATTAACATTCTCACATTGTAATGTTTACCATGGCATGGCTTTTTGGGGAAAATATTATAGTGCCTTTAGTGTTTAAAACAACAGATAAAGTAATATGTATCTAGTTTATATTTATGTAAGTTAGTCATGTGCGCTGCTTTGGAATAACACTAATCTCTATACAGTCTGGTGAAGTTACGTTAATCCAACGTTACTGGCTAGATCAGTCACACATGAAAGTAATCAGACTAACGTACGGTGCGATATTTAAAAATATATACTGTAATTGAGTGTGACGTGCCCCACCGTGCCCCTTCTGTGCCCCTTTACTTCCCAAGTCAGAGATATAAATAAGGTCGCAATTATGAGAAAAAAAAAGTCACAATTGAGACTTTTTATCTCACAATTCTGACTTTATAACAGATAATTCTGACATCTTTTCTCAGAATTGTGAGATATAAACTCACAATTGCGAGTTATCAGGCCTATTCTGGGGGAAAAAGACTTTACTATTTTTTCCCCTCTGAATTGTTTATACTGTCTCGAAATTCTGACTTTACAACACGCAATTTCAACTTTATCTCTCGCAATTCTGACTTTATAATCTGCGATTGCGACTTTACGTCACGCAATTCTGACTTTATAATTTGCAATTGCGACTTCATATCTCACAATTCTGAATTTATAACATCCAATTGCGACTTTATTTCACTATATATCTCGCAATTCTGACTTTACAACACGCAATTGCAGCTTTATATCACAGAATTCGGACTTTATAATCTGCAATTGTGACTAAACATCACGCGATTCTGACTTTGACTTCATATCTCGCAATTCTGACTTTATAACACGCAATTCTGACTTTATAATCTGTGATTGCGAGTTTACGTCACACAATTCTGACTTTAGAATTTGCAATTGCGACTTCATATCTCGCAATTCTGAATTTATAACACCCAATTGCGACTTTATTTCACTATATATCTCGCAATTCTGACTTTACAACACGCAATTGTGGCTTTATATCACAGAATTCTGACTGAATAATCTGCCATTGCAACTTTATATCTCACAATTCCGACTTTACAACACACAATTGCGGCTTTATATCACGGAATTCTGACTTTATAATCTACAATTGCAACTTTATATCTCACAATTCTGATTTTCTAACATGCAATTGCGACTTGATATCACACAATTGCGACTTTATATCACACAATTGCGACTTTATACCACTATGTAAACTTATGTAAACTTGCAATTGTGAAGAAAAAAGTCCAAATTGTGAGATGAAAAAGTCACAATTACATTTTTTTATTTTTTTCATTATGTGGTGGAAACAAGCTTCCATAGGTCAGATTGAGATTACATGCTGTTATAAAACTATGGATGTGGGAAAGTAGGTGCTCACCACACACAAAAAGCCAGTTGAGCAATCAAAATAATTTCAAGAATGGAAACAAACATGGCAGGGATGATTGGATATTGTTTGTGTGTTTCAGCATAGTAGAAGGGTCAAGCTGAGGATAGCAGGTGGAGAGTGGAGGAAAACATAATTTCTACTGGAGTGCTGTTTTGTGATCTATCTCGTTGCAAATTTAGCAGTAGCACCTCAATGCAGTACATGAGATCCATGGGGAGGAGTCAGATCAAGATCCAAGGGGTGGAGATAGGTAGGATTAGGGCTGGGTTTAAGGATTAGGGGTGGGTTTAGGGATCAGGGGGCGGAGTTGGGTAGGTTTAGGTGTATGTAAGGTGGGAGGAGTTGGATCTGGATCTGACTCCTCCCTGTGGATTTCATGTTCCGCAGTGAGAACCATCTCAAATTTAGAGTCTTACCATTTGGCATCCGATCACAACTGGTGAGGGGAGACTGATTGAAAATCCTTAGTGCCAGGTGTAAACAGCAGTGTGTCTCGGCTCACCACTTGCAATCGGATGGATCACCTGAGATGGATCTTAATACTCGTACAGAGGGCCAGTGATGTTTTACTGTCTGGGTCAGTTCATCATGTGGTGCTGGGAGTCTCAAGGGCAGCCTGTGGTTAACCAGTGGCTGTGTGTGGTTCAGAATGCTCTGTCAGGAGTCATCAGCAGATAATTTATCTCAGGGTCTTGCCATCGTCCGATTACATAGTACTTTATGTATGGAGGGATTTTAGTGTTTTTATTTTTTGGTTTTACACTCTGTCTACAGGAATTCGTCAACTAAATGGACACATTACAATGTATACTCATTTAAAGGGGTCATATAATGGTACATGCACACACTTTTAGAAAGTTTTCAGGTACAACTTTTAATGATTTGCAACATGTTAAACTGACACACAAACCATGCTCCTGCATGAGTACACAAAAGAGGCTCAAAGTAAGCTATTCATCACAAGAATCACAAAATGTACCGTTCGGAATCTGAGCTACTGACATGACTCCTGAGTGCATCTTCAACAACAGTTTAGCAGCCAGGACTCGGGGCTTCCGAACACCAAGCTAAAGCATCCGTCCAAAATGTCACGGTCATTGTGCACACTGAGCTGCCCAGCACGAACTCCAAACTTTTCTGCCTCCTTTACTTGGTCCTCCATCAGAGCAACAAGAGGGAAGACGATAACAACTATCGACTTTGCATCGCCTTAGCTAACTCATTCACCAATAGCATAGTGAGCTAGAAAATCAAACTTTTCCCGAACCCGTGGGTAGGAGAGCCACAACATCATAGCCACCAACAACATTTAGCAAACATTGTTCTTGCTCCGGCTAAATTCTGTATATTCAGCAGTTTTCCAACAACGGACCGAATAGCTTTTCTCGCGTCTTTCTTCGCTGCAATTACTGAACTCAAACTGGCGCGCTTACATCAACGTCATCGTTCTCAGCCACTCCCTCTATTTGCTGATTGGTCCTACAAAAAATGTATTTCTGGAAACCTTAGAATATATAGCAGTCCCAGGCGTAGTACTGAAGGGAAATGAAATTGAGCGGAAGTGGAGTAGGAGGGCGCAGCCAGGCTACATTCAGGGCACATTACGGCATGTTTTCTACGTAACATTACAACGTTCTTAATATAATTCATAATTCCCACGTTTATAATAAACAACGCGTTATGGTTGTGTTATTACAAACTGAGTATGTATACATCAGTAAACACTAGGGGTGTAACGGTACATGTATTCGTGTTGAACCGTTTCGGTTCGAGGCTTCCGGTTCGGTACGCATACAAACCGAACAATTGCTTGGACCATTTTTCTTGCCGGCAAAATTCGTGCTGACGCGGCCAACACAACGTTGCGCAACATCCAAATGGCAAGGGTAATGAAAGCAGAACGAAACTGCGCTCCTCGTTATGTGCTTAATGGATCGTTTATCAGTTCGGACCAGCAACATCTGTGCAGCGCGAGCCGATCTCGATCAAGCAACACTGTTACCACACCGTGCTTAGAGATCCGGTAAAGAAAACATTTGAATTCGCCACTGAGGTAATAACATCGCTGAGAGATCTAGTGAGATGCATTCACATTTCTCCGTTATTAACCGTAGATCTCTATTAGATCAAACAGCGCTGTCATGGAAACCAGGAGAAACATTGTGCCGTGAATGAACTAGTACTTTACGTCCACAGACCAGCAACATTCACCATGGATTTAATATAGTAACACTAACTGGAACCAGTTTGGCTGGAATGGTGAAATGCTTTCAAGTACTTCACACATCTTTTTCCAGCACTTTAAAATTCAAATATTATATAAATAAATATATATTTAAATGTTATTTTTAATGTGATGACCAAAACATTATTTGTTCATCCTTCAAAGATGACCCCTTTTTATAAACCTGAAAGTTTCAAGATCTAGGAAAACTCACACTTATTTAAAAATATTTTTTCTTTAAACAAATAGGAAATTTCTCTGGCATTTCTTTCTTTTTGCTGTATCGAAAACGTACCGAACCGTGACTTTAAAACCGAGGTACGTACCGAACCGTGATTTTTGTGTACCGTTACACCCCTAGTAAACACATAGCGTTCGTACATCTCACTAAGTTACTCTACCCTGCCAGTACACAAAGATCAAAGTGACATTATGTTAACCAACCATTCAGAAACGCCCTGTTCAAGCCTTAAGATACAGTATTGGGGGATCAATAAGACCTATATAAAGCATCCAAAATGTCATGGGACCTTTAGGATAAAACAAACATAAAATCAACCAACATTTAGCTATCGAAAATCTATTTTTTTCCCTCAAAGCCCAATAGAATAAACACAACAATCCAACTTCCACAAAACTGCCTCTCACTCACAACTCCTCTTCACTTCTCATCATACTGTGAGGAATAATTGTGGCCAAAGATGCAAAGGCATCTATCTGTATTCAGCTCACTCCCTCAAAGTGTTCAGACAAAATCAGACAATCCCAGAATATTTTACTACTCGCCCAGCGATCTCAATACATCGGCCTCATTAAAATACAACAGCAAAGTCTTTATTGTGAGGCTTCAAATGAATATATTTCTCCTTCCAATTGCTCTGACTGATGTGTTTTCGACTGAAGTCCAGTGCTGCGTTTGATAGAGCAGTACACGGGCCTGTTGAGGAGCCATCTCTTGGCTGGTAATAGCCGTGAATGGCTTTCATTGTTTTCTAACTTCTGCCATCATTTGTCTGGCGGGTGACAGCCTTTGCAGTGGAAGCTCAGTCTGCCAGCCATAATTATGCCCAATCACTGGTAGAGTGATGAGTAATGTCAAATGCCACTTTTTTTCTCTCTGTCTGCTTTGTCTCGATAACTTCCTCCTTGGCAATTGAAGTGCCTTCTCGCTTTTGTTCTGTGCCTCTGCCTCCAAAATCATCTGTCTTTGCCGTTTCATTTTTTCATTCCTCTCTTTATGTTCCTTTTGTGTTGCAGCAATGGGATTATGACCCTGTCTTGATCGCTTGTAACCTGACATAAAGAAAAAGAGTGTTACATATGTCCGTAGGGTTTGAAAGATACTTCTAAGTTTAACCGATGACGTGGGCCAGGGGGCAGTTGACTCACACAGCTTTGAGTGCGGCACACTTTAATAATGGCTTTGCCCTTGAGGTTTAACTCGTATACTGATGGAGGCTCTTCCTGAACGAACCTCATGGCTGATAGGCCACGTTCAAAGGGAGCTTTGTGACATTGACACTGAAATTGATGGCATTGATTTAAGATGTACATGAAGGACAAAAAACAGTTCAAACATTTTCTAAATCATATATATTTTTAAAGGGGACCTAGTGTGGTGCAAAAGAGATGGAGGCAAAAGGTATATGATAGAATATCCCTATTTGTATTTTTGTAAGTTTTATTTATTTATTTTTATAAAGTATCTTATGCTTACCAAAGCTGCATTTATTCCACAAAAACACCATACAATTAATATATATATATATATATATATATATATATATATATATATATATATCATTTTGTTTTTCATAAGTTTTAATAAGCAACCTATTCCTTTTGGCGAAGCTTAATTTCTAGCTGTCATTACTCCAGTGTCAGAATATTTTTTGTAACCTTTTGTAACCTGCCTTTACTGTAAATAATGATTAATTTCATCCATCCTTGATGAAATGTCACCAGGCTTTCATTCATTCATTTTGGAAGGATGAAAAGGCACCGTGCTTGTTCTGTAATAGAATTGATTTTTCCATATTATATTCTATTTTGATTTGTTTTGTGTCAAGTTATTAACAGTTGCAATTGAATGCTGTTCTTTTTTGGGTTTAAACTCTTGAAATCCTCCGAAACAAACAAAGGTTTGCCAGCATAATCATACTGTGCTTTATTATCATCATTATTATTATTATTTATTTATTTATTTTAATTTTTTTTCTGAATATCTTTTAACTTTTAACTTTTGGATTTCCTTTTAAGAAACATGTTATTTTAATAGCACGTTTTAGCCTGTCTGACTGTCTGTCCACCATTTCTTAGTGTTTGTATCAGTGGCTAATATATTGATTTGTTTGTATTCACTGGTTTGTATATGGGCGAGCTGAAGAGTGGAAGCCAGGCTGAAAGAAATAAAAATAATAAACCCCACATGCCCTGTGGGGAATTTAAATGCGTTACACTTGAAAAATGTGAAAGCTAACATAGTAACTATAGTGTTGTTGTTGTTTTTTTTCCCTCCTTTGCTCTCTATTACATGGTGTCGGAAAATGGGGAAAAAAAATGCCCCAGGAGGATTGCAGACACCTTTGTGCATGCTATATGTTGGCCTCTGAAGTGATGTGTTTCTAGTGCAGGCTTTGTGTTAGACTTTAGCATTTGGAAGAATACAGATGTGGATTACAGAAAATACTTGCAAAAATTGAAAATACAGAAAATTGACAACATAGGCTGCCCTTACCTCCCACATATGCCTGCAAAATATATCACACTAGGGCTAGGCGATTAAAAAAAGGGATAGGCTAGGCACTTGTTAAAATGAATCTGTGAAATATTTATGCGATCAATGAGTACATTTATTGCTACAAATCCTTTTTTTCAGTCTTTACTGGCACTAATATTTCAAATAATTTCTGCAAATAAAGTGTCTTTGTTCCACAAATATATTAAGCAGAACAGCTGTTTTCAATATTGATAATAATAACATTTTCTTTTTTTTCTTCAGCACCAAATCAGCATATTAGAATGATTTCTGGAGGATCTTCTGTCACTGCAGACTTTTGGCTGCTGACAATTTTGCCATGACATGGATATAAATTACATTTTTAAAATAAATTAAAATAGAAAAAAAGTTATTTAAAATTGGCACATTATTTCACAATAATACTGGTTTTACTGTCAGGTTTTACTGTATTTTTTATAATAGAAAAACCTTTATTCACCCTTATGTCATTTCAAACCTGTATGAATTTCTTTCTTCTGTTGAACATAAAAGAAGATATTTTGAAGAATGTTAACAGGACAGTTAACGGTAGCCATTCATAGTATTTTTTTTTTTTTTTTTTCCTGATAGTCAATAGCTACTGTCAATTGTCTGGTTTACAATATCCTTCAAAACATCTTATTTTGTTTTCAACAGAAGAAAGAAACAGGTTTGGAAAAACAGAAGGGTAAATTATGAGAGAATTTTCATTTTTGGGTGAACTACTCCTTTAACTTTATAGTGTGATTACTTCTAGTTATTATTTTCATGGCACTGGTGTGAAGCTATAGAGGTGAAGAAGTATTTTCGCTCATAGAATTGTCCATGCTCTCTTGAGTCTTTGAGGAGCATTATGGGCATATGAACTCTGTTCAAGCCCCCTATTCCCATCTGCAGCAGATTTACAACACTTCAGCCATTCTGCGCTGAACTCGACCGCTGCCAGACCCTCTACGTGTGGAGAATGGAGGGTGTGACGGATGGTCAGGCTGACCCTGATGAAAGACCAAATAGACAATTCCCATTGAAGCCCTTCATCATAATCGCCAGCAGAAGAGGATAAGAGGCCAGGACGAATTATAGGTAAAAAAGACAAGGCTGTGAATCATCAGCGCTTGTGCCGTCGAGAAGGTGTCAGTGAACTTGACAGCCATGTGAAATGGCACTTCCATGACCAGGCGCAATGGTTCAAGGGCTTGTGTGAAACTCTGGCTGGAACAAAAATCGTGTATCTGTATCTTAGCAAAATTAAGCTGATTAAAAGGGGCACAACTATACAATTGTTTCACTCTGATCAGTACTTTGACTTTTGAAAAGGAAAAAGCTCAAAAATGAAAATTCGGTCATCATTTAATAACCCTTAAGTCAATCCAAACCTTTATTACCTTTTTAATGGAACACACATACACACAAAAAAATATATATATATTTTGTTGATTGTTTGGAGATTTGGAACGACATGAGGGTTAGAAAATGATGACAGAATTTTAATTTGTTGGACGAACTATCCCTTTCAACTTTCAAAAGTATATAATTTTACTTGAGTAACGTTTAAATTGAGTGTGTATAATTTTACCGCAGTAATATTATATAAGAGTGCATGTACCTAACCCAAATACATGATTTGTTTATGCCACCACTACAAATCCCAAATCCCAAAGTATACCGCTCCGTTCCTGCCAATCACTTCCACAGCATATTTTCTTCTTGAGGTTTTTAAGATTTGTGGAATCTCAACGTTGACTGTTTGCCCTTTCTGTGATGGTTTCCCCCTGCAGTTTCCCATTCTGCAGTGTTGATGTTACATGACAGGTGTGAGGGCTTTTAAGCTATTGTTGCTAAACAATATCAGCTTTATTGGGTCCCATCCACGTTATTTAGAGAGGCGAGGTCTGACGGGTCAAGTGCGGTGTGAAGTTTGGTTGCTTCACCGATGGGGATGAACTTCCTCTGAACCTCACCGGCAGTTTGTGAAGTAAGCAAACAAAAACCGAATACTGACAGGACTCATATTTGATCACAAAGCTTCAGATATGGAATCCAATCTGGCTGGAACTTATCTGGGCTCCTAAGGATGCCGTTGAAGTTCTAGCTGAGCTTACCCGGGACACTTATCATCATCCTCCCTTTAATCCCGGCACAAGAGACTGGATCAGAGGAGCATGAGCAGTAATACAGATGAATTCAATATAATAAATCAATAATACGGTCCAGGTACAAAGCAGGACATTCAAAGAACTGTTTCTTTCACCACTCAGGCAATGAGAAGTGAACAAATTTGAGTTGCTAAAGCATCCGTCAGGATTGGCATGGCTCAAACGAATATTTAAATGAATGTGCTTTATTTAAAATGCTAATGAGAGAGTTATCCATATTTAGTGCATAATGCGTGTTCAAGGTCATTGGAGAGCACAGGGAATCTGCATTACAGCTATGTAATTAGAGATGCGTCAGAGTTTAAATTGTTGCTCTTTCTGTGGCGATCAGGAGGAAAAGAGCTCATTACTGTAATTAGCTGTTTTACCGGCATGGTTCTGCTCTCTGCCATGTGACCATCCGTTTGTAGCTGAAAGAATCAGTGTGTTGCTTCACATACTGCAGCTGTTCAGAGCAGGTTTGTTTGAGCCTTAAGGAGTATGGATGTTGCATATCCCTAGTGTTTAGGTTTAAAAATATATTTTTAATGAATCACTTTGAGAATTTAGTTTAGATTCGTCTTTGATGTCTTTCTTGTGTTCAATATTAGAGGACTAGTTCACTTTAAAAAAAAAAATGCTGATAATTTACTCACCCCCATTATCAAGCGAAACGATCACTCATTTTTAAAAAAAATAACAAACTTTAAGTTTTATAAGCTCAAATGGTTGCCTTGCTCTGTTCTGTGAGGCGTGTTCATATGACTCTCTTGTTCGAACTTGTTTATCAAAGACCCTGATCTTGTTAAGACCCTTATTCATCGTCTGGAATTGTTTAAAGCCCTTTCAACAGTTTGCAGTTTGCACTGAAACTGTCTTTTTGACCTTGAACCGTTTGGTTACCAGTAAAGTGCATTATATGGAGAACAATCCTGGAATGTTTTCATCAAAAACCTTAATTTATTTTCGACTGAAGAAATAATGACATGGAAATCTTGGATGACATGGGGGTGAGTAAATTATCAGCAAACGTTTTTTTTTTTTTTTTTTTTTTTTTTTTTTAAGTGAACTAATGGATCCTTCTCTTACTGACCCCAAACTTATAATTTGGCTACAATTAGTCTGATTGAAGACTTCGGTTCAGGGCTTGCATATTGGAGTGATACTAAAAGCTGTTCTTTTCACTGCCAAGTATCAGTCAAGATTTTGATGCACAATGAAAAGTGAGATTTTTATTTTTTTTTTTACACTCAAGAGCAATGGGATGACTATCACTCCTGCAGAGGTTGCAAATATTCTTAAAATGGTAGTGTTGATACCTTATGAGTCTAATAAATGTACCTCTAATGGGTTGTTGGCGTGAATTGTTAATTGAACTTGTGATTTAACATGAACAAGCATGAGTAGAATCATTATACTCCATTTTGTATCACATCGTCTTTCAGGGAAGCAAATTTGATTAAAAGTTTCTGGTCTGTCCACAAACCGACTATAAGATAGTTTGTACAAAGTGTGTATGTTCTCATCATCTGTGACTTTCAAAGCATAGAAATCCTGTGCATGTGTCCTGATTTTAAAAACACACAAACTCTCACTATTGATCAGAGAGGAAATGGTCATAGCTGTTTTATAGCCCCTTTAATTCAGTAATTGAAAGGCCGTTTTAGTTGAATAAGTGCCACTCAGAAAGCCTCCCACTCAGGTGAAACACTGATAATGGCCCGTAAATGCTTCTTTGACTCTGGCCCAAGTGGGCAAATAAAACTCCATTTTCATTTTCCCATTTTTACTTTATGACTTCAACGCAGAGGTTCTCTCTTGATTAGCTCAGAACTAATCAAGTGTGCAACCGCATGCTGCTAATTTATAGGCTAACTCACAATGCAAGACTAAAGAGCTTGGCTGTTGCTTAACCAGGAAACTTAAAGAGAAAAATTTATCAAATGTGCATTAGAAAGCAGAGCAGAAAATGTTATGGGAGCTTTTGTTTTAACGCAGATTCTTTGTTCAGTGCTCTGGAGCTGTTAATGTGCCTAAATGTGTCTTTATTAAAATATAGAGTGGAACGTCATTAAATGACGCCATTGTGAATTAAGGTATATGATGATACGATTTAGTGGGATAAAAAATGTGTCTAAGGAAGGATTCATGCTTAATTCTTAAGCATTCCAGAAGTCTTCCACAGTTTTTTTTCCTACACATAGGTGTTGAAATGTTATTTGGAAAATGCAAATGAGCTGCTGCTCCCCACCCCTTTTCCAGAAGAGGGCGGAGCCTTTACAGTTAGCAATTGCTTTAGTTACTCCAGTGTCATGACAAATCGGGTCTCTATCAGCTATCAGTTTCTGATTATGCCAAGTAGTCTACATACAAATCTATCTATTTAAAATATGTGAAGCTTACTGTGTCTTAAATCTGGAACAGCGTATTTCAGACACTGCTTCTGATTTATCGGGACTATATTAAAAAGTAGCGGGTGAATTTTTACCATTATAGGCTGTTTGTAGGCCACACACATCAGTGTTCAGGCACAATGTGAAAGGGAAATTTGCATAATAGGTTCCCTTTATCACCTTTTCTTAAAGAAAAGGCAAATTAACACATTTTTTTAAATGTGATCATAGAAAGCAAGATCTGAGTTGCTAATGTATCATGGTTGCCAGCAGTAATCATTTTAACAGGAGAAGAGCTCACTATAGTGTTATGGATGTGGTTAATTATACTAGTCCAGGTTGATAAACTGTTCTAATTCTGCACAATCTGAGATAAAAGTCTTCCTTCGGTGCTTCCTTAATTATTCCTATGAGTTTTTTTGTTTATTCTTATTCAATGAGATTGATAAGCTTGAATGGACTGCAAGCTGTTACCAGCCCCTAGAGCCACTAGTGGTGTTCAGTGATTATCAATTGCAGTTTTTCTCCACACCTCCTGAGGGAGTTTTGACATCTAATTAGCAGTAGCAATAATATTTTAAGATATTAATCAAGGAGGTCAGAAATACGTGTAGAAAGAAATCCGTTCGCATTCCCGTTCATCTGAATTGCAGTGCTCAGTTGGTGCAGGACCCCGCTGGTAGTATGTGAACTGCATGCTAACGTCTTTTCTGCCCCCAGGTCTTTTTTTTTTTTTTAATCGAATCACCTGAACCGTAAATGCCATGTTACTAATCACTCCGAAGCCGCAATAAAATGACATGGGGACAATGGTAACAGGCTTGAAGGCACCTTCACTGATGACTATCCTGAGATGTGATGTGAAAGGCAGCAGACAAGGAAAATCAAAGTACATTTAATGTTTTTAAGGGCCCTCCAAAAACAATCTGTCACTGGTAAAACATCCATCATACTACAATTAAATATTTAAGATTTTTTTAAGGTGTACCTGTCATCAGAATGAATAGAAAATTATACAGAATATACATTGTAGTTTTCATTTTAGCAACCCGTGTAGCTTTTCACAGGGTGATTATTATTTTTCTCTCTTTTTATGATTGCTATTATTCTAGCAGCAATTTGTCAATTGCATACAATTTAAAGGGTCTTGAGAACCTTTATTTTAACACTGGTTTATTCTCACAGCAGTTTTGAAAAAAAATGCTGCTTACATGGACAACATCAGTGGCTTCTGATCCAGTCATTTTTTATTTCCATAAATATTTAAAATAAACAAATATATCACACATGGTTTTGGAAGCTCATTGCACAATACACAGCTATCCTGTGATAGCTATAATTTAATGCAGAAATAAATTTGCATCCATTTGCATTTGCACTCTGCATCAAATACTGTATATGGTATACAGTATTTGTTTATTTATATGTATGTGTGTATGAACACAATTTTGCATTTTTGTAACATTTGAGACTATGGTTCTGTGGAGGTTGAAGACAATAAATTGTGCAAAAAATGATAAATTGATTAAAAAAAATACAATTTAAAATTAAAGGAGTAGTTCACTTTTCAAAAAACTTTTGCTGATAATTTACTCACCCCCATGTCATCCAAGATGTCTATGTCTTTCTTTCTTCAGTCGAAAAGAAATTAAGGTTTTTGATGAAAACATTCCAGGATTGTTCTCCATATAATGCACTTTACTGGTAACCAAACGGTTAAAGGTCCAAAAGACAGTTTCAATGCAAACTACAAACTGTTCAAAGGGCTTTAAACAATTCCAGACGATGAATAAACGATTGCTCATTAAAAAAAAAAAAAAAAAAACAAAGTTACAAAGTTTTATAAGATCAAATGGTCGCCTTGCTCTGTACTGCGATGCGCATTTGTGACTCTCCTGTTCGAACTCGTTCATCAAAATGAACGAATCTTTTTTTCGAGTCAATTTGTTCATTTCGTTCGTTGATTAAACCAATTGACTTGGAAAAAGATTTGTTCATTTTGATGAACAAGTTCGAACAGGAGAGTCACAAATGCTCATCACAGAACAGAGCAAGGCGAGCATTTGAGCTTATAAAACTTAAACTTTGTTATTTATCAATTAAATGAGCGATCGTGTCGCTTGATAAGACCCTTATTTATCGTCTGGAATCGTTTAAAGCCCTTTGAACAGTTTGCACTGAAACTGTCTTTCAGACCTTGAACCGTTTGGTTCTCACTGAAGTGCATTATATGGAGAAAAAGGCTGGAATATTTTCATCAAAAACCTTAATTTCTTTTCGACTGAAGAAAGAATGAGCTGGACATCTTGGATGACATGAGGGTGAGTAAATTATCAGCAAAAGTTTTTTTTTTCAAAAGTGAACTACTCCTTTAACAGATTCTACATTGTCTTCTGGGTGCAACACAGCAACCTCTGTTAAAACCTCAGAAAATGTAGTTTAGTGTTTCATGAGCCTTCAATGATTAATTTACAGCCTTTATAATTCATGTCCTTTTCATTTACAGTCACATGGTTTGGGCTTGAATGTGACATTCCGAATAAGCAACAAATGCAACAGATTTCCGTTTGACGGCCCAAAGCCTCTCTCCTGACGCATCCTGAGATCTAAAAGCCGCTGCAATGACCTTATGTTGGGATTGTGGAGACCTAACTCAGCCAACATAGATTAGCGGGAAACAGGGACATCCTCAGACATAAAGGACAACGACTAATCACCCTATAAAACAAAACATCCTCATTCAACTTGACACCTTAATACTTTATTTGAACGGTTGGTGCCCATAATTGAATTGGCCGTGTTGTATTGGTGGGGCAGAATTTACTGGCTCTGAACAGTAGTCTGCATGATGGGAGTCAGAGAGGTTACCTTTTATCCCCAAAGATTGCCCATTGCAGGGGCTAAGTGGCTTTTTTATGGCCCAATCTTCACTGCCCAGGTCTGAACTGGATGGAGGGCTTAAAGGACTTCTTATGGTCTGGGGAGTGTTGTTTAAAGAGGATCAGGGGAATGATGGCTCTCTTGCTTCACTCCTTCAACGCTATCAGCCCCAAATATCTGATGAGTCACTCACCTTTTAGCGTCTCTTTATCCTGGCTTTGTGCAGAGATAAAACACCTGTGCTACCATAAGAGGAGACTCGATTGGATCTATGATGTCTACATTAGGGGGGTGAACAAAGACATTAAAGTCTTCCTGGCAAGCTTGCACTCTTTGTCTAAGTAAAGATGGGATGGACTCAGTTTTTTATGTTTTTATCCTCTGGTTGTTTGGATGATATGGAGTCAGTCAGCTAACCTTTATTAAGGAATTTTCTGAATAAAGCATGACCATTTGAGTTAAAGTGTCTCTAATGCCTTGTTCACACTACATGATTTTAAAACGTCGGGCTGAACTGTGCGGTTCACACTACATGACTTGCTCTCAGTGAAATCTGGAGTGTTCAAGTTGTTAACTGTTCACACCACACAACACAACGTGATTGATCCACAACAGGAGGTAACTCACTACACGAGTTGACAACGCACTGCATAGAGATACAACCACGATCGGATGATAAGAGCAAATCATTTGTGACTCAATGAGAGCTGTTTCAGTACTATGTTACGGTCTAAATCCTGAAAATAATCAAATAAATAACAAGTTGACAACAACTCTGTCACCCAACGATTCTATCTTGTAAACAAACCACGTTTTGTCACGAAAAAAAACACGCAATAAATAAATAAATATTGCGCCAATACCCAGTGAAGAAGAGAACACAACACGTGAATATGGACGTCAGACAGTGCTGCACACTGTTTGCTCGACGATCTGCTCTGAGGGAAAAAATGCAAAAAAAGAGAGACTGCTCTGGATATCTAGCAGGCTAGATATTTTTCTGGGCTCTGTGACGCGTCTGCGAGGCGCCTGCGAGCGTTTTCGCTGCGTTGTTGGCTCTTTCATACTAACAGATTGGCAAGCGTTCATCGTCCGCTAATCTCCCCTGATTTGCACGCGATAACACCCTGACCTGTCGGCGACTCAACGATTTGCAAATCGGGCATAAATCGGGCTTAAAATCATGTAGTGTGAACTTGGCTTAAAGAGTCTGTAAACGGTCTTAAATAACGTAAACGAACCTAACAAAGCGAAAGTAAATAAAGACAGCAGCCTCTGACAGACGACTGCTGTCATGTATAATAAAACAAAAGACAACGTAAGTCCAGGCCTGTTCATCTCTTGATCTGCACTGTCGTCGGTTGTTGCTTCACAATTACGATCTTATTTGGAAATGAATGGTCTTTTTAAACCATTTTTAGTCAGGTTTTTGCCCATTTCACAGCACTGAAACTGCTCTTCTGCATGTGGTTGACAACAATCTCTCATCCATGGATTCAGGGTTAATAAACATCTTTATTTCCTTGATCTAAGCGCTGCTTTTGACACAGTCTGCCATGAATTACTTATTTATTGGCTTTATGATATTGGTGTCGCTGGTTCGGCTCTTACCTGACTTATTACATATCAGCAACAGAAAATATTATATCACCATACAAGGTCATAATTCTGCTTCCAATTTACTTACAATTTACTTTACACAGGGTGTTCCTCAAGGTTCAGTTCTTGGTCCACTATTGTTCATCATCTATATTCACCCACTTGGTAACATCATACGTAGGCATAGCTTCAATTTCATTGCTATGCAGATGATATCCAAATTTATTTCACCACCAGCTTACTTCCTCAATTTAAATGATAATAAACTTACCTTACATACGTTAATTTCCTCAAATTAAATGATAATAAAAGTGAGATATTAGTGATTGGCTCTCCAGCCTCAGTCAAAAGGATGGACCAGTCCTTCTATATTGATGGTTTCCATATTAAGCCTTCCCCACTGACTCTCAGTGTCTTATTTGACTCAACTCTATCTTTGGGCTCTCATATTTCTTCCATTGTTAAAAACTCTTTCTTTTATTTTCGAAATATTGCTCGTCTAAGACCATCTCTCACTTTAGCTGACGTGGAAATCTTAATTTATGCATTAATCACATCACATCTGGATTATTGCAATGCTTTATTTCTTGGCCTTCCCAAAAAACGTATTGCAAGATTACAGTACGTCCAAAAAAAGAGTTCTCACCTCTTCCAGGCGTTCTGCTCACATTACTTCGGTGCTTCATGACCTTCACTGGTTACCCGTGGCATCTCGTATCCACTTTAAGGTATTGCTTTTATGGCACTAAACGGTCTTGCACCCCCATATTTGTCTGATCTATTTTTCACCTATACCGCACGCTCTCTCAGATCAACTGAACTTGGTTTATTGTCCATCTCTTTTCGATTATCTACAGTAGAAGGTAATTTAGTGTAAATGTGCCAACATTATGGAATTCTTTGCCCCTTTCACTTCAAAATATCTAATCAGTGACTGCATTCAAGACACAGTTAAAAACATATCTATTTAACATGTATTTCGTTGAAATGTGATTACATGTAACCTATGTGATTGTAAGTTGTGTTAGTGTTTAAATGTATTATAAATGTACCATGTAAAGCGACCTTGAGCTCTGGAAAGGCGCTATATAAATAAAACTTCTTCTTCCTCCTTTTATGCTTCCGCTCCACCGTGAGAGATTCGAGAATCAGTGATCGCTCATCAGTAATCGCGCCACGCACCTCGTCTTGCTCGCCACAGTTACATTGTTATATAGATAAAGGAAGTGAGCCTGGAATCGCTAAAGACTTGTTCCTGGCAGTTAAGAATCTATTCTTTTTTTTAGGAGAAAATAACTTTTATTTGTCCTGCACTTTGATCATTAAAACTTTGCTGACCTTTTTACATTCACAAACTGCTATATTACACACTACACGACAGGAAAAAAACAAACAAAAAAACAACATAATGGGCCACTTTAACACTGAAACATGACTACTGAACTGTCGGCAAAAGCCTAAGTTAATAGTAGTGAAATAGTATTTGCAGTGCAAATGTCCGATGCTTTGGACATTTCCTCCGGCTTTATTGATTGATTGATTGATTGATTGATTTTTTATTTATTATTATTATTTGTTCATCACCACAGAAACAGAGACACAAAAAGCATTGGTCTTTTAATAAATACTATTCAAGATGTTATCTTGGCTGCGTGAGGGACAATTGTGAAACAACAGCCCATTCTCACCCCCAAGGCGTCACTTAACTGCATTTGGACATGCTTCAATATCTGACGCTTTAGGCGCCCTTTAGCGTCAGTTAGATGACGCCCTAGGATCGCGTGTACCCTACCCCCACCCCACACCTAAACCTAACCGCGTCCTCTAACTGACGCTTTCCTTTAGCGTCAGTTAGATGACGCCGTAGGATCGCGTCATGTAAGTGACGCTAAAGGGCGCCTAAAACGTCAAATATTGAAGCATGGTCAAAGGTGACGCCTTGGGGTGAGAATGCGTTGCAGCCCAGTATTGTTAAACTGAATCTTTTTTCACATTATTTCATTGAAGTATCTAGTTAAAGGTTTGATTAATTAGCTGATTAATATAATTCGAGGAATAATGCGGATAGACTTTTTCTTTTAGACATTATTCTTGACAGATGCAATAATTAGCATAATATAAGGGTGAAAGCTATTCAGATTTATTAACACGTGTCAAAGCAATGATAGCTTTACTTTAAAGTGTGCTCTGTTTTTTTTAGATACAGCAATATAATTTAAGTTTTACAATCGCCCCCAGCCTCCCACACATGATCTCCAAAACTTTGTGTCTTAAAATCTTATTTGGATCTAATCTTTCTCATTATTAATCTATTAATGAGACAGTTACATGTGGTGCATTTAATTTGTTCTTACACTAAAAGATGCCAAGTAGCAGTGTGAGATTAATTAAGGACAATTTTAGAAATGTTATAATTGGCCTTGGTCTCCCTTACTTCAGTCACAAAAAAGGAACATATTTTGAGAAACGCAAAGTTTAGAAGCTAAAGACATGGGTTTTCTCAGCTACTCCTGACTGCCAGCAATATTTTCATACCAGTCCTCTCTTGCTGCCAGTAAGAGCTTTCTTATGCTGTAAAACACAATGCATTGCCAACCACTGCAGCAGCCAGGCAAACAGACAAGTTACTGTAAAAATGTCTCTGTTGGCAGACATTTCAGCCAGGCACTCAACTGAATTTCATACAGAACCTCTGCCAGTCGGCAGTGAGTCTTACATTGGCAAGACAAATCGCTTTTTCCTCTAGCTAACTTAGCCTTTGCGGGGTGATCTCCTCATAAACATGTGCCTTATGTTGGAAGACAGCCAGTTAAAAAATTGCATGGTCCTGTCTGATATTAGCCTGAGAGAAATGTCATAATGCAAGCAAATCAAGGTGTTTTATTTCAAAAGATGTTTTTACTCCATTGTTGTTTTTGTCCACATTCATTCACATCGGCGTTTGTTAGTTGTTGATGAGCTTACTATATGTAAATTATAGATTAAAGTGTATAATTTAAAATTTGATGAGCTTGTACCTCCCTGACTCCTAAAACAATCTACAATCTGGTCGTGAATTAGCAGGCGATGTGTAAACGCCTGCTGCCAGTATGTTAATTCTGCAGAGGTATGCACAGTCACAGACCAGCTTTTGTGTGTGTATGCATAATATCTCCTTTCCATCTGTTTTACCTTAACACGACTCAACATCTTGGGGTGTGTGTCTGTGTGAGTCGTACTCAAGTGCGCAATCCATCTACATGAGTTTGTTGTGATTGGATTACAGCCTAAATAATAATTAATCTCAACCAAGTGCATTGTGGAGAATCTTTTGACACTTTCCCTTATTCCAAAACATGAGTTAACATACGGGATATGTTTCAGTGTGTGTATTTTATGCTCGTGAAAATATAGCAGGGCATGAGTGGTGCTCAATGTATGTTTGGCTGGTGACTTCATTGGGAAAATCAGGCCTGTTTATTTACCTTAGCATATCTTACTATTGATTGAAAGATTTAATCTTTACAATTCTAGTCTCCTGGCTCATGTTTAGAAATAAGCTATATATTTATGAATAAATACACTACCATTCAAACGTTTGAAGTCGATACGATTTTTTGAAAGAAATTTCTTATTCTCACCTATTAAGGTAGAATTTATTTTTATAAAAAAATCAACTAATACATTAATATTGTGAAATAATATAACAGTTTGAACATATTTTATATAAAGCACCCATCACTCCTGTCTTCAGTGGCACAATCCTTCAGAAATCATTCTAAAATGCTGATTTATTCCTCAAAAAAACATTTTGGTAACACGTTATAATATCTGCACTATAATCATTTGTTAAGTATGAGTAAACAGTTAATACATCATTTATAAACCATTAATAATCAGTTTAAAATTACACCTATAAATGCTTTTTTTCTTGATTTAAAAGCATATATAACGTGTTTCATACTTTGTTAATGATCTGTTAATAATTTCTAAATAAAGTATAGCATTATTTACAAACCAGTTATTTAAGAGTTGTCAGTCATTCATAAGATCACTTAGAACGTGTAAATACTAAGGTCAGTTAACTATGTTTGTGAGCTCATCTAAAGTGAGGACTATTCATGCCTTATAAACATTTATAAAGGAGATTTAAAGGCTGTTAAATACTTCTCTGTTCTCTATCACTGTGTTGTGTTTGTTACATTTTACTGTTTAGAAGAATAATGTGCCTTTAAATATCCTTTATAAATGCTTTACAAGGCATGAATAATCCCTTACTTTAGATGAGCTCACAAACATAGTTAACTGACCACTACTAAATGCTTTATAACTACTCGAATTAACCCTGAATTACAGCATAAATACAGGTTAATAAAGCGTTTATTAACACACTAAGTAACCATCACTATATATCTAAATAATAATATGTATGAATGTACATTTAAATAGTTTATTAATCATTTACTTAATTACACGTTCTAAGTAATATTATGAACCACTGACAACTCTTAAATAACTGGTTTATAAAAAATGCAATTCTTCTATCATTAATAAAGAATGAAAATACAATTATTTAACAAATTATAGATATGCTTTCAAATCAAGAAGAAAGCATATATAGCTGTATTTATAAACTGCTAATTAATGTCTAATGCTTTATGAATGATGAGTTAACTGTTTACTCATGCTTAACAAATGATTATTAGCGTGTATTATAAAGTGTTACCACTTATCCCAAATTTTTGAATGCTACAGTATACAGTAGACTATATACATACAGTTAAAAATGCAGAACTTTGATGCTCTCCACAGAATTTAAACATTCTGCAAAAAAGGAAATGTTAATTGCTTCCAGCTCAAAAAGGCATGGACTGAAATGCTCACTGCTGTAAATTAATGTATATTATAATGTAGATTTATTAATGTAAATATTCTATATTTATTTGGAAAAGAAAGCAACCTTTTTCTCATTGACAGTTTTGGTGATCGATTTCCAGCAGCTATTTTGCTGCCATTCATACCTCCCTGAATCCTCTTAGTCTGGTCTGACTGCGCACTGCAGACAGGAAGCAATCCAGGCAATCTCTCTCACCGCTTGAGAACAAAGTTTGTGTCTTCTCTTTGCTGGATGGTAATCATATCACGGTGTGGGTAATTGCTGTTTCCAGTTAGCTCAAGGGCAGGAAGACAAACTTGTCATTTCCTTTCCTTTGTTGGCTGCCTGTCACAAGTTTAGTAGTTGATCACCTCCCCCAGATTCCCTTTTCTGGTCTCGCTATAGTCTCACATTAGCTTGCTCTTTTCTGCCTGTCTGCTGTTGGCCTTCTTAGGTCTCCTACGGGAGTGCTTAGCTCTCTGTAGCCAGCCACACACTTCTGTGAGTAGGGTCACTATTAATAAAAAAGATATGCTGGGGGAGCAGAAAAGACTTTGTGGTGATAGTCCGTGTTGAAGCCAACTGAGCAGATGGTTTTAAATGTGCATGGCCACCTCGCTAACCCCAACCTTTTTGACAAGGAAACATATCCTCACAGGCTAAACTGCCTGAATAAGGCCCTCGATGGCAGCATGGGCCCATAAAGCATCTGTCAGGGCAGAAGATTCCAGCATTGTCAGTCATGCTACACACTAGTGCTGTGCCCCATTCAGAATTTAATTAAGTATGCCTTTTAAATTCAGGAATTTAATTAGTAACACTGTTCAACATGGTTCTATTTGTTTAGATTAGTTAACTATTGGTTAACATGGAAGAACAGTACAAATATTTCTAAAACACCTTTCAAATTTCATCATTTACCAACCCAATATTAAAATGAAAAGGTGTATCTGTTAATATTGTTTAAATCACCAGAGCTAACTGACAGTGGACAGTTGTATTTGTATTAACTAACTAGTCATCTTTTAAAATATAAATTCAAACAATAAAAATACCACTTCATGGCTTATTAATGTGTCGTGACAGATTGCTGTAGTGGCACGTGAAACGATCACCTCTTCCAATTGCACTAAATAAACGAATGATCATCAGAAGGTATGTTTTTTTTATTTTTTTCAGCTGTGGAAAGATGTCAATACACAACATATTTCAAGTTCAAGTCCACAGACATTAATCTACTATTTCTCCTGTTTGGTTTGTTTGTCGAACTAAATGTCTAATGCATAATGACTGTTCAGGTCGCCTGTCAGTGAAACTCTCGGCGAAGGGTAAATTGCTATTTGAATTTGAATACAGGTTAAAGTAGTTCACTTTTGCTGATAATTTACTCACCCCCATGTCATGCAAGATGCCCATGTATTTCTTTCTTTCTTTAGTCGAAAATACATTAAGGTTTTTAATGAAAGCATTTCAGGATTTTCTCCATATAATGGACTTCTTTGGGAACCAAACGGATCAAGGTCCAAATGACAGTTTCATTGCAGCTTCAAGGGGCTTTAAACGACACCAGACGATGAATAAGGGTCTTATCAAGAGAAAAGATCAGCCATTTAAAAAATAAATTAGAAAGTTTAAGTTTTATTATCACAATTCCTCGCCTTGCTCTTTTGATGCGCGTTCGTGACTCTCCTGTTCAAATTTGTTCATCAAAATTAGCAAATCTTTTTTCGAGTCATTTTTGAAACGACTGACCGTTTTGCTAGATAAGACCCTTTTTCATCGTCTGGTGTCATTTAAAGCCCATTGTGTCACGGTTCTGTCACTACAGTTCTGGTTATTCTTGGTTTTGTGACAGAGCTGTGACATGCCTGGTCTTGTGTTTGTTATGGTCTTGATGGTTGTGAGCACATGGCTATCATGTGATTTCTGTGTGCCATGTGCTCTTGTTAATGTTCTAGCCCCTCCCATCTTGTTACCTCGTTATTGGTTTATTTGTCCCACCTGCTTTCCTTCAATTACCTCCTTGTTTGCCTTCCTATTTAGTCTCCCTGTGTTTGTTGTCTGGTGCTCGTTCGTTGTTAAATGTTACCTGAGTTTTGAGTTGTGTTTGCTCTGTTTCTGCCGTGTTCTTGGATTTTTGTAGTTAGTTCATGAGACCTGGATTTCTTTGTTTTGTTTGTTTGATTTATGTTTTATTTAATTAAAACATTACTTATCCTCTGCATTTGAGTCCTCGCTCCATTTCCCACAACCCACACGTAACAGAACGAACGAGCCATGAAGAGGACTCAGCGGAGGAAGAGGTCGAGGGGGTCACCTGTTCTCCCATTGTCATGTCCTTCATATGAACGGATGGTGAGATTTAAGGAGTTGATCTCTCTTCGGCAATCGGAGGCAAATATGGGGGACTTTGCCCAGAAATTTTCTGCAGCAGCAGAGGGATTAAATCTTGGTGATGCAGCTCTGAAGGATCTTTTTAACCATGCCCTTGATGACCCAATCCCTTTTGAGATTATGAGAGATCTGGGGGAATTTTCGTTTAAAGAGTTCTTAAGACTCTTGGAACGTCTTACAGATCCTCCTGGTTCTGTGAGATGGGAGAACACTTCTTTGATGGTCCAGGAGGTCCCGAGTCCGGTGGTGGTGGTCCCGAGTCCGGTGGTGGTGGTCCCGAGTCCGGTGGTGGTCCCAAGTCCGGTGGTGGTCCCAAGTCCGGTGGTGGTGGTCCCGAGTCCAGTGGTCCCAAATCCGGTGGTGGTGGTCCCGAGTCCGGTGGTGGTCCCGAGTCAGGTGGTGGTGGTCCCAAGTCCGGTGGTGGTGGTCCCGAGTCCAGTGGTCCCAAATCCGGTGGTGGTGGTCCCGAGTCCGGTGGTCCTGAGTTCGGTGGTGGTGGTCCCGAGTCCGGTGGTGGTCCCGAGTCCAGTGGTCCGGAGACGGAAGAGGAGAAAGGCCGCCTCAACGACTTGTCCGGTGGTGTCTAACACCGAGACCATCCCGGAGGTGACGGCCGCCCTGACGGCGCCGCCCAAGCTGCTCGCCCTGACGGCGCCGCCCAAGCTGCTCGCCCTGACGGCGCCGCCCAAGCTGCTCGCCCTGACGGCGCCGCCCAAGCTGCTCGCCCTGACGGCGCCGCCCAAGCTGCTCGCCCTGACGGCGCCACCTAAGCTGCTCGCCCTGACGCCGCCACCTAAGCTGCTTGCCCTGACTGTGCTATCCATCAAGCCTGAATCTGTTCAGCTCAGGTCTACGGTTCCAGAAACAGTTCACGTCACGTCTGCTCAGACGGAGTTGGTTCATTTCGTCGCTGCTCAGCCAGAGACTGTTCAGGTTCCGTCTGCACAGTTAGAGACTGTTCACGTCCTGTCTGTTTGGCCTGAGATGGTTCCTGTTTCTGACCTGTTGCTTGTTCCTGGACCAAAGTTTGTTTCTGTCCCTGTGTTTGTTTTTGTGGCTGTGTTTGTTCTGGTGTCTGTCACTGATCCGAAGCCTGTTCCTGAGCCGGGGTCTGTTTCAAGGCCAGTGCCTGTTCCTGAGCTGGTGTCGAATCCTGATCCGGTGTCTGCTCCTGAGCCAGCATCTCCACCGTGGCCACCCGAGGGGTTGTCTCCGCCGTGGCCACCCGAGGGGTTGTCCCCGCCATGGCCGCCCGATGGACTGTTTTGTCCTGGCTGCCCGATGGTCTGCCTACTCATCTTGGCCACCGTGCACAGCCTGGTTCACCTTGATCCTTGCCAGGACTCCTGTAAAGCTTGAGGGTCCTTGGCTTAACCCTCCCGTCCCTCCCTGGTCTAGTTTTGGACTTTTGTGAATTTATTTACTGTATATTGTTTTGCTCCCTGTTTGCACCCTTACTTTATTTGATATCTGTTTTTGTTTTGTCTGTTGTGGTTTTGGGTTGTGTCTGGTGTTCCTGTTTCGTTTTGTGTCTCTCTTTGGGAACGCCAGGTGGCGTTCCTTTGAGGGGAGGTAGTGTCACGGTTCTGTCACTACAGTTCTGGTTATTCTTGGTTTTGTGACAGAGCTGTGACATGCCTGGTCTTGTGTTTGTTATGGTCTTGATGGTTGTGAGCACATGGCTATCATGTGATTTCTGTGTGCCATGTGCTCTTGTTAATGTTCTAGCCCCTCCCATCTTGTTACCTCGTTATTGGTTTATTTGTCCCACCTGCTTTCCTTCAATTACCTCCTTGTTTGCCTTCCTATTTAGTCTCCCTGTGTTTGTTGTCTGGTGCTCGTTCGTTGTTAAATGTTACCTGAGTTTTGAGTTGTGTTTGCTCTGTTTCTGCCGTGTTCTTGGATTTTTGTAGTTAGTTCATGAGACCTGGATTTCTTTGTTTTGTTTGTTTGATTTATGTTTTATTTAATTAAAACATTACTTCTCCTCTGCATTTGAGTCCTCGCTCCATTTCCCACAACCCACACGTAACACATTGAGCCTGTAAGGAAACTGTCATTTGGACCTTGAACCGTTTGGTTCCCAATGAAGTCCATTGTGGAGAAAATCCTGGAATGTTTTCATCAAAAACCTTAATTTCTTTTCAACTAAAGAAAGAAAGACATGGACATCTTGGATGACATGGGGGTGAGTAAATTATCAGCAAAAGTTTTTTTTTTTTTTTTTTTTTTTTTTTTTTTTTTAAATTGAACAACTCCTTTAAAGTATACTGAATTTCAAAGAAATACATTTAACTAGAAGAGCAATATTTGTCAAGGTTTAAAAACTAGACATTTATCCTTCGTTTATAGATTTCATCATACATTAACATTTTTGGATCACGGTGAAAGATCACTTTCTTTCCAGAATTTGAATTGAAATTGAGTAAATTCCTCTTCCTGTCATTCCAATTCAGATTCCACCTTCCTCCAGTTTCATTTCAATTCTAATTCACACTCATGAATTGGCAGGAATCCAGTTCTTCAATTTAGAGTTTTGCACAACCCTATCCACAATCTGTTCCTCAGTGCATCATGAAAATGGCTCTTGAACTAGGCCAAGTCCACCTTTAGAGAGAGACGAGGTACAAGGGTATGTGCGTCGGGAGATGCTCTTCGACGTGTTGAAATAGCGTGCGAGAGTGTGTCGACATCCATCCTCTTCTGGGTCGCCCTCCTACCTGCCTTACTCTGCGCACCAGGGCCTTGTTGACATTTTCATCTGTGTCGCCTGCAATTTATGTATGGTTAGTCTTGTGTCTGAGCACACTCCAGAACCGTGTAAATGCAAGCAGGGAGAAAAAGAACAAATTGCTTTTTTAAATTGCCCGGACAAGTATCCCGCTCTTAGCCAATAAAGACAAAGTACATAGCTCAGCCCGAGGTGTGTTGCGGCGGGAGTCTGTGTTTTCCCAGTCACGTAATGTACGCGAGGTAACAAATTATTTTCCGACAACAGACTGATATGATAATGACATGAGAGGCTTTAAACGCCTCTCATATTTCTTCATAAGGAAACTAGGGCGGCAGCATAAATCAAGATCTGTTGTTATGAGGAACTGAGTCAGGCAACAGTGTGACTTCATTTACAATAAGCTGTGTGTTGATGGGCAGATGATGTGGGGAATAAACTTGTGGACGCAGATGGAGCTCGAGTCTCTGTGGGTAGTTGCAGTCTCTCTCTCTCTCTGTATAGTGAGGTTGGCCAGCGCTGTCTCGTTCATTACTGTTAACAAAGCGCAATGTCCTCTATTAGTCTGCCTGGGACACTTTTTGCTTGTGTTACTTACCCAATGGAAACCTGTTTTCACGTTGGAACAAAAAAAGTAAAAACATAATTACAATTTTATCTCACAACTAAAAGTTTTTTTTTTTTTTTTTTTTTGATTCCAACTTTATCTTGCAATTTGACTTTGTATCTCACACAATCCCTCTTTTTTTCTATTTATTAGGACTGCACATCTTACAGTTTCCACTTTTGTCCTCTTGTATTTGTAACTTTGCATCTCACAATGAGACTTTAGATAGGAAGGGGCTGTCTGAGTGACATGTAAAATGAAGGTCACAGTTTGTGTGATGTTTCGAGACATGTAAATTGGAAATTGTGTGAATACAGTGCAAAGTATTGAGGATTTCCTGTTCTCTTGCTACTAAAGGTTTATGTATATAAAAGTGTGTGAATAGGATGCTTAACATATTGTCTTGTTAGGATCCCAGTCTTCGAAAATACTCCTGTCTTTCTGATTCACTAAATTCTTATCTTGTTTGTTTCCTTTATTGAATAAAACACAATATCAATGCAAATAGAAACGCAAATAAAAAGTCAATACATATATAAATGCAAATAAAAAAAACACTTGCAAAATGATTTATTTAAAACAATTTTTTAACAAAAATCATTTTTGAAATGTAAATATTTAGCTAAATTATGCACATGTATTACCTGTTCACCTCAGTCCATGGGTGTTCTACCTCTGTGTGTTTAGTTCTCTTTACTGACTTCTCATTGTGTACTTGGATAAATGTGTCTTGCTCAAAAAGGGTTAGAAATGAGACCAAAAATGTCCTGCTTTGCATAGTTGCAGATAATATGCATTATGCAAGCGCAATTATGTTAGTAACAAATAAAAAAACATATTTTATAATTCCAAAGTACAGTCTGTTCCATTTATAATTGTGCTTGACCTTGGAACCAGGCATTTAAGTATGTTCACTAACTATAGCGAGCCTGCTTCATATCTACAACGAGGAACCGTTATTAATCTTTCCTTAACATCCCAGGTTTGGGAGACTTAATGAATGTATCACATGTTTTATTGAAATTGTTTTTCATTTTTATTATTTATTTATTTATTTATTTATTTTTAAATGATATGGCAGCTAAGCAAAAAAGCATACTTGTTATCCTTTTTTTTTGCAAAGACAAAATCAAATTCATTAACGTGGTTGCAAGTCATTCCCATGTGTTAACAAAGATCATGAATAAATGGCCTCAGTGTTTTGGTCTCCAGTTCTGTCTGATTATCGTGAGGCAAATAACAGATAATCCTCTTATCAATTAATCAATCAGAAATCCCCTGCATGGTAACAGAATTCACTTAAATATGCGTTTGTTGTGTTTGGTGTTTTGCATACGTTGTACCAGGCGGTGAGCTGTAATTTTATCTCTTGTTGTCTGTTGCAATCCATATTCACCAGAGAACCAGTCCGCTTTTCAAGTGTTTGCTGATGAATTCTAACATCTATTTGTTTCCTGTGGTGTGAAGCCTCCCCAGAGCTGCTGTTACACACCTGGCTTCAACATCACACAATTTTTGATAAACACCCTTCGCCCTAGATGAGAAAGTGAGCGCCTGTCAAGTCATCAGAAATGCTAAATGAATGTGACACTTCTGTCAGGAATGCGGCAGTTTGCCTTTTATATCCTTGGTTAAATTGTCTAGGATATTTTTGACAGATTTATGCTTTCAAACAAACTCCCACCTTCCCTGTGCTTGAATTTCACCCTTCTTCACACACAAACAATGAGCAAGCATGTCAAATATTGTTAATATACAGTAACATTTACAGAATGTAGACCATTTTTATATGAAAATTTAAAATAGATTAAATGCATTGTGGTTAAACCTTTCACTGTCTAATCCATATTCAAATGGCATTTAAAATTATATATATATATATATATATATATATATATATATAGTAATTGTGACCATTTCTCAAAATTGCAACTTCATATCCCACAATTGCAACTTTGTAGCTAACAAGTGCAATATTGTTTCTCATAATTGTTACTTTATTTCTCACAATTTCTTCTTCATTTGACTTATTTGCTACTTTATACACCACAATAGAGCATCACAGTCCCGCCCACAGCCCGAGAGAGCATTGGTGCTGGAAGTAAATTTCCCATACATTTCTCCCATTGACATTTTGTAAAATTCATATCTAAAGAGTATTAGAGTATGTCAGAGGATAACCAGCTACGGCTGAACTTATAAGCATACAACATATCATTTTGAGTGAAAAAAACAAAGAGAAAATAAAAATAAAAAAATTCAAGGGTACAAGCCTGTGTACATATTTTCATTTCCGAGCAAAGGAACTAGGCCTACTCATCCCATAAACCACCGCGCCTCACTAAAGTGGACTGAAGCCACAGTGAAAGAGCCTTTTGAGCGACTTCCAAATCTGACGACGGCCACGTGAACTTTTACCTCCAGTGAATTTTATATAGTGAATGTGCAGGGAAACTCCTTTTCCTCGATTTACTGAAGCAAACGCATTTGCAGCTGCACATGCTAAAACATTGAGCATGTGGCTCGCTCATAGGCTGTGCTACGGCAACTGCCCATCCAATGGCGCGGGGGCGTCTCAGAGGTGCGACCAATGAACTTAGCCCTACGTCATTACACGATCTTCAGTCTTCACATACCTTTGCGGGGTTTCAGACACGTTACACGACTTCCACCAATGAGCATATACAATCGCTTAGTACAGCCGTAGCTGGTTTTAAAGGAGAACTCCGGCGAACAATGAACCTTTGGTCTAATAAAACATCGGTACATAGTCAATCGTTCTCTGAGATTTGTTTTCATGATAATCGAATGTAAAGAGTTTTATCTCTAAAAACTCTTTAGCGCATAATGCTAGTAATGGGGGCATTGAGTAAGTAAAAAGAAATCGCTAGTTTATACCACTAACAAGGCTCAAAATAGCCCCACACTCACACAGTAACATAATGAGGGTCCATACATGCAAAACGAAGCATTGAGAACTTTGTAAGTGTACAGACCGTTTAATAAGAAGATACTTTATGAAGACAGTTCACTTCGCGTATACAGACAGGAGCCATCTTAAAAAATAGTCTCGATAAGTCAAACCACGAACGTCGTGCTGAGTGATCTGAACTCTATGAAGTTCAACGAACTTCTGAACTGTATGAACGGCGTTCGGGGATCGACTTATCGAGACTATTTTTTAAGATGGCTACTGCCTGTATAAAGTATAGTCTTCATAAAGTCTTCATAAAGTATCTTCTTATTAAACGGTCTGTACACTTACAAAGTTCTCAATGCTTCGTTTTGCATGTATGGAGCCTCATTATGTTACTGTGTGAGTGTGGGGCTATTTTGAGCCTTGTTAGTGGTATAAACTTGCGATTTCTTTTTACTTACTCAATGCCCCCATTACTAGCATTATACGCTAAACAGTTTTTAGAGATAAAACTCTTTACATTCGATTATCATGAAAACAAATCTCAGAGAACGATTGACTAGGTACCGATGTTTTATTAGACCAAAGGTTCATTGTTCGCCGGAGTTCTCCTTTAAGTGTACCATGTATGGTTACGTTTTTCTGGGATATATCTCAAATGTCAATGGAGAATTTGTATTGAATTTTTACTTCCGGCACCGGCTGTGGGCGGGACTGTGATGAGGTCTATTGCGACCTCATCTTGTAATTGCGGCTTTATTTCTCTCAATTGCAACTTATCCCGCGAGTGCAACTTTATAGATCACAATTGCAATTTATTTTTTATTTAACTTTGTATCACCAGAATTGGGGCGCAATTTCTTATTTTAAACTTTTTTTTAAAATATCTAATAATCTTAAAATGATCTCTTTTTTTTCCATATTGCTATGGTGACCCATATCAATGCCAATCCATCACAGCTAAGCCTTATCATTTTTCTACAGTCAGTTCAGAACAGCACAGTGTCCTTCATATTTCTAGAAGATTCCTTGCATAACTGTGGTGGCAGGTGTTGTCTGTGCGCTTGTCATTATGGCACATTATCTTCCATCAGCCGCACGCTTCAGTCTTTTTTATTGTTCAGCTTCAGCCATGCCTGGCATTGAGATGAAAGCAACGAAAAACGTGTCATCTCTGTCATCTGCTCTAACTGGCTTATATAAAGAGACTGTAATGTGTGTGCGGATCAGCGGTGGGTCTGAATGCAGTGCCTGCTGTTGTCGGAGGTGAACGGGAGGTCGTTGTCTGGATGCTTAAGGTCCACTGCTTAAGGTACCTGTCAAGTCTTTTCAGTGTCAAATAGCGGTTTCACTCGAGTTGTCTCTTTTCGGGCTTAAAGGTGAAGTGTGTCATTTTTGCCCCTCTAATGCAATTGCAAAATTAATGGAAAGTTTTCCAAACTTTCCCCCTATTTGACACTATTGGGGTGAACAATTAGTTCTGCCACAAACATTGGTTGGGTTAATGTAAAGCTAATACTTTCCAAGTGACACTTTTTGGGGCCATTTTCTATAATTATGATTCTATAATGTTTAGAAGTGTCATTTAAGCTGTAAAGAAAATTAACATTTTGAATTCTCTTTCAAAAAAAAAAGGTATAAATGATGTATGTCAACATGTGGCCGCAATACCAGTTAGTATATATCATTATTATACTGTATAAATTACTATTATAGTTTAAGATTATGCTGGCAGGGATGTTTGGGGAATAATTTGTATTTTAACACTGAAATAATTACTCACTTGACCTTTAACTATTAACTTTTACTGTTTATTCTTTTTAATACTCTTTCTATGACAGTAACACTGTACCACTTGTGATGATAGACAGTCTATCCCTTTTTCGGTGCTGTGTGTGTGCACGTGTCCTTCACTAGTCAGGCAGAAATATGACAGCCACAACCAGGCTGATAGTTCTTCCAAATCATGCCATTCGACCCTGACAGCTCCAATCTCCTCTCGCTTTCCCTCGTTCTCCCCCTGCCCACAGAACAAGAGAGAATGATCTGGCTGCTCTGTTTCTTATTTAAATGAAAATATTATTGCATTATGCCATGTTTCATTTATCTGGAGATGAAGTCTCATGAAATCCCTCTCTCCACCACCGTGCTCTCTTTCTCTTTCTGCGCGGCCAAAAATGTATTGTATTTTAGTTGGTTCACTTACATTAGAAGAATGAGGCCTCATTAATCCACTTGATTTAGTTTTTCATCTGTGTTTTTTCAACAGAAGACAATTTTTACTGACAGAAACGATTTGATATAATCTGCAACATTTACAGTTCTTTTTTTTTTTTTTTTTTTTTTTTTATTGTCCCAGACTTTCAATCTTAAAAAATTATAAACATATCACATAACATGATATATCTTTATTTAATTTTTTTGGCTGCAATAACAATTTCTTTTTATCTTGTATAATATATATTGTAATATTTATATTATTGTTTTTTCCATCGCATAGTGCTGTTGAATTGAATACAACATTTTAGAAACGGTGTAAATTGTCATTTGTTCATAAAAAATGTAGCCTATATTCAGATAAATATTCAGCAAATATAGTGATGTAGTCCATATACTGTACATTTTTATTGTTAAAATATAAGGGTCAAAAGTGCACATAGTTGAAGAAACACACTTTTCACACAAAATTGTCTTTACACATGCAGAATCACGTAGGCTTACTATATGAAACTGTTTCTTATGATATGTATAGTATAATGATAGTTTGTTTTCATATCACGCAATATGATTATGATAAAGAGGATGAATTCTCAACCTTAGTTTTAAATACTTCTGTCTAATGACCGAGGGAAAGAAAGAGAGGTGTGGGTTCTGAGTGATAGAAAATGAGCGAGAGTGAGAATAAGAGATTCTACCATAATTACAAAAACACTCATTAGAGTTTTAATTAGCTTTCTGATTTAAACTCAGGAATAATTTCTATTTTATGCTCTCTTCAATCACACGCTCTTAAACTAATGAGGTCTTCCTTGCTTTATTTCATTCCATTTAATGCCTTTGTAATTGTGCACAATTAATAAGAACTCAGAGCAAAGCATTAAATGTGTGCATTACAGAACGTGATCACAGGAACGTGCACACACACAGTTAATCATTAATCGGGTCTCTGTGTTAAAAACGGAAACAAATCTGTACAAATGATGACCGCTGCTCTGTTAGCATGCCGAACATTGCAGCACGACACGTTAATACTAACTGGATGTTTACTAACCATACTAAAGCTGTGGGGCCCAAAAGTCTGAGACCACTTGTGAAAATGTTCACCTTAATGTCCCTATAAGGTGGCAATTTTAATAAATATACCGTGAATATGATGTTATTGCATGCTGTTTTGTGTATGTGACTGCATTGTGTAATGTGCTACAATACAGTTTCCACTACTATTTGCACTTATAAATTATCATAATCCATTTTCATTTAGTGTAATCTCTAGCATCTCTATCTGTATACAAAATATCACTATTTTCATTTTTTTTTTTTCATTAATAATGTACAAACTCCACATGTCTGGAAATATGGTAAAATGTTCTCAAATTTATTGCTTTCATTGAACACAAGAACATCAGGATTTACACAGTCACATGATCAGTGCTACAAATTTGCATATTTGAGTATCAGTGACTTAACAGCCACTTTTTTGTTGTTGTTTAATTTATTCACTTATTTAAGAAAACATTCAATATTAAACATGTTTTTAATTTATGAATTAAACTACATTTGGGTATGTCTTGGGTTAGTTTTGGTTGTAAAATGTCATTTGGCATGATGAATATAAAAAAATCAATTTTTTAGATTTAAGAATGTATTTAAGAACCTTTTTTTAACAAAATAATGATTAAGATTTGGACACTCACATGTTTTTCAGGGTGTTATAAAAATATACTTTTTACCTGATGAATCTTTTTTTTTTTTTTTTTTTACCACACGAGTATTTAAAAAAAAAAAACACACACTTATCATCACACCATTTAAAAGAATGCATTTTTAAGAATTTGACATGTTTAAACAAGATTTCCCTTCTTCAGAAGCCCTGAATCGCAACCAAAAAATAAAATAAAATAATAATAATAATAATCTAGCATTTTGAGATTAAAGTCTAAATATTTCCAGATTAAAGTAAAAAAAAAAAAAAAAAAAAAAAGAGAGATTAAAGTCGAAACATTTTGAGATTAAAGTCGAAACATTTCGAGATTAAAGTCAAAACATTTTGAGATTAAAGTCGGAATATTTTGCGAGACGAGAGTACGAGAATACAGTCGTCCGTAGAAGCTGCATGTATGCTTACCATTGTCTCACATTGCTGCACACACAGGCATTCATAATGGCCAATAGCGAGATTCACACTGTGTGTGTGTGTGTCTGTTTTGTTTCATCAAAGGAAATTCAACAGGTGCCAATCTACCAGAATTAGGCTACCATTATAGGACGTTGTAAAATATACTGTGCTGGAATAGACTTTAGCCTAGAAAAACCAACACGGAAAACACTTTTCAGACTGGATGGAGAAATTCAGCTTTATGAATGAATGAATGGATGAATGAATGAATGGATGAATGGATGAATGAATGAATGAATGAATGAATGAATGAATGAATGAATGAATGAATGAATGAATGAATGAATGAATGAATGAATGAATGAATGAATGAATGAATGAATGAATGAATGAGGAATTTATATAGCACTTTCATATGTCTAGCCTACTAGACCTACATTCAAAGCGCCTCACATTCATATCAGAGAATCTCTCCTCAACCATTATTGGTTATTAAATCTTAGGAAATCTCAGGATCTGTCCAAATGATTGGATACAGAATGATGCACTTAAAAAAACAGTATATAGAACGTATTTACGGTGAAGAGACAGAACGATTACTGTTGTGTTCTCGACCCAGATAGTGTTGACTAGACGAACATGAAAACACCTCAGAAACACTGCCACAAGCACGTGTGTAGAATTTTGTTGAAAGCCCAGATAAAAGTAAAAAGACACTATTTTGTGTTAATCCATGGCAGTTCGACTTCACAAGTGCATTTTTTTACAAACATACACACGCATGTGTGCTCAGAGTCACTGCACTGTTATGAATGCACACACTTCGATAAGACTGTTTTATCGTAATGTTTTTGACTTTATTCTCAAACTATTTCGATTTTAATCCCGAAACATTTCAACTATAATCTCAAAATGCTAAATTTTTATTTATTTATTTATTTATTTATTTATTTATTTATTTATTTATTTATTTATTTATTTTTATGTTGCGGTTCAGTGCTTCCGTACCCTTCCTTTACCATTTACCTTTACCTTTACTCTTTTTTTGGCAAAATTCTCAAACTTTTGTATTCCCTTGTTTAAATAAAAAAGAAGAAGAAAAAATGGATCTCAGACTTTTTTTTACCCCACAGTGAATATTGGTTCCACTTTATTAAGTGTCTTTAACTACAAGCTGACATTTCTAACAATTAACTTTAAACCTAACCATTCCACTAAACCTGTCCCAATCCTTACCTGTATCCAACCCTAACATAAAAAAAGTATTTTGAAATATAACATTAACACGTAATTTTCCCAAACATTTTATTTTGATGTAAGTATGGCAAGTAGTTGAAGGCACTTAATATAAAGTGTTACCTGAATGCTTGTTTGTTTGTTTTTCTATGCGAGTGAATGCATGTGTAAGTGCATGTAGCTTTCATGAAAGCTAAAGCTAAACTATAAATTGTGGTTAGCACATCTTCACACATAATGTTTGTTGTTGATGGTGTGTCGTGACAGCCTAGTGGATGTGGGCTATAATGCAGAGTGTTGGCTCAGGTCACAGGGGGTGTCAGGTCCTGCAGTGAACTTGTCGTTGGAGCTATGTTTACTGCAGCGAATCTAGCAAAACAGGCTGTTAGCTTTGCCCTTCGCCATCTCTGAGATATGCGCTCACAATATCTGTACCCTTCCCACAACACAGACAGGGAAGTGTGCAGCATTCAAATCAAAATCCATCTCTGATCGGAAGGGTCCATCTCTGAATATCACAGCACGGCACCAGCACCAGTGCGTGGCTGTTTACTGTAACAGGATGTGATGTTGAAGTCACTTTGAAAGTTGAGGCAAACTACTACTTATTGTCATGCATTTCTAGTTTCCTGCAACACAGATCACAAGGAGACAAGGAGCTTTGGTAGATTCGGGTTTTATGTAGACAAACTTGAAAGTATGCTGAAGGGCACTTCCTGTAGCTAGCCTGGTCTTGCTTGTTGTACTGAATACCAGATACCCATTATGACAAATGCAGCACTGCTTGTGTAGAGTAGTTCTAAGGCCAATAATCAAGAAACACATTTACAATTCAGGGTCCCAGCATGCCAGTACATGCTTTTGCAACAGGACGTGGCATGAGTGACGCTGGGCTATGAAACCCATTAATTTCAATGGCTTGCACCGCACATGGACATTTTGTTGTTTCTTCGACCAAAGCGCAAGCGGATCTAGCTAGACCGGAAACAAAACAACAGGCACGCCGCACACACTCGTTTGGGTTTGCGAGCCGGTCAAATAGTTTGTTAACGTTACATTTTGAGTGGATGGCGAACGCGATTCTGAATGGAAACTTTACTTTACTAAAAAGTTGCCAAATTGACAAGACCAAAGTGATTTGTGTCAGTGCGAACTGAGCTATCATCATCGCAGTAGGTCCAGTCTGAAATACCACTTAACTGCTAAGCACACACACCCGATGCAAATTCTCCACCCCCTCGTCAATATAAGGAGCTCGTCAGTATTTCTTTCACCCTTTTATTGATGGACAGTGTTACATTGTGTGAGAGATTATTTGCTCCAAGTGAGAATGTTAGTGTGAAATTGAACACAATATATGCCAATGTTGTTTTCAATAAAAATAAAAAAAAACATTTGCACAAAGCAAGCCGATCCACTTTTTCATATTGATAAGAGCATTAAAATGAGAAAAAAATAATGTGAGAAAAAGATATCAAGAGACATTTAGAATAGATAAAAATGTGAGTTAAAGTTAATTATGCGATTAATCACGATATAATATTTTAATCATTTGACAGCACTAATATATATATATATATATATATATATATATATAACTCTGATTGTATTTGTCTGAAAGAAGAATGTCATATACATAGGGTGACTTGACGGTGAGTAAATCATGGGCTAGTTTTCATTTTTGTGTTAACTATCCCTTTATGTCTCTTGATTTCAGTTTCCAACTTTGATGTGCTTTACTGCCATGAGCACTATTACTATTGTATTGCCGAAACATTTGCAAATGGACTTCAAGTTAAAAATGGGCTATATGTTTGGTTCACTAAAAAGTTGCTGCTTAGTTGTGGAATTACTCCACTCCAGGTTTTCCACCTCCCGCTCTCTACTTTATCCAGGTTCACTGGTGTGACAAATCCAGCTTCAAGAAATTCCTTTGTGATGAACATATTTCTTTCTTAGTATCTTCTTTGAATGACACAGAAAGTCTAAAAATGTCATCACTGTCCCATTGCCCTGTCCCTCACGGAAGCACAAAGCTGTGTGATTTTCTCAGGTGGAAGGTTTTAGTAAACAAACACACAAACTGGGGAACTGAGTGGTCTGGAGGAGCCGCAGATAATTAGCACTTCCATTCCCAATTGGCTTTTCTTTAATAAAGTTTCACCCCATGTCAGAAAATAATTGGCTCACTCACTGTTAGGCTGCTATTTTTCCTCGGCCTCCATTGTGGCATTAATGTCCTTCGCATAAGCAGGTCTGCATTTGATGTGTTGCAGGGAAGAGGGGTTAGAGTTGTCTCCGGACATACTGACAGACAGACGGACAGACAGAAAGAAAGAAAGGAGACATGCAGGCTGGATGCACTCATACCTGCCATGCTCCCTTCAAGCGGCTCTCTAATGGGAATACACTGAGACAGGCAAGACAGGAGGGCACAGATAAGTTTGGCTGGATGACAGCCATGCCGACAGAAAGACAGCTCTGGAGCTGTAATGAAAGTGAGAGGGAGAATCGAACAGAAAGGAATAAAGGGAAGGAGAGCTGGAAGTACATAAAGGGATGTTACAGGACCTTAGCTGTCCTGTTTATGTCTTTTAAAATTTACCTTTTAAGCTTTCGCTTTAGGATCACATTCAAAACAGTGATGTATTTAGAATGAAAATGAGCCTGTGATAGATGGAAGTATGGTCAGTTCGATGTACCTTGGTGGCGTTTGCTAAAAGGACAGTTCACCCAAAAATGAAAAATTTGTGTTTTCAAATGTAATTTCGAAGCCCAAAGACCTTAATATTGACAAAAAAAAAAAAAAAAAAAAAAAAGAGCTGAAATATCATTTCAGTCAATGAATCGGTGAAAATTTATAATTGGCACTATTCAGACAAGAAGATTAGTCTGTGATTTCATGTACTGATTTGAATAGGATTATGTTGTCAGTCTCTTTTGTTGTCTGGATGAGGGAGTTGTCTGGATGTGTATAGCTCGAAATTAATCGAAATAATAAATTCCTCTGTTAAATATTACATAAATCCTGATTAAGATTTAAAGCTACCAAACTATTTTCCATCTGATGGTTTAGCTGTTATTTTACCAAGAGAGTTCAAACAAAAGCACTCTGCAAATTTAGCTTTAGTTTTGATATTTAACAAAGGTCAAAATCAATGAAGTGTTTTGACAAATTTATACCATAATTACACATATTCCTATACGGATGGGATTAGATTTTTCAAAGGATGAGGTAGTCGAAAAAAATAAAATAAATAAATAAATGAAAAAAAAATATATATAAACAGTTCAAACAGTTTCTTTTTTTTTCTTCCTCTTATTCTTTTTATTGAAAACAAAACTTTAGTATAGAGTAACAATAGAGTATGACATAAAACGTGTATGCCTGGTTGAGTGGATTAAAAAAAAAATGTGTTACACTTTACAGAGGACATTTAGACAGTAAAACACAGTGAATGCACTGTATTTGTATGCCTCCAATTGTTTTCCATTTGCATCACAATGCATATGAGGTACCAATTTGACTCAAACAGTACACAAACCCCCCATACTATCAGGCATTTAAGGGTTGTTGTGTGAATGGAGCATTGTTAATTAAAATATAAAGCTGTCCTGATAAAAAGAGCACTTTAGGCCTATATAGAAGACAGTTCTTCCAACACTACTGTTGAACAATCATTTCCCACTTATAGTGTAACGCAGTAAGAATTGCTTTTATAAATGGATCCCTGCTTCTTTTTCGTTTCATTTTAACTATATCCCGGTGTGTGAAAGCTGAACGAATGACAAAAGCCAGAGTAATTGTCTTTGATGGGCACGGTAGATGCCGCTTAAAAGACCAGCAAATAACTGCCATTTACAGAAACCTCAATCATTTAGATAAAAAAAACAACAAAAAAACACATTTTGCCAAGTGTTTTTAAAGGAGGAAAAATAGCAATATTCTGTGGGTTTTCTTTACATATTTCTTTACTAATTCAACATGCATATAAAGAACAGATGGTAGCCCGATTGTGTCATCACATGACATTTAATGCAATGTTACATTGATGCCTTTCCAGGTTGTTATTCCTATATGTAATGTGTATGTATGCTATGCAGTGTTGTGTTACTTGATATTTCTCAGTTTATGTTATCTAAGAAGTACTCACAGGTGTTTTGAAAGTGATAAAAAACAGTTCATCGTCTCGTCTCGGTGTGTGGTACACCCATGCTGAATGCATTTTCCTCAAAAAAAAGTTCAAAGAATGCTTTTAAGAGTATATTGTACCGAGACGAGAGAGAACTTTTCCCGGGTTTTTTTTTTTTTTTTTTAATCATCCGCTACATTTTCACAATCGAGAGAATATTTGCAATGCCGTTATCTGCGTGACTCTCGGCCAGGTTTATGAGGAAGCTTTGCTGGGTTTGATAAGGGTCCTCAGGCCGTTTTCCCTGGTGTGAGTTTGTTCATCTAACTCAGAAGTCAGGCATCATCACCACCTGCTATGGCCGGTAAACCAAGGAACCAGAAAAAAAAAACATCTTTCTCATTATCTCTCTTAACTGCGAGGACTTCAGAAACATTATACCTGCTACTCAAGCTGTTTTGGCTAATTCAGGAAATTAAGTTTGATAAATGTCCCCATAGGAAAGAGACAAATGACAAATGAGATTTATTTAATATCTCAGGTTATTCTCTTAGGCAGCAATTGGTTTAATGTTTGGAGAACACTATGTCTCCATTTCTCTCAAGTAATCATGTTTCTCCTTTTGAGTTTCAGAAGAGATCTCAAAGTTGGCAACACACCAATGTGGTCTAATGAGTTTCAAACACATGAATGATAGATCGAAGTTGTTTACAAGTGCAGAGACTCAGAGTTCTAGATGATACACGAGTTTCAGAGTTTTGACATTGGAAGGCGCATGCTAATTTGAAACATTGTGCAAACACTGATTTGTAACAAAGGCGCAATTTACGGAAGAGATAGGAGTTGATATTTTCCTCACATTTTGAATACAAATGAAACATCTCAGGTTGAACACTGTTGAACATCTGTGGTTATAATGAGGGAAAACGAAAAACAAAACGAGGGTCGATTAAAACCCAGAACTTATGACACACTTAACAAAAGCTCTACGGATCATATATTTATTTACTGATGTGAATAAACATTCACATCAATAAACCGCCCCTCCAGACACACACACACACACACACACACACACACTCCTGTCCTAATCCCCTTTTTAAATAAAATGAATTCCCCTGATTTATAATACAACAATATGTACAATCTGTATACTGTATTTAGAGAACAGTGTGCGGAAAGCAAGTCTGCAGTGAATTAAAATGAATAATTATTTTAGTTTATACTGTATTTACAATAGTTTGATGTACACAGAACAACTGATGATAGCAGTGTAAAGTTAAGTGATAAATGATAAGTTAATTGAAAGATAAGTGTAAAGTTAATCACTCAACTTTCTTGCTTTGCGTTATGTAACAAACATTTCATTTTTATACATAATTGTGGGGTACCGAGGGCACCCCAAATACTGGGATGTGTAGGCTCACTGACTTTAGGTGGTGGAGGTGGAAAAGACGGTTACCACAACTCAATTGGTTCCAGAAAACAGAATAAAGTTTATTTAGATTTTAAATCAGAAGTCAAGAAAACAAAAAAAATCAAAAAATCAAAACAGCATAATGCCTCTGGCTTTCACCAATATTACAGCCAACACTTTGTACATAGCCTCACAACAAGCTAGTACTCCTCTCTCTCCCCAAAGGCAAAATGAGGCTCTCTTAAATAGGCCAAAGCATTAAGCCAAATTGGACCATACCAACAATCAGGGTATAACATTAAGCTTAAGGCCACAAATAAGCTCTAATCTAAATAGTAAATAAACATTACATGTAAATAAAATAATAATCATCATATCACCATCATTTTATACCTCATTGATACCATCTACTCACACCAACGACATACATACAAAACATTATTACAAACAAACACCCCTGTGAACAATGCTCTGCACCCTCTGTCCCATGACACGGATAAATACTGCCCCTACAGAGGCGCGCGCATCCGCTTAGGAATCAGTTGAACCGGACCGGGATGCAGGAAATGCGTGAGTCACAATATGTATGAATTTACTAGGATTTTAGACAGAAACATTGAGTAAATGGGACATGAACTAGTGGGTACCGCACTATATGTCATGTAGATGGAAAAATAGGAAATTATAAGCAGTGACAAATTAGGTTTGAGTTTTATGAATGAAATTGCGGACTACCCGCGTTACAAACACACCAACTCGAATGAGTTAACGGCGCCTAGCCTCGCGCCAGCCTTCTCTTTACACACACCCCTCCCGACCGTGTTCACTAGCGATCCTTACACCTTCACAAAATAATATAATTAGCCCGGCATCATTTTTATCTAGGAGCATGTGTGTGTGTGCAAATGTGTATGCAAATGTCCAGAGTCTCTCCCGCTCTCGCGTATAATCCTTCAGTCAATGCGGGAGCGCGCAACAGTGAGAAGTGAGGTTCACTTTCTCACAATAATCCATAATAGAATTGAATATTTGTCAACATTTTCAATTCAGGTGTAGTTGTTTTAGATGTATTGTTCACAGTATAACTGAAGAGTTCAGATGCAAAAGCCTCTAGGTGCCATTTGAAATTTTCTTCTAGAATGATAATTTTTTGATCAAGCTTGTATATTTAAGTTCAGTGATTTCACTTAAATGTTATTTAAGTGAAATTACTGAACTTAAATATACAAGTTTGATAAAAATCATCATTAAAGAAGAAAATTTCAAATGGCATTTAGAGGCTTTTGCATCTGAACTCTTTAGGCTACTTTCGTGCTATGTATCCAACTTAAATGCTTGACATGATAACAAATGCCCAAGTCGGAGGTATGACTCAGATAGCCCCCCCCCCCCCCCCCAGTGTATATGCTGGCAGTGTATATGAGTAGATGAAATAAGATTGAACTTATGTCTTACAGATGGTGATGCTGCTTTTGTATTTGTCAAAATGTTGAAATCACGTATAAGAATAGATTTTAATTATATTTTTACATTTTACATTTTTATTCATTTTATTTATTTCGCATCTGGAGCAACTAGGGGTTAAGTGTCTTGCTCAGGGACATATGGTGTCTCACAGTTGATTCAAACCCGGGTCTCTCACACCAAAGGCATGTGTCTTATCCACTGCGCCACCACCACCATTACAGTTTGATGAATGATCTTAATATTTGGTGTCTCAAGGATGTGCTGTAGAGAATAATCTAATTTTCAAGAGTGTGTTGATTTAATGTGATTTGGTTTGAGTGTTGTTGTTTTTTTACAACTGTTTTAATAAACTATTTGTAAAATCTCTCTCTCTCTCTCCCCACTTTGCTAGTTGGTGGCAGATGGCATTGCAGGGAGGGAGTAATTTTAGAGAGCAATTGATTGGACAAGAAGCTGCATTTTAATTGAGTTTATTACTGAAAGTGAACTTTTGTAAGCTTTCAGAAGTTCACTATAGCATGTACATGACCTCAGAGCTATTAGACATGGAGCACATATAAATGCACATTTTGATTAGCTTTACATTCCTCCTGATATATGAAAGCTTTACTTCTAAGCAATAACATTTCCCCCTGGGATATTTGGATTCTAAAATTGTGTATCCTATAGATATTTTAGATATGTCAGAGCTTCAAAAGAAGCCAAAGCTTCACGCTGAAGTCTAATCATTACACTAGGCAACAACTACTGCATGTCATGTGTGAAAGCATTGTAATACTGTGATGTTACCCTTGAGTGTGCTCTTTTCCAGGTGTACTGTAATCTAATGGTCAGGCTGGCACTGATGTGTCGTTTACGAGGATCAGTTCACTTTAATGAAACACGAGAGCCTGCACTGCTCTGGCTCAGGCGGCTAATTAAACCAGGCTTTTATTTTAGCCCGTCATTTGATCTGATCCAATTAAACCTGTGCTCAGTGTAGCCAACATCAGCAGCACCTGGTCACACTCACTCTTCTCTTCATTAAACTGCCACTCAGATTAAAACTGGTCTAATGTATCCAGTAAATTCTGTTCAAAGAAAGAAATGCCAATCAATGAACTCAATGAAATCATCCCTGATCTCTTTGGATGGAATAGTACAATTAAAATGAAATAATGTACAATTAAAGGAGTAGTTTTGTAAGTTTTATAAACTCAAATGGTCGCCTTGCTCTGTTCTGTGATGCGCGTTTGTGACTCTCCTGTTCGAACTCGTTCATCAAAATGAACAAATCTTTTTTTCTTGTCATTTGGTTCATTCAATGAGTTTTCTTTTTTTTTTAATGAGCGATAGTTTCGCTTGATAAGACCCTTATTCATCGTCTGAAATAGTGTAAAGCCCTTTGAACAGTTTGCAGTTTGCACTGAAACTGTCTTTTGGACCTTGAACCGTTTGGTTCCCATTGAAGTCCATTATATGGAGAAAAAATTGAATGTTTTCTTCAAAAAACCTTTATTTCTTTTCAACTGAAGAAAGAACTTAAACTTTTTTTTAAAAACGAGCAATCGTTTCGCTTGATAAGACCCTTATTCATCGTCTGAAATCGTTTAAAGCCCTTTGAACAGTTTGCAGTTTGCACTGAAACTGTATTTTGGACCTTGAACCGTTTGGTTCCCAATGAAGTCAATTACATGGAGAAAAATCCTGGAATGTTTTCATAAAAAACCTTAATTTCTTTTCGACTGAAGAAAGAATGAGATGGATTTCTTGGATGACATGGGGGTGAGTAAATTATCAGCAAAAGTGTTTGTTTTTTTTTTCAAAAGTGAACTACTCCTTTAAATACGTATGAATAAAGTTAATGTCTTACTGACACTTGTAATATGTATGGTTTGCTTGGGTTTTGGTTTATTTGCAGGTCAGTGAATTCTGAGAAAGATAATTGTGTAGGATGAGTTTTTCAACTCAGCTACACAATCTATTTTTTCATGGATTTCCTGGAATATAATCACTTGGTCTCCCTCGACCAAGATTGAATCTGAATAAAAACAAGTCTGTTCTTGGAATTCAATTCTCCGAAGCAAATTCATGCTGCAGAGGGTCAGATACATTGACACTATTGATAAAAGCAATCTCCTCTGTGCGGATAAACGGTCCTAATCAAATATTGCAAGTGGATATGACTTTTAATCAGGTTAAGATCTCCATTGTGAAGTTTTGAGAATCAATATATTGTTGTGGATTTGAGTACTTTTGTTTGTTTGTTTTTATTTTTTATTTATTTTTTTGCTTTGTATTGATAAACATCCTCCATTGTACAAAGAAAACACTCAGTTGAAAGTAATAAAAATGTATCTTTCCCCATGCTGTCCGACTGAAATTGAACTATGGAGTGAGAGCGATGTGTACAGTCTTTCCCCACTAGGCAAACTCATTTGGAAATTTCTATTTCACTGACAGCACAGCTTCCTGACATTTCTCTTCTCAAAACAAATCAATGTTGACATTTTCCGCACGCCCCCTGACCGGTAGCCTTAAGACTTGGATGCCTTTGAGTGAAGGAAGATATTTGTATTTCCATACTTCACTCGGACTTTCTTAATCCATACTTTAAAATTCTCCCTTGACTTGTGATGGCTGCTGTTCACAAAGCTTGCGGAGGAACCCACCTGCTGCGCTGGTCTGAATATGTTGCTGTAAAACGTTATTTTTCGAAAGTCTACTGCATTTCTATGCAGCTGATACAAAATGAAATCAACTGGAAAAAGACGGACAACTAGGAGAGAGAAAGCAGATGTGAGGAACAGATAATGGTAGAAATCATAGATTAGGTGAGTTTTGTGTAGCAGCAGAAAGAAATTAAAGTTCATGTTAGAGTATATCTGAATGTTAAATAAAATGTTTCCGGGTGTGATGTATGCCCTATCCCAAATGGCACCCTTAATACTCGTCCACACTTTTGTGACGTAACGCTGCTTTGACTATCTGGGAAGAAGTCTGCTTCGGCAGCCCGTTCTCATCCCAAGACGTCAACTGACGCTTTCTTCAACATCTGACGTTTTAGGGTACCCTTTAACGTCAGTTAGATGACGCTATCTAATCCAAACCCTACCCCAGACCTAAACATACCTTTAGTGTCATCTAACTGACGCTAAAGGCAAAGCGTCAGTTGGATGACGCCCTAGGATCTTCATCTAACTGACGTTAAAGGGTACCCTAAAATGTCGGATGTTGACGTATGGTCAAAAGTGTCAGTTAGATGACGTCTTGGGATGAGAATGTGATGACTTGGGATCAGTGCGGCTCAGCAAAAGTGCGCTTCTGAAACCTAAAATGACCAATCGGACACCCTAAAGTCTCATGAACTTAACGGACACATGCACGTGGCAGCCATTGTAAGTCCACAAGATGGAAAGTAGACATGAAGTGTGCCATTTTGGAAAGGGCCAAAGTGTGAAATGTTGGGTGATACCATTTGTTTTTCAGTCAGATATAGTACCATCAAGGGAAATGTCCTACAATTAATAGTCCAGTACTGTGTTGCCACTGGCAAGTTTACATGAATTGCTCTTGTACATTAATTTTTGATGCTTATGCTTGCCTAAAAGGGTTAGTTCACCCAAAAATGAAAATTCTGTCATTAATAACTCAACCTCATGTCGTTCCAAAAAGCTTTGTTAATCTTCAGAACACGAATTAAGATATTTTTGATGAAATCTGAACAATAATCTGAACAATAAATGAAATGTAGCAAAACTTCAACAGGCACTATTTTACATTTGCATTGTACTTGCATAATAGAAGTGAATAAAACGTGCAAAATTTACAATCAATAAAAAACAAATATTCCATAACCGAATGTAACCAAATGAGAACATGTCAAGGCAGAACTATGCATGGAAGTTCCAACGCGTTCTCATCCTTTAACGTCATATAGAACGCTATATGACAAAACGGCGCTATACTACGCGCATGGCACACGTTATCGTTAATATAACACGCGCTGTGAGGGCTAAGTTTAGGTGTGGGGTAGGGTGTGCGTGTCACATTCACGCTAAAGGATTTATAACGTCTTGGGTTCGCGTGTTATATTAACGATAAAGGGTGCCATATGCGTAGTATAGCGCCGTTTTTGCATATAGCGTTCTATATGACGTTAAAGGATGAGAACGGGCTGGAAGTTCGATTATTGGATGAAATTCAGAGTCATTGTTATTTGACGCTTAAAGGGATACTCCACTTTTTTTGGAAATAGGCTAATTTTACCAGTTCGGTTTTACCGTTTTCGAATGTATTCAGACGATTTTTTTGACTTTAAGAAGAATATCAGTAACCAGACAATTTCTGGACTCATTGACATCCATAGTATATTTTTTTCCTACTATCGGGTATCTCGCGTGCTTGCACTTTCACTCAGTCTTTCTTGCGCGCAGACACAATCAGTATCTCTCGCACACTGGGGCACATGGAGGCATGTGATCAGACAGTGGTTTACGGAGCGCTAGATTTGCTGTGCAAAACAACACAAAAAAAAATTAAACGGAGTGTTCTGTGAACGGAACGACACATTTTAAATATCGCTTGATCATGCAAATTTGATCGTGGGAAGCCAAAATCCAGATCGTGATTAAAATTCGATTAATCGTACAGCCCTATCTCAGATGCATCAAACGTATCTTAATTTGTGTTACGAAGATGAACGAAAGTATTACGGGGTTGGAACAACATAAGGGTAATTACTGACAGAATATTCATTTTTTGGGTGAACTAACCCTTTAAATGTTTGGCTGTCTGTGATGTCTGTTTTTTCTCGTCCATTCTGCTGATTTTTCAAGATAACGTCATCTAGCCGGCTAACAAATACTGTATAAGGTTTTGTCAAATTAACAAAAAAATTGACAAAGGCTTGTTTTAGAGATTATTACTTTTTAACATTTTATACATCAAAGAATCCTAGCATGACTGTTTTCAACATGTAAGAAATGTTTCTTGAGCACCAAATCTGAAGTCTGGAGTAATGGCTGCTGGTTATTCAGCTTTGCCTTTACAGGAATAAACATTACATTTTAAAATTATTTAAATACAAAGCAGTTATTTTAAATAATAATAATTAACAATATTACGGTATTTTACTTTATTTTATAATCAAATAAATGCAGCCATGGTGAGCATATACTTCTTTTCAAAAAACATTTAAAAAATAAGGGCCCAAACTATTGAGTGGGACTGTACCGTATCCCTACAACAGTAAAACAGTGACACTTGACTTTGCAAGAAGAGGTCATGCAACAACAGAGAGTACATTTGAAAGTGATTCTAATGAGGCTCATACTTGGTAGGATTGTCATGTATTTGCACGTTCTTCGTTGAGACCTGACTAGGGATGTACAATTTTGCCAGGGACACAATTGAGATTTGCCTTAATCTGACAGGCCATTTATCTTAAACTGTCTCTTAGCATGATAGCAATCTTGCACCATTGTTCATCCTCTACTCTACCTGACTGAATGTTGAACTTTTGCCAGATATATGAATGCAACGGGATGTAGTGTACCCCTGCCTCTTGGTGGTTTTGATCTCGTCGTTTTCCTCTTGTTGTTTGTCTCCTTGTTCCTTGCTTCTCTCTCGCTCTTTCTCTCTCTCTCTCTCTTTGGTTGTTTTGATGATAGTAATCACAGATGTTATTCAAAATGGAAATGCCAAAATGTTTGGATGTGGATGGTTCAAACCTTCCAAAAGGTTTTGGAGATTTGCAGTGGAAAATATTGCACTGTGTGTTGCCTATCTGCAAATATGTTTGTTTCTAAGTTCAATACTGTTGTTTTATCATCCTGTCATTTATGTACCAAAACCAGAGACTGTTTCTCATGTTTTTTTGCTGAATGATCCAGGTTAGTACTATTGGAAAGAATAGTTGGAAGTTTAGGTTTCTGTTTAAACACTTTCCGTCTATGGCTGTAAGCAGGGTTTGAAATTAACATTCGCCAACCAGCCAAATGCGGGTAAAAATCTAGTGAGGAACGCTGTCAAATCACTCGCCAATTTGGCGTGTTACATGTTTACTCACTTTACTGGGGAAGTTTGTGTAAGCCAATCCACACAGATTTAGCACCAATACTCAACTTGTGAGTCGTCATTATATATATATATATAAATACAGTGTGTTGCACAGAATCTGCACATATGGCTTACTTGAACATGCATGTCACTACGCAACAAATAATGGTGTACTTGTTCGTTGGCATTGAAGCAATAGCGAAGATTAAAAAGCATTTGGTTGACAGAAAAGACATATTTTTTTTTCAACATCCTACATTTTTTTGGGATGTTCTTTGTACTGTATTGATCTGTCCACCTATAATAAATTGTTGTTGTAAAGGATGAGGATGAAAGAGGAAGGGAGAAGATGGCTGGGTGTTAGAATAAGAAATGAATGTATAAAATCCCAATGTATATATCAAATCAGTTCAATTTGAGTTTAAATGGTGTGTGAATGGTTTTTTCATTATGTGAAGATGGGACTAATGTCTGATGGTCAATTATTTCGTTTTTTATGAGTTTAAGAATTGATTTGTAGCATTGCATGGATAGAACATGTTGTATTTTAGTGGCTTCTCTCCCTCTCCCCCCTCCATCAGTGGTTGAGTTGATGATCAGGCACAGAGCAGATGCTCCCTGCCCAAGTGGCTATCTCTTTTGACTACCCATCAGGCTGCTGAAATGGGAAGCGCAGCCTCCGTGTGTGAAGAGCTCTGAGAATAATGCAGTCATTACCATTCCTGCCTGACCTGCCACAGTCACAAACCCTCATGTGCTCCCGTATCAGGCACAGAGAGCACCAATCACACTAGACGCCACACGTCCAAGGACCTCAGCCGCCATTGAACAGATTCAGAGGGCAGCCTGTAAATTCACTGAAGAGAAGTAGCAGAAAATAGAGATGCAGTGGAACAAGTAAATGGAGCTTTTGTAGTGTGTTCATTCTTTGTGTTTGATTACGGAGGGTAGGAGGAGGAGACTAATAAATGGATGATTTACGAGCAGATTGTAGAGTTCATTCGCCAGTTGTTTTGTGGAAGTGTGGTCTATTTTGTTGGAAAGTTGTGCCTGGCCTGATAGAGCTGATCTAACAGAGATGGAAATATCTCCCTGCTTTCTGCGTTTGTGAATTAATTCATCTGAATCAGTGTGCTCTGATTAATAGGATATCAAAAGTGTTGGGACTCTGGCACTAGGCTGAAATAAAAATGAATTCAATGTTGACTCACTTTGTCACGTACTGTATGTCCTTAAAGGAATAGTTCACCCCAGAAAAAAAGGCAGAAAAGTCTTCTAATTCTTATTTTGCTCAACCTAATTTTATTGGATCAATTTGAGATAAACTATCATAATTTTAATTAACTTTTATAATATTATGTGTAAAGTCATTATGATCTTTCCAATCCTCCTCCTCCTTTTTGTTGAAAATGTTGACACCAGTTTTACGGCTTAACTTTTTGTGGAAATGCATTTTTTTTCTGTATTTTTTTAGAAAGTTTAAAAGAACAAAACACATATTTTGTACTTAAATTTAAATGTAAAGCAGTGTTAACTTAATTGGGAAAAAGGTGAAAGCTACATCTAATTATTTTAATTGAATTAGGCCATTTTTATTCTACTGCATTTTATTAATATGTTTATATTCAAGTTTTTTTTTTTTTAAATAAAAGAGAGTGCACATGAGCATATTATTTTGTTTGTATATTTAGAATTAAGCCCTACTAGCCATTTGTGCGTATACTATTTAGTATGCCTAAAGATTTCAGGCTCATCCATTTCACAGTTTATGGTCAAATGAAACATGTCACCTGCCTGGCAACAGAAAGGCAGAATCAGTCAGATGGAAAATCAGAGGACTGCGTTCCAGTGATAGGCATTATATGGTGATTCTTTTCACTTTTTAAACATGCTGATGGATGTCTTTTCAATACAGGACAAGCATTAATTTTCCTGATAAAAAAAATGTAATGAAACTTCATGACAAATGTGAGCATTCTGCTTTCATTATGGCACTTTCTGTTCCAAAAACAAGGACAGAACATCTTATCTTCCCTTAAAATCATCTCGTACTACGCTATCTCACGACCAATTCTTACGAATTCGTACGAGTGATTAAAAAGTGGCTAATTTGTACTAATTCATACGACCTCACTCGTACGAATCAGTACGATTAGTCCAAAACCACGTGATGGGTAGATTTAGGGGCGGGGTGAGGGATAGGTTATTCGTACGAATTCATACGAATTGGCCAATGTACGATTTAGCAAAAAGGCGAGGTCGTACGAATTGTTACGAATTAGCCACCTTGTAAAATTTGTACGAATTCTCGTGAGATCGGGTTGTCTCGTATCGAACCTAAAGCTGCTCTCAGCCCAGTGGGAAACTTTATTGCTCAGAATGTAGCACAAATAAAACGTCTGTTACAATCTCTGAAGACACCCACAAGTAGTGTACTTCATCACTTAGGGTATGTTTCAGGGACGTGCACAGGAATTTTGAGGGGCAGTTGCTCTGACCTGAAAAAAGGGCACCCCCCCCCCCCCCCTCAAGGGCTATATGAAGGAATATATTCAGTTGAATGTGTCACCTTATCTGGCCGTGTTTATGTCCAGACGCAATGCCTCATCTTATGGTCTTATAATTATTTATGAAGATTGCAAAATGTCAGAGATGAGACAAATGAGCAAAAGAGTTCTTCATATTGTTGTTTATTGTTTTTTAAATTATTATTTATTTATTTATTTATTTGAAAAGAAATAATCTGGATTGAATGGAAAAAACTCGAAAATATAAAAAACGCTTAGATTTCGGGAAAAAATACAATTCTTTTTTTTGCCAATCCTGACCTCCCGCTGGGGCCCTAAGCAAAATTCTGCTAAGGGCCCCTCTACCTGATCTGTGATGCCGTGAGCCATGTAAACCATTTGCCATTGCCACTCAATACCGCCCAATACAATCCTCCCTCCTTTAAACAAAACAGTCAAAGAATAAGTACAACAATATAGAACAGAATGAGGTTCAAACAAACAATATTTACTGAATAAAGCATTTTTATAGAATGTTAAGATAACAAGTGAATATTAACGTAAACATAAACAAGAAGAAAATAATAAAGTACAACCCTGAACTTTGGCTTTTGGGATTAGCTTTGGTTCACTCTACAGCCTGGGTATTTTCGGAATCAGCAGCCTATGATTTTTATTTAATGTTTTTTTATGCATGTTAAAGCAAATCTTGATTTATGGTTATTTACTGGGGGATTTGCATTCATATTGACCAGAATGTCCATCTAATCATCATTTTAAATTCAATATAGCCTATAAATCAATAGTCAATCAATGTCAAATTGCCAATACATTGGTTTATATCTTGCATAATTAGTGCAGTTGTTTAGAGTTTTTAACTACACTGAGACTAGATAATCAGTGTCTTTATAATGTGTACTTTGATTGGAAGTGCCATCATTCACGTATTGACAGTATTTCTGGTCTCCACATTTCTGCTTGAAAAATGCGAGATTCATTTCGTGCACGCGCATATGAACGCAACACACGCGACGCGGTTATGTTCTCCGAGCTGCAGTAAACAAACACTGTTGTTGCACTTTGTCGTTTATCAAAAACAAAACGTAATAAATAATGGTATTTTACTCTCACTTTTGTCAGGCAAAAAGTGATGCAAGAGATGCACTGCCTGCCCAGACAAACCATCAAACTTTGCTGACACTAGAGAGGACAGAACACAAGTTTACCTGACTGCTGTTCCCGCAATTCACTCTCATGTTTTTCTTCTTCCTCTTTTCGTGACGAGAAGGATAGTTTCGCTTCATTTTGTCATGGACTTCGTACACATTAATTAGCGCGCGACACGAGATGGAGGCGCGGCCTGAGTGATTTGCGGTGCCTTACCATACGCACCGGTCGCGTGCAGTCTATGATCTCGTGGAAATAGTTTGACTTTCAATTTTTTTTTTTTTGGAAGTGAATGAGGCTTTGCGATTTTTATATTATTTTTTGTCTAGGCCTACGTGAAATTCTACATCCATTGTACGATTTTTTTTTTCCTCAGAAAGGCAACCTGAGTCGAGAAGGGCATATGGGCAGTTGCCCGGGCAACCTGAGCAACCCCCCTGTGCACGTCCCTGGTATGTTTACATGACAACTTTTTATGTGTTTTAAACCTCTAATATCACATTATTTGCTGTTTGATAATGTAGTCAAGCCAAAGGCCAATCATATCAATTACCCTTATCTGTCCGACGTTGTAGAGAGTGATATATAAAATGCATTACCATTTTGATACATCCACTTGTAGATGACTATAATTTAATCCCTTTCTTCTTCTGAATCAGTTTCTGGTTAATTCGGCCAAATTTAAACGTTTATTTCCATTTGTGTAGCATTTACTACAGTTGACAGAGTGGATCAGGTCCAAGCTGGTGTGATTGAGTGGAGATGGGGACTCATTTTTGCATATTCATTTAGTGTACACAAAATAAAACAAGAGTGTAGTTACATTAAAGCTATTTTATGCCATGAAGATATAAAGAAATTGGTAACACTTTAGGGTCCAAATCTCACTATTAAGTTGCTTATTAGCATGCATACTTGGATATTGGCTGTTTATTAGTAGTTATAAAGCCAAATTAATTCCTTATTTTGCATGGTTATACTCTGCATCCCTAATCCTACCCAATATCTAAACGACTACCTTAATAACAATTAAGCAGTAATTAGGAGTTTGAGGCAAACGTTTGTAATAGTTAGTTAAAGAGCACCTATCATGGATTTTTGAAAATTACTGTTCATGGAGTGTGGAATATAGCTCTAAGGGAATGAAAACATCCTGCAAAGATTTAGATCTGAAAGTGCACCATATATAAATTTATAGTCTTTGAAAAGTGACACTCAACTCTGAGTCTATGAAATGAAATGTTTTTGAAACACAAAACATTAGCTCATTGGACGCTCCCAACAACTGCATCAGAATCAGTGGTTAGAGTTCATATTTACAATGATACCACAACAGTATAGCCCGAACCTTGTGTTCTCATCATTTTAATGACGAATCATTCAAAAACATAAATGAATTCAAATGTGGATTCGCAAACCGGTTGTTCCCGAAGGAGGGCTCAGTATCCAGTGTGTATGGATCAGGTTCTTCCTCCTCTGAATCACAATCTGTAAGTATTATTAATAATGTTTGCTATTATGTTTTCTGTAGCATGCACAATATAGTTATATTGTGTTAGGAACATTTCAAATGCTATGATAGGGGCTCTTTAATGCTGAGAACTGACCTAATCTAAAGTGTAACCAAAACTTTAAATATGCCTTTTTGGTTATCAAAGATGAGTTTTAAGGGTTAGGGTTTGTTAAAATTATTGTCTGCTGGGGGACTTTGAATGAAAGTCTTTGAGCTCATCGCTGTCTAGTTGAAACAAGTGAGATATTAAAAAGATATCATTTGTAGTTTCTCTTGTTATAATAATAATCCTTGTTGTCCTTTAGATGAAAGACTTTGGTTTGGTTGGTATGAGAGCAGATTTCTGAAGTAGTCAGGGATACGGTTCATGTTAAAGAGTCGGTATGAAAGCAATTTGTCCTAGCCTTTGGAAGTAAACCACAATTGATGACATATAATTTGCTTTCCAGTATAATGCTTTTCTCAAAGCTGCCTGTCTCTGAATAAATTGCCTTTGGAGAGCATCTCCGAAAATATTTCTTTAACATTGAAACATCCTGAGTCGAATACACTCTTAAGAAAAAGGGTTCTAAAATGTACCAGATTCGGGTTATTTGGCTTGTAACAATAGCATAACCCTTTTTGGTGCTAAGTAGGCTATAACCATTTTTATAAGGTTCCATAAAAAAATAAAAAAATAAAAAAAAAATAAAAATAAACATGCTTTGTGCTTAATGCAAGTGCTGTATAGGACCTTAATGGTGTCATAAATAACATTTTCAACAATATTTATTTTCATCATATTAAATTAGTATCTTCATATTATTAATATTACTATTAATACTATTATTTTTATATATTATTTATTAATATTGTTATTTTAGTCCCCTAACTGCCTGGTCTTATATCTCTAGCTGGTTTGTTTAGGCATAAGATGGATCAAAAATATGGATAAAAAATTCCATATCTCCGTTGCTTACTTTGTTGATAAAAGTATCCTTCAATGAACAGAGTTGCTCACACTTACATGTTCAGTTAAAATAAAAGAGAAAAGGACATCTTCATCAACAATAACTTGTCTGAACATTATGGAGGAGTTTTGTGGACATTTTTTCTGAACTGAATTTCTGAACATTTTGTGGAGTTCCTCAGGGATCAATTTTAGGACCTCTACTTTTTAATGTATATACTGTATGTTACCTCGCGGACGTATGATCAGGAGACATAGAGGGACAGCAGTTCAAACCAAGCGCTCTTTGATGACGTGATGATTACGTAACTGCAGATCATCTGTCCATCATCGTATAAAGCCCGCCCTGGCAATTTGATTGGCCCGACGATTTTTTTACTGATCATAATTACTCCTCAATGGATCGAGTCCAGACCGAACTTCCTGACCAAAATATGTTGTGGGCGGAGTTCGGGCTGGCATCCAGGCTAGGGGTTCACAGTGGGATCCGAATTTGTAATGAAATGGGTTGTTGATACCTGCATTTATATATAGGAAGTAGTTTGAATGGAGGATCTGGAGGAGGGCACACCTTTAAGGCGACACCACATTACTTATATTTCATAACGGCAATGATTTTCATTATGGCTGGGAGAATGAGATCATTTTACCAGGCGCACTGTGGCTATACCAAAGTACCAAATGCGGTTCAGACCCAGAATCAAATTTAGATTCAGACTAAGCAAGTGTGAAAACAGCCAGAAACTATGTATAAGACATACAACATTGAATGTATTTTTGTCTGCCTTACAGAGGCTTTGAAAGAAAGATGTTTCACTATTTGATACATATCGCTCTGTCTCTCATTGTGTCCTCGTTTCAATCCCCACTTCACTGAAGCCTTTCCCTAGTTTGTCTTCATTGTCTTTTAGAAATGAGTGAACCATTCATGGTAAATTGATGAAGACGTTTGAGGAGGAGGAAAAGGCTTACTTGAGTATTCATTTGAGCTTGATTTGATTGTTCCCTAATTTCACAGAGACAGAGGAGGGATTCTTCTACAACGCGAGCGAATTTGATTTCCTACGATAAAACGGCAGTTAAAGTGATTAAAGTCATATTACAGACTCCGGAGGGAAAAACTGGAGTGTTGGATGAATTACTTGGGTGACTTCAGCAAAGCTCTGACTACATTAGAAATCCATTTGCGTATTTTGGTATAAAAATCTTCATGTGGGTCAGATGTTACACTATAAATTCATTACATTGCATCACAGTCTGTATAGAAGTGGATGCTGTTCAAATTGAGAATGCATAAAGAAAGGCTGCATATTAACATGTTCAGCTCAAGGTTAATTAGCATGATTACCATGGTCCAGTTCACCCCTTCTGGTAGATGTTGTAACTACACCACCTGCTTGCAAAAAATAAATAAATAAATAAATAAAATATAGATAAATTCCAATGAGGGCTATACACAAGTTGCAAATGTGGACACATTTTACTGCTAGCAACTCATATATTATATTATATTATATTATATTATATTATAGTTATCTTTTTATTATATTATATTATATTTATCTTTTTACTGCCATTAGCTTAATATAATATTGATGGTACTGCTTTTATTTTACCAGGTTGAAGATCTTTGTATGGTTCATTGGATTTGGCTGCATTTTTAAGGCTGTGGGATGATTCTCTAGGTCTTTTATATTGCAAGGCAAGGTCACAGTCTGCCACATTAATGTACAGTAGTTGGCAAGACAAGGTAAGTTTATTTATATAGCAAATTTTTACATTGAAGAAACTAAAATAATCGAAACAAATAAGAATAATTAAAACAGTTTAGAATAAAAAAATAAAATAAAGTACAGTAAAAACAGTCAGACGAACAGTCGCACTGTGCTCATTCAGTAAATGTAAAGCTAAACAAATGTTATTTGAATGTGACTTCTCTAGGAGTCTCCTCTGGAAATTGGTTCCAGCTATGACTGGCATGTTAGCTAAAAGCAGACTCTTCATGCTTCGAGTGAACCCTTCATATTTCCACCTGATGTGAAGTGATCCTAATGATCTGAGTGATCTGTTTATAGTCAGTGAGCATATCTGCAATATATTGAGGTCCTAGCCCATTGAATGATGTAAAGTATCTATCAGTAATAATAATATTTAAAATCTATCCTAAATGTAACTGGGAGCCAGTGTAAAGACCTGAGGACTGGTGTGATGTGTTCATATTTTCTGGTCCTGCTCAGAATCCCGACTGCGGCGTTCTGTATGAGCTGCAACTGTCTTATGGTCTTAATAGGAAGGCCAGTGAGGAGGCCATTACAGTAATCCACCCTGCTGGTGATGAAAGCATGCACAACCTTCTCTAAGTCTTGATTAAACAAAGCATCTATTTCTTGCAATATTTTTCAGATGATAGTATGCTGATTTAGTTAGTGACCCCTATGACCCCTTAGACACCTAACCTCAAGGTTTGCATTCACCTTGCAAAAGTGAGGTGGCTCAAAAACAGTTTTGATGTGTCCTTTGCCATTGTTTTCTGCATTATCTATGCGAATGTTAAAAACTCCAGCAATGTGAAAACAGTCAAACTCTGAGGAAATTGTTGATAGCAGTTCTGTAAAGTCCTCAGCAAAGGCTGGAGAGGCTTTATCTCAATTTCTTTTCCGCTGAGGACTTTCATGCCAGACCGGTTAAACTTTAGCATAATTGCCCTAGGGGAGAACTTGATCCTCTGGGGAGGCCAAGTAGAATGGAAGACCTCACGTGAAGATTGGAAGCGATTAAGTGCGTGTCTGGCTGTGAGGAACGACCCTTATGAGAGGTTACTGTGTAGGTGAGTGATGGGGTCAGGCCTGTTCCACTCCGACTCTGCCAGCTTCTGAATGCCTGCTTGGGGGGCTGGTAACAGGGTCAGCATGTTGGTGGGAAGTGGGCCGGCTGCTTTTGGATCTTGTTCAAGTCTGTAGTGCCTGCTTAGGAGAGGTAGGCCTTCAGCCAATGTTTCGAGGACATATCGGCACAACAGGGTTTTTTTTTTTAAAATCAAAATCAGCGTTTTTTGTATTGTGAAGTGCTGCGTTTCGAGTGGTGCTCTAAGGGGAGCAAAAATGCTTCGGAATAACCTTACTTTTACCGTCCTGCCTGTGCAGGCGTTTAGTCTATAGCTTAGTGTAGGTGGTTAAGTTGTTATGAAAGGCCAACGTCATCCAAAAATCGTTCAGTCAACTCGCTGCCCTCAAAGTGGGTGGTTGAGCCAATACAAAGAGACAGGCTTATTTCTGAAATATTTGCAGCTCTAAACTGTTTATAGCCGAGCGGTGTGTTGGTGCAGCTGGTGTCTAGAGTGGTCCGGAGAGCATCTAACTGTGTTAGAGAGCAGATGATGATTTTTAAGTGCATCTGTGGCACTGCTGACCTGGAGGAGAGATGTTGAGAGAGATGAGCACTGGCTTTTAACACTCTCAGGTGGGGGTGAGCTTGGCGTGGGCAATGGTGATGTGGGGTCCATGTGTGGGTGAGTGAAGGGCTGCCAAGCCCCAGCTGGTAAGTGTGCCCTCAATGGAGAGGGAAACATGAGGAAATGAGAAATGAAGTGTGATGGTGAAATAAATTTGGTGTACTGAACATTTGGAAGTCTTAAAGCAAATTAATGAATCCATGATTTTTGCTGTAATTGTGAGTTGTTTGGTACTCACAAGGCAGAAGTGGATTCATATTATTCAAACCAACTTTGATTTAATTCATACCTAAATGTACTGCACAGACATTCACACATTGTTTTGTACATCATTTTAGTCGATTAGCTCACTCAAATCTGAACATTCTGTCATTATTTATTTTCTCACTGTCATGTCATTAAATTTTGTTCTGAAAGTAATGAAAATCCCCACCGTAATTTAATTTCAACCACAAAATATTTAAATTGTTCTTTTGAGTAAGATTTTTTTTTCAACGAATCATTCGATCCAGTTCACAAAACCTGTCCGAAACTAAAACTCAACCTGTTTGAATTGGAATTGTCACTGCTTTCTATCCCTGAATCTCTGACCTCTGTTTCTGTTCTTCTTGGCTACCTACTCTTTTTCACAACCCATTGAACTGTTTCACTCTGTTAACTCCATCATTCATACATTTTACAGCGAGCTCATTGTATCTCCCCTCCACCCTTTTCTCATTTATCACTAGCTGTCTCCCTCTCCTCTTTTTTACACGTGGCCTCAATGCGCTCCCTCATTTGTATTTGAGACCTGATCTCTTTGATTTATGACTTTATGCATTCAGTTTTCAGTATACTCTTCTTTTCCCCCCGCAAGGCTGCATTACTGCAGATTAGAAAATAGAAGAACGCACATCACTTTCCTCTGCTCTAATGTATCAATTCCCCGAAGCCATTACGTCAAGGTCATGTTCGCCGCTACACCGCCACCGATGATAACTCCCTAGGACTCTGCAGAGTACTTGACAGGTGTGCATGTTGGTGTGTGTATTCATGTCCTCTCCGAGCAGATGGACCACCGTGGGCCACAGCCCGTCGCACATAGCCCAGTGCAAAGCTGTTCATCCATCAGGCTCTGCACATCTAATCCTTTACGCTCTTGTGCTGTTAAGATGCTTTAAGCTGAAGGGAGGCATGAGCTCTGTGTGCGACTCTCTCAATCCGCAGACATTCCGGAAGGGAGAAACTGCTGGCACTGCATGCTGCTTGTGAAGGGGATTGCCTCATTGACTTCATCTCTCTATCTGCACCTTTTGAAAACCGGTGTGGCCTGTCGATCCAGGAGCTCATTTGTGACTCTCTTTGGAATATCAGAATAAACAAGCAGAAGTGGGCTTTAATAAAAAGGTGTCTGGCTTAGGGGACTGGAGGTGGGCCAGGAAGCAGCTGAAAGATTGACAGTGGGGGCGTGACTCGGAGCGTTAAGAAACAGAGCGTGAACAGTAATTATACAGTAAATCAACAGCTGGAATTATACTGGGGCGCTTGTTAAGTATAGAAAGCTGTTGGAAGTGGAGGTGCTGCAGCGAAATTTCATTTTAAATAACGCATAAGAATTATGGGGGTGAAGCACAGCTGCAAATCCTTCAACAGTATATAGAGGATTTTTTCCTGAATCTGAAATGGTCTTCGATGGTGGTCATCCACACACATTACAAAGTTATGCGAGCTGCAAGCACCTACAGACAATAAATCCCTTAAAAAAGTAACCAAAAGTAACACATCACTTATTTTGCATTTACACTCCAATGTATCAGATTGTTTTGTTTTCCGTCCATTGATATGGTTATTATCAGTCAATTGGATTCAGTCATTCATTTAAATACGGTTGTCAATCCAGAAACTTTGCACTGTGTAGTTAGCAGCATGAAAATATGTGAGGCGATCTGGGAAAACCCAGCACGCATGCCGAAATTGGACATATTACAGATTTTGAGACCATATTAAAGCTGGATTAAAGCCTTTTCCAAATCTGTTTTTATTTATTTTACCGTTTATCTGTAAGTTATGGGTATCTGAAGTCGGCTGATCGCTATGATTTTCAGAAATGGAATTTTGAGAAAAACAGTTTTACGACGACTGGCGCTCCCTTTTTTAATTTAATTTTTTCATATCACATATTTTAGTAATCATCATAGATTAAAGCTTACGAACTCAAAATTCAACCTGTGAAAACCGTTTTGAAATTGGACGATTGAGAGGCGAACAAGATCTTTTAAGCGAGCAGCTTCAAACTCTGTTATACTATTGTGCTCCGCATCACACCACACGATAACGCTGGATAAAAATAAATAAATAAAAACTTGCGGGCTGTTGTAGTTCACCCAGGACTGGACTTTATTCTGTTATGTGGTTTATTTTTGATAGGTGAACTGTCTTTGTAGTGTTAAGAGAAGGAAAGCTAAACGGGAGATATTGTTTTTTGCCCCTCCGCTTTTCAGCCCATTCTCATTTGACCATGCTTCAATATCTGACGCTTTAGGCGCCCTTTAGCGTCAGTTAGATGACGCCCTAGGATCGCGTGTACCCTACCCCCACCCCACACCTAAACCTAACTGCGTCCTCTAACTGACGCTTTCCTTTAGCGTCAGTTAGATGACGCCGTAGGATCGCGTCATGTAAGTGACGCTAAAGGGCGCCTAAAACGTCAAATACAGCCCATTCTCACCCCCAAGGCGTCACTTAACTGACGCCTTGGGAAGCATTTGGACATGCTTCAATATCTGACGCTTTAGGCGCCCTTTAGCGTCAGTTAGATGACGCCCTAGGATCGCGTGTACCCTACCCCCACCCCACACCTAAACCTAACCGCGTCCTCTAACTGATGCTTTCCTTTAGCGTCAGTTAGATGACGCCGTAGGATCGCGTCATGTAAGTGACGCTAAAGGGCGCCTAAAACGTCAAATATTGAAGCATGGTCAAAGGTGACGCCTTGGGGTGAGAATGTGTTGGCTTTTCAGCTGGACATTATAAATCGCCATTTTGTCGGCACTAAACTAGTGAATTTCCCCAAGATATATTCAGAGATGATAAACAAGATCTTAGAATAATAATTTAATAAAAAAACAATTTTGACAAAAAACTGACGTTCAATCTTTATTTAGACCTTACAGAAAACGTACCAGCGCAACATTAAAACAGTGTAACCTAAATCACTGAAGCTGTCAATTACACAAAGTACACAAAGCTGCACTCTGGCAAAGACTCCCATTATAATTAATGATGCTGTCTACACTGTGCATTGAATCTCTTATTGACATCCAATTTATACTGTTCTGATAATAAATGCAAGGATTTGCCTTGAACTCACTCTGAACAGAAACTCAGCTGTTTTGAGTGTTCAGCAGATTCTGACTCAATTATTGAGCACATCTGATTGGCATGCTCAACCGGAATGTCTGTGATTGACTTCAAAGCTCAACGCAGCAAAAAACAAGTCATAATTAGAAACCTTCAAACACTTACACAAACACTCCAGCATTGTAAACCAGTCTGCTATTGCAGGACGGCATCTATTGTCATAATTAAATGATCAAATAAATCATTGGCGGGACTTTTCGTGGAAACAGCAAGGATGCATTAAATTGGTAAGATAATTGTATTGCAGAAGTGTCCATTTAGAAAGAACGCAGCAATCCAGGTCACATACCTCCGGGGCTGCAGTGAGAATAATGCTAATGGACAGCTTTCTTCAGATATACTGTATGAGTGTGATATGTGTGGTTTGTCCTAGGCTTGTGTTGAATAGAAACAGTCTCAACCTTTACTCTTAATAAGGTGTGCCAGTGTGAATGAATGCATATGTCTCTCTGCATTCCCCGCCTGCCTCTGCACCTGTCAGAATATTACGTGTGTTATTTATTCTCTTCTTTGAGAATGTATTCTCAGCCAAGCACTGCCTTACTGAGTTGTACCCTTTATCTAAATGACCCTTTAAACACTTCATGAAGCAATTCAAGCTTTTCATGGGAAACAGATTAAAACTCACTCATGCCCTAAATCAATTTATCAGCAATCGGCTGAGACGGCTAATTAACCCACACTGTTTCTACCGAGAACCTCTTCATTTGTTAACAAGTGCATACACCCACCCATCCATCCGCCCGCGCAGGGATGCAAACATGGCCAGCATTGACGCACCTCTGCATCTTGTTTTATTCTGCCTGTTGCTCCACCTCACCAGAATGCCCAACGGCGCTCCTGCTGTGCTGTACGTGTATGTGTGTTGTTCTGCGCTTTGCGCCAGTGTCTCTATCTGTAATCTCAGCGGGTTCCCATGCCTCACTGGGTGATAAATAGAAGTTGTAAATGGATATACTTTTTTGTCCTTGTCACCAGATCCATCTCTGGTTCTGTTACCCTCCCTTCCCTCAACTCAGCGGGCACACGCGCGTCAAATGCCATGTGCAGGCCGTGTGTCTGCGCGACGGTTGTCTTGTTCGGTCTAACACTTCAATGCACAATTGCTGATTAGACTTGGCTCACGGAAGCTGATGTTGTGAGCACAGTTTAATCCTAAAGAGCAAAGGAAGCAGATATACTCATATAAATCAATAGATCCTCAAGGCTCTGTGCAACCGAAATGCCAACACTGTATTGTGAGGTGTGTGTGTCTGTTCATACATCCATCCACTTCATCATTTGCCAATCTACCACAGAGAATGCATTCCAAACACGTAAGCACTAAGACAAGGCAACAGTCATTGAATTTCCTCACCGTTCAAGGCTGCGAATCACATGGGTTTATGAGAAGCAGTGATGTCAAATAAAGCACAACACTGAAGCATTTAAAAGTGTCAAGCAATCAATGTTTAATTCAAATATATATTTATATTATTTCGTATTTTGTATTTCACATTATTTCGAGGGTCGTGCTGTGTTCCTGATTTGTCGTTCTGATGTGCAATTGTCTATGCTGCAACAATTTGACAAAATACCTTGTGTGACAGCTATAATATCAGCGTTACTGTCCGCTGACGTGTCTTTCTGCTGGGCAGTTGTGATATCTTTATAATAACATGCTATCGACTTTTGTGACACTTAATCCAATTGGCTAGCTGTCCTCGGTTGATCAAAAATATGCTGTTGTTGTTGGATGTTGATTTACGAAATCTAATTTTGTTCTGTGCATTGAATATTTATCATATCTATTCAGTGACCTTCTGTTTGGTTTGTGTACCGAGAGAGTGTTTGTATCAGTCTTATAGCCAGAGATAGAATGGTGATGATTGAATTTACTTATTGATTCTGATCTAAATGTGTTTTTGTTATTTCGCTAAATGGCATTTTGAGGTCAGAAATTAGAGGAGTAAAAGGAGGATGCACTATTGACAATATACATTAGGGTTTTGTTTTTATTTCCAACTGTGCAGGTCATTGAATTGCTTGGTGCATCATGAACACGATCCAGTCTTTGTTTCTGAAACGTGATTTGTGAAGTCTGTTGTTTTGGTCTCCAATGACTTTTATTGAATGGAAAAAAAAACAGTTCTTCAAAATATTTTCTAAATGTGTTCCATAAAGGGAGAAAAATCATACAGGTCTGAATGACATGGAGGTGACTAAATGATGACAGATTTTTGGGTGAACAATCTCTTTAAATTTAAAACAAGCTGCATAGTTTATTTGAATCAAATGATCATTTTTACCATAATGACTCACTCATTTATTCATATGGCATCTTTTGACCCCTTACATAATTACAATTCGATTTGAATGTGCTCTACCATTCAAAATGTTGGGGTCTGAAATAAGTCTTAATTTTAATGAATATATTATTATAAAAAACTTATAGATTTATTAGATCAGAAATATAGCATAATATAATATATATATATGGGGGGCCAAATAGGAAATAATTAAATGTAATCCTGAATATATTGTTATGTAATTATGTAATCCTGAATATTCAGAGTTATAACTCTATATTCAAGATTATATTTAATTATTTCATGTTTGGCCCCCATAATATATATATATATATATATATATATATATATCTTGAATGGCAAAGCTGAATTTTTGGCATCATTACTCCAGTCTTTAGTCACATATTTCTTCAGAAATATTTGTGCTAATTATTTTGTGGAAAACATACATTTATTAGGATTCTCTGATGAATAAAACGTTCAAAAGAACAATATTTATTAAATTGTTTTTTTGTTTGTTTTTTTTTCTTCTACTGTCACATTTGACTAATTTAATCCTTGCTCAATAAAAGTGTTAGTTTCTTACTGAATAACCAATATTTTAAATCTCAGTTGGTTCTCGGCAGGTGTCTTTTCATTTTTTTTTTTTTTACCTAAATAAAACAGAGGGAAAAGAGGATAACAAGACAAACCCCTTCACAAAGCATAGATCCCTTTATTGATTAGCTGTCATCCTCCAGTGTCCAGAGGTCCAAACTTCAGACAACTCTTTTTTGAAGCAAATGATAACCCAGCTATGTACACCACAAAGGCATATTTTTAAACATTACCGAATGCATCGTTGGCCTGAACGGTTTAATCGGTTATCGGTTATGCCTGCTTTGCGCTTCTCGCTGGATTTTCTGCAATGCTCTTTAAACATTAATAGCGCCAAATGTCAGGCCTCCCACCCTTCCATCTTCTTGTGTGTTTGGATTCTCCGCAGTCCCTAATCCTGTTACTGGATTACAAGTTTTATTCCTCTCCATTTCTTCTGTTCCATTTCCCATGAACCCAAACACTGCAGTGCTTTAGGAGGCCAGTTGGAGGATTAGCATAGCATTACTGAGGTGTGAAACCACACAGCTATGATACCACTGGGTAAAGAAACCACATAGGATCTTTAGAAGAGCAGTAATGTACAGTATATTCAGTCCATGTGTTAGCTAAAAGCAGATTATTATTATTGTTTTCATTCGATTCATTGTGCTAGCACACCTAGATATTTATTTTATTTTTTAAATGTTGTGATGTTTTCTTCTTTTAAATTTAGTTTAATCCATGTGCCATTGAATATTCTATTTATTCTTTACCAGTGCACATACACTCTTAACACCAAAGGTGTTTTTGGTGTCCTTGAGATGTTTTGACATGCTGTGACATCTGTGCTTTTTTCAGTTACTTATAAACTGGGCTACCGTAATATGGAGCAACATGTATAAACATGTTTGTATTTTTTTGAGAATATTGTTCATTCAAAATGATCTGAAAAATCATCCTGGCTAATTATTCATATAAAACAATAGATTGTTTTAAATTGTGGGGAAAAAAAATGTTTGGAAAGGCAATATGCGTGGGGGCGTGAACGTCCCATGAATAATTAGGTGGTTTACACCTAATGTACGTACTGTATATATGAAGAATTCAGATGCAAAAGCCTCTAAATGCCATTTTAAATTTTCTTCTAACATGACCATTTTTATCAAGCTTGTATATCAGTAATTTCACTTAAATGACAACTAATAGGTAATCTTCATTGCCATTTAAGTGAAATTACTGAACTTAAATATACAAGCTTGATAAAAACGATCATTTTAGAAGAAAATTTCAAATGGCACTTAGAGGCTTTTGCATCTGAACTCTTATATATATATATATATATATATATATAAAGTCTAAGCTCTCCTAAGTAAAGTCTTAGCTCTCCTACTCTTAACACTACAAGACCTATCACCTATCAAAATAAACCACATAACAGAATTAAGTCCATTTTATTTTGTTTTCCGCAAATGTATTTTTATCCAGCGTCATCGTTTGGTGTGATGCCGAGCACAACAGACCTTGCTTGCCTCTCAATCGTCCAATTTCAAAACGGTTTTCACAGGATGAATTTTGAGTTCGTAAGCTTTTGAATGATCCCTAATCTATGATTATTACTAAAATATGTGATATGAAAAAAAGGCAATAAAAAAGGGAGCGCGAGTCGTGCTGCTAGCAGGAAGTTAATTAAACCTGTTTTTCTCAGAATTCCGTTTCTGAAAATCATAGCGATCAGCTGACTTTAGATAACCATAACTTTTGTTACACACAAACGACAAAAGAAATAAAAACAGATTTGGAAAGTGTGTGTGTGTATATATATATATATATATATAAAACTCATTTTTGAACACCAAAATTACATATTTAAAAAAAAAAAAAAAATTCTTCATGCCTTAAAATAGCTGGAATGTAACTTTACACCCTTGCTTCATATACTAAATCCGGATCCAAGAATATGCAAATTAGCCCGGCCTCCACTCACTCACATAAGCTTCAGCTCAGAGATCCACTTGCTCAACTCTAGTAAACGCTATAGTAGTATCGCTCTTTACAAAGTCTGATGCATAACGGCAATTATTAGCCTTTGACTTGACTACATTATCAAACAGCTAATAATGTGTTGCTATGTTACACAAATCATGTTCCAGTTCACAATCTCAGAGTCAGACAGATGCCTTCTAAAAAAATAAGCATCCTTAGAAACACTTTGGACAACTTAGAACGTCAGTGGAGAAAGGTATACAGTTCATCATAACATCGGAATAAACATCATAATTCACCTGCTTGTGTAATGTACACTATTTTGTAAATACCAGGATAACCTGGCTTCTTGAGACTCCCCTGCTTAGCCGCATAGTAATGATGAAATTGGTTAAAAGGTAGTTTTTAGACGTAAAAACTCTGGCGATTTCAAACCACATTTTTTTTCACTGCAGTTTTGAGAAAAATACTTAGCAATGGTAGTTGACTAATGAATTTGCACATGGTATGTGCAAATAAAGCGTATAAAAAAGACCACATCAACATATAAACTTTATTTTCTCCACAGTGGCACTTGAAATAGGCTCAGATTGAAGAAAGTGAGACTGAATCAAGAGGATGTTTTGGCCTTCGAATGACCCTGAACTGAGACAAAGAGATGTAATTGCTTAAGTACAAACCCATACACACATACACACACCACAGACACTCAGACAGCATCTTGTTCCCACACATTTTTCTTACAAGACTGTCCAAGGCATTTATTCCTCTTGATGAATACACCATAGAGCTTTAACATCAGAGCATTAGACAAATATGACTCTCAAATTGACTTGCAGACTGAGGATTAGATTGAATATCGTCTGTATGATAACTGCAGTCAATACTTGGGGCGTAGCAAGCATTATAACACTTTAAAAAATCTCTAAGTGCACTAAATTTTTAAGCAGGCCATGCTTGGGTGGTCTTCCATAAAGCCATCAGCTGGTCATCAAGTCTGGTAATTTAGTGTCACTATTAAATCGATTTAGAGCCACAATTATGTTCTATAATTAAAACAGGCAAGACTTTTTGACTATTGGCATAAATTACAATATCATTATTACAGTATTGGCATATTGCAGCTTATTCTGCAACTAAATGAAGGTTAGTATAAATTAAAATGCAGTGTTCTCTTCGTTGGACCATTTCAAAGACATTACACCTGTTTGTTGACCTCCTTTTCTCAATCAAGATGTAAAAAGCACAGAATATTTTAAATGGGCAAATGTCACATCACATTGGTGTATTTACAATATATTTATTTAAAGGTACAATATGCAGGATTTTTGCAGTAAAATATCCAAAAACCACTAGGCCAATGTTATATATTTTGTTTAGTTGATTACTTTCAATATCCCAAATGTTTCCAACTATTTGTAAATCGTGAGAAAATTGCGATTTTTAACCAAAGAAACGGGGCGTGTAGAGTCACCAGTCAATGATGTCATATCCACATTACCCCCGGTTTCCGCCAGGTTTGACCTCGCACTGCAATAGTAACCATGGCGACAGACGTGGACAACTGGGTCGGTTGTGCCCGTGAGCGTCCAGGGTTGGTTCAAACATTATGAACCATGGCAAGCAGACTTCGAGACAAAAAGAGGACTAAAACGAAGATCAATATCAGATCAGCTCCACGTCCGCGACTAACTTCGACTTGACAGAGATGCGAGTGTGGCATGTTACTTGAGCAAACAGGTGAGCAAATCAGTGTATATAAAACTAATCAATGTTATATAGTTCAACATGATGAAAAATTAGAATATGATCTGTAAGTTATTCTCTATGTTAATCTAGCTTAGTCTCATACAGCCAACAAACAACCTAACTAACAACATTCAACACACTCAAACGCCGTTTAGTGTGATAGTGAAACTGTTAGAGCAAGTGAAGCAGGGCTGCGTTATCTCAAGTTTAATTCCTCTAATAAACTGACCTGTGTGAGTAATTCAGCGTGTAGTTCGGTAGAATGAAATGTCCTTATTCCCTTATATCCGCGGGACTCGCGTTGCGTGTGGCGCCGGTATACGTCTAGCAATCGCGCACTGCTTCATACTACAGTCATGTTAAAAACATCACTGTATTCACTCATCCATAAAAGATCCATCAGTTTGACGACAAGATCCATAATTCTGCTTAATGCTGAATATACGTCATTAATATACGCCTTTGTTATTGTAAGAGGTTAGCGACCCCTGGTGGCGAAACAATCTTGCATATTGTACCTTTAATATTTACAGGCAACGCTGAAAAGCATTGCATTGTGTATATTTATGCTTTGTGGAGTGTACATTTGATGATCATTAGATGGGATGGAAAATTCAAAGAGTTAACTTAGCAAATTTTGTATTAAATTAATGTATTTGATTTCATTTTTAAAAGCATATCAAAATACTCTACATGGCAAACTGAATAAGTATTTTACATGTTACCTGCAAGAAATCACATCATCACCCCATGGCACAGGCTAAATGGCCTCTGGAACATAGCTTTTTGAGCAGCATTTGCAGACCTTGTAATGCTGTTTGCCATTAATGCTAACAATTAATCGATTAATTGATCGTTAATTTAAACGACGATCGATCATGGGAATTTGTGAAAATTGACGCCCCTTACACATTTATATAAATATACAGGGGTTGGACAAAAAAACTGAAACACCTGGTTTTACACAATAACTTGTTAGTATGGTGAGGGCCTCATTTTGCATCCAAATACAGCACCAATTGACAGATAGAAGTCCTTCACAGTGACCAGAGGGATTATGAGCCGTTCCTCTTCCAGAACAGTGTCCAGGTCACTATATGATGCTGGTGGACTCGCTCCTCCAAAACACCTCAATAATATTCAGATCTGGTGACTGTCAGACCATGGGAGATGTTCAACGTCACTTTCATCGTCATCAAACCCTTCTGTCACAAGTCTTGCTGTGTGTGTTGGTGCATGATCATGCTGATACACGGTTTGAGCATCAGGTGCTCATGATCCTCCAGAAGGGTTTGGTAGTCCTCGGCAGTGTCGTGTCCATCAAAAACAATCAGGATTGTCATGATATTGGAGCTCAAACCATCACTGATCCACCCGTGCTTCACTCTGAAGATTGGCCGCCAGGCATATAGATGTGAAACCTCCAACATTGGCCAGTGTTTCAGTTTCATTGTCCAACCCCTGTAAATGCATATAGATTTTTCTTTTTTCTAATATTTGGCTATTTTATGTGTTTACACATAGTGTGTGTGTACTACTATCCAAAATCAGTTTTATATATACATCAGAACAGTTTTCATTTTGTAATATATTTTAGAGCAATCTTAACAGCTATAAATAAAAATGTTGCTGCTAAATTGTCAAGGTAATCTTTTGATTCAAAATAAATGTATCATTGTCGTTTGTCTTCAAAAGGGTGCACAAAACTTGCACATATGAGACTCTTCAGAGTGCCCTTCATGTGCTCTTGACGGCAGCCACTTTTGATTGGAACAGGTTCTATGACAGGTGGGGTGGTCTTGAAAAATAAGAGGGTTCGGTGATGTCATCTATAAAGAAAAGGCATTTCAGAGGCAAAGGAAGTTATTATATTTTGATAAATGATTACAAATACCAACATTTTGACATGAGTTTTCTCTCTCTCGCTGATCTTACACTCCCATTTTCATTCTTCGCAGCCTGTGACTGAGAGACTGACAGCCCTAACATTAGCGTTTGAACTCTGAAAACCCACTGAAGTGCACACTTATGTCGTACGTATTTCAGTGACATGCGCGGTTCTTGACATGCTAGTTGTCCACTGCAGTTTTACACCTAATCTGCTCTCTGCCACTCTATTTCAAGTAGTCTGTTTTTGTTATAGAATGTGTTTGTCAGCCTAACCCTAACTTTTTTAAGTACAAACTTAACATAATTAGCACTTAAAACATGGTGTCAATGTGTTTTTTAGCTTTATTGTTTGATGTTCATCACATCAGCTGATGTATAGGCCACACCCACCTCTCTCTGTAGTCGCTCATCTCATTTTTAGTGCATTTCTTTTTTTTCTTCTTTTCTCATTTAATCGTGTTGGTGCAGTGTTGCATTATGTGCTCTGAAGTCCAACAGAGAGAGAAACTGACGTTCAGTTGCGGATGACGATGTTCACTCGTTTTGGCTCAGTGAAGGGAACTGATCTGAGCAGAAGCTGAAAGCAACAATATTGATCTATTTGGCTTGTGGGTTTGTAAATTATTTGTAGCTCTCTAAAGATACAAAACACCCTCACTGGTACTATAGGACGTGACACCAAACCGTGTTGAATGTACTGGGAAGAGAATGAAAACTCGGTTTGTGTTGTGCAACTTAAAGGTTTTATTTGCATGGCAAATAAATGACTTTTTTTTTTAAATGATGCATTTGTATAGTGTAAAATGTGTGTGTGTGTGTGTGTGTGTGTGTGTGTGTGTGTGTATATATATATATATATATATATATACAGGATATTTAACACCATATACATAATTAGCACCCAAACTGTTCTTATTTGTGGATATTTTAAATTGTGAATTTGCCATTGAATAGATGCAGTCTTGTGGTAAATTAATAACATTCTATAACAACATTGAACTTGTGGCTGACATAATATATGGTCGATATCTCAGCTCAATGTTGTTTTCATGTTGATTATACTGCTCTGAAAGTAGTGAAAGAGGAAAGTTCTCTAGATGCAGAATGAATAAACTTTCAAATGAACTTTGGATTTAAGTGTTGAGTTATAAAAAAAGACCTTGATTGCAGTGATTGTGGGGTTATTTGCACCTTTTTCCTTTAGTATAAAAGCTGTAAGAGCTGTAAGAATGTTGAGTAAGACATGCATGTATGTTTGAACCGAGGGGAAAATTATGTCTCTAGTTGGCTTGCTGAGTTAAAAAATAGAAGAAAAAGCTTTTATCTTCCATTACCACAGATAGTGAATTCCTGCTCTTCCTTAATTGTGAATCATTCTTTGTTCAGTATGTTTTAGCTGTACCGTTGTATCATGCCCTTTGATGACCTTATTCTCTAAATAAATATTGTATTTTATTTATTGAATTTAAGGGGGTCATGAACTGGCTTTTTACATTTTTTATAATGTTCTCTGGGGTCAACTTATGACGTTCGCTTGGTTTTTTTGCATTAAAAAAACATCAAAATGAATAAGTAATAGACTATTTTCTTCCCTAGTTTTGAGCCCAGCTCAAAAACGCTCTGTTTTTATGGGCGTCTCGCATTGAAGATGGAAATAAACTCCCACTGCTGTGAGTGGATAACAGTTTTGCATATTTTAATGAGTTCACTCTCGACCTGGTTTGTCATCACGAGGTAGGCCTATGTTATTTATCTATGCGTGTAATGCACGAATCGGTGGGCGGGGCTAAACCGTCCGTGTTGAAGTAGGCGTTGATCTTCCTCCACGGGGGTGGTGTTTTATCCTCTTTGACGTCATAGTTCCCCACTTTGAAAAACGAGTCGTTTGCTGGGGCTGGTGTCAATAAAAGCTTTTATTGGACTAACAAGGACGTTTTCAGTTCTGAAACTTACAGGATATTCTTATAATACGATGACCTCTTAGATGTCAAAAGCTTAGATTTCTCAGTTCATCACCCCTTTAAGAAATAAGATATTTCCAGTGTAAAATGGTTATGAATGTTGCTTCATGTCGACTCAAAATTTCCGTTCCAAAGTCTCTACTGTTTTTTTCTCTCGAACGCTCTTCATCTCTTGCATGAATCTGTCTTTAATTCTCTTTTCCTATCCATTTCTTCATCTCTCTGTGCTGTTGCTGAGCTGGCAAATCTCTCCTCAGCTTGTTACCGACTTTATGCAGAATTCCCACAATGCTCCCTGTTGTGTTTTCAAGCTGACTGATAATAGCAGGTGGGCCAGTGGCTTCGCCAGCTCCACGTTTAGATGAATGAACATTATAGAGATGTATCTGCGTATAATACAGATGCTGTACCACCAATCTCATTTAGTTTTGTGTATCATTAGTCAAAGTGATGCAGATTAAAATCCTGCTACTGTGCAAATGAATGATTAAACACTCTGAGCTGTTCAGACAACAGGGTCTTTTCGTTGAAGCTCATTAGTTACGTTATAAGACACAAGCAGGTTTTGCGGCTTTGGACGACTCCTGCGGAAAATAAAGTAAATAATGGATCAGGTAATGGTGGGCTGGTGGTCTGTGGTTATAAACTGGTGGGTGTGTGAGCTCAGAGCTTTGTTTTGCAGTCAGGTGCTCTGCGGTATTATGCTTTTTGACCTTCCCACATGAAAGTGTCTAATAGCTGAGTTACCTTTGTATTATTTACCGCTAAATGGCTGCACAGCCAAATCAGCTCGGAAGGCAATTAAACCTTCACTTAGGCATGTGTTCCCTCTCTCGCTGACCCAATCGCTTAATTGGGGGTCCATAATCACGCTCATTTCCTGTTCTCAGAAATACAATTACACCTGTGGCTCTGCCCTTTTAAACTAAGCCTGATCTGCACACGCATCACACCAACTCGATTCTTCTAATTTATCAACCGTGCAAGACAATAGGATTACACCCCGCTGAACATACCCACAGCCTGTTAATGATTCTCATGAAAATTTGCAGCTGAGAAGCTGTAAATGTGATTAAGGATTCTTGCAAAAACATATTTTTTTATTTTTTATTTGCCTACAGCTGTGGTTCACAAAGTTAGAGGTTGAGGTTTTATAAGAAGGCCAAGGGAGGCAAGGCTAGCTCAGAGTGAATTTTGATTACATGCACACTCTTATTGTCTATTCTCTAAATGCATCTTATTGATCTTATTGTGAATGATTCATACGTGCATACTTTATTTATGTATTTATTTATTTATTTATTTTTGAGCTCATAATTGTTAATCAAAAAGTCATACTTCGATTTTCCAGTGAAACAACAAACTTTTCTGTGGCGATGTTTGCCGGACTTCTCTAAACATTTAGTCTGCATGAACCCCTTTCTTACAATCGACTGCAAACTCTCAGATTTGCCTCCAGACAGAACCACTTGTCCTACTTTTTTCTCTTTTTTTGATCATCCATTTCAATCATGTGTAATTCAAGATTCGGAAGAAAAGATCTGTCACTAGGCTACTTCTGTTGCATTGCGTGATCAAAATCGTTGGAGAACTTCTGCGAAAAGTCACACAAGATTCACATGTGACATTTAAACACTTTGTTGTTGATGGTTTATTTCGAGTGAAGAAATAATCCTTAAAGGGATACTCCACTTTTTTTTGGAAATAGGCTAATTTTACAACTCCCCCAGAGTTAAACATTTGAGTTTTACCTTTTTCAAATCCATTCAGCCGATTTTTTGATATTTAGAAGAATATCAGTAACCAGACAGTTTCTGGTCTCATATATATATATATATATATATATGAGACCAGAAACTGTCTGGTTACTGATATTCTTCAAAATATCAAAAAATCGGCTGAATACATTCGAAAGCGGTAAAACTCAAATGTTTAACTCTGGGGGAGTGGTAAAATGAACCTATTTCCCTCCCCAAAAAAAAGTGGAGTATCCCTTTTAATTTTGAGGAGAACTGTCAATATCAATTGAGCAAAGAAGTACCAGGATTTATTGTATGCATTTATTTTTCGATTTTTGAAAGCCATTGGCAACTGTAGAAATAATATGTTTATGTATTTTTTCACTAGTCAAAATCCCATTAAGTTTAATTTTCTTCACTGAAAAAGTAGGGATGTGACAGTGAGGAAATATTCCCACCGGTTAATTGATGTGTGACAACACCGGTATTACCGGTCTCGTTTTTAAATCGCTTATGGTGCATGTCCATTGGCGCAGAGCAGAGCAGACATTTTCAATTAATTCCAGTTGAACTTCCATTGGAAAGAACTCTCGCTCTCCTCCGCTCGGTTCTCGCCAGTGGACAATCACAGGCCATTATAATTCGGGGGCGGCAAGTATGCTAGGTTCATTATTATTCTTGATGAAAAACAACAACACCAAAACAGTACAATGTCAAACAGTCCTGCTGCTGATCTGTGGTGTGACTCTTAAAAAACACGTTCAGTTTTCAATTGTAGTGTCTGTTCTCTAACTAAATGAAATTCATTTTATTACTATAAAAAATCTAAACAATGGTGGGTGTGTGAGGGAACTGGTGTTGAGGCTGATTACAGTGTAACACCAGTAACAAAGACTATCGCAGCAAGCCTGCTGAAGAGGCTTACTAGCTGCCTTTCAGTAGTACAGTATTCAGTTCAACACATTTTTCATAAAATCATATATATTTTTTTTATTTGTTATAGTTAATATTCTGCCTTGCACATGTGAATGTCATTCTAGAAATATTCAGTGAAGGAAGGAAGAATTCGTCAGGCGTACTGTAATATCAAGTATGCACCTGGCTCTGGTTCTCATAGGTGGAGAAGGTCCAAGGTTGTAGGAACAGGCGGTCTGAACGAATGACACTGTAATGGATTCATGGCAACGGTGGCACAGTAAGCAGCAGGTGCAGCTCATCACCAGTAGTGCCAGTGTTATTGCATTCCAGCTTCCATCCTCTCAGGCACACATTGCTGTTGTGAAGCTGAACGTGAGCTATTTGTAGAAGGACCGTGGTGGCTGAATCCCAATTTGCATATAATCCTTCCTATATAGTTTGAAAGATTCGGATTAGTACATCTCAACTGATTCACCTGTACCTAAGTGTTTTTTTTTTTTTATTATTATTTATTTATTTATTTTTTTATTTTTTTTGCTCAAAACATACATGGTTGCTATTTAGCAAGATGCTAGCAATTACACATGCAAATTGTCTGTGACTTACAGTAAGGAGGCTGTGGTACATTTTCATATTACTAGACAATAAAAAGCACTTTCTATTTGCAAGCAAAGTACTTCCTTTTAGTGCATAGTAAAAGTATGCAAAATATATCATATGATGACTGGAGGGTGTGAATCTCCTCCGTCACACCAGCCATGTGTGAAATGGCTTTCTTCAGAATTGGGGTCCTGGACATTAGAAGATCTAGTGGCCGGAGTCTTACTTGCCAGAAGGAGAGTAGAAATAAGAAGATTAGAAGACAGAATGACAGAGAGAAACATCTGTGGTGAGGGAGAATGAGTGGAGGAAGGATGTCTGAGGACAGGTCGGGCATAACTCTGTGTGTGGTGAGGGATATAAACCGTCCTGCAGGCAGGTTTCTGTGGGCCTGAGGGATGCGGGGAGAGCTTGTGTTCTGATAGGATGTGATAACTACCGTATATCAACTACTACTGGATCAATACTACAGCACTACTGCACATACAAACACCCGGTGCTGCCACGTACACACCATAAAACATTGAACAGTACAGACGCTAGCAGCGACTGATCAATCTCATAGGCCTGTGACATTGAGGATTAATATCACCCAATACATTAAAACAATCTACACTGCTTTTTGAATCGAAATAGACATTTTTCAAGCCCATAATCCATTAGGTTGGTTACTCAAACATACATGTTGTCTTTTAATGAAGGCTATTGTAAACATTATTATTTCACTTTTTTAAAAAAGAAGAAAATCAGGATTTTACGCAATGTTAGGCCTAAACCACTGCAGTGAACTAGCATAAGATGATGGAATGTTATAGACCAAAACAGTGTTTTTTTTTTCCTTTCCAAGTTAGATTTTTAGGAGTATCTGGTCTTGCACTGGCAAGCTTTAGAGCTGTGTTCATGGTTCAAATTTCAGTTTATGCTGGCCAAGAATGCCTACTTAGACAATATAGTGCTTTATTTATTATTTTCCTGATGCAAAATAGTTACACTATTACTTCCCACAAAAAAAGCAGACGCTAAACAGAAGTTTGTTTAAAAGTGATGTTTGAGAACATATTATTGTAATCATGGCTGCAGTGATTCACTACACGATGGATACAAAATATTATAAATGGGCATATCGGATGGCTTTACAGTTAATTGCCCTTTTAAACATTTCTAATGAGTCGATCGAGTGGTTTAATGATATATTAGTTGTGTTAATCAACTGAATCTTCCACATAGAACCATGTAAGTTTGCCTTCAGCACAATTTTTTCAATCTGTTTCTGAAATTCATTTTCATAATCATTAAAAAAAAAATTGGGAGGTAAAACAAGCAATTGTTAGTGAAAGATGTACCTAGATCGCAGTGATGTACTGTATATTGTGTTCATCTACTGCGTTTTCACAGGAGTGCCAAAGAATAACTATTTCGAGTTCCAAAAATAACCTTTCAGTGAAGACAAGCTAGTTGCATAAACTGCTAAGACTAGTTTTACAAGTTAGTAATCCAATCTTTTTCTTTAATACTGTTAACTGCTACTTACTACTTAGCTACAGTAACTAATATAGTAACTTTTTTTTTAAATCAGTTACATAAAAACGTAGATTGGTCAATTGGATACTGAACAGTAAAACTGATTAATTACCCTTAACTAACTGCCCTTTGGTCATTCTTGTTAATACAACATAATGGCTATGTTTATGGAACTGACCCCTGGTCTTCCTTTTTTTCTTAATGTGAAGGACATTTGAATAATCCAATTAACCCTTTTTCCCACTAAAAATGTCCATGAATGTTTGCTGTGATTTTTTTTCTCTCTCCATGGAACCATAGATGCCGATAAAGAACCTTTCTTTTTAAGAGTGTACATGTTTTACAATATTCGAATATTTGTAGTGACATTACATATCAGTTCAGATAACTTTGTTTCAGTAAAGCAATCGTTATTGGACTTTTATATTGGAGATACAACCTCAGAGCAGCTTGGACAAGTTCTTTGGTTATGTAAAATGGTAATAGTTATTTGTATTAATTATAAAATTCTTAAAATAAATGTGCTTGCAGTCTATTGTGGCAAATTGGAAGAATTAGACATCTGTCACCATGGTGGGTAGATCTACAATATAATACCACGGTTCTAGAATGACATGAAGTATTCAAATACTTCCATCTCAAAGTGGTGATAGACAAATAGGAGTTTACCCCCTACAGGTAAATATTACATTTGCTATGCTAATGCTAAAGTCATCAAAGCAGACTAGTCTGAATGGAAATGGTGTGGATGCAAGTATAGAGAGCAAGGAATAGGAAACCAAGTTTAAATGGGAAGCCCTTTGTGCTTAATTGCCTGGAGGAAAAGGGAAAGCAGAGGGAAATTACAGTGTTCCGTTATTGCGGCCCACATGGACAGACGTGTAGCTGTCAGGAACCAGTGAGGTGTGTGTGACGCTACACTGACGGACTGCTTCTCTGACAGCCTGATCTCCATCAACCTGTCTGTCTGCTGTCACACCTCCACTGGAGCTCTCTCCCTTTTATTTTTCTCTCACGCTCTTCTTTCCCACCTTTCTTACTGCTACCTTTTTTGCACAATTCTGCATCACCCTTTTCGTTTTCTTGCTTTTGGCTTTTTTTTTTTGTTTAGTTCCTTAGTGCCTTCCTAATAATAAGTTTGAGTTTTAGAAAAACAGCTAATGTACACTTTCTTTCACTCTCATGTTGAGCCCAAATAAACAACTATCATTTGGGATACATTGGGTCCCGATTCCCCTATCAAGATGAAGCGTTCAGTCTACCACTGAGCTTCACTGAAATTAAATATTGATTTGCATGGTACAAAAAGACTTGTTTTTGTACTGTACTGTGCCTTACTGATGGTGTGCCTTACTGACGATGTACATGAATTGTGTTGAATATGAATTAGTCTAAAAGGAAAGATCCAGAACTTGATTAACGATTCACATTGTGATGATAGAGACCTCTGTTTATGGAAAATGTGTTTGCACACTGCATGATGGGCTACTTATGGCATTTAGGATAAGTTTCAATTTATCGCTTTTTCAGTTTATTTTCTCCATTAAGTCGTGGCTTCAACGAGGGGGAAATGAAACCTTAATTCATATCTAGGGGCTCTAATTTGTCTAAGTACATACAATCTTAGGAAAAGCTAGCCAAAGTCTGGCCACCGTTTAATGAGAAAATTGTTTTGCATTTTGGTCCTTCAGCAAGTAGTGAACTAAATTAAAATAAATAAATAAATAAATAAATAAATAAATAAATAAAATTTAAACATAACTCAGTGAATACTTGTCACTCAGCGAATACTCATACACATATATGAGCAATACATCTTTATAAACATTTAAGATCTAATTCAAAATCAAAACAAATGTTCTCTGTTTAAGTCATTTGTATGAAACCAACAAGATGTCCAGTTTCTCAAGTGAGAGCTCATTAGCTCTAATGTCACCACACCCACGCGTGACAAAGAGATGCACATGCAAATAGTCCATTACCTCAAACTATACAACACTACAACACTATAGGATTATAAGGAACACCTGTTCAATATCTCATTCTGCAATTATTTAATCAACCAATCACATGGCCGTTGATTCAATGCATTTAGGGGTGTGGTCCTGGTCAAGACAATCTCCTGAACTCCAAACTGAATGTCAGAATGGGAAATAAAGGCGATTTAAGCAATTTTGAGCGAGGCATGGTTGTTGGTGCCAAACGGGCCGGTCTGAGTTTTTCACAATCTACTTTTACTGGGATTTTCACGCACAACCATTTCTAGGGTTTACAAAGAATGGTGTAAAATGGTGTCAGAAGAGAATGGGCCGACTGATTCAAGCTGATAGAAGAGCAACTTTGACTGAAATAACCACTCGTTACAACTGAGATAAGCAACAAAGCATTTGTGAAGCACAACCTTGAGGCGGATGGCCTACAACAGCAGAAGTCTTGGAACCATATAATCTATATAGGTTATATGGCCTTATTTTAGTGACTTTTTTATGTACATGCTGCTCACATATTTTTGTAGCTTAGTTTGTGCTGAATACAGTGTAATTAGACTTTAGCCATGAAACGTTGAAACATTTTTCCCCTGTTTCTCAAGCTGCTGGTGGATGTGAAGCACTGACTTTTCCAAAACATTTCCTTGTCCCCTGGCAACTAACGTAGTTCAAAATTACTGATGTTTTTAAGGTTCAAATTATGGCTTTCAATTTGAACAAAGAGTTTATGTCGGCAGAACCACCTGCAAAATTATAGACAAACTCTCCTTTTACAGTCGCATCTAGCCATCCATTAGTGTACACACCTTTTATTTTTCACAGTGATAAATAGACTGTATTCTGGAACAATAAATAACCAAGTGGAGGGCAAGAATAGGAAGCCAACATGACAAACTTAGCATAATTCTGTGTCCTGCGGTGCATGTTAACATCTTTTTACTTAAGCGTATCCTAAATGCTAATCAGCTCACAACTCTGAAGAGATTCATGCAAAATGCAGTGTTTTTGTTTTGCTTTTAGAAATTCAGGAGATTTTAATGGAACAAGTGTTCCAGATATGGTGGGTTGTGTAGAGATTATATCTTACACATTGCTACAGTGTAGTTAAATTGGTTAACTAAAAATAAGCTAATTGATTTCTCCCTGTCTCTGTTTCCTTTCTTAATTCAAAGGTGTTAGGATTTATCTTGCCTATTGCTTCACTTATTTCAGCCTGATATTTAAATTAATCTCACTAAAGCCAGTAAATTAAATAAACTTCAGCTATAACCAATCATGTGTTTAATGGCCCTTCACAGTCTTAGCCAAACGCTATACTGCATCGTCAGACATTTATTGGTTAATATTCATTGTAATGCCAGGCGGCTGCACTTCACTTGCCATAGAGTTAAGCTGCAGTCACAAAATTACTCCGGACCCATCTATGCAACAGGGTGTGATGTCAGAGTCTCGTGCATACAATTTTTTTTTTTTTAATCCACTCCACGTTCACAGAACACTACAAGCCATCCAGGTTGTTAGAATGCAGCAAGTTTGTTATATTGTTCTTTGTATTGCATTGTCTTGGGTCAGAGTTCATCAAAATAATGAGTTGTTGCTCTCTGATGTTAATGTGCATATGAGTTTGGAATCATTCTCGCTTTAATTGTGCCATTCAAAATTCAGAATGGGGTGTAAATTCCATGGGGTGTTATTCCTGAATTTGAATTGAGGTAGATAGTAGATAGGATGCATAATAGCAATTTGAATGCAAGCAATTATGCTAAATGTTTATGTATAATACAAATTCGTTTTTTAAACCATGATATCAAAGCTTGTCAACAAAACTTGGAATGTTCACTTGACAAATCATTAGACCAATTTAATGTATCAAATTGTATTAAAATGATGCATATATATATATATATATATATATATATATATATATGGTTATATTAAATATACATAACAGTTTTAAAGTTAGAATAAATGTCTCTTGAGCATATATTTGAGACTGGAGTAATGTCAGGTAAAAATGCATTGCCATTACTGAATTTAATGTATCAAATTAATGTAGCCTTGCTGAGCATAAGATACAAAACCTTCCCAAAACACTTCATGAAATTCCAATTTAAATTCCAGTGAAGCTTCCTGTGTGGTGCCAGTTCCATCCCTGGTTAGTGTTATTCTGACGTACACCAAAAAAGTTAGCTTATTTCAACAAATGTTTGGTGTACAAAATCCACTAAATGCAAATGTTGCAAGTGTTTGAAATCACTTCATATACATACTAGAATTAATTTTCTAAAAGTAACTGCCTTGTCCCATTTATCATTTGAACAGTTCTATCACAATACAAGAGTACCATTTCCCGAGCCCTGAGAGGGCCTGGACCATTTGAACACTTCATGAACAATGGGAGCTCTCATCATACACATGTTGAGTCGATTCAACCAGACTGCTGCATCACAGAGGTCATGTTTCTCATCAGTGTGGTCCTTGTGCTCGGTGTCTCCATGACCTCAGGATTGAAAGGGATTGTGAAGAGGTCATGAGCAGTGAGCAAAAGCAGTGTGCGTTTATAATCATATTTCTGAGCGGAGTACGGTCACTGATCTACTGTCTAATCAGGGAGATTTTTGGAGTGACATCTGTGGTCAAAACTCCCAGTGACCTCCACTTTCTTGAAATCCTTTGAGTGTTGAACTTTTAACCCTATCCAGAATGAGCCAGAGTGCTTGGTAAGGTGATATGGAACCTCAGTTGAATGCGATCCAGACGTGCTGTGGGATCTTCAGAAAATGTGAAATCTCTGTTGTTTTCTCTCATGGCTCGATTGCTTGGTTGAAACTCGAGTTTGGTGCCAACACTCTTCCTCTGCCTCCGCAGCTGGTGTTTTTACAACTTGTGTCTTTATAACAAGGAGAAGATTGAAGCAAAAACAGAAAGGATTATTTTATTCAGATTCTTCAGCTGTTTTTGTCCCTTTGGTTTTATCACCAAAAATTAACACCATGACATTTACGTCACTAATGCACAAAGAATGCGAGCTGTGCTGCCTGCAGAAAGTAATTTCAGCAGAGACATGCAACAATTAGAAATGCAATATGCTACAGGCCAATTAAAGGCCTGCATTAACAAGATAGATCACTTTCAAAAAAGACACCAAATTGCATTCACACAAATTGAAAACCATACTAGATTCCACATAAATCGTACCTCAGATAACTTGTGTATGATTTCTTTTTGCACCACCAAACAGTTTCATTAGAATCATTTACTGATTTTATTTTTATTCATTGGTAATTTCATCTTTTAAATTAAAGTTAATCTTTAATAAACAAAACACTAATTTAATTCCACTGTTTAATGTACTACTTAGCAAATTTCTAAACGAATATCCTTTTTTGTTTTCAAACTGTACATTATAATGTAGATGCATAAATATTGATTTTACAATTTAGTGTTTATTGGTTCATTAATAATGGTTTGGTGCCTATCTAGTTGGCGAATCAGCATGGCGACCTTTAACTGACTGTTGAGGCTGGTCTACCAAAATAGTATTGCATGTTAAGCTAGTTAAAGGAAGGGTAGGCAATTTCTGGAGCGGATAACAATAGAAATCTAGCTTTGAAAGTATACACTGTAAAAAAATATTTTCATGATTTGTTATCACAATATTTTTTTCTTTTGTCAAATCAACTTAAATAATGTATATAGTTCAGATAACATAATATTTTGAGTTTCTGATGATTAAATTAATCTCTTTCATTGTATTAACATTTTTTTTCTATTTCAGTGAACTTAAAATTTTAAGGCAGCCAGGTTACTTAATTTTTTAAGTTAAACCACCAAAAAAAAATTCAGTGTAAGATCCCACCCTCAACAGTGATTTTGAGTTTGTAAAATACACATTGATGTCTATGGAAGCGGCAATAATAATCATTTCCCATAATAAGACGAGACGTTTTAATCATATCAGATACACATTGTGTAAGTTAAGTAGCTTTACATTTGACCCTATTCTTCTCCCAGGTCTCCGGCCACTTACTTTCGTGTATTTCGTGAGAAGTGGAGGAATTGACGTTGTAAATCCAACAGATCCGATTCTCTGAACTGTAAAACAAACTAAAATGGCGCCGCCCTTTGTGCATACAGCTCAACTAACGGGATTGTTATAAAGATGTTTAAACAACAAAACCCATCCACTTGCACATATTTGACAATCAGAATATCAGTTTCATGCTATAGCTAATACATTTGTGAATATTTTTTTATTAAAAAAGGGAAAATTACATAAAAGCAGATCCTCCTTAATGGGCTCCATGCACTGCATATATTTCCGGTGAAGGTTTAAGGATGCTCGATAACTTCCGCCAATCGTAGAGTCCAATGCAATACCGAGAATTTATATTGAATTTTATACTCCATGGTTATACGTTAGTCACAAAAACGGATAAAACAGACACCCCTCGTTGTGTTTATGCTTCTTTTTAAAATTATATTAAATAAACATAACTATATATAAAATGCAGATAAATACAGAAAATACAGAAAAAATGAAATACAGAAAGTGCATGCAGATATGAAATACTTACGTTGACGGGCAGGTAGGACATCGTACCATTACATTCAGACCAAATGCAATGATTGAGAAACATTTGTGATGCGATGCTAAGAGAACCCAGCACATGGCGAAATTGGTCATATTACAGGTTTTGAGACCATATTAAAGCTGTGTTCAAGCCCTTTCCAAATCTGTTTTTATTTCTTTTAGCGTTTGTCTGTAACAAAAGTTATGGTTCTCTGAAGTCGGCTGATCGCTATGATTTTCAGAAATGGAATTTTGAGAAAAACAGGTTTAATTAACGGTAACGTCCTGTTAGCGGCCGGGATGACTCACACTCCTTTTGTTATTGCCTTTTTTTCATATCATATATTTTAGTAATCATCATAGATTAGGTATCATTCAAAAACTCAAAATTCTGCCTGTGAAAACCGTTTTAAAATTGGACGATTGAGAGGCGAGCAAGGTCTTTTAAAGATAAAATCTTCAGCTTCAAACTCTGTTGTTCTCTTGTGCTCCGCATCACACCAAATGATAACGCTGGATAAAAATAAATAAATAAATACTTGCGGGCTGTTGTAGTTCACCCAAGACTGGACTTTATTCTGTTATTTATTTTTGATAGGTGAACTGTCTTTGTAGTGTTAAGAGAAGGAGAGCTATACGGGAGATATTGTGTTTTTCCCCTCCGCTCTGCCTGCGTGTTCTTAAGGAGAAACAGTCTTTTCAGCTGGACATTATAAATCGCTATTTTTCTGCACTAAACTAGTGAATTTTCCCAAGATATATTCAGAGATGATAAACAAGATGTTATAGAATAATAATTTAATAAAAACCCAATTTTGATAAAAAAACTGACACTCGATCTATATTTAAACTTTACTGAAAACATACCAGCGCAACATCCGACAGGTTTTTCATAAAATTCTACATTTTATGGTTCTACTCCTTCCACAGACGATATATACATACATTTAGACCACTTAGTGAGTGCTATCAGGATGTGAAGAGACTTTAAACCAGCATAACATCGTCTACCCTGCCTTGAAAGGGGCACGCCATCATTCCATTCTGGGGAACTGCATTCAAAGCACATTCACTTTTAATGAAAACACATAATGATTGGTTTCAGTTATATATAATGCATAAAGTGTGGCAACCATCATTCATTATTTGTGAACCTTGATACATGTTCTTGTTGTTATGGTTCTTTTTTTCTATTTGGTTATTTTATTTATTTATTTTTGTGAAATGTCACAAACACAGATTTAATTGAGGGGAAATGAAACTAATTTCTAAAACCCCCAACTGTACAGTAATGAGGCAAACATAATTATGTATTATTTTAATTTTAAAGTATGTGTATCTGTATATATCATTAACTGAGAGTAGCTGAGGCACATATTATAAAAATAAAGGCTTCCCCTAGGACAGTAAACACTGTTAACAAAACAATAGTGGCATTATGGAGACTGAAGAAGAATGCTGACACACATATTTTGCTGATAGATTACCTGATATTGTATTCAGTATATCATGTGGATTTACAACAGGAAGAGACGATGGTTTCCTAGAACGGAACAAACTTTATTAAGCTGTTTCCCCTGGATAGAGTTTTTGTTCGGGGATTTAAGTAATAATTGTTGCTTAGAGAGATAACGAAACAGCTGTAACGGCACATCTCTGTACATTTACAGTGATTTATCTGACGAAGAAGTGCTCCAGAGAGAGAAATGCAATGAGGCCACTGCCACAAGGACAAATGAGAGCTTTCCTTCAATGTGATTAATCTACATGCACACTCAACAAATCTCCATCAGCCGAGAAATAGGGCAGTTATAAAAAGTAGAAACTAGCCACACATGACAAAATATGGATCTCATTTTTGTCACTTTGAGGTAAGTCTGTTTATCACAGTTTTTATTTCAAACACTCGGTCATGCAGCATAAGGCCATGGTGTACCTGGCCCTGCCGACACACTCTGTAACTTTTAAAATTTAAATATGCTTGTGTTGTAATTTAAGTAATTATTTCAGTAAAGGGGTTTAACAGACTTTCAAAAGGATAGCATCAATGGCACATTAATACTTTAACTTGATTTTTGAAAATATGTACACAAATGATTGAAATATCAACTAAATTTGATTTAATAATCTTTTGAAATTTTAATAAAATTATAACTTTTTTTCAAGCAGGGTGGGACTTGTTTTAACACTAGAAATTGTCTCTTCCTAGAGGATGAAGGAACTGGATTTTTAAAGAAGCAAAGAATGTTATTTATGACAAAAATACATCAATAAAATGACTAATCAAATATTTAGTTTGAAACATTAGAAAGGGGGTAAAAGGACAAACACCTGGAATAAATAGCTAGTATTTCATATTTGATTTTAATGTAAAACAAAATCCATCCATTGTTTCCTTATGTGTGATATTGTGCTAAAAATGAAGAAATATTATATATATATATATATATATATATATATATATATTTCTAAATATTAAAATGTGACTTTAATATTTTATCCAATATATCATGATGATTTTAGATCTGCAATTGAACCCTGAATATCAGACATGAAACCAAAGTAATGGGTGACTGCATTCATCTTTTATCTGGCTCCTTGTCCAAGGCGCTTTGCTGCAGAGGAATCCAATTAGCACACAGTAAGAAGTTACTTGCAAGTTACGCTAGTGACAATCGCTCGGTTGTATGACTCTTTATGTACAAATACAGTACAGGTCACACAAAAATCAGAAATGGCTGGTATCCATTTGGTGTAATGACAGATTTCCACACAATCAGTGTAGTTGTGTTATGAAGGAGAGTATGAGAGCAAGACAGAAGGATAGAGATAGACATGTTGAGAAAGACGGCAAGAGACCAGAGATACACGACACGCTTGCATGGAGTTGGTGTGAGGAGAATGATTGTGTATTCTTCACAGGCTTTTGCTTTGAGAGACTGACAGCAGAGATTTCTGATTGGTGATCAGAGATATGCCACAGTCCATCATCTAAGCATCCAAACCTTACACACAGAGGAATTTGACACTCAAAGATTGCACACAAACACGCTCACAGAGGAGAAATGAGTCTTATTTTGTTCCAGTTCAATATGCTGTTATTTTTTATGGAGCACAAATGGACAATTTTGAAGAATCTTCACATAGATCTTCGGCATACAGTGGCAACCATTGACCAATTTGAGAGTTATCAGTTATAGTTATCACCAGTTATCAGTTATACCAGAGTTGTTCTTTGTTCCTAGCACAAAAAACACAATTGAATGTATTCAGTCAGCTTGTAGTATAATTTGTAGTCTAGATAGTGGACAATTGTTGTAGAGGTTTTATTGGGCTTTTTGGGTAACATCAACCTGTATGATACTGAATCGTGTCATTTATTTTGTTAAAGTGATTCTATTGTGCTGTTTTAAAGTTCATAATTTTATTTTGAAGGTCTCCTACAAAACGTAAAAAAAAATATGTCTATTTTCTCACGTATTGCACATCGCCTCTTCTCTCACATCTGAAATGGCTGAATAAAAGATTCAGTCTATCTAAATCCCTTCTTTCCTACACTGTAATTTGTTTTAAGTATTTATTTTATATATTCAAAATCATTATACCATTTTGGTTATTTTTTTATCAATTTTTTTTGTTATTATTTTGTCAAATCAACTTAGATAATGTGGTTCAGATAACATAACATTTTACGTTAATTATTAAACCAAACTCTTTACTTACTTTTTTAAGTTAAACCAATAAAAGTGTTTTACAGTGCGTATGGGAAACGAAACGAAAAGGGGGGGGGGTGGTAACTGAATTAATTACAGTTCATCTTTTAAGTGCATGCAAAGTGAATTAACAGTACAGAAAACTGCGTCTTCTCAACATGTAGGCATCTAGATATACTTGTTATACAGACTGTTACGGAAGTGAGACTGAAATTGCCAATGACTTGTTTTGGCAGTTCGGCAAAATCGATTCTTACTTTTAGGAGACAAAAACTTTATTTGTTGTGAAAATTGGTCTTTAAAGCATCATTATACATTTTTGAAATTTTGCTTTCGGGGTCCCCCTACAGTTGGGATACACTATTGTCTTCTACTACTGTCGTAAAATCTGTCATGGTTACACCAGCGAATACACGCATGCATTTGTTGACAAGCGATACCCCCGAACTCTGCAGAAGGAAGGAGTTCTCACATCTTGGACAGACTCCAGTGTTGCTTATATTTCAACATGTCATATGAATATAGTTTCATGGGCCTTATTTTTTTCAAACGTCAAAAGATCACGCAGCTCACATTTACAAGCCAGCGTCTTTATAGTAACGTTAACCTATTGGCTAGTGGCTACTATTTTACATAATGGATATACTAATTCAATGTTTGTGTGGTAGATCATAGCCATATCGTCAATATTATAATATCAAGCTGCAATGAATCTGCAAATTTGAAAAAATCGATTTTCATTATAGCCTGAGGCAAGACACTTTCACCAGAAAAAGCTCCGGCTCTATGGGGATGCTTGAGTGTGTTAAGCGCCCTCAAAAGAAAGCAATGCAGTCTACATTGGATGAGGCGAGGGACAAAGCTTCACAACACATGATGACCAACAGTAAAGTGATCACGCGCACGCTCTATTTCTGACGCACTTCATGTTTGCTAGGCGGGGGAAGATTGATGCACCGGACCGGAGTCGGGGGACTTAGTTACATTTTTGTGGAGCAGTATTACGAATTAATGTTTTTAAAATAGTATTAGTATAAAAAAAAAATCACTTGGTCGCTCATTTTGGCATACCGCAAAAATTTTACCTTTAGGAGCGAGGACCTCTTGGATCGGTCGGGCACCCCTCACACCAGCGAGCTAAAACCAATATTGATCCTCGTCCAGCCTTTTATTTTGCCACTCTCCCTTTTTCTCTTTCTACTGTCCTCCGACAAAACCTATGGCTTCTTGGTTTTACTTGCTGCTTCAGCCACGACAACATACAGAGGGAAAAAAAAAAAAACGCTTGTTGGGCTTTTGGTTCGGAATTTGAGGAAGTGGGGGAAGTGATTTATGCCGTAAAGCAGTCGAATTTTGTAGTTATTTTTGTGTTTGGGTTCCTACCCGCTCTCCGAAGTTACAGAGTGCCAGTTAAAGCAATACAGACCATGTCAGGCTATGGCAGACCTGTCATTCAACCTATTGTAAGTCGATGTACCATCTCAAGGGTTTTGGGAAAATATTATAAAGGTTGAAAAAGTTGCATAGAGCTGTTTTAAAACTTTGCACCTTTTATTATTCACTAACTGCTATGTTTCACACTTCATGAAAAATCATATTGGAAAAAAAAAAAACATAATGGGGCACTTTAAAATACTTTATCCTATTTTAAATTCTGCTACCTTTGCTTATACTGCCATCATACAAAAATGTACTGCAGTCTCCTTCTGCAATGAACACTAGTCATGGGCTGGGTTTGAGAAGCGTGGTACCTTTTCTTTATATCTTTAACTTGTTTTCTTGTGGTATACCAGTTTAAAAGTATAAAGATTGTGTGTTTTTTTTTTTTTTGTCTGACAGTTTTTAATACATGGCAGAATGACTTTGGGTGTGAGGAAATTAGATTTCCTCACAAGGCGTCACACTGTGAAAATAAGTTTAAACGCTAGTGTGGAAGTGTGCCGTTTAGCTGTAGGAGAGATGGTTGGCAATGAAAATGTTCTGTCGGCAGCACGGATGAACAATGCGGTTGTTGTTTTTTGAAAACCGTTGAATTAGCAAACATGTTGGTTAAGTTGTCATTGACAATGCTTTTGTTCCAGTGTTACTCACTGATCTATATAATGACTGGATAGCTCATGACGTTCTAAATTGCCACTAGGCAGTGAAGCCACCAGAAGTGTTTGAGCGGCCATCTTATGTTTTCCTACCACCAGAAGGCTCCAACGGCCGTATACAGAGATTGGTAGCTCCGACGGCACTTTTAAGATGTGCATTAACAAGTGTAAAACGAAATTCACAAAAGGATCCACAAAAACTGCCCACAAGTTGTAATTTAAGCCCATATATAGTAATGTATATGCACAACTGTCGCTATTTCCGTGTTGTTAAAAAAAAAATGTATAGCCTACTATGCATTATTTCACAGACGTATTCAAGTTTAAACCCAATAAATGTTTTGTTCAATGCATTACTTCTTATTAATTTAATTAAATGTGTTCAGTTTGACCACGAACCATGCGCTATCACTTTCTTTCAGGGCCCGCTGTGTGCAGGAATGACCTCCGACGTGTTTTTTTCTTGATTTTTGGGATTCTACCTTAAACAATGGTTTCTACCAAGGATGGCATATTGGTGTGCAATACAACTGAGTCTGCACAGGGTGTTCATTTTGAAATTGACAGCGAAAAAAGACTCAACGCCTATCTTTAGCAACGCGTCGTGGCTGGTTCACACATACATTGACTAGAGTGGGTGCGATGAGCTCCGGTAGCCGTGTCGCAGCCGTAACGCGCCACAGACGCGTGCAGTGTATGGGTAAAAGCATTTTCTGAACATTTTTTTTGCTAACTAATCAAATACTTGAACAGATTTATCTTTAAAACACAATCCGAAAGAGCAACACATTCTCACCCCAAGGCGTCACCTTTGACCAAGCTTCAATATTTGATGTTTTAGGCGCCCTTTAGCGTCACTTACATGACGCGATCATACGGCGTCATCTAACTGACGCTAAAGGAAAGCGTCAGTTACACGCGATCCTAGAGCGTTATCTATAACTGATGCTACAGGCCGCCTAAAGCGTCAGATATTGAAGCATGGTCAAATGAAAATGGGCTGGAAAGAGCTATATTTTACGTTCACAATACATACATATACTTAATTTTAAATTAAGCAGGAATAATTTTTGACTTTAAACAAATACCCATTTAAATGATTAGGATGTTTGCATTGTAAGACTGTTCAGGGAGATTTTAGATTTAAAAATGGTGTCCCATGTGGTGCAATGTTTTTTTTTCAGTCAAACCATACAATATCCTATTGATTCAATAGAACGTGTGAGCTCACTAGGGAATCACAATATGGCGGCGCGATGGCTTCACTGTTTATGACGTCATGAGCTATCCAGTCATTCTATATAGATCAGTGGTGTTACCGCTGTCTACTCTGTCAAAAAAAAGTGATTTTATCAAACGTGCCGCATTTATTAAAAAAATAGGTGCTGGTTAAATTGTTGGAAAGACATGGCAGACTGGTTCCCCAATTAAGATGATTCAAATTGATTGGAAATGTAGTGTCGTTCAGACGTTTTGCATTCATGGTTTTAAAGGACAATAAAAAGGATTTGGTGAAATAGGTGAAATAGAATGGCTTGTGAGGACATCTTTTTTTTCAAAAAAGAATGATAAATCAAGAAGAGAAATTCCATCAGTTTCTGCTTGAAAAGTTGATGAGGATGAGGAGGCACTGTTGGCACAAATTGTTAGGAGTGAGGTGTCTACAGCAGCAGATGCAGCTGAGGGAAACACTGAACAAAAGTCTGTAGATGCTAACTTCACAGGTTTATCAGGTGATACTGCAGCTTTGAAGAAAAATGAGATTTGAAATTCTGGTGAAAGGTGTCAGTTAACTGATGGTTTAGTTAGACTGAGTTTGGAAGTTAATCAAGTTATGGAGTTGGAAGGAGGTCAGTGTTATGGGAGAGAGGATAAATGTGTTTTTAAAACACCACAAAAGAGGAGAATGAAAGAGTCAAAATAGTAAATAAATAAAAAAATGGAGAATAGTCAGTGTGATACTGAAAGTGACACTGATATTTCAGAATCTAGTGTTACTTTTGATCAAACAAGTGATGAGTCTTCAGAGCAGTCATGTTGAGCGTCATATGGCTTATCGAAAAAGGTTCATTCAATTTATAGAAACGCATGATCTTGTAGACATTTGGCAGAATTGTCATACAGCACAGAGACAATATATATGGGTTCATTCTTATGATAATAGGTTGACTTGAGGAAGATTGGACCAATTTCATGGTTTATGTCATCAGCTCAGTCTTTTTCGAGATCGTTCTATCATTTCAGTTAGCTTTTCTGATCACAGTTTAGTACAGTGTTGATGTTTTGTTTTGTTTTTTTAACTTTAGGATCCATAAAACCAAAGAGTGCTTTGTGGCATTTCAATAAAAGCCACTAAATTTGATTTCCAATCCCTGCATCAGCTGAGGGATTTCGGAAAAACGCAAATTAAGCAATTCAACAGTACACAATTCCACAGAGTCAACAGTATGCTTACAACATCACTAGAGAAACAAATCTTTAAATGGCAAATTTAGAAGATGATATTAGGAAACTATAAGAATCTATGGAACTAAACACAATCAAGAGCTTATTGAAATTTTAAATAGGAAACATAAAGAATTGGCAGAAATTTTAGACTTGATAGCACAAGGGGCTCTGATCAGATCCCGTTTTAAGAACATAGAGTGGATGGATGTATCTTCCAAATTATTTTTTTTTTTAATTTGCAAAGGAAGAATGGCCAAAAAAGATGGATACATGTTTTGCGTTCTAAGGAGGGTGCACTTTTGTCGTATTATAAAGAAATCCACGAGAGAGTGGTGGAATTGTATAAAGAACTGTATAGCAGGTGACTGAAGAGGCAAATGCCGATCTCTGTTGAGAGATAACATTGGAAGAGAAAGGCAGGGAAGGCGGCACAGCACCGGGAATAGATGGCCTATCTGTAGACTTAAGGGTAACACTTTAGAATACGGTTCCTTCGTTAATGAATAACTACACAAGAACTAATGAGTAACACAATATTAACAATCTAGTAACTATTATTAACTAACAAGAAACTCTGATTAACGAACTAGTAAGTAATAGTGCACAGACGAAAGTGGTAGTTCACTATTAAGTATTTAATAACTACTATTTTTTTAATACTTCCCAGAGAACTACTGAAAAAGTTTATTAACAATCTAGTAACTACTATTAATTAAATAAATTCTTATTAACGAATTAGTAAGTAATAGCTCACAGATAAAAGTGTTACTAGATACTTCTGTGGGAGTTACTAATTATTTGGATTCGTATTATAAAGTGACGATCATTGGAACTAACTAGTAATTACTCAAGTGTTACTAAAGACATTTTCTAAAAGTATACTAAAGTTCACCAAAAATCTCAAACGTTTGCACAAATCATGACTAGATCATGTAGTAACACTTGAGTAATTACTAGTTAGTTCCAATGATCTTCACTTTATAATACGGATCCAAATAATTAGTAAGTAATAGCTCACAGATGAAAGTGTTACTAGATACTTCTTTGGGAATTACTAATTATTTGGATTCGTATTATAAAGTGAAGATCATTGGAACTAACTAGTAATTACTCAAGTGTTACTACACGATCTAGTCATGATTTGTGCAACCGTTTGAGATTTTTGGTGAACTTTAGTATACTTTTAGAAAATGTCTTTAGTAACACTTGAGTAATTACTAGTTAGTTCCAATGATCTTCACTTTATAATACGAATCCAAATAATTAGTAACTCCCACAGAAGTATCTAGTAACACTTTCATCTGTGAGCTATTACTTACTAATTCGTTAATAAGAATTTATTTTAGTTAATAGTAGTTACTAGATTGTTAATAAACTTTTTCAGTAGTTCTCTTGGAAGTATTAAAAAAATAGTAGTTATTGATTAGTTAATAGTGAACTACCACTTTCGTCTGTGCGCTATTACTTACTAGTTCATTAATCAGAGTTTCTTGTTAGTTAATAATAGTTACTAGATTGTTAATATTGTGTTACTCATTAGTTCTTGTGTAGTTATTCATTAACGAAGGAACCGTATTCTAAAGTGTTACCGACTTAAGTTGTTTTGGCCTGAGATTGATGCAGATTTCCATGCAGTCATTAATGAAAGTCTAAACAGTGGAAGGTTACCACTGAGCTGTAGAGCAGTGCTGACTGCCCAAGAAGGGAGACCTGAGTGAAATAAAACACTGGAGGCCTGTGTCATTGTTGTGCTGTAAAATTCTCTCCAAAGCATTAGCAAATCGATTGAGTGGGGTTTTGGAAGAAGTCATTCACGCTGATCAGACTTATTGTGTGCGAGGAAGGCATTTTTTATTTTATTTTTTTTTATAACATCTCATTAATTAGAGACATGTTTGATATCAGTAAGCTTTTTGATGTGGATCTTGTTTTGATTTCAACAGACCAAGAGAAAGAGTTCAACAGGATTGAATTTAGGCTTTTGGGTTTAACACACATTTCATTGATAAGTTAAAAGTTTTATATTGTGATGTTGGAAGCTTGTTGAAGGTAAATGGTGACTTATGTGCCCCCTTTAGTGTTCTTAGAGTTATTAGACAAGGTTGTGATCTTTCAGGTATGCTATAGCATAACAATTGAACCCATGTTGCAAACATTTAGAGCAAATTTAAAGGGTGTAATTATTCCAAACTGTGAGAAAGTTGTTAAACTTTCAGCTTATGCGGATGATATTGTCATTTTTGTCAAAGAACAAAGCAATGTGTCAAAGATAACAGCGATTTCAAGTGATTTTATGGTTGTTTCATCTGCCAAAGTAAATTGGAACAAAAGTGAGGCTATCTTGAAAGCTGAAAATTGGCCACATGGACTACCTAGTCTCGCTGCAGGGTTAAAATGAAGTAGAGATGGGTTTAAATATTTAGGTGTATATATGGGTGTCGATATAACTGTAAAGAAGAATTTTGAGGGGATAGAAGAGAAATTGTGGAGCGTTTGAATAAATTGACGTTTTAACTTTCTAACATGTCTTATAGGTTCTAATTATTAACAATTTAGCAGCCTCTGCTCTTTGGCATTGGCTAGCATGTTGCACTTCTTTTGAAAAAAAAATTAAAATCTATATTAGTCAACTTCTTTTGGGACAAGTTACTGGGTGCCACAAAGTGACTTATATCAGTGAAAAAATGAAGGGGACAAAGTTTGATTCATCTTCAGAGTCGAGTGGCAGCTTTTCGGTTAATGTATGTACAAAGGTTTCTTGAAAGGTCTGAAGGTTTGAAGGTCTGGGTCTAGATAAGTCTTTGTTCTGGTTAAACCTTAAGAAGTTCTCTGTGTCTAATGCCGAGTTCAGACTGCACGATTTTCAAAGCAGACGGGTTGCTGTTCTTTTCACACTGCATGACTATCTTGGCCAGCATTCAGTTGCTGCTGTGTTCACACTGCACGATGGATCGGCAACAGAAAGTTTCACTCTGCATGACTTTACAATGGAAGAATCCCCGACAACTCTGTCTGGTACGCCATGCTCAAACTATATATGTTTCACAACGAACACACGCGAGATGTGACAAGGAAACAATGCGACATCACACGTGAGGTTGTGGTACAGCTCAGATGAAACGTCAAACAGACACGGGTGCTCCTGCCAATTCTACTCATTTTTCCTGTGACAGCCTTTTCCTCAAACAATGCCATGTTGATATGTGATATAAGTCCTCCCTGAACTCCCCGCTGCTCTGTATCTTGCTCTCGCATGGCTGTCGGTAATCGCCGATGTAGTTTCAGTCAGAACACTTTTCACACAGCAGGATTTTGAATCGCCGAGAGGTCCAGATATTTAGCATGCCAGATATCTCACGGGCGTCGGCGACTCGTCAGCGATTTTCTCTCATCTCGTCTTTGCTCATTCACACTGCGTGATTGTCACTCGCGTGAACGAGCACCGATTTGCCTGTGATTTCAGACATTTGTCGGCAATTTCTCAAACCTGTCGGCGAGCCAAAATTGTGGCTAAAATATGCAATCTGAACTCGGCATTAGTTAGCGTTTTTTTTTTTTTTTTTTAAATCTACACTGTGATTTTTACCCTCATCTAGCGGTGAAAAGGTATATGACCATCCAGTGAATATTAGTTTCTGTTCCTCTCAATTCCGATTTCGTTTTAACTCCTACGGTGGCCAATGTAGTCCAAGATTAACATGGCTTCCAGTTCGACCTCGTCCATGAGTGTTAACTCAAACGTAAACGCGAAAGGCAAAGCTTGAATTAACGGGTATGTCCCTCTTTGGCTAATGTACTTTCAAGATGGAGGGTCAACATGGCGACCGACATTAGAACCCCTAACCCGTATGTATTTTCAATGGCATATTATACACTCACAAGAATATTACTTGAACAGTAGTGAAGTAAATATACATTAATGAGAACATATGTTTGAAAGAACTATGTTTTTTGCTAAGAATAAACTAAAAGAGTTACACAGTGTAGCTTTAATTGTAATCAAAGTGTGGTCACTTTTTAAAGTATTGAAGTGAAAAAAAAAACAGACTCTTTGTACTGGACTCTTCAAGAACCATTGATTGTTGAAGAACCATGTTTGGATGTGTCCAATGAAGGACATTTTCCTGCTTTGATGGATTAATTCATTCAATCTTGTATCTTTACTTTTGGAAGTCAATTCGTATAACTGGGCATGATTTATCGGACTCCAAAGCAATGGAAGTAAAGTTGAAGATCACGTCAACCTGGGTGGTAACTCAGTTGCTGTCTAAATGAAAATAAATCATCACCAAAGAAGAGTCAAAAATGATAAAAGACTTTGAAGAAGGGTGGATTCAACCAAAAGACGATGTCTTTTTAAAGACGAATTTGTCTTTAACTCCTGATTTAGAAATGTGTGATGGTCTAAGTGTAATGATTTAAGGTTGGTTGGAAAAGAAAAAGCATCTAGTGATGTATGAGTGTTTTGTGAAAGCGTGTAACAAAAAGAGTCTTGATGGTAAACTAGATACACCATGGCACAATGTATTGGCATTTAAGTGAGAACACAAGACCTAAATGGGGGGCACTTTATATGTCACCATTGGTTAAAAAGACAGGAGACTTACAGTGTAATGTTATGCATGGCGCTATAGCCAGTGTTGTAGTCGAGACCACCTCACTCGAGTCCGAGTCGACACCGAGACCAGAGAGAGTCGAGTCCGAGTCAAGACCGAGTCCATAGAGAGTCGAGTCCGAGACTAGAGACGGTCGAGTCCGAGTCGAGACCGAGACCAGTGAGGGTTGATTACCTAATTTACTTTTATTTACTTAGAGAAATCCTTTTTTTTTTTTTTTTTTTACTAAATTTACTTAGAGTTTAAAAAATATGATCAGTTTAGGGTAAAAAGGCCACATAGGGTGGTGTTAAAAGTAATTTTATTACAATTTTTCATGCGCAGTAGAAAATAACCAATCACTTGGCGTGTCAATCAATTTAAAGAAATATTTTATTAACATACATTAATAATCATGAAAAATATTTTGAATTGAACTCGAGTGGACTCGGGAATAATTCCGAGTCCTAAAAAAAAAAATGTTCGAGTACGAGTCAATTCCGAGTCCAAATGGACAAGAGTCCATGACAAGACCAAGACCATTAAAATATGGTCTCGAGACCGAGTCCGAGACGAGTTCGAGTTTCGAGTACTATAACACTGGCTATAGCTGTTAATGCATTTATTTCAGTGATAAATCATGAAGTTACGATCCATTCTGTTCACAAAGAGAAACTGTTTTTCATTTACATATTTGAAGAAAAAAATCTTATTAATAATCGCTATTATAATGCGCTCGCTAACTCTGGCCTTGCCTGTCTATTTTCCCACCTGTTCATCATTGCAATTAGCGTTCGCTGCTTCTCTGTTACACCTGTTCTCACTTTAGTCTCATTACTTTCTCTCTACTTCGTTTGTTCCCCTTGTTCTTTGTAGGATTATTTCGTGTGTACGTGAGTCATGCCAGTGTGATATGTTGTCTCCAGTAAGAGTTACCTTTTATTATCTTGTCTAGAGGAGTTGTGCTTGTCTTGTGTGCTGTCTCTGCCTTGTCATCTGCTGCTGGTGGCATTATACAGTCTTCTATCTGCGGCGTTGTGGCCACTTACAAGGACTGTGTTACTGCCATGTGAATTACCAGATCTGCTAATTATTACCAAGACATGAGTCTTATGTTTTCACTGATCATCTGTAAAAGTACACTAACTTTAAGTTTATTTCCAGGTCTGTGTCATTGCCTGACAGACTGCCTATACGTTATTTCTTCATTAAAGACTATTGCAAGAGTTTTCCTTTGCACTTGGATCCTCTGTTTCTTCTGACACATTAGTGGCAGTAAAATACAAACAACTTATGTTGTTGTCACAAATTATTATTACAGGTGTAAATTATCTATTAATAAAGTCTTATTTTCACACAGTTCCTTGCACAAGAGTAATGTCGTAAAAGGATGAGCCCTTTTGTGGCTTGTAGAAGAAAGATGGCATTGCACGTTTACATGCAGCCAATTTTCTGGTTATGGTCGGGTTAAGGTCACTATTCGGGTTTCTGAAACATTAGGAATAACCCGTATACATGCGTGAGCAGAGAGAGAGTTTCTCCTGTATACATGGAATTGCAATTTCCCGATGTAAACGGCGACGTGCAATTAGCGTCTAGACGTACGGACAACCTTAAGACGCAATATGCGCCATTTCCGATTCTTTTTCCTGTATCCAAAGACAACAACAACAGCAGCACGCGGATAATGAATAGTTCGGGGCAGATAGCGTTCACCTTTGTTTGCGCTTTGATGCTGGTAACGTTACTGACCTCGCTCCAAAAGCATTCTGTGCTGTGTTTTGCCTGGTCTCGCCATGTTTACTACCGGTATACTGCACATGGATTTTTTTTTTTTTTTTTTTTTTTGTATGCGCCGAGAATTTTCGGTAACACTTTACAATACGGGTGCATTAATATGCATTAATTCATGCTTAACTAATGCACAGATAATCATGAGTTAATGGATAACTAATGAAGAACTAAACCATTAATTAATGATTACTGCATCAGCAACTAATAGAGAGTCTATATGATTAATAGATTAGGTAATACATGAATTGCTATTAATTCAATGTGTCATTGTGTATTAATTCCTTAATAACTTCTTTTATTAACTTATAGTGTAAATTAATGTGTTAATTACCACAATTGGTCAAAGCTATGCACTTCAACTTCCAGTTGTCTGCTTTAATTAATCATTAGCTAATCATTTGCAAAGGTATCATTATGTTATGACTTTACTTGTTGGGGCACATCATTATTAACTAGTCATTTAGTAATTGTAGTAATTTGCACATGAATTTGCACTAACAATGAAGTAATTAATCATGTATTAATGCATATTAGCATACCTGTCATATTATCTGGAAATTGAAATACAAGGTTTTGGCTCATTCTGGTAATTAACATATTAATTAACAGTAGTAGTTAAAAAATGAGTTATTATGGAATTAATCCACAATTACATATTTAATTTAAAACAATTAATGTATGACCTAATACATTAACCTTACAGACTCTTAATTAGTTCCTAATGTGGTAATCATTAATGAATAGCTTAGATAATCATTAGTTACACATTAATTCAGTATTATCTGTGCATTAATTAAGCATGAATTAATGCTTATTAGTGCACCCGTATTGTAAAGTGTTACCGAATTTTCTCTACTCAAAATACCAAGATACCTTGCGAATAGAACATGCGCAGAACACAAATCACTATGGGGATATGCCGATACGCGTTTACATGACCAAAAATTCGGGTAAGAAAAGGGGTACTCCAGGTATAATATCCCGGTTTTTTAAATCCGGGATATGAGCACACCGTATTCGGGTTTTTGCCTGTGTTTACATGGCCGTTCGCGACCGGGTTATTGCTAATATCCCCTTTTGAACGGGTTATTGGCTTTATGTAAACGTAGTCACTGTCGATTAGGTTTAGGGTTTAATGTAGTTTGTATGTCTTTTTTTATAGTGCATCCTATAGAATTTTATATATACAGTATATATTCTTCAATGAGGATGGGTTGAAATTCTGGCTCATCCAATGGCATAAGTTAGGGGTAGGACTATCTACATTTCCCCCCAAAAAAAAAAAAAAAAAAAAATATATATATATTTATATATATATATATATATATTATGTTAACATCAAGAATCTTCTCTATCATTTATTTCACACCTTTCCAAAAAGTTTTAACTTCTTCACACTCCCATATGCAATGATATAATGTACCTTTAGGCTCACTGCATCTCAAGCAAGTGTCAAGCTATTGGAACATTTTCATTATACTTATGCAGTGCAACTGGAGTTATATAAATCCGCATCAGCCACTTGTATTGTAGAAGTTTCAGACGTTCATTGTTTGTGATTGAGCCTCTTTACATGCATTCATCCAGTCCTCCATCTGAATATCCTCGTTAATGTCCAGTCTCCAGGCTTCCAATTTGTAGTTTGAAGAGTCCTTAGATCCTGACACTAGCATATTTTATAATGATGAAATTAAGCTTTTACTTGAACAATTTCTTTTTCTAAGATAGATCATGTTGGCATATCCAAAGAATTATTTTGTGATTTGAGAATAAAACTTTGTATTTGTAGATACTTAAAAAAATGTAGTTTTTTTTAGGAATATTATACGTATTGACTATTTCCTCAAATGACATAAGAGTGTTGTTAATATAAAGATCTGCTATCTTACGTATGCCCTTATCTGCCCAAATCTTGAAACCTGCGTCCAACCTGCCTGGTTTAAACTTTGTATTGCCCCAAATGGGACTAAAACAAGATAAAGGGTAAGAAATACCTAAAAATTTCTTCACATCATACCATGCGGTAATCATATTTATAACATTGATGTATTTTTGGTGTAGTATTTAAATTACAGAAACGAACCCTGTCTTGTCCCAGACACCTTATGCTAAGTTGCATGCAACACATTTTTCCCCTCAGAGTGTTGTTTGTGTTTACAGAACAGGCCGGTAAGGTAGAGGTGTGAAATGGGTGGAAAAGACGAGCTAGTTCCATTCTCTCCTTTCCCCTCCCTCATTCCACGTCCTTTCGACGGGCTGTGATATCACAACAGCAGCAGTGAATGGATTTGGCGCGTTTAGGCTGCATCAGAAAAAAATGGGATTTTATGCAAATGCATCTTGACATGGGGGCGGGAGAGCACTTTCGGCATGTAAACTTGGCAAAGGCACAACCAGGCTTATTTCACACTGAGAGACTCCGATTAGCTGTATATTAATAATCCGTCTTTTTGGACAGAAATGAATGTGGAGAGAAATAATGGAGGAGAGGCGGAGGTAAGATATACCATATTGATATTTGCATCTGAATCTGTTCTTGACGTTGAATAGCCAGAATGTTAAAAGGAAGCCATAATAGCCCAATCTCAGAGTGAGGAAAACAATTGACCTAGCTGAAATTAGCATAATATTTTTGAGTAGGTTAAGGCTTGATTTCTTTCATGAAATCCTCCTGAATAAGTCATGTAAAATCCATTTAATTATTTAGTCTATGATAAAATGAATTTAACATGTTTTATTTGGCTTTGTTTATATTTGACTTTGTGTTATATTACATTATTAAAAAGACACATGCCGCTAGTACAGCACATAACCAAACTTTTTACTGCATGGGCATTACAACAATGTTTTTGCTCAACTAACATGATTTAGAGTATGCAGTTATTCACAACCTTACTAAAAGCCTTCTGCACAGTGGTAACAATCACAACTTCAACATGACAGAAACTCTTTCAAATGTCAAACATAACTGAACATTAAACATTAACAGATTTTCCCCTTTACTCAAAAACACATAAAATAACACTTAATTTCAATCTTTCCTCTTCATTACCAGCCATGTGCAAAGCATGCTGGGAACTAACAATGGTGTCTATAAATAAAACTGCAAAATTTAGCTAATTCTCTAAAAATAAATTGGTAGCCCCTTTTCCTTAATTTTATCAGCTTAATAAGTGTCTCAATTCAAGCCTCAAAATTGTATTTGATATCTCTTGAAAATGTATCTCTTGGTTTTATTAGTGAAATGTTATCATATATTTTCTATACAATATATTTTCTATACAACATTGAACCACACTTTTCTTAATATATATATATATATATATATATATATAATTATCACCTTAATTTTTTATGAAAATTTTAAGACCCATGATAATTTTTTTACAGTGTAGCGTTAACCCAGCTAGCTTTTTATGTCACTGTGATTGATTGGTGGCTGAATTAACCTTTCATGACGTGAAGGATTGGCTTGATAAAACTGTTAAAATTGAGCCTGGAGAAAGCATGTAAAGGACTGTTAACCAGTCATTTTTGGAATAACAAAAAAAAAATATATATATTTTAATTTCTCTATCATCCAGCTCCTTATTTCTCTTGCAGTTTTCTTGTTCTACTGAGTGATGTTTTCATTATCTTGCTGTAACTGTAGACTCCACGCCTCTAGCCATCTTTCAAAAGAAAGACTGAGTGACTCTGATCATTTTTAGATGCAAAATGGTGCCAATTAGCTATTCCAGTTTGCATTTGTATGACAAAACTGAGAAACATGAACAGAGAAATGTGGGAGATAGATGCTTTCCTGGTCAGTTATACAGAATTACCTGGATGATTGGTGATTGTTGACATACCCAGCCATTGGGTTCATTTTTTTAATTACATTTTTAACCCAACATTTGGGTTTGTCCATATTTTACCCAAAATTGGGTTGAAACAAACCAGCATTTTTAGAGTGTAAGATAGTTTGATTGATTTTTTTTTATATATATATATTTCTTTTATTGCTTCATTTTATACAAAAAAGTGCCATTTTTATGCTTTTTGGACCAAGAAAATTCTTTTGTGTGTGTGTTTGCTTTTTGTTCCCTCAGTGAATTTGTGGGAACCATGGATATTGGTAATAATATTGCAGCATTTTGAGTCTGTCCCCACTGTAATATTTTCTATGCTTTTTTCCCTTCAGGTTTCGGTCACTTCAAAAACGTAAATTAGATGAGGTACAGGAAATCTGTTAGTTAGTCTAGCACTTTTCACAATATAGATTGCATCAAAGCAGCTTATCAATCAAAACAAAATAACAATGTTCGTTACTTAGTGGAGAAACATCCACGTTAGCGCTGGAATTGATTTCCTTATAGTTCTGTTCAAATGTCTTTCCTTTGCAACACACAGTGGTAGTGCTGTACTGAAATGTGGAGACATAATCCTCAGAGTCATTTTTTTTTTAAATAAATTAAATGCTAAGTCATGTCCCAGTTTTGCCTATACTTAAAATTGTCACATTTTTCTAGTAAAATAAACATAACTTTACATTACATCAAAAAGAAAAAAATAAAACAAATTTTATTTTGTATATTTACAGAAACAATGTAATTAATGTTCTATTTATTAAAACCAGTCTTACACTCACTGTACATTTTTTTAAATTTGTAAACTTTGTTTTTTTTTTCACAAGTTCAAAATATAATAAAGCCATTATCAATATGTAGGAGACTCCCGGAACGTCTGATAGTGAGGGAATTTATGAAGATACCGAAGACAAAACGCTCCAAGGTTTGGCTGCATTTCACATGTAAAATTTTGCATCAGGGCAAGTGTGCCGATTGTCTGAAGCCCATTTAGAATCACGCCAATCCATTGACTGATGGCGTGGGCGCCGCTTACGTCGTCATATTATATTAGCGTGCATTATCTGATTTAATTGTGCGAAATGATTTCCAAGCGGTAGTGTAGAGTGGAGCTCAACTCTAGTCTACATTGATGGGCGGAGTACTGGGAGTGGTCTGTGGAGCTGAGCATTGCAATGCACTATGGGGATGGTTGTCTTCAATCCACAAGCACTAAAAAGTCATTTTCTGCCTTTTATTGGCCAAAGAAAATTTATGATGCTTTTCTACTACATATATGACCCACTATCAATACATATTCATGTCTCCACCGGTGGAATTACCCTTTAACGTCTTCCCTTTTGCTTGAGTATAAATGTGTGTGTGTGTTAAGCAGTGGCCCTTGAGCTTAGTTTATTCATGTGTGTGTGTGCGTGCACGCACACGCTTTGAAATTACCTTTAATAGAATGAGAAAGTAATGCATGCCTCTATTTATCCAGCTTATTGTTCTATAACTACAGTAGCAGTCTGAATAACAAATGCAAGCAGTTGAGCACAATACAACTGCACATTCATTACAGTGACGCATACCACACACAAGTGCTGTCATATATACATTCGTGTCAGAGGTTCTTAGCCTCTTTTGTGAGCAAATACTCGCCCTTTTCTCAATGTATATCTCTTTCAATTCCTCTTTCATGTCTGTCCATTTCTCATACTCATTGACAAACTCGAGTAAGCACACACTTATTAATCTGTCTATTAGGAAAGGGAGCAGTTACTTCAGCCCTGGATGCCATGATCATGAGTATGCAGATTACCCATCTGTTACTAGGCCTCTCTCTCCCTCTCTCTCTGCCTCACTTTCTCTCCGCCTCTGATTAGTAAAGCTCATTGGAAGTCCATCTGTCCTCCACAGCCACATCTATCAGAAGTTGAATGGGTTGCTACACAGTTTTTGAAGCATGTGCCCAAGTTGAATTGATATCAACTGTGGAAAGCTTTGTGTTTAAATCGTGAAGGAAGGAGGAAGTGGCTTGGTTGCCTGCAGTTCCGTCTAAGTCTGGATCAAATAACTTTTGCATTGATTTTACTGACATTGGGAAAAAAGTAGTTTTATTGCTTTTGTGGCTCAGGAGACTTAAGTGCACATCTTGGTTACGTTTCATTGAAATATTAACTTTTATCTCTCTGTGTCTCTTAATATTTCTTTGTTGAAATTCAATATTAATATATTGCTATAATGTCATTGAGGATAGCCCAGCACATAATTTGGTTTCAGAAATGTTTCAGTTCATATGGATTTGTCCATGTGAGACATTGTTTGAGATCTCTTCAAACTCTAGAGACACTATTATTATTATTATTATTATAGTTTATTTAGATAGGGACAGATACAGATAACATAGATACACTTTGATAGTGATCTGATGCATGTATCAATGTTTTTAGCCAAAGCTAATTTACAACATTAGTCCCTAGAAGGGCTTTTTTAGTAAAAATGCAATACATGCAATACAATACACGAGCAATACAAAACAATAAGGGCTTTTGATAAAATGCAATACAAGAATAAAAATACGAGTAGAAAAAAAAAATGCAATACAATATAAATGTCAAGACAAAAAAAAAAAAAAGGCAGAGTGGACAAGAACTAAATATGCGAACAACACTGTTCCTGAATTAACCACAATTTGTTTTTTTTTTGGTTTTTTTTGAAGATATCCAATGTCTGGATGCATTTCAGATTATCTGGCAGAGAATTCCACAATTTTGCCCCTTTCACTGACACAGCAGTCTGAGCAAATGATGTTCTACAGAAAGGGATGTTACAGTTGACTTTAAAAGCAGACCTGGTCAGTCTAGTACTTTGCTGTCTTATTATTATTTTGCAAAGCGGTAGTGGAGCAGCATCATTTAAACATTTGAAGATCAGCTTAACCAGATGCAGAGAAATAAAATTAACAAAGCTTAAAATCTTGTATTTGCTCTGAATATGACAATGATGGTACCTTATTCTTTTCTTATCCAAAACGTTCAAGGCTCTGTTGTAAAGACACTCTATAGTTTCGATAGATGACTGATGAGCTTGAGACCATGTGGTTATGCCGTAAGATATATGTGAAAGAATCATAGAGTTAAAAAAAGTAAAAGCGCAGTCAAGAGTAAGACAATTTCTAATCAGCATAAAGCAGCTCAAATTGGCCCTAATGGTTTTATAGATTTTCTTGATGTGACTTTTGAAATTCAGCTGATAATCAATATTTATTCCAAGGTACTTTACTTCAGGTACTTGTTCGATAAGTTCACCATTAATTTTTATGTTCAGAAGTTGTGCTGAGGGTAGTTTTTGAATAGAGAAACAGACAGAGTTCGTTTTTTTTATATTTAAAGTTAAATGAGATGAGGCAAGCCAAGATGATATTCTTTCCAAGTTAGCATTAAGTTTGTCAGCCACAGTAGTACAGGTATCAGCAGAAGCATACACAACTTCACAGACACGAATTGCAGACACGAATTCACTTTTCTACTTCTGTTTTGCAGAAGACAAAAATATGTCTTATATTATAATTATTATTATTTTTTTATTTTCTGAGATACAACTGAGATATTAAAGTGCACTTATTTGTGAGATTGTTCTTTCTTATAGAAAGGTACAGGGCCGGCGCTCCGCACACGCACATCACGCACTGCGCGTAGGGCACCAAGTGCTTGGGGGGGCACCAAAAAATCTGGGTCGTGAAAAATCATCACAATAGGCTACTAGTATAAATAACAAATAAAATATGTCTAAAGCATGTTAATATACAAAAGCAATACAAAAGCAATATGCCTAGGCTAGACCAAATTGGAGAAAAAGGTGAATCTCCTGTGCCAGTCTCCCTCTGGTGCCCCCCCTTCCCCACCTTGCAGTGGTCTGTTCCTCAATCAGTGTCAAATTTGGCAGACACCTGATCGACATCAGACATGGCCTCGAAAAGGCACCAAGAGTCGGGGGGAAAAGGGGAAAAGAAGAGACAGCGGGATAATACTCGCTTGCAGTTAAGACAATGTTTTAAATAAAAGTGTTAGTTTTGTAGGCGCCCTTGCTTCGTGTATGCATGTCCAGGGGGGCGTCGCTAGTAGTTGTGCAAATGATCCAGGGCTTTGCTCAGCATGTAGAATCTTTTATTTTAACGGGGGTCCGGGGGAATTTTTCAACTTGGGCTGTTTAAGATGCAGTTAGTTTGTTTGAGAAGAAAAGGAAGACCGCTTAGATACGTTTTTTCGTTGTTGTTCTATGCGGATAATGCGGTCAAAGGCCCAAGGGCGACATCTGTTGGTGAAACTGCAATTAGAATTATTATTAGATTAGATTATTAGGGCTGGGAAAAGCTTAATCACACCCAAAATAAAAGTTTCTACATGATCTGTGAGTGTACTGTGTATAATTATTTTGTAATATACACACATATGCACATATATATTTAAGAAATATTTGCATGTATATACTGTATATATTTATAGATAATTTATATTATATATAAATTAAAATATTTTATATATAAATAACAAATATTTCTTAAATACATACATGCAAATGTGCATTTATATATATATATATATATATATATATATACAAAATAAGTATACACAGTACACACACATAGGCCTATATCATTAATGTAGACACAAACATTTTGGATGCGATTAATCACGATTAATCTTTTCCCAGCCCTACAAATTATGTACAGAATTATTATATTGTGCCTCATCAGACCTCTTTTAAAGGTAGAATAGAGTTTTGAGTTTTAAATGTTCCAGTGACACATAGGCCTATATTATATAAAAGACTAATGTGTGCAATATTTTTGTATGATGGTTAATGATTCAGTAGAATCCATGAATATTTTGTCTTGTATTTCTGAATGCAGGGTCAATGCTAAAATACATGGGTATGGGTGGTTGGGGGGTGGGGTGGGGGGTATGGGGGCACCACCAAGCATTTGTGCTTAGGGCACCCAAATGGCTAGTGCCGGCCCTGGAAAGGTATGATTTTGGAAACACATTATTTATGTAAACATCGGATGACTTAAAGAAAAAGGTCACAAGTGTCTCTTTGTCATGACTTAAACATCATGTGTAAAGAAGTTAACAGCCAACACTGTTTGACCTTATTAGCTTTTTTACAGTAAAATACTGGCAACACTGTTGCCAGTAATTTACTGTAAAATGCACTAAAATTAATAAGTTGTATTTTTTTAGTTAACTTGAGTTTTAGTGCAATTTTACAGTAAATTACTGGCAACAGTGTTGTACAAATGCACTAAAACTAATAAGTTGTATTTTTTAGTTAACTTGAGTTTTAGTGGATTTTTACAGTAAATTACTGGCAACAGTGTTGCCAGTATTTTACTGTAAAAAACCTGGTAAGGTCTAACAGTGAACAGGATAAGCCAGGCTTTACATTTAAAAAAAAAAAAAAAAATCAAGACACAACAAGTCTGACATCACTGTTTTGAAATTCTCATCGGGAATTTCTTCGGATGTGCTACCATAACCAGTCATTTATTTTTTTTCTGAGACTCACCCTTGCGTGCCTCCTCAGTGCACTGCCTCACTGCTGGACAGATAACAAGTTTATCCTTCTTTATAGTCAAACTTCACAGAGGGCCCAGTCAAGCACAGAGACAACTAAACCTCTTAGTGTCCTCTCAACCAACCGAGCATGACACTGGCACTGCTGATGCAGTCGAGCATGTGGCCGTCCAGCCAATCACTGGCACAAAACTTTCAGATAGATGGGCACATGTTATGACAAATACTTCCCATGGCTGCACTCAGAGAGGCCTTATGAAATCTCTGACATTATGATAGTCGTTTGAGCAGAACCAGTGAGGAGAGCTAGAATGTGTTCCATTACTGTCATTGTGCTAATTGAAATGACATTTTAGAATTGCTGGCTTTGGATAAATAAAATGGAGAAAAAAAAATATCATTTTAAAGGATTAGTTCACCCAAAAATGAAAATTATGTCATTAATGACACCCTCATGTCGTTCCAAGCCCATCTTCGGAACACAGTGTAACCCTCCTGTTATCCTTGGGGTCAATTTGACCCCATTTAATGTTTAACGTCTGTAAATACATTCTTTTATTTATTTATTTTTTTTTTTTATTCAGATTTAATGACTTTTCCTAATTTAATGGGGACAACTTTGTAAACATAAAATTAACCTGCTAATTTATTTATTTTTTTTTCAAAAGTGCTGTACATATTTTGTAGCATCGGTGTTCCTTGGGGTCAATTTGACCCCAGGCTCTTTTAGATGTAGGCTATAATAAAACAGAAGAAATATTACAATTTCATATTACAACCGAGATAATTGTCTGCTCTGGATTAAGTTATGCGATTAAATTATGCAGAAGACCACAACACCAACTAAACAACGATGTCTACATCTGTTCTAAGTTAAGTCATAAGTCAACAACGTATTTGAACATTATCTTTAAAATCTCTAAGTAACGTAACATTAGGCTGACACTAGACTAAAATTAGAAAACGTTAACGTTAGCTTCTAGCTGCGTTGTAGCCTACTGTACATCATGTCACTTAGCTTCATTAACGTATCTGTAAATAACCGAGATAACAGATGTTAACAATGTTTTGCTGAATGATTCATGTAAATGCTGTAGCGCCAAATGGCGATGGCAACGATATGCGTTTTTTGCGTGGAGCTGAAGCTTTTCATCGACCTTCTCAACAATATAATGATTAATATAACCCCCCAATCCATAGTTAAGGCCCTTTAGGTGAATTCGAGATCTATCTGTCTCAAAAAAATTAAATAAATAAAATAGTTTGGACATTACAAGTGGTCTAAGTAATGTTTTTGATGTGGAGCTACCTTTTTAGGTGACTGAACCTCTGGTTATCTGTTTCCAATGTTATTTTTCTGCACAGTGCCAATCCATCCTATGTAAATTATTTTGGTTATCGACATTGTGCCCCAAATCTTGTCCATAAAGCTTACCTAATATTGGACCCGGCACATTCCATTAAGTAAATGCACCCTACAACTAGAGTTTTTTATGAATGCTGTAAATGTTGATTTCATGGCCATTCAAAGTTCAGTACCTGGAAACTCCTGTTTGAATGGAGCCATAAACGAATGCCCAGAAACTGTCAGTACAAAGTTACTCAGTCTCCTTCACCACAGGGTCAAACCCTTCAATTACTGCTCGATAACAGTGCAAGTAAACCTGCAATTCGGAAAGAGTGGGAAGGCTGAGCGGTGTGATGAGGTTATGGAGTGCAACTGGCCAGATTAAGATGTGGCTGGGGCAGTGCAAGGGTTGCGTTCATCTTCTCACCCTTTTATTTGCCTTAACTGCAGTGAGATCTATTATTCAGCCAATAATCCAAGCCCTAATGGAAAAAGAGAGCGAGAGAAGGCAAGAAGCAAGAACATTATCAAAATAAGGATTCAAAGGCATGTTAGAACAGCAGAGGAATTACTGCTGCGGATCTGACACTGTTGCCTTCAAAAGCACTTCATATTTTCATTTGAAGTGATCTCTAAGGCTAGAATTTCCGTCGAGGGAAAGAAATAATTATTTTTTTTCCTCCTGAAATGTAACATTCCTTTGGTGAAATTATTCCTTTAATCCATAGAAAATGTAGCAGGTTAATTTGCAGTGCTTTTGTGTATTGTAATCAGCACCCTTCATTTGCATGAACCCCTGCGGGGTGTAAAGATCTCCAAGAGATTGTGAGGCAATGCTTAGACAGACAGCGCTTTGTAGATAAAAAGAAACATCATTCCAGTCAGTAATGTGAGCATCTGTAAATTAAACACATGTTAATGTAATATTTAGAGGGACAGGGACAACTGTCAGCGTTTCTTGTTAATGACTTCCTATCTTCATCTGTTGCTGTGGACGCCTATAGTTTTCACTAAAGTTATTTTTAGAGTTAGCAGTTTTGGTGTGAACTGATCTTTTAGACTGGAAACTGCTCGTATTTAGAAAAAAACAAAACAAAAAAAAAACGTATTTGGACTCGAATCCTGATGGATTATGTGAGTACTTAGCTGTTGGTGATGACACGGAGACAATTTACATTGTGGTTCAGATGCTTCTCATTCTTTTCTTTTTTTTCACAGCAGATTTGCATTTAGCTACACTACTAAAAATACAACACTACAAGTCCTCACTGTTTGTAAAACTGACAGCCCGTTTGACAAGTGTCTTCGGAGGAAATTTTAAACTTCCATTCTTTTTTTTCCCCCACTGTTTACTCTCACTTTCGTTTTGGACCCTGTAGCAGCAGCTGTTCAACCGCACTGCATTTCAGAGGCAGTGTGACTGCTGTGCCTCACGGCAACTACTGTGACTCGTACCAAATCTATAACCATGTTTCTTAGCTCGAAACCATAAATCACGTCCTCACGGCTCACATACAAAATCGGTACAGTTACACTTTAGCTCATCTAACTTTGTTGTTGATGCATTTCTGCAGTCTTTGTAAGTGACCCAATAGTATTTTGCTCTTATACTGACACCGGTTGGCCTGGATGTAGGATGTTGTTTACTCTTTCCTTCACACCAAAGCAGCTTGGTTATATATATATATTCATACAATGGAAACTCTTTCCCTGGACTTTTGTGTGTTTTTGCTCTATTATTATTGGAGTAATTATTTATGTAAAGAAAAATTATGATTGAAAATTATTATGAAAAAAATTTATTAAATAAAACAAAAAAAATATTAATTTAATTACAGAGCCTTGCCCATAGCATGCAGTGGGAAAAAAAAAAAAAAAAAAGTGTGTCGTGGCCACAAAGTTTCCATGATTTACTAATACGCCATTTATAAATGTGTTTCCTTGTTTTAATTAAATTATGCTTACGATATGATAATTTGTTCCCTCGTTTTACTAAATCGTGGCCACATTTTTTATTTGTTTCCATGTTTTAGTTAAATCAAATTAATTAATTAATTGAAATTAATTAGGGGATTAGTTCAATGTGGCCAATAAATAAGTCATGTCATGACCACAATAATTCTTAATTTCCTGTGTCATGTTTCATGTGCGCGGCTCTGTATTAATAAATCATTCATAATTAAATTGCATTACATTGCATTAAAACTACAGTAATATCAGAGCAAAACACACAACAATCACAGCTATTACATTGCAATTCACAATCATCCACCCCGTTCTCATCCCAAGGCGTCATATACGACGCTTTTGCCAAAGTGTATACATCCAACGCACATGGCACCCTTTAGTGTCAATATGAGACATGGGCCAGAAGGCGCCTCCTAGTGGTCTAACCCTAACCGTATATGACGCCTTGGGATGAGAATGCGTTGACCAGTCACACTTTTTTTAAGAATTTGTTTGTTTTTCATCCATTTAGTGCACCAAGAACAATTAGTTATATTAATACATCCATTTTGTCAGACAACAGTTCTTTCATAACTTTACGTAATTAATGTTTTGTTGTTTTTTTAGTAGTTTACATACGATTATAAATCGTAAGTTTGGTTTACAAAGAGTTGATTTGTTGTTATTAGTCATTGTGATAGTAGCAGTAGTAACTCTGTCGATTGCATGATAAGGCTGAGAATGTGATGACAACACGACAGCCTTCTCGACCAACTCTAGCCTTCATCTCATGGGATTTCATTTTATTCATATTTACGATTGCTATTCAGCACCTGAATAGTTCTATTAATTTCTTTAAGTATAAAACTTTTTTTTTAATTAGCAAAAAAATAAATGAATGAGTGCACCTACTGTATAAGATGATGGTGCAGCTATTCGTTAACATGCATACTGTACATTACAGCCACAGGGAACCCTGGGCTTATTCCAACAGCCCAGACTCAGTACGGCACTGCTGATAAGGCACATTTTCATTAAATTCAGAATCGATTCGGTTATTATTAAACCTCTTTTCATTTATTCTATCCCATTTCTCAATACTGGCAGTGCACATCCCATCCCAGCAACGATCAATGTGTTTTGGGTAGAGTATATAGACTTGGAAGGCCAGCACATGTTAACGGTTCGGATTTCAGCAAGTAACTGCTGGCATTTAAAGAGACTTTAGTTTGAGTTGCCATTGCTTATTATTCATTGTAAGTGTCTGGATTGTAATAAGATGATGCTTCTAATTCCCGAAGTGTGAATGTCACTGATTCAGAGATGTTTAGAAGTGCACATGGAGATCTCGAAGTATACTTGGAGTTAGCATGAATAATTGACTCTAGTGCTGTTAAATGCCTTGGGAAGTGCCGTATATTAAACATGATGTGTTGTGGGCTATCACAAGAGGCTTGTGTTTGGGTTGTATTAAAAATGCATACGTTCGTGCAAAGTGGGTACAATCTTTAGATTAGGTGAACATCTGAAACTTTATCTATTATTGAGCACATGTTCAGCATTTTAGAAAAACCATGACTAGCCTGTCACAGAGAAGGCTTGATTTCCATCTCCGTGATTTCTGGGCTTTAAAAAAAAAGAAACAATTCCTCTATCTTTCAGTCTCGCTTCTTGTTCGTTCACAGTTTGCTCATTTTCACTCGCTGTCTTCCATATTCGATTCATGTATGTTTTAGATTTTTGCTTCCCATAAACAATCTCCCACAGGCCGTGACACATAATTCAGAGTGATGAAGAGGGACATGGGTTGCCACAGGGAATGAGTCTGTTGTCATAATTAATTACACATTGGTGAGAATAGTTGGTTTTGCAGCTCATAATTATTAACCAGGGACACTATGGGGTGTAATTATGCCATAAACATGAGGTCTTATAAACATTACTCTCTCGTGGTGCTTTATATTCCCCTGCCAGGCCGTGTATTAATGTTCTGTCACAGCTGGCTTATTTGTGTAGCTTACCTACATGTTTGTACAACGCTTGGAGAATGCTGTGGCAGAACCACAGTGTGTGTGTGTGTGTGTGTGTGTGTGTGTTTGCGTTAGTGTGTGACTGTGTCTACGTATCTGTCATATTTGCAGGAGGCAAACATCATTGAAATACAATGCCATACTTTGACCGTACATGTTTTCAATTCGTTCTTTAGCACCAGGCTTGCACGGAATTGAGCAAAGCAAGCGGTGAGAGCTTTCATAAGTAAAAATAAATAAATAAATAAATAAAAACAATGCTCAACAATTGGTTTAACTTTTTGAGTGAAAACTTTTATAGTGCTTTTTTACAATATTGACTTCAATGGCTTTAAAATTATTTAAATTGTTTTTTCAAAGATTTTTACTTCAAATAAATCCTGTTATTTTGATTCGTCTATTCATCAAGAAAATCCTGAAAAAAAGGAATCATAGCTTTGCTATGTAAATTACATGGTAACACTTTACAATAAGGTTCATTTGTTAACGTTAGTTAATGTATTAAAGGAGTTGTTCACTTAAAAAAAAAAAAAAAAAAAAAAACTTTTGCTGATAATTTACTTACCCCCATGTCATCCAAGATATCCATGTCATACTTTCTTCAGTCGAAAAATAAATTAAGGTACTTTTTAATGAAAACCTTTCAGGATTTTTTTTCGATATATTGGACTTCAATGGGAACCAAACGGTTCAAAGTCCAAAAGATAGTTTCAGTGCAAACTGCAAACTGTTCAAAGGGCTTTAAACAGCCCGTTCTCATCCCGAGACGTCATCTAACTGACGATTTTGACCATACATCAACATCCGATGCTTTAGAGCACCCTTTAACGACAGTTTGATGACGCTATCTAACCCTAACCCTACCCCAGACCTAAACATACCCGCGCCATAAAGGTAAAGCGTCAGTTAGATGACGCCCTAGGATCGTCATCTAAAGGGTGCCCTAAAGCGTCGGATGTTGACGTATGGTCAAAAGTGTCAGTTAGATGACGTCGTGGGATGAGAATGTGTTGCTTTAAACGATTTCAGACGATGAATAAGGATCTTATCAAACTAAACGATTGATCATTTAAAAAAAAAAAAGCTCAAATTAAAGCTCAAATGCTCGCCTTGCTCTGTTCTGCCTCGTTCGTGGCACTCCTGTTCGAACTCGTCTATCAAAATGAACAAATCTTTTTTTTTTTCCGTGTTTGGTTCATTCAACGAACGAAATGAACGAGTTGACTCTGGAAAAGATTCTTTCATTTTGAGGAACGAGTTCGAATAGGAGAGTCACACATCAGAGAACAGAGCAAGGCGACCGTTTGAGCTTACAAAACTTAAACTTTGTTGTTGTTTTGTTTTTTTTAAACGAGCGATCGTTTCGCTTGATAAGATCCTTATTCATCGTCTGGAATCGTTTAAAGCCCTTTGAACAGTTTGCAGTTTGCACTGAAACTGTCTTTTGGACCTTGAACCGTTTGGTTCCCACTGAAGTCCATTATATAGAGAAAAATGCTGGAATGTTTTCATCAAAAACCTTAATTTCTTTTCGACTGAAGAAAGAAAAGCATGGACATCTTGGATGACATGGGGTTGAGTAAATTATCCGCAAAAGTTTTTTTGTTTTTTTTTCAAAAGTGAACTACTCCTTTAACTAACAATGACCAATACATTTTTTACAGTATTTATTAATCTTTGTTAATGTTAGTTACAGTAAAAATACAGCTGTTAATTTTAGTTCACAGTGCATTTACTAATGTTAACAATACAACCTTTCATTTTATTAATGTTGTAGTAAATGTTGAAACTAATGTTAACATATTAATAAACACTGTAGAAATAATGACCCTATACAACTGTTATTTATTTATTTATTTTACATTTAAAATGATCCAAAATGCAGATGAAACTGGTGAAAGCTTAGCTGTCCAATACTAAATTTTGCATTAAATGCATTTTGAACAGGATTCTTTTGCACTCCTCACTTTCGCTGACACATGGTTTGTTGCCAATGCTGCATTATGCTAGTCTCTCCTGCATCTGGAATACTGGATCCATTTGATCCATGACTTCCAACTTCTCCTGCTCCAGCTCCCTTGATTAAACCACCACACCTGTTTCGGAGAGGTTCGGAGTGCACTTTGATTTCTCATGGGCTGTTTTATAAATAGCTTTTCTTTCAGAAAGCTGCACCTGATGGTGTGGGGAGGTAAAGAAGCTTTCTGTGACTCACTCCTTTGTTTCGGGAGCTTCGGGGGGACTGAAGGGTTGATACAAGTGTCAGTGAGATCTGCCTGTCTGCCTCATGATTCAGTGCAGACTTGGCCCTCCGCTCAGCCTCGTCCCCTGAGACACTGCGGGCTGAGAGATGGTAAATAAAAGAGGAGGTGTCGTACCGGAGATAACGTAGGTTTTACTGCTAATATCCGTCTCAGGGAGGGCGGCTGGAATGGTTAATAAAACAGAGAAATGAAACTGTCATGGTATCTCAGTGCGGATGCTGGGTCTGATGCTGTCTCTCTTCCAGTTTTGATTCTCATTTGTTATTCGTAATCTGCAGAGCAGCCAAAGGACATTTTCTTCTGTGTGCAATAGCTTCAGTCAGATGCATTAAAGACTATGTATATGTGTGATGCACATATATATACACACACGTATCTCCAATATTGTGTAATCCTTAATCCTCTAAAGCCTTTTGAACCTTTATAAACACAAACTGAGTTTTCATATTTTATGGGGACATAAAACATATGTTTGTCCATAAAGAATTTTATACCGAACAAATTGTATAGTCTCTAACCAAACCCAACACTACTACTATATAAAAATAATAATAATAATAATAATAATAATAATAATAAAAATCAAGTTTTACTATCATTGTAGGGGCATTTCATCCCCACAATGCTGGGTTTACACCAACAATAATAATCTATAACTTATGATGACAACGAGTAGTATTTTATATTATTGCCATTATTTCATGATAATAATATTATAATTATAATAATAAATAATAATAATAATAATAATAATAATTGTTTTTGTTGTTGTCTTCATCATCAGAAATTGTATAATAATAATATGTAATAATAGTTATTATGATAATAATTGTTTTGTTATGTGACATCAAGTTTACTTTTTAATTTATTTATTTTAAACATCATCAAATTTATTACGTATTAATTAAATAATTAAAAAAAATTAAAAAAAATAAAAATGAAATAAAAACAGTAATATCTATTTGATACACACATTTTCAGCACTACTTAATATAGAATATATAAATTATTTATGAAATATCAAAGTCCCCCTGTGGTGAAAATCAAGCTTTTAAAGGGATAGTTCACTTTGAAATACATGTTTGATATGTTTTAGCTTACCTCAAGGGCATTCAAGATGTAGGTGTCTTTGTTTCCACAGTATTTCCAATTTTGATATTTTTAGGTCAAACCGTTCATGTTTGTCAGTCATATAATGGGGGTTTATGGGGTCCTTCTCAAAGTGCATTCACAGAGAAGTCAAAATTAAACATGATTTAATGACTCATAAATGTAAGTACATTGATGGCCTAAGACACAAAACGAGCGGTTTGTGTGAGAAAACAAACAGTATTCATATAATTTGTCTTATAAACACAGCCACGTCCAAGTGATCTGAAGGCGAGGGTGCTTATGTCCTGCAGCTTTAACTAAATACTTAATCTTTAAATAAAACTATAATGCAATCTGATTATGTGATGTGGGTTACAGGTTTTGCATAAAGTACATCAGTTTAATTTAGTGCCTGCATATAGCCTACTGGTACTCTGAATCCTCATGACAGAAAATTATGTAGAAAGCTCTTTTTTTTCACACCCTATGTGGAGGAAAGATGGATGAATGTGGCCTTTCACGTCACATGCTGCTGTGCATCAGCGTTCCGGACCGCCGTCAAAGACCCGCAACCCGTCTCTCCTTCACTCTCCTCTCTCTCTATTAGCCTGATGGATTGACCATTTGTCCTGAACGCTGGCCCAAAATCTCACACGCAACTTTGCAAGCCAAGCATGCATTTACAGCTTCAGAGTCTATTTAAGGTTCCGAGTCTCTTCAGTAATTCAGCGCAACACTGGGTTACATATGAGGTTAAATAGACAATCTGTTACACTGATGGCTTAACGTCACAAGTCCCTCATGGAGGGCAGGAACAGTATGGTGTATTACTTTGTCAAGGAGTTCTTTAACACGATAAGAGACCCTTACGCAGGTGTGACAATAATAGTGTGTAGCTTGTCTTCAACAGAGTGTCATTTGAGAGACCATTATTGCCATGGAGGTGACGGGTGTGTTAATGCAATAACATGACATTTGTCTTCGCCATTATCGCCTATAAAACTATCATACAACCGATTTTTTTATTACAGAAAAAAGCTATTAGAGTGATTAGCTATGCTGAATATCTTGCTCCAACAAATCCACTTTTTATCAGATTAAATATATTAAAATTTCACGATCTTGTTGATGTTTACACAGCAGTTGTGATGTACAAGGCTTACAATTTCAAGCTTCCTCACTGTTTACAAGAGATGTTTCGAATCAGAGAATCGAGATATAGCCTCAGAGGAACTGAATTGTTACAGAAACCCATGGCTAAGAGTAATACCAAGAGAAGATGTTTATCAGTTAAAGGAGTAGATTTATGGAACAGTCTTCTTATTCAACTTAAGAGCTCTAAAACTATTAAGGGATTCAAGAAAAGATATAAGTTGAACATTATGGAAAAATATAGAACACTTGAATGAAGAATATAAGAAAAGTAAGCGATAGTGGAAGTATGACATAATTTTGATTGTTGAGGATTAATTTTTTAGTGTCTACATGTTATTGTAATAGTCAGGATAAGTTGTTGTTGTAAAAGGGGTTAGGCAAAATAAGTCTTGACTTCAGCCTAAACCCCTTCGGTCAGTATTTATGTGTTATTTTTTATTTTTATTTTTATTTTTTTCTTTCTCTCTTTTGTGTTACATGATTTATGACATGATTTCTAAATGACTGACCGAAGAAATAAATAAATACAACAAAATAAATTGCACTTTTGACCTCTTAGGGTGTTGTCCTATGTGATTTAACCAAGTCCCAATAAACACTTTACATGGTAAATAGATTTTAGGCCTCTTATTCAGATTCATAACCTGATGTGCAGAAGTCTGATGAATTTACATTGTTTAAATATTGTGAGAGGTATTTCTGATCCCTCCAATATTAAAAGATTACAATTGAAAAAAATCTTTTACCATAGTCCTCCGATCTCATTTCATTTATCGCTAGGCGTTTTTGCTCAATGTGTGTGCTTTGATTAGTTCCTTTATGTCTGCTCTTCACTTTTACCATATCATTTGCTTCTGTTCTCTTATATTTGATCTCATTTCTCATGGCTCATCATTTCAACTTTGTTCTATTGAATATTAAATATAGTAACCTAATGTTACCTATATTGATGTTTTGTTCATTTTTTGTGTAAGAAATATTATAAAATGCTACTTTTGTTGTTAATGCTACTAAAATGCATTTCATGTCACAATTCATTCAGTCTACAAAATTAGTTACTGTACACTTGGTCATAAATTAAACTAAAATGTACCTCTGTTATAGATCTACTATACATCTAATTGTCATGATTTGGCCTTGTCTCTGTCACGTTTTAGTTTTATTCATGTCATGTTCCATGTCTGTCATGTGATCCTTCATTTATGCCCTCATGTTTGCCATGTGTCTTGGACTGGTCAAGTTACGCTATGGCTGTTTCTCTCTGGCTCCTCCAGTTATCTCTTTATGTATATTTTAGGTAACAATAAAACAAAATATGCTACAACTCTGCCTCTTTTCATTTAAAAAGATCTTTAACATATTAGCCTAATGGCTATGTGCTTCAGGCAATGCATACATCAATTATCTTCACTGCATATATTTAGAACAATATAAACATGATCTATATATAAATATATAGAAGTATATAAAACAAAATGACACAACCCTGTCTCTGTTTGTTAAATGTCAGTTTTAAATATCAATAATATCTGGCCTAAAAGGTATAAGCTACAATGAGAAATAAGGCAAACAATTCAAACATAAATAAGCTCTGTAATAGTCTACAAATTTAAAGTTATGCCCCTTTTCACAAGATGTAAAATAAGTCTCTGATGTCCCCAGAATGTGTATGTGAAGTTTCAGCTCAAAATACCCAACAGATCATTTTTACAGCATGTTCAAATTGTCATTTTTTGGTGCTCAGAAAAATGCACTGTTTTAGTGTGTGCCCTTTAAATGCAAATAAAATGCTGCTGCCGGCACAGGGGGAGGAGCTTCATGAGCTCTTGCTCAGTCTCTTAGGACAATTTCATCTCACGGAATGATGATGATGATATCAGAAACTCTCAGTAACGGTCTTCATTTCGAGTCAGACAATAATGCCTAGAGTCAGAGTGCTGTATAGGGATGGAACATGTATAGTTTAATAGTTTAATTATGTTTATTATGACGTATTTGTCATCTGCTTGCATGTATCCATTATTTATTAATAGCCTACAAGTCTGCTGTTTGGCTACCAGGTCCGAATGATGATGAAACATATACTGATGAGTTTAATAAAGTGTATTGTACATCACACAAAAGATGAAGATGAGAAAATCACCGTAAGAGCTGAGTAAACACAGTAAGTTATAAGAAGTGCGCAAGTTGAGGGAGCAATCCTGTGGGCGGACGTTAGTCGAAAACTGTTCTACTGATGTCATTAAAGAAGGAAGTACTCCAAACGGGCCGTTCGATGTAGGCTACTTCTGTTAAATAAAGTATCTCGCTTGGCATTGAACTTTGAGCTTTAGAATTTTACAGATATTATTTATACTCTAACAACAATATTACACACAAACTAAAGTTTGAAACATGGGATCACGAAGAACGGGACCTTTAAATAGCCTAAATATATAAACTTATGAAACTTCACTTTGCCCTCAGCCAAAACATTTTTTTTTTTTTTTTTTGCCATGGAACAAACTATAGTTTAATGAGACCAAAGACTTATACACAAGACGAATTATATGTCAAGTTTATCCACTAGAGAGACATCAGAGTCAGCGGCAAATGTCAGAAGAACTAACCGAGTAAAAGATGTTCTAGGTTTAATGAGCGCTGAGCACCTGGTGAACGCCTGGATATCACAACTCCGAAAACGTCAGATACATTTTTCAAATAGGCACTTTCACGAGTTCGCACTTAAAAATAAGTCAGATAGAATAAATGCGTATTTGGCGTGCTGTCCGAGGAGAGGTCTCAGGGTTAGGTGTTCGGCCCAAACCCAGAGTCCTCTACCAGTTATTCCTGGCTGTGAAAGATTAAGCCAAAAGTGAGGAGTTGGGGTGGTGGAGGGATGCTGAAACTGTCAAGGAATGTTAGGTGAGTCGACAGAGTGAATATATATATATATATATATATATATGCTTCCTCTCGTGCTGATGGGGTAGACATGATAATTGTTTGATGACAAGATTGTTTGAACATGCTCCTCCCGAACTTTGTTTATATACAAAGTCTGAGCAATGTTTGAACATTGTATTTTGAGCACTTCTTGTGTTGTTGTTGCCTCTTCATGACGACTTGTTTGATTTAGTCCTTAGATGTAAGTCGCTTTGGATAAAAGCGTCTGCTAAATGACTAAATGTAAATGTATAAGACATCATATCTTTGTAAATAAGCTACAGATTTGAGCTTTAAACAAACACATTCTGGCCTGAAACACTCTTAAAATTACATGTCATGACACAATAACAGTAGTATTTTGATATTACGCGGGTTTTCTCCTCTGCTATTGACGCTTGCTGATTGGTGAAAGATGCATTCTGGGAAACCTGGCTGTCTCAAATCCGCACAAGTCACCTCTCGATGCATCCTCGGTAAACGGGGCGGATCAAGAACACATTCGATTCGATCGGGATTCGATTGTTTGAACTGGATTTGGCTAGATGTGAACTTTGAATTGGAACAGTAGTTGGGCAGTGACTGATGATGTTTCACAAGAACACCAGAACATAAGGACAGACAAGAACGCATATAGGGAAACGGCCTCAGTCCAGTGCTTTGTTTTATGTTTTGATCTTGTTGTTTGTTAATTTTGAATAAATAGCTACTTGGGTTCCCTCTACAACTTGCCTCCAGTGGATCCTTACACTAATATACAGTGCATCTAATGCGAGTTGAATGGATCCCATCTCTTAAACTTTTGCTTGTCATGTGATTCGCTGAAACTGTGTCATCTCTTGTGAGGTTTCATATTTTTTTATAGTACTGTTGTTCTTGAAATACCTATGTGCTTTTATTTGGGTTTTATACTTAGAACTTGTTTGTTTTCTCAGGAATTTTAGCACATAATGCCAAATTACTTTATTGTCTCTTGTATATGTCTTGAATTGTGTCTTGACATGCCTGAATATTCATATGCTTCTCAGATTTGTTGGATTATTAAAAAAAGAAGTGGCATCTGTTAAGTGTATTCGCTTGACAAACTCGGGACTTCGTTACAATTTTCTGGGACACCAAATCCCTGCGTTTCTTGCAAAGATGCAGCCTCATGTTTGATGCGGTCTGATAGGCAGCACACCATGCTTTGTTTGTTTGGTCTCTCCCATTTTCTGCTTAGTTAACCCACAGCTCGAAAAACAGTACCGTAGAGATTTTGATGGAACCATTAAGAGCAGAATCGGGACAGAGACAGTATTTTATGCACACAGTCACTCAGCTGTCGGCAGTGATGAGTTGAGAATTATAATAAATCCTCCCATATTATGAGGAAAGAGTGAGCAACATCTTCTTCTACACAGTCTCACTGGTGGGTCCTGTTTAAAAAGGAGAGAGGACTAATGAAGAAGCTCTATCAACTATAAATACCACAATATCTCACTGCTCTATAATAAGCTGAGGACACATCCCATACTGCCGAGTGTTTCCATGGTCTCGGCTGCTGTTGCTGGGCAGGTGTTTTCAGCTGGAGATATTGCACTCGAGCAAACACCCTTCTTTATTGAAAGTGATGCAGCCCTGGCATCAGTGTCAATAAAGTGTTGAAAATGAGTTTGTGTTTTCCATATGGCTGGGGTCACTCACATTGTGAACTGCTTTAGAGAGGGTATGCCTCTAAGATAATGGTGTATATTATATTTCATATCACGTCTTTCTGTCTGTCTGTCTGTCCTTATTTTGTTATATCATTCTACCTGTCTGTCTGTATGTCTGTCCTTTTGTTATATCGCTCTGTCTGTCTGTCCTTTTGTTATATTGTTCTGTCTGTCTGTCCTTTTGTTATATCGCTCTGTCTGTCTGTCCTTATCGTTCTGTCTGTCTATACTTTTGTTATCAGTCTCTCTGTCTGTTCTTTTATTATATCGTTCTACCTGTCTGTCCTTTTGTTATATCGTTCTGTCTGTCTATCCTTTTTTATATCGTTCTACATGTCTGTCCTTTTGTTATATCGTTCTACCTGTCTGTCCTTTTGTTATATCGTTCTACCTGTCTGTTCTTTTGTTATATCGTTCTGTCTGTCTGTCCTTTTGTTATATCGCTCTGTCTGTCTGTCCTTATCGTTCTGTCTGTCTATACTTTTGTAATCAGTCTCTCTGTCTGTCCTTTTATTATATCGTTCTACCTGTCTGTCCTTTTGTTATATCGTTCTGTCTGTCTATCCTTTTTTATATCGTTCTACATGTCTGTCCTTTTGTTATATCGTTCTACCTGTCTGTCCTTTTGTTATATCGTTCTACCTGTCTGTTCTTTTGTTATATCGTTCTGTCTGTCTGTTCTTTTGTTATATCGTTCTGTCTGTCTGTCCTTTTGTTATATCGCTCTGTCTGTCTGTCTATCCTTTTGTTATATAGTTCTGTCTGTCTGTTCTTTTGTTATATAGTTCTGTCTGTCTGTTCTTTTGTTATATCGCTCTGTCTGTCTGTTCTTTTGTTATATCGTTCTGTCTGTCTGTCCTTTTGTTATATTGTTCTGTCTGTCTGTCCTTTTGTTATATTGTTCTGTCTGTCTGTCTGTCCTTTTGTTATATTGTTCTGTCTGTCTGTCCTTTTGTTATATCGTTCTGTCTGTCTGTCCTTTTGTTATATCGTTCTGTCTGTCTGTACTTTTGTTATATCATTCTGTCTGTCTGTCTGTCCTTTTGTCATATCGTTCTCTCTGTCTGTCCTTTTGTTATATCGTTCTGTCTGCCTGTCCTTTTATGATGTCGTTCTATGACATAACCCATGACATTTTTCTTTTAAAACATGTTATGTGCCAGTGTTGTTGCATTCAACTAAAAATATCTAATAACAGCCTTATCTAGCAAACATAATTGCACTACACCACATTACTCGTTTGGTTGTGCTTTGGGTCAGGATAAGGTGTTTTTTTTTTTTTATTTTTTTTTTTAGATAGCTCATTGAAATGTAGTGGTTATTAATAGGAACATGCAATTGTGTTGATATTGCTCTGAAAATGTGACATTTGAAAATGTAAACACTTTAAAAAATTTTATTTTTTTTTAAATATTTTACTTTACGCACTATAACTTAGTGATGCATATGTGTTGGTCTGTTTGTCTGCGTGGATAGTTCTACAGAGACTAATGTATTCTCCAAATTATCATCTGTTTTGAGACTAGTCATATTATACTGCCTAATCTTGCTGAAAATACCCGAAGAGCAAACCCAACATTCTTCTCTCACCATTTGTCCTCTTTTCCAGTAAGAGAGCCCTGCATGTGAATCATGTAATCAGATCTTAACACCCCCCTGCTGCTTTAGATGTGTAATACAAGGGTTTCTTCTGTAATACTCCGCCTCTAAAAAGGCCTGAGAAGCGCTGTGTGTTGAGTGGTGGAACGTACGCCTTATATAAAATTGTAATGGTTAAATCAAATATAACACACACACATATATATATATATATATATATATATATATATATATATATATATATACATATATATATACATATATATATATATATATATATATATATATATATATATATATTCCTCTTTAAGGTCACACTAAATGTATCAGCTGGTGGATCACTATGTGCACTCCCGATGGCAGTCGCATGAAGTTCAGCTCTGCTCAACTTTCTTTGTTGGTGTCACAAGAAATTTCCATTTGCTTTGTTGTTGTGGATGGCTTAATCGATATAATGCATTCTTGCTGCATAAAAGAATCAAATGTCTTACAAAAATAAATCTTACTAACCCCAAACTTGGTCTATATTATAAGTTATTACAAACCGAAGCCATAGAGCATTCCATCATATCCTGTTGACCATATAGACCATTTCACAAGATGTAAACAACACTGGTCCAGAAGCACTTCCTGTTTCAGTTTGTAACTGTTTTATTTATTTCACATGTAAAGAAAACATCTTAAAGATGTTTGTTTAACTTTTTGATTCAGTTTTAAATGTTCTGTTGGTTGTATTTTATCCCAGCTTTTATGTAGTGTTAAAAAACTGAAACAGGAAGTGCTTCTGGGCCAGTGTTGTTTACATCTTGTGAAATGGTCTATAAGTGGTGTCTGACTTGGTTTTGCAAGCTTGAAGACTGTTACATTTTCAAATTACATTAAAGTCTTAATTGAAACAGGAATAACTCACTAATCATGTTTTCCATCCCTAATCTGTGACATTCCTCTCCGTGATGATGATCTATGTTGATGACCCTTCCTTAGCCTTTCCCAGGGTTCTAAGGTATACACCCCTCTGATTGGCTGGACACTTGTACTGAAATCAAACTGGCAATCACAAAAACAAACATTTTGCGTAACCTGAGCCTGTGCTACAGGGGCCAGTCTGTGCTCAATCCAATCAGTGTCCAGGGTGATTGGCATGGCTCTCAATCCCAGAGAGACCTCCTTCATCCACCAAGAATCCCCGCTCCACAAATCACACAGTGACGGCAGAGGATCCGGTGACTTTGCCGTATATCACAACCCGTGCGAGGGCACGCTCAATCAGCATCATTATCCTCCCCTGCTCAGAGGAGGGCGGCCATTTTAACTGCACTGATTATGCTAATCTGGTGACAGGGGACCACCCTCGGTTGATGTAGTGGCTTATTAATATTTACTGACAGCGTCCCAGCACGGGGCAGTGTGTGACATAGCACTGGATCTGTTGGGAGTGCCGACACACTGCCGCACTGTGTTTACATCCCTTCCTTTCTGATGTTCTACAAACTGTTCAATTAACGTTCAGAAAAGACGAAAACACTCACGCATTTTTATATTTATCGTTTAGCCACTAGGCAGATTGGAGTAGTTGGACTTTGCTGTACGGACATGGAAGAGAGTTGAAAGGGATAAAGGAATGGATGTATCGGTGTGACAGGTTTCATTTTTGTAGAAGAGATAGATGCCAGGGGGGTGTGAGAAAGAAGATTGAAGAGTGGAGAGAGAAATGTATTTATTTGTGTCAGTGCTACACAAGCGTGGTGAGCATTCCTCACTGTTTGTTTGGGGCTGACAAATGGCACAGTCCTCCTGGCACGGACTGATTGACAGCATTGAAGACTGTGTGAGACATCAACAGTGTGTCTACAGAGGAGACAGCTTAAGCCAATATGTCTTCAAGAAAACGGGGCGTGGGGTTATGTTGTGTGTATCAGGTACAACTTTTTATTGTTGAAATTAACATTAAAATTAATAGTTATTTTTCATTAGTAGTTAATGTGAACTAATGTTGGAAATTTATTGCAGATTGTTTTTAAAAATCATTTGTATGCTTTTTTTCATATTTTTTTTTTTTTTAGCTTGTTTCAGGTTTAGTTTTACGAAGTACTTCAACTTATTTTCTGTTATTTGCAAAGGTAACATTTCGAATTTTGTTAGTAGTTCATATACCGGTAATAATATTATTCCAGCTTTTTTTTTTTTTTTTTTTTTTTTTACTATAGTACCTCATGTTTCTTTTTCTTTTTGATTCTTGGGAGACAAAGAAGCAGATTTGAAACAGATTTGAACCGATTTCTTGTTGGAAAATAGCATAGCTTGGACATGTTGATAAATATTTCCTTTTTGTGTTGAAAAGAAGAAAGTCTCACATGTATGGAAGCTTGTTTCCGCCACTGAATGAAAAATAAAAAAAATAAAAAAAAATAATTGCGACTTTTTATCTCACAATTGTGAGATATGAAGTCAGAATTGTGAGAAATAAAGTCGCAATTGCGACATATAAAGTCGCAATTGTGTGTTATTAAGTCAGAATTGCGAGATATAAAGTCAGAATTGCGTGATATAAAGTCGCAATTCTGAGAAAAAAAAGACAGAAGTGCGACTTTTTTGATCTCACAATTCTGACTTTATAACACATAATTGCGAGTTCTTTTCTCAGAATTGTGAGATAAAAATTCGCAATTGCAAGTTATCAGGCCAATTCTAAGGGGAAAAAAACTTTTTTTTTTCCTCCTCAGAATAGTTTAAATCCCACAATTATGACTTTATATCATGCATTTCTGACTTTAAAACACGCAATTGTGACTTTATATCCTCTTACTTTATATCTCGCAATTCTGAATTTATAACACACAATTGCGACTTTATTTCTCACAATTCTGACTTCATATATTGCAATTGTGAGATAAAAAGTCGCAATTATTTTTTTATTTTTTTATTTAGTATATCACGCAGTATATCATGCAATTCTGACTTTATATCTCGCAATTCTGACTTTATAACATGCAATTGCGACTTTATATCACACAATTCTGACTTTATATCTCACAATTCTGAATTTATATCACGCAATTCTGACTTTATATCTCGCAATTCTGACTTTACACCTCGCAACTCTGTGAAATAAAGTCTGAATTGCGAGATGTAAACTCGCAATTGTGAGAAAAAAAGTCTGAATTGTGAGATAAAAAGTTTCATTCTGTGGCGGAAACAAGCTTCCATACATATGATATGAAGTTGAGTGAATTGCCAAATTTTTACTTTTGGGTATAAAGGTGAGGGTTTGTTATTTGTTGCACTTTCCCCCCTGAAGTTTACTCCTTAATGTCTGTACACACCAGGACGAATATCGGCGCACATTATTCGCCAGCGTATTTCAACACGTTTTTTTGTGTTCACACCCAAGCGATTTTCGCTGATGATGAGCCGAGTGAACATGCAAATTCATTCCCTAACATTAGATGGCGCCCATTTGCTCTGCAATTCCACTCCAGAGTTCTCTTTTATCAAGATATTTGTAGTCGCTGTCGCGTTTGACAAATAGTTCTTTATGTTTTAACACCAACGAGACCAGCAGCTCTACATTCATCTTGCCTCGCATCTTCCTTGTCTTATTTCCTACTGGCTGTGTAGATGGCAACGCTATTTGGCGTATATCTTCTTCGCCATTCCGTATGTGTGCTCGGCAAGACCGTTTTGTGTTTGAGCGCCCCCAAGTTGTGTTTTACTATAACTTCAGAAGCTCCAAAGACGTAAGCAAAAGCGGCAATCTCATTGGTCGGATAGTTTTTTGACGCGGCGCGTGAAACTTAAAAAAAAAAGAACACGAGGCAATTTTAAAAAAATTACGCTTTTACCGGTCGATGTGTACACTCACATTGGCGCCCTTTGTTTAGTCACGAGGCGTTGAACGTCGGCGAATATCGCGTGTGAAATTTGTCCCGGTGTGAACAGGCCTTTACATGATCCTTTTCCACTCTCTCTTTGATTTTGCTACGCTAAGAATTCTATATGTGAATCAAAATGACCTTTTCCAATTGATAAACATATTTGCAAATGAAATGACTAACAATTCTTGCTTACGTGATGCAATATAGTTCTCTTCCTTGATTTTCAAAAACAGCCTTTTTGAAAAGCCAGCATCACATTGTGACAAGTTTACAAATCAGTTCACACTGCATGTGCCACACAAACTGTAAGGTCAGGCTCCAGTTAACAGGGGCCTTGGTAAAAGACTTCTGTCAGAAGGGATCCTTTGGGAAGGCTATGAATGGTCTCTTTAAATTGTAATTTTATTTTATTTTCTCTCCCTTGTCTCTGCTCATGTTTTAACCTTCTGTCGGCTTGATACCACACGGGGAAGAAAATCAGCTCTCATCACACATAAAAAAGTGTTGTCTTTGCATTTAATTAATACAGCAAGAACCAGGCAGCAGGGAGAAAGAAATCAATTAGTATTTCCAGCATGTCTCTCACTGTATTGCACACATAATCTAATTTAAATCTGAACTCAATCCAGAAGGAAATCATAAAGCCTGTTTTCAGAAATCTCTCTAGAATTGTTTATATCGTAAACACATTAAATGCAGAACATAAATTTATGCCTGGCAAAACTCACAATACATGCGACAAATGAAAATAAATAATCGACTCAAAGTCAATGGTAGGTCATCTGGGCTGAATAAGCACATTTGGCCAGCTATCTGCATTGTGGATAGTTAGCATCCTCTTTGCGGGTTCCGGTCATTCCGCATAAGAGAAGGATTCTTCATGCATTCAGAACTTGATTGGCTTTAGTACGAGCGTCCGCCTTGCATTCAGTCGTAGCCACTGAGTTAAAGCAGATAAGACTTGTCCCTCTTCGTACAGCAAGCGCACCGGCAGCATTGTCAGCCTGAAGAGTCGAATTCAACTCATTCGCATCTTCCTTATTTAAGCAGGTCAGCCAGTGTCAAGTCAATCCCGCCATGATAATAAATTCTCGCGGACTAGGCGGAGAGTCTGATTCAATTTCTGAACAATGAAATCTTAACCTACAAACCCCAGCAGGTTCTTCGAAAAGAAGTTCGTGCTCAATTCTCCTTTGGCTCTGTTTATGAGAGTTTCACAAGAGCTTGACCCTTTCCATTGCCGGTCGAATCTATTTCGGCGACTTACAGAGCTGGTTTGAAACATAATTAGATAGCACTTTTGGGAACACGCTCATCCCCAGACAATTTTCGGGGTTGTGAAAGATTTGATTTGAACAGATCCCAAAGGTTCTAACTACATCTAGTCTCTGTTAAACCACTAACTTTGGTCTGATCCATGTGTAGCACATAGCGTCTCAGTTATCAGTAACTTACACCTTGGTCATTTCTATTTCCTCTGAGAGAGATGTAAGCAGGCAGAGGGGACAGAGAGAGATCTCTCTAGTCATTTACTCTGACATTTCGGGTGCAAGGGAATGCACAGAGAGAGACGGGGGAGAGAGGGAGCAATAGCCATCCTCTCTCTAGCACTTAAATTCCATATGTGGTAGAATCCAGTCTTATCTTAGGGGAAAGAGAGTTGTGCAAACACCCAATACCATCCAGTAGTTCCTTCAGACAAAGTGGACAGGCCCGAGAGGTTAAAGAGGAACCACTTTAATAGGAAAGCCTGCAATGAGGAAAGACAACTTTTCAAACCACATATCATTCTTTTGACACCATGTGAAAATAAGATTGCGCGAGTGAGTATTGAATATCTACAAGTAAAGGTATGTTTTTTGTAGTTAGCTTAAAAAGTCCAACAACTTTTCGAAAATTGGATTTTTTGAATTTGTTTAAAAATGAATCCTGTCAAAGAATTGATTGAGTGATTTGCTAAAAGGGAATTTCCACTGAAATATGTGTTACTGTTGTGTTTTTATTAATATTATAATTATATTTGTTTTTATTTGGGTATTTCTACCCCGTTCTCATCCTTTGGCGTCATATAGATGAAGGCATGTGACATTTCGTCGAAATACTATACACATGGCACACTTTAGCATCAATATAACACGCAGAACCCAAGGCGTCACACAGGTGAGTGGCATCCATTAGCGTCAATATGAGACGCAGACCCTACCCCAGACCTAAACCTACACATAACAGTGCATGTTATATTGACGCTAAAGGGTGCCATGTGCTTAGTCGACGAAATGTCATATGGCGTCACCTATATGACGCCAAAGGATGAGAATGTATTGGTATTTCTCATGTTGTCCGTCCCAACGCAAAAAAATTTAGTTTCGCTGTATTACATTACTTTATTCGTTCGTTCGTTCATTTGCAACTTTCAATACAGCATGTTCTCACGTAAATGCATCTCTATAACACGCATCGTGTATTGTTGTGTAATTTATATTCGAAAATGGGTTTTTACGTGCATATGTGACGCAGTTTTCCGCACGCATTTGATACGCAGTTCATTTGTGTGTAATACACATGCACCCCACACCACTAATTCTACCCAAACGTATAATACACACGCACCACACACCTAAACAAGCGTATCATATACACGTAAAAACTCACTTTAGCATATAAATTACACGACAATACACATGCGTGCTATAAAAACGCATTTAGTGTGATCAGGTTGTTCAATATCCCAACTCATGATGGTAGCTAAGAAGGGTTTGGGTCTGTCTTATGGTACATTACACTCTGAAACATAAAGGTTCTTAATTGCCATTGATGGTTCAATGAAGAACCATCAAACATCCAATCTTTCCATTCCACAAAAGGATTTTTAAAATGTTCTTCACACTAACAAAAAAAAATGGTTATTTAAAGAACTGTTCACTAAAAAGGTTATATTTCGGAAACCAAAAAATGGTTGCTGTGAAAACCACCTTTGGGACCTTTATTTTTAAGAATGTAGCCAATCACGGTCAGGTTCAGACAGACCTATTTGCATTTCAGTTTGACCGATTCATTAAGAGGAACTCATTCTGAAGATAAGAATGATCTCAGTGGCAGTGAGAAAGCATAGCACACTATTAAATGACTGGTGTGTAGCCTTTCAGCCTGGGGGCTTTGCACTGCTGCCTGCTTAATTACCGCTAACTCACTTCTTCCACACGTGCATTTTGTTCGGAATGGCAAACACACCACAGAATTACAGTAAGGCAGAGAGTTATGTCTTCACCTCAGGCCTCCATTGATTTCAGACTGTTTTTATTGGTCTGGGGTCCCGCGTGAGCAAATATTATGAGGACCCATGCACTTTGTTTTACGGCTTTTAGTTATCATTACAGAAGTTTCTTGCTGCTATAGCTCAGTAATTTTTTATTTTTGTTTTTTTGGCAGATATTGATATTTTGGGGCATTACTTATTTATTCTGGCACAGCCTGCACATTTGTGGCTGGCTCTCTCCATTTGCACATCTAATTGCTTTGGCAACTCATCTCTACAACTCCCGCACTCTCCCGTGCTCTTCTGTTTTCTGCTTTTAGAGAGCTACGCACTACCAGCGAAACACGCTTGCGTTCCACTGCTTAAAATAGAGATGTTTAATGCCAAAAAAAAATAAATAAATAAATAAAAAAAGGATTTTCCCTATTGGTGGTCTGATATGTCAATAGTGTATTCTCTTAGCTAGTAAATTAGTGAAAAAAGTGCTGTTCTCTATTTTTGCTCCAATGGCTGTTGATTCATATCAGTTTAATTAGATTATTTGGCTGACAGACAGTTAGGTTTAATCAGAGAACCGACTCTCGTGTGAGTGTGAAGTAATTAATTGCTTTAATTACATTTAGTTCCAGTCTTGGCTCTGAGGGAAGTTGTCAAAGATAACCCACATGCTATCTGAACTCAAACGTGGCAATAAAAAAGGCAGGTGAGCACCAGCAAATAAACATTTACTTAATCGAAAGAAAGGTATATGGTCGTGGATTACATCACTGCTACCTCTGCTACTTGTATTTTTAGGGGCTCGTTATCTTGTATGTTAGACGTGTGTGCAAAATTGAGATCAAGATCAATATTTATACCCATGAATTTTGCATTTTCTTTGACACACTGTAATTTCTTGAGGTGAATTTTGCTTTGGGATAAATCAAACACATGGAAATGTGTTCCAGGAGAGCGAGTCTGCAAGTAGCACAGGCAGTTTGCCTGACATCATCTCTGAGATCCACTTTGATTACAGGTGTTAATGTGCTTGCCTCAGAGTGTACAATGTAATAATGTCTTCAAATCATTTCTGCACTATATTAAGTGTAATTTTGTTCATTAACTTGTGACACCAAATGTGTTGAACAGTACAATAAGTAAAAAAAAAAAAAAAAAAAAAAAAAAAAGCTTAATGAGAAGTTTTTTTTTTTTTTTTTTCTCCCAAAGTAGTCTTGGGGAGTAATTATATTCTGGTTGCTACGGGCAGGAACTCGCATACCCTCAGACTTGTCTCCATCCAGATGACTAGCTCCAGCCCCACTGTGCTGTAATTAATCATTACGGCAGATGCCAGTGCCTTCCCCATGAGCTCCGTCAGTGTGTGTTTAATTGTGTGTTCGTAAGTGTGTACGTGTCCGGTTTGCTCTTGACTCTTGCATGCTGATGTGTGAAAATCATAAAAAGAACACGAGTTGGTCATTCTCGGATGAATGGAGAGACCTCCAGCTCAAGGAGTTTGTCGACTTTTTCGCACATTCATGTTCCAGCATGCATTCGTGTTCTCATTCATATGCGGTCCGCTGCCCTCACCTCTACCTGAGCCACAAATTCACAGAGCACTTAACAAGGAACCCCAGACCTCCCACTGTCATCTCCGTATGATTAGCTCTGCGGGTAGAAGAACATTGTGATTTCATCTGGTACTGAGCAGTTCTCAAGGGGAAAAAAAAAATGCCTCAAAACGTATAAACCATCATGACGTCCCAAACTCAAATGACCATATTTATTTATTGCATGTAACACAAAAAAGTTATTTAGCATGCTCTCAAGTGACTTCAAAGGCCTGTCTTAGACTTGCAGACTTTAGAGCAGATGGGGCAGGGAAAGGTCGGATAGCTGTCGTTGGGTACTTGGGCAGCCAATTCTTTCTTTTGTTTATGCTTCGCTTGGGCAGTTTTCACTGTGTGTTCCTCAAATTCCCTTGCAGCCTTCAATGTGATGTTCCTGATCTATCAGCTGCCAGTATCTGCCAGTTTTGGGAGTTAATATCAACTGTTGCTTCAGCTGAGCCTCATAGCGCTTGTGTGGGGCTCCTCGATTTCACTTGCCCTGGCAAAGTTCCCCATAGAACACTGCTTTCGGCAGCCTTCCGTCGCCCATGTGTAACACATGTCCTGCCCAGTGAAGCTGACGCAGTTGTAGCCTGGTCTTGATGCTTGGCGAGCCCCCTTCTTCCAGAACTTCTGTGTTTGTATTGAAGTCCTGCTAGAGTTTCCATGATGGAATGGAGATACCGTTGATGGAAGCTGGTGTTGGATGTGCTTTCTATGGACCAATGATTTGGATACCATACAGCAGAGTGCTGAGGACTACTGCCTTGTAAACTTGGATCTTAGTCAGCAGGTACAATGAACGGTTTTGCCAGATAAGTTTCTGGCTTTGGCGAATCGGTGGTCCGTGTCCTTGTACATTGTTGCATCATTTAAAACAACGCTTTGCAAACCACTATGTTCAGATGATGGCCATTGATGTTGAATTTGGGTGGATTATAGGTGTAAATCTCAATAACTTTTCTTCAGGCTGGTAGTCAGACCAAATTTTCTGGTAGATGAGTATCTTCGTGTGTGTGTGGAAAAAGATTGTGCAGTCATCTGCAAATAGTAGCTCTGTGATCAACACTTCTGTCGTCTTGGTTTTTACCAAATACTATATATATATATATATATATATATATATATATATATATATATAGTATTTGGTAAAAATTGTATATATATATATATATATATATATATAATTTAAATTGTGTAATCATATCATAATCCATAATAATGGAAACTTAAATGGAATAGAGTTACTAAATATATATATTTTAAAAAAAAAGTTCTGACCCACATCTGGCTATGCAAAGACATAATTTTGTCATTGCAACAGATACATATAAATATACAGTTAATGACAGCCCTAGTTGTCACTATTCTCTTTAATTGTGTAAAAAAGAACAGCTTGAACATTCTGCAAGAGTTCAATTTTTAAACTATTTAAATTGGTGAATCACATGTTAAAACAACACAGGCAACGCACACAAATAAATGACACTACCGACAGGTGAAGTTCATTCTTAGTGGATTCCTCCTTGAAAGTGAAATGCAATGTAAGAACAGACCACGTATATAAAAAAGAAAAGGACAGATCAAAGCTGTGTCTGTCTTGTGTCCTTTTCTTTTTCTCACTTCTATTGTACTAGGTGCTAGATGTTCCAGGCTGGCTAGCCTGATTGAAGTGATTGGGAGGGGGCTTATAGAAGTCTCACGGTACCCTCTCATCTCTTCCTGCTCACAAAGACAGGGTTTTTTTTTTTTCCTCCGTTTTTTTTTTTTTTTTTTTCTTGTGCCGCCTGTGGTTTTGGTGTGATTTCTGTGGCAGGAACATGTGAAGCACTCTTGTTGTACCTGCAGTTCGTGGACTGAATGTTTGATTGCTACCTCTCTCTTATCCCTCTCTGTTTCTTCTCTGTTTTCCAGGTGTCCTCCAGGTGTCAATCTCGCTAAAGAAGGTGGAGCTGAGCGTCGGAGAGTCCAAGTTTTTCACATGCACAGGTCAGAACTCTCGCAGCTTCACCTGATCATGTGTCTGACAGTGATGTTTCTGAGGTAGTTGCACGACTGCACACAATTTACGTGGTGCTGACTCAAGTGGTCGTTTATTTAGGCCGAACGGCTTAAATAACATCTCCTGTCATAAGCAGTATGGAATTCAAAACTAAGACTTTCTTCATGACCAAGGCAAATTGTCTGATTGTGTGTGTGTGTGTGTGTTTGATTTTTTTTTTTCTTGGACTGACAGCTGTTTTTATATTGATTGTTTTACAATATTTTATTTATTTTTTGTAAACTGGGTGGGGACCATCAGGGGTCTGTAATAGGTTGCTTTGAGGTAATTTTACCAAATATATTTTTACGGCTTGTTAACATTACCAGGCTAACCTAAAATTTTATGTGATCAATTATGTTTATTTTGTCACAGTTTGATATTTGAATTTGATATTATTGCAGTCAAAATCAGTAATCACATTTTTTCATTGTATTGACAGGCATAGTTTGTAATAGTAAAAAGCTAAATATATTACACACACACACACACACACACTCACACACTGCTGTTTAAAACTTCAAGGTTAGTAAGGTTTTTTTTAAGGTTTGTTTGTTTTTTGTTAATACTTTTATTAAGCAAGGTCCTATTAAATTGATTTTAAAATATTTATTTATTTATTTATTTATTTATTTTTTACAAAAGATTTATATTTTAAAATTAATGAAATGTTATTTGGCCGTTTCTATACATCAAATTCTGTTTCTTTTTCTAAAAAAATTAAACAGCCCAATGGTTTTCAACATAATATTTTTTTTCTTGCTCATGAAATCAGCATATTATAATGATTGACATTGAAGAAAGCTGAAAATTCACCACTTCCATCACAGAAATAAATTATATTTTAAAATATATTAGAACATAAAACATTTATTTTGAAGGAATAGTTAATAGTAAAATTAATTATTCCATAATTTAGTCACCCTTCTTCAAGCCATCTAAGGCGAATAGGACTTTCTTCTTTCAGCCGAACACAATTGGAGTTGTATAAAACAATATCCTGGCTTTTCCCAGCTTTGTAATAGCAGTACATATTACATATTGCACATATATTACAAAATATTACAATTACATATAGCACATACCTGTAGCACAATAGTGAGTTTTTGAAGCTCCAAAAATCTCATCTATCCATAAGGGTAATACATACAACTGCAGTGGTTTAAAAATACTGGGTCAGAGGTCATCCTTCCGCCATACTCCAGAAGCCATAGTTGCCGGAAGCCAGTGGTCCAAGTTTAAGCTTAAGGGTGTCCTAGTTTAAGGGTGTCCTCGTCGTGCATTAACCCACTTATACCATGGTCACTTGCCAAATAAAACATTTTTAAAACATTAGTTTATATTTTAATTAGTTTTACAATCGAAATCGTACTCGGTTACTGGTGTAACCACGGTTCTTTCTAGAAGAGGGAACGAGTACTGCGTAATAGGCTATCTTACGCTAGGGGAAAACCTCTTTTCCTCAAGATATTGAAGCCAAAAAATTATCCTTAATTTTGAATTATTGTAAAATGCGTTGCGGCAGCATGCAGACATAGGCAAGGCGGCTTAGCGTCCCTATTGGCTGTCCTGCGGCAACTGCAGCAGCTTATCGAGAGCAGCCCTTTGGTGACTGTCCAATGGGGGCGCTTCGCACCCATTGCGTCACACTCCCTCCGAAGCAGGTGTGGCCTTGCCCTATAAATATAGCTCGATGGGCTGATATGACTGGTTTTTGTTCGCCGAAGCGAACCAGAGCGTGTAGCAGGTACGGCAAAATATGGAGTACTCGTTCCCTCTTCTATAGAGAACCGAGGTTACATTAGTAACTGAGTACGTTCTCTTACAAGAGGTTCTCTCGTACTGCGTAATATCTTACTCTAGGGAAACACTAGGCAAAATGCCGTACATGTAGGGATCCAACACCAAAGTCCCAAGGGGCACGTGCCTGGAGTGCATATAGTGCATAAGAGTCCGAGAAGAGAGGCTTGCAGCATCATTCTCCAATAGTTTTGCCACAAGAAGGCTATTCATTATAACAGTGTCACACACAGTCACGGTGAAGAGAAAAATACTAGCCAGTCCTGAATGACAGTATGGGTATTATTTTCCCTCGGGAAAAAACTCACAGCCCGTTGAGCGGTGCTCAAGCGAGTGCAGTACTCTGCGCCGACACTACGGGGATCGCAACCGACAGCAATTTGACGTGTAAGGCGGGAACTTCTAGGTTATAAAACTTTATAAATGTAGACGGGGAGGACCAGCCTGTCGCAATACAGATATCTTGTAAAGAAATCCCGCTAGACCACGCCCACGATGAGGCCATGCCTCTGGTGGCCTGTGCTCTAACACCTAAAGGGCACTCAAGTCCCTTTGTAGTGTATGTCAGTGCTATGGTGTCAACTTTCCATCTGGATAGGGTCTGTGTCGAAGCGGCTAGGCCCTTAGCGCGACCACTGAACAAAGCGAAAAGCTGTTTAGTCTGTCTGAAAGCAGACGAGCGAGATACGTAGGCCTTTAACACCCTAACTGGGCAAAGGAGGCCTATGCTTTCCTCCTCATTATGAACCGGTAGGGCAGATAGGGAGATAACCTGGGCCCTGAATGGTGTATTGAGGGATTTAGGCATGTATCCATGTCTTGGTTTGAGTATGACGTTTGAGTCATTAGGTCCCAATTCCAGACACGTAACGCTCACTGAGAGTGCTTGTAGATCCCCTATGCATTTTACTAACACAAGAGCAATGAGAAACATTGTTTTGAAAGACAAATGTTTCATATCCGACATCTGGATTGGCTCGAATGGGGCTCCTTTCAGGGCTTCTAGCACCATGGTGCAGAGACCACTCTCCTGCTGGTAATTTGTTTCTGGACAGTCTGCCTGGCCCCAAATTCTGGGAGCCAGGCATGTGTGCTGCTCTGAGTGAGTGCAGACTGTGCTGAGCCAAGACCAGGATGCATTCCGTCAATCTGAAAAGGTTTCGAGACTGGACGCCGCCCTGGCGATTTATGTAGGATACAGCTGACATGTTGTCCGAGCGGACTAAGACGTGGTGGTCTCTTATTCGGGGACAGAGGAGCCTTAGCATGTTGTCGACTGCCAACATTTCCAGACAGTTTATATGAAGGAGCTTTTCTTGTTCTGACCATTGGCCGGAGCAGCGTAGTCTTTTGACCATACGTCAACATCCGCCTTTTTAGGGTACCCTTAAACGTCGGTTAGATGACGTTATCGGATCCTAACCCTACCCCAGACCTAAACCTACCCCTAAACCCCTAAAAGTTAAAGGTAAAGCGTCAGTTGTATGACGGCCCGGGATCGTCATGTAACCGACGTTTAAGGGTACCCTAAAAAAGGCGGATGTTGACGTATGGTCAAAAGACGTCCCAAGACGTCAGTTATATGGCTTCTTGGGATGAAACTGTGTTAGCCGGAGAACGGTTTGCCCTCGTGCAGCACTCCCCATCCCGAGGTGGAGGCATCCGTGGACACCACCTGCACACTCGAGGAAGTCCCCAGGTTTACACCAGACTGGTACCAGTCGGTCGCTCTCCAAGGTTTCAGGGCTGTGACACATTTCAGATTGACCCTGAGGCGAAGCAGACCAGAAGCCCAAGCTCGAGGTGGTACTCGTGCTTTGAGCCAAAAGTTCAGTGGGCGCATGCAAAGCAGGCCCAGGTGAAGTACTGATGATGCTGAGGCCATCAAGCCCAGCATTCTCTGAAATCTCTTGACCGGAACTAAGCACCGCAGTGGAAGGATTTCGTGAAGCGCTGAAAGTTTAGCCTGCGCTCTGGCGACAGACGAGCTGTCAAAGACAGCGAGTTCAGCTCTGTGCCCAGGAAAATTATTTTCTGACTGGGACCAGCGAGCTTTTCGCCCAATTGATTGTGAGACCCAGTTTCTCGAGGTGTTCGAGTAACACGGTCTTGTGTTCTATGAGCTCTGAATGAGATTGAGCTAGAATCAGCCAATTGTCCAAGTAGTTCAAAACTCGCATGCCCTGGAGTTCCAGGGGTGCGAGCGCTGCGTCCATGCACATCGTAAATGCCGAATGGTAGGACTGTGTATTGATATGCCTGGCCCTCGAAAGCGACTCTCAAAAATCGCCTGTGACATGACGCTATTTGTATCTGGAAATAAGCGTCCTTCAGATCTATTGGCATAAACCAGTCCCCTTGGCAAATCTGCGCAAGGATTTTCCTGGTTGTAAGCATTCTGAACTGGAGTTTCACAAGCGCTTTGTTCAGTTGTTCTAGATCTAGAATGGGTCTGAGACGCTCGATGGTGTTTAACCCTAACCTCATCCCTAAACCTACCTATCCCCTCGCTGCCTGGAAGGCGCTGTTGGGGGCTAAAAACATCAAACACCGGTCTGAGACCCCCGTCTTTTTTTGATACCATAAAATATCTGCTGTAAAGGCCCCTTTCGCTCTGAGCTTGAGATTTATAGCTCTATTGCCCCTTTGCTCATTAAAGTTGCTATTTTGGCTACCTCTGTTTTTACCTCAAATTCGACGCACGCCGTGCAGCGACGAGGGCGCAGAGCGAACTGTAGGGAATAGCCTCTTTTTATAATGTTCAGTACCCAATTCGAAACCCTGGGAAGCTGTGCCCACATGTTTGTGTGAATGGCATGTTTGGGGTAGAATTGGTTTTGTGCTCTGGTCGTGACATAGTGACGACACGAGAGCTTTAATGTGCTGCAACATGGGCACGTGTTTACAGTGAGTGAGGCGGGGGGCACGCCGGTGACGGCGGGGGCAGCTTGGCCGCGCTTGCTTTCATTAGAGCAATTTGCAGTGAGAGCTAGAGGCTTAACATGTCTGTGAGTGAATGTGGGCACGGTGTAGCGGGCACATTCACAACACTGAAAAACACTGTCTGTCTGAGCGGACAGCTTGGTTGCATTGGCTTTCATTATAGCAGTTTGCTGTGAGAGCAAGCAGGGCGAGCCCCATGGGGCTTAACATGCCTGTGGGTGAATGTGGGCGCGGCGTAGCGGGCATAGCGGGTTGCCGTAAAAACAGCGTTTATGTGCAGGCAAGTGGGCTGTGATACCGACTTGTTTACTGCAGAATACACTGGAACAGTCACATTTATTGTATACATTAATACACATTGTATATATTTAAGAAATATTTTAATGTGTATACTGCATATAGATTTATGTATAATTTATATTATATATTTCTTAAATGTACATGCATGTGTGTGTATTTATATATATATAAAATGATTATACATAGTGTATATATATATATATATATATATATATATATTAGGGGTGTCACGATTTCGATATTAAATCGAAATTGATCGAAATTAATTCAATGGTATTGAAATCGAAATAAAAAATGGTATCGTCGATACTGCCACGCCCCATGTCGCGTCCGTGATGGAAAGTTCTGATCGTTTTACTGACTCTATTGTTCAATCTCGTTCATCAAAATTAACTAAACTTTTTTTCTAGTCATTTCAGGGGCTTTAAATGTTATACTATTAAGTTATGTTACTTGTTTTTGTTATATTTTAAATTTGGCAATGGTGTAGTGTACATTGTGAACAAATTTATATTGCATAATGCATAAATGTGTAGTCTAAAAATTGCATAGCAATCTGCGCTTTACATTTTTTAAATTTTTTTTTAAAATCGAGAATCGAATTGAATCGTGACCTTAGAATCGATAACTTAATCGAATCGAGGATTTGGAGAATCGTGACACCCCTAATATATATATATATATATATATATATATATATATATATATATTAACACCTTAATGAATGAGATGGTAATCTCATGTTTGGGGTCCTTGCCTTTAAAAAAGTTTGTAGTCTAAACACTAAAAATCAGCACAATTCCCTTGCTTAAAGTTACTTACTTATCATTCAAGACCAGTAGATTGCTGCCTGTAAACCTCAGATCCTAAGCCTGTCTCTTCTTGCAGACTGCAGGTAAGGTTGTGCTTGGGCATGAGTATTGATATCCATGTGCACAGGGGTAGATTATGTTTTGTGGTGATGCTGGGTGTTGTTTTTCTGTTCCACATGGCTGAGCTGCTGTAGTCAGGTTGCAGGACTTTGCTGCGGGAGCTCCAGGCACTACCTGACAGAATCCTTTAAACAGGGTGATGCATGCTGACCCCTGCTGGACTCCATCCAGATTGCGAGTGATTAGTACACCTGGTATGTGTCTGGAGATATTATGGAGGGTGCACACACAGGCCCTGCAGACCTTCAGCTCAACTAGGCAAACCAGCATGCTTGCCTTCCAAAATAGCTTTGGGATATGCAGGGATGTTGCTTTGATGTATTTATAAAGTTCTTTTTTTTTTTTTTTTGGCTACAGCAGGACAGATAAACTTTTTAATTTCTGTGCTGCATTTTATGGAATTAATTTGCTCCAGAAAAGCGAATGTTGCACATAATGGTGGATAACCGTTGAGGGATGATTAAAAGACTATTTTTAGCAAAGAGCTAGACATGTTCAGCGCATACTGAAATAGAAAGCATAAACAGGTCACAGTATGCAGTGTCTTTGATGTCTAATATGGATCATAGGCTCAGTATGTGGTCATTTAGTGGATTAGATTTATGTACAGCGACGGAATAAAATAAAATTGATCATGTCAAATGCTTTAATGTGATAGTCATATCTAACACAGTCTCATCACAAGAAGTCATATAACTGACATCTTGGGACGTCTTTTGACCATACGTCAACATCCGCCTTTTTAGGGTACCCTTAAACGTCGGTTACATGACGATACCGGGCCGTCATACAGCTGACGCTTTACCTTTAACGTTGGTTAAGTGACGGGGTAGGTTTAGGATCCGATAACTTCATCTAACTGACGTTTAAGGGTACCCTAAAAAGGCGGATGTTGATGTATGGTCAAATGACGTCCCAAGATGTCAGTTATATGACGTCTTGGGATCATATCACAAAGGCAGTGTCATCTCGCAATTTGGACTTTTTTTTGTTTTGTTTTTTTAACTCGCAATTCCAAGGAAAAATGTCAGAATTGAGTTTATATCACACATTTTGACTTTATGACTTGCAATTGCAAGTTTATATTGTGGAATTCTGAAGGAAGAAAAGTCAGAATTGTGAGATGTAAACTTGTGATTGCATGCAAGAAAAAGTCACAGTGGCAATGTGACCTACACTCACCTAAAGGATTATTAGGAACACCTGTTCAATTTATCATTAATGCAATTATTTAATCAACCAAACACATGGCAGTTGCTTCAATGCATTTAGGGGTGTGGTCCTGGTTAAGACAATCTCCTGAACTCCAAACTGAATGTCAGAATGGGAAAGAAAGGTGATTTAAGCAATTTTGAGCGTGGCATGGTTGTTGGTGCCATACGGGCCGGTCTGTGTATTTCACAATCTGCTCTGTTACTGGGATTTTCACACAAAACCATTTCTATGGTTTACAAAGAACGGTGTGAACAGGAAAAACATCCAGTATGCGGCAGTCCTGTGGAAGAAAATGCCTTGTTGATGCTAGAGGTCAGAGGAGAATGGGCCGACTGATTCAAGCTGATAGAAGAGCAACTCTGACTGAAATAACCACTCGTTACAACCGAGCAAACCATTTGTGAAGCCACAACACACACAACCTTGAGGCAGAATGGCCTAGAACAGCAGAAAACCCCACCGGGTACCACTCATCTCCACTAAAAATAGGAAAAAAGAGGCTACAAACGAGCTCACCAAAATTGGACAGTTGAAGACTGGAAAAATTTCTGTTGAGACATTCAGATGGTAGAGTCAGAATTTGGTGTAAATAGACTGAAAACATGGATCCATACTGCCTTGTTACCACTGTGCAGGCTGGTGGTGGTGGTGTAATGGTGTGGGGGATGTTTTCTTGGCTCACTTTAGGCCCCTTAGTATTTGGGCATCGTTTAAATGCCATGGCCTACCTGAGCATTGTTTTTGACCATGTCCATCCCTTTATGGCCACCATGTACCCATCTGATGGCTACTTCCAGCAGGATAATGTCACAAAGCTTGAATCATTTCAAATTGGTTTCTTAAACATGACAATGAGTTAGTTCAATTAAGGCAGTTCAGAATGTGAAAGGGGGTCAAACACATTATTAGTATGGTGTTCCTAATAATCCTTTAGGTGTGTGTATACTGTGACACATGTGGCATAATTATTATTATTATTAATTTTCTACTTGCTGAAATAGGTTTGTATTGAGTCTTGTAAAGAGATTACCATATGAACACCCACATTTTTCCATTAAAAAAAATAGTTTTAATAAATTGTTTTATGCAAAATCGTGCGGTCCTAACAGTGACTGACAGTACTCTACTGGAACAAGTGTCTAGCTCAAGGGCACAGTGTTAATATCTCATGAATCCCCTCTTTGGCAAGCTTGAACCTTCAAGCTTTTGATTGCCCGCCTACATCTTTAACCAATACACCATGCCATATATTAAAACTAAGCAACTATTCACAAGCAAAAACAATTTTATGTGACCAGTGAAGTACTCTAAGCTTTGTCCCTGAGCCCTTCAACCCCTAAAATCTCATCCTAACCCCTTCAGCAACTCCTCCGTGGTCCAGTATCTGCTGAATGGACTGAGATTATACTGCCATGTCCTCTCCTTGAACCCCTCACGTCCCACAGATCATCCTCTACTCCTTCGCTGATAACCCCCTGCCCGCTCTCAGCGTCTGTCCCCTGGCAGAGCTGTATCACAGGGCCGGTTGCATCCTCGGCCGGCCCGTCTGCCTGGAGCCGCAGTCTCACGCTCCCCCGTTGTGCAGCCGAAGGCCCCTGTTGTGCAGTTGATTGATGCTTTGAACGGAGAAGTGCTGCACCATGCTGATGCTTTTTATGACCTTCCAGCAAAGCAGGATTTACAGCGCCAAGTACCTTGGTACCAAATGTGGGTCCGGTCAGCCATTCTCTGCAGGGCAAAGCGCATGACAGGTTTTGTTTATCAGTGTGTGTGTGTGTGTGTGTGTGTGTGTGTGTGTGTGTGTGTGTGTGTTTGAGAGACAAAGAGATTGTGCATGCCAGTACCAGCGGCTTAAGAGATATCATTAAAGGGGAAGTTCTGCACCACTAGCAGCACCAAATGGAATGGCAGTGAAACATGTCCAGTTCTTTCCTTTTGGGTATGAACATACTATATTTGGGCTACATGGTATGTCAAAAAATATAATAAATATTGCGCAGTGTTGGGGAAGCTCCTCTGAAACTGTAGTTTGACAAGCTACAAGCTACTCGTAAGTTAAAGTAGTTAAACTACAGTCAAGCTGGAAAAGTATTTAGCTACACTATACGTTACTATGAAAAAATCAAGGATTTTGAAATCTGACACATTTCTGTTTTTTTTTTTTTTTTAGTTTATATATTGTATTTTTTTATGCAGATGCACTCCTAAAATCCGCCTACTCACTCTAGAATGAATCATTGTACATTTCTGTATCTTTTCATATAGCAATAAATATCGCTGGGGAAAAAACAAAATATTGCATGTCAGTTTTTTCCAATACGGCAATTGTGCAGTCCTATGCTCTATCAAATGCTGCGCAATATTGTCAAGTACTCATTTACACTATTCTGTACCGCAATATGACCGTAACCGTGTGTGTGTTTGTAGTGATCGGGGAGCCTGTGAATCTGGACTGGTATAACCCACAGGGGGAGCGGATGGTCCCGTCTCAGCGGGTGGCACTGCACAATGAGGGTATCCGTTCCAGACTCACCCTCTACAATGCCAAAATAGAAGACGCTGGAATCTATCGGTGCCAGGCCAGCGATGTACAGGGACATACAGAGGAGGCCACAGTGGTGCTGGAGATATATCGTAAGTATCAAACACACTACACACAAATATTTCTGCTAATACACACTTTTTATTACCGTCATGGTTTTATAACTTTGCATACTGTATGTAGAGGCGTTTGAAATTGGATCAGATGTTAATGGGGACTGGGAGTAAAATAACAAACATATCCCATAATGTAGCAACACAAAATGCCCTTTGAATAATGAATTCCTCTGTTTTTAGTTGTAAAGTTGTTGTTGTTTTTTTTATAAAGATTATACAATTACATTAGGCCTTTTAACCACAACTTTTCCTTGTTAAAAAAAATTGAATACAGTACATACAATGTTACTGTAAAAAAATAGTAAAATAAAAAGAAGTAACATTAAAATTAATTATGTTTAACATTAAATATATATATATGAAGAGTTCAGATGCAAAAACCTCTAAATGCCATTTGAAATTTTCTTCTTTAATGATGATTTTTATCAAACTTGTATATTTAAGTTCAGTAATTTCACTTAAATAACAATTAATAGGTAATTATCATTGCCATTTAAGTGAAATTACTGAACTTAAATATACAAGTTTGATTAAAGCGTCATTAAAGAAGAAAATTTCAAATGGCATTTAGAGGCTTTTGCATCTGAACTCTTCAAATATATATATATATATATATATATATATATATTACTGACCCCAAACTTGAACAGTATTTTCTGTACTATGCTGAAGGAAATCAGGAAATGTCATGAGCCAGAACTGAACTTGCATCACTTGAGCACCGCAGCTCAGTTAGACATAGAACAACAAATTGTTAAACATTAATGCTAAAGTGTTTACTGTATATTGCTTGTGTTTGGAGACAGAACCAATTAGAGAATTTGGATTCTAAATCGCCTGTGATTCAACACTGTGGGGCTCTTCAGCATGAAAAGCAAGCAGCTTTTCCTCCCACCTGCTCATGGCACTCGGTACAGAATCCACCCAGGGGATTCGAGGCTTCATGGCACGCCTGTGGTCTCTGAGCAGTGGGGATGCTGTCCCCATTCACCTATTGTCATTGGATGTTTGTGTTGAAATGGCATCTAATGCACAAACTCTCTCTCTCTCTCTCTCTCTCTCTCTCTCTATATATATATATATATATATTATGCATCTCAAGAAGTAAAAAAGATTGCTACCCTCCATCTGTCCTCATTTGTTCTCTTTGGAAATTAGATTTGATGCAAACTTGTACCTCAAATGATCATACATTTACATTGAGATTTATTCAGCATATTAAAAGGAAGCGTGTCCCAGCTGTAAAAGCAATAGAGTACTGTATATTGATGCAGATTACAATGGAACAACATCTTGGCACAACTATTTGGGAATCCATTACATGGCAAAGGACATTATGTGTGTTAGCACAAAAAAACCTTCCACCATTGGAAAAGCTGCCATTGAAATAGCTGTTTTGATTTCCCTCTGAATAGGACATCCAAGAGCTTTCAAAGAGAGAGCCTCACAATGCAGGGAAAATGGACGTGTTCCATCCGAAGATGTTTGACAAATCTGTTGATGTAAAGCTAAATGTAATTCCCCCAACAACGAGACAGCTGCCGCCACAAGACAGGGAGAAAACCAGCATTAGTGATAAGGGGAAAGCGACAGGGATAAGGGGATGACTTCACTATAATAAAGAGAGAATAGTTGTGTTGTGGTCACAACCAAATTGTATGCTCCTTAAAGTGGTGCATTTAAAGCAGTAGTTCACGACTTTATATTGTGGAACAAACAGGAGAAATTTAATAGAATGTATTTTTTATTAAATTGTAAATTATGAATAGCTTTCAAGTTAATAAAAAAATTACCAAAAGTGCCAAAAAAGTATCATGACTATCAACATAGGACTATATTTCAAGACTTGTGCACTCTAAAAATGCTGGGTTGTTTTAACCCAAGTTTGGGTAAAATATGGACAAACCCAGCCATTGGGTTACATTTTTAAATTACATTTTTAACCCAATGGCTGGGTTTGTTTATATTTTACCCAAACTTGTGTTAAAACAACCCAGCATTTTTTTAGAGTGTGAAGTCTATATCTAATATTCTCCTAGTGAGCTGAGCTCTTAAATAGTTCACTTCAAAATGAAAATTCTGAAGTTTTGAATTTTATTCCTAAAAAGCCACTGAGTTTACTACAAAAGTGACTTCCTAGTATGTCTTATTTTCCAGGACAAATAGCAGTAGCATTTGATAATAAGTAGAGTAATGAAGTACGTATGAATCATTTGCAAACTACTATTTTATTCATTCATACACTGTAAAAATTAATACCCTTTATCTAATCAATAAACTTGTGGCAACAGATTACAAGCAATATTATTAATAAATATAAAAAATTAGAATTGAGTAATAATTAATCAAATTATTCCTTAAAAGTTAACCATTTAAAATGAGTAAAGTTTACACCAAAAAAATTAACAAACATATCTCACTAACAGACAGATTTTAAAGATTAATTAAGAACTCTTTATTTTATATTACCAACATTGAAGACACATGATGCTAACAAGCTGAATCACTGAAGGAGAAAACCGTCATTTTAAAACAAACATTAAAACAAACAAACACGGATCACCATAATGGTGATTTAATATGTTTTTTGTTTTTTTTTTGTGTAAGTTTTACTCATTTTAAATGGTTAACTTTTAAGGAATTAATTTGATTCATTATTACTCAATTCTAATTTGTTAAATTTAATTAATAATATTGCTTGTAATCTGTTGCCACAATTTTGTTTTTTTATTAGATAAAGCATATTCATTTTTACAGTGTAGTTTATATACTGTAGCCTCTACATTAGTAGGTTTTATAAAGTGAGTTCATTCATGGTGACTGTTATTAACAAACTTATTATTGTTTAATTAGCTCATAAAAAATATAAAATAATGGTTTATGCTTTAACAACTTATTAACTGCCTCAGTTGTTCCTTTGTTAAACTCTTGAAATTAATGGGGAAGAGGTAATAAAGAACGAGTGTGAAAGCGAGAGATCCCAAGCACAGAAAGTGGGGAAAAAAAGAGAAAGGTGCAAGAGTGAGGAAATCTTTCTTTTAAAGGGGCCGACTTCAAAGGCATGAAACACAGGGGTAAAACAAATCTACATGAAATGTTCACCAGAAATTCTCTTTCTTTTTAATGTTCAGGAATGATATTTTAATCCTCTGTGTGTATAATTAGTGGATGTTGCAAAACTTTCAAGAGATATTTCACAAGCTTGCTTCTCTGTGGTTGTCTTTGTACCAGGCATGGATGGCATTTGGCCTGTTCCATTAGAAGTTGAATTTGGAGCAGTGGGAGCCGTGTGTAAACAGACATGACTCACAGATCAATACGCAGAGCTGCTGTGCTGATGAGGGTGTGCAGCATCTCGCAGCCCTCTGAAGACACATTTCCTTATACTGCGCTGGAGCAGCTGTTTACACCAGCTTCCCACACAAACAGAATGTGACAGAATGTTTCTGTGAATTGTGAATAATCAGAGACTATGTAAAAGCACACCTGATTTGTGACAAGCAGACGTAGATGTTGACACGTCCCTTGTTTTCATTTGATTTTTCTTTGGTTTTCTCACTGGGGGTCTGAACTAGGATTCCAAAGCCTTCGTGTTGTTTCTTTCATCTACATACGTCGGGTTTCAAGTGATAAAAATCAAATCTCTACAACTTCCACCCAACATACAACCCCATCCTGAACAATTAGCAGTATCCAGCTTAATGGACAAGTTTATTTGTGTTTTATATTTCATTAAAGAGTTGCACAGTTTAGAGGGTACACAAGGTAGAATAGAATTTGCATTTTCTACAGTACATAAGCACTAGACACCATATCAGAGCATGCACACTAACAACTTAGCCGTGGCTCAGACAGATACAGATGTGTTCTAAGCCTGAAAATGCTGCCTTATCACATGATCAAAGTCAACTTTATTGTCATTTTTAGCACATCACATGGCAATGGATAAAACCTAGCACATTTCCTTCAGGGAACAACAGTGACGCATTCAGTAGACAAACATGATGACTAATAGGAGACAACACTAAATATGGACAGTAAAAAGACAATACCACAAGTAAATACAAAATTGACCGTTAAATAAGTAGGTATAAAAGTGTAGCAGCACTGGGATGTGATTCATTTGAAGTACTAAGATTATATAGGATGTGCTTTTGAAAGAGTTTGAGTGGAGTTATTGTTATGTCTTTGGTTTATGATAGTTCAGTTGGGGGTATCCAACTGTTTTATGCAGTATCCTGAGAAAGGATGGCTTCAAATCCAGTGTTTCTGTAACATCCTGTCTAGTAGGAATCGTCTTTATCTGACAAAGATATTTATTTCGCTGCATTTAATATTATCCCACAATCTAGTGGATACAGTTTGGCAGTTGGTTGGTTTGTATATTGTTTCTGCTAAGGATTTATTTTTAATTCTCATGCACTCAAATGTGTTCTTGATCAGATGTCATGATCAGTGCCCTTAGGAGGGACCTTGTTTAAAAAAACACTGCAGCATCCTTGGTTTTTGGACCGAACAGTCATGTAGCATTGAATATACATTATAGTTTTTAATTGTTTTTGAAAGAAGTCTTACCAACCCTTTATTTAATTCATCCTAGCTGAATGGAATAATGAATTTCTTTCAAATAAAGAAATCTCACTGACCCCAAACATCTGAACGATAGTACATACAATGGGGCTAAAGGCCTTTAAAAAATGTGCTTTTCACTATACTCCCATAGCGTGTGAATGCAGAAAATAAATATATATGTTTTAGTGAACATTGATGGAGCAGCAGATTTTGTCTGAAAATAAATCATAAAATGTATTTATTTTGTTTAAAAATCATATAAAATATGAGGTGGCTCACAAACGGGGTAAAAGACTCACCAGCATGGGGAAAAAGGCTCAAAGTATTGATACAAATTTAAATAAATAAAATAATTATTTTTTTATCAATAAATATACTGTCATTAAAATGTTAATATAAAATGTATAAAAAAAAATAATGTACACTAACGGCCAAAAGTTTGGAAACATTACGAGACTACTTTGAAAACCCTTAAAAAACCTTAAAAGGATATTCCACTCTTTTTGGAAATAGGCTCATTTTACAACTCCCCCAGAGTTAAACTCTTGAGTACCTTTTTTGAATCCATTCAGCCGATCTCCGGTTCTGGCGGTACCACTTTTAGCATAGCTTAGCATACATCATTGAAGAGCACAAGACCATTGGCATTTCTCCCAAAAAAAAAAAAAAGAAATCGATATTTTTCGATATTTTTTCTATTTAAAACTTGACTCTTCTATAGTTACATCGTGCACTAAGACAGACGGAAAATGTAAATTTGCGATTTTCTAGGCTGATATGACTAGGAACTATACTCTCATTCCTGCGTAATAATTAGGAAACTGTCGTACCATGAGTGCAGCAGGCGTAATGTTATGACGCAGCGCCTGAAAATAGTGCCCAGCTTCCAACATGACCGGGAGTAAGTTTGTGTAGTCATCGCGCCTGCTGCACTCAAGTTTTCTCACCGATGACACATGATATTGGTATTGCAGTAAGGTTGTCTCTGGTCTTGTCTGTGCGCGTTCATGCTTTCAGGATGCGTGGCTTCGAACGGCAATTTGCAGGGAGTACGCTTTTAGTGCTATCAGGCTAAAGTTATCATTTTCCAAGATGTCCTACAGCACCTTTAATCTCTCCAAGGCTGATCAAAAATACAGTAAAAACGGTAATAATGTGAAATATTACAATTTTAAATTAACTGGTTTCTCTTGTAATATATTTTACAAGAAAAGCAGAATTTCCATCCATCACAGTCTTCAGTGTCACATGATCTTTTAGAAATAATAGAATTAGCACAGAATCAATTTGTTGTGCCATCTAGTGGTTTAAGGAGCATTTCACCCATTGCAACATCAATCTTTATTGAAAGTGGACCATATATGTGGTCGAAATGTAAAATATATTTTTTTTTAATTTGGTGCCCTCTTGACCGAGAAAAGACAGAAAATAAAATTTATTTTACACAAAATGTCTAGTTGGCTGTGGCGAGCAGGACGATCGAGGGCAAGGGATGTAAGAGGATGGCGCACCGCGCGAGGCCGGTGGTGTGAGTGATAATGGAAGACACCTGTGAGGCGCGCGCCGGTCTCGAGTCTCTCACGGAGAAGCGAAAGCATAAAACGGGGAGCGCCATTGTCATAACTTACTATCTCCACAGCACTTGTTAGCTTACCCTTCAAACAAGATGGTGGATATTGATTTCAGTTTCTGCAAGTGAAGTCCCACCCACTGATCTGTAATAGTGGGTTCCACACCCTGGAATAATAATGAGCTAATGTTTGAAGTTCTACAGATTTGAATGAAATATGACTTCCTGCTTATCGTGACGCAAAATGACGATTTTTACGTCATAATAAGCAGGAAGTAAAACACTTAAATCCTTATTTCTCCCATCTCAGGGGAAAATAAGGGAATAAACCATGACCATTCAAAAATATGACTGGGTTTCTAAAGATACAAAGCTTAATGCAAATGGGTGAAGTGACCCTTTAGAGGAAAGTAAAAACCAAAGGTGCCTTTCACCCTGCACGCCTTGCTCCGTTGTACCCTATTTAGCCTTTTACGTAATCTTTCTCCTCCCTGCTCCACAGAGAAGCTGACGTTCAGAGACGTGAGGTCTCCCCAGGAGTTTCGACAGAACGATGTGGCTGAAGTGGTCTGTGATGTCACCAGCTCACCCGTGCCTGTGGTCTCCTGGTTTTACAACAACGTGGAGATCCTTGAAGATAGTGAGAGTAAGTCAGCTGCCATACCGACTAACAACTATATTGTTTTAAGATAATTGCTATTGTCTCTGAACATTTGAATTATTGAAAGTTAATGTTGAGTTTTATGTAAATGTCATTTCTGCCAGCAATAGCTCCTTTGAAGGCAAATTTGCCTGTCATTAACACCATCAAATATTTTCTTTTACAGAGTTTCAACTCTTACAAAACAACAATCTGCAAGTCCAGAGAGTAACTAAAGCAGATGAAGGAGTGTATCGCTGCGAGGCCAGAGTCGAGGCCAGGGGAGAGATTGACTTCCGGGACATCATCCTGGTGGTTAACGGTGAGTTTGGGAAGATATTTTCAGCACACAGCGTGTAAGAAGCTGTAGGATCCAGTCTTTTTTGAGATCTTTCAGTTTAATTATTACATTCAGTGTTGGAAAAGTTCACTTTCTACATGAACTAGTTCAAAGTTCAGTTCACACATTTTAAAATGAACTAGTTCAGTTCATAGTTCATACTTCAAAAAATGAACTAGTTCATTTATAGTTCTTTTTTTCCATATATTGCGAGCTCGCTTTTTTTATTATTATTGCCACAGCCCATATACAACCACAGACAACAATTATTTTATCGACGGGCAGTTTGCACAGAAAAGTACGATTTTTCCCATTCTCACCGACCTCGTCATAAAATCCGTTTAAATGATCATACAACGCCTCCTCGCTCGCTGCTTTGTCGACGGCGGCCGCAGCGCGACACTGCTGGCTGGTGTTGCCAGATTGGGTGTTTTTTATTAAGGCCTGTTTACGTGTGTTTTAGCCGGGTTTTCCCCTGGAAGGCTCTATAGAAATCTGGCACCCTATTGTACGAAGTTAAACTGAGAAGAGCGTTAGTTCACAGACACCAGAATGAACGCGTTCACAGTAACGTTCATCAGGCAGTAATTCAGTTCACGTTCGCCCAAAATATGAACGCGTTCAGGCACAACACTGATTACATTATATTAACAATCCCAATTTTTAGGTGAACTATTCCATTAAACAAATTCTAGCCTTATCTTTCAGACAAAAGCCGTGCATATCCTGTTATCTCAATGACATTAGCCCTGTTCGCTCTGATGGGAGGGAAACGGCACAGTGACATCACCCTGTCTGCTTGTCCTTGTATAATGCAATGATAGCGAACATGAACGGGTGTCTGTTTAGTTTACTTCTGATATTTTCCTCGCTGATTCAATCATGGTGCTCAATGACGCATGACCGATAATCGTGCCGACATGACAACACCTATCAGAGGCCGACATAAAATAAATGCCACTCTGCGGGGCTGTTCAGAAGCCCCTGGTCAGATAAGTGTTAGATAGGGAATACAAAATTAATATGTCTTTGTCCTCTCGGAGACGTTTTGATGTTTTCGAAGTTTGCTGGACACGTGTTGTTGGACACTTTCAGATGACTTTGAAATGGCCAGGCCATACATACTAAACAGACTGTCTGTAATATCTTGTGGCTTTAATGTGTGAGTAGCTGCAGAGAGCTTAGCTTTCCTTTGGCCCCTTCATGATGTGTGTATGTTAATATAGATATGAATAGAAATGGAATGAAAATGACTGTTCAAGAAGTAGAGAGGATTTCCTAAGGAGTTTTCATTCAATTAGTTTGCATAAACAAGTGACACTGGAATGTACTTTTAGTATTGTGTTTGCGGTTGTTATTGGTGTTGTTATTGGACACTTTTATTTGAAGTTTTCATGTCATTAAATGTTGAGAAATTTTCACTATAATTGCTGTATATACAGTGGGGGAAATAATTATTTGATCCCCTGCTAATTTTGTATGTTTGCCTATTTACAAAAAAAAAAAAAAAGAAGGGTCTATAATTTTTATGGTAGGTTTATTTTAACGGATAGAGACAGAATATCAACAAAAAATCCGGAAAAAAAAAACAGATTATATAAAGGTTGTTAATTGATTTGCATTTCTGTGAGTGAAATAAGTATTGAATCCCCATGCAAACATGCCTTAGTACTTGTGGAGAAACCTTTGTTGGCAAGCACAGAGGTAAGACGTTTCTTGTAGTTGGTCACCAGGTTTTGGTCCACTCCTCTTTACAGATACTCTCTAAATCCTTAAAGTTTCTTGGTTTCACATAGCAACTCAAATTTTCTGCTCCCTCCACAGATTATCTACAGCATTAAGGTCAGACTGGCTAGGCCACTCCATTACCTTAATGTGTGTCTTCTTGAGCTACTAGTTTGTTTTGGTATTATGTTTTGGGTCATTGTCATGCTTAACGCAAACGTGTAAGTTTCACGTTTGAGGGGGTTAAACCGTGACATCTACACATTTTCCAAAGTGGATTATTTAGGCTGCTTCATTAAAAATGTGACATTTAGACGTTTTCTTCGGCCTGGATCCAGACAAATTAATCCTTTTCACCTTGAAAATAATAAATGTTTTTTACATTTTAAATAATAGACCATTTCTCAGTGATCGTCAATAAAACAAAATTCCATTTTTCTCGGTTTAATGAAAACCAATAGGTCGTGATGGTAAGTTTCAGTTTAAGTGTAAGTTTCACGTTTGAGGGGGTTTAAACCGTGACATCTACACGTTTTCAAAAGTGGACCAACGTGATTATTTCACGTCTTGTCGTGATACCGGGTTGAAGAAATGTTGTTTTGGACACTTTGTTTGATATAATCACAACAATTTAACGTTAGCAAGTATGGGAATTGAACTCAGCCCAGACAGCAAACTGACATTGAATCAATGTGGAAACGACGTCTCTCATGACATTGAAACAACGTTGATTTGCTCATCGAATTAACGTTGAACCAACGTCAGACGCGGCATTCTTCAAAGCTAAATGAAATCGAAAATTAGTTTCCTTTCATAACGTTGAAACAACGCGTTGATTTCAAGTTGATTTTCCGTTAGTTTTGAAAGAATGACGCATCTGACGTTGGTTCAACGTTAATTCGATGAGCAAAACAATGTCAGATCAACGTTGTTTCGATGTCATATTTCCACGTTGATTCAATGTCAGTTTGCTATCTGGGAGGTCTTCTTGATTAAAGCCCAACGCTTTATCAACTGAGCCACTGACTCTATTGAGTTCAAGGGTGTATTGGATGGTGTTTAGCGTTTGGTTTTATTTGTTGGAAAAAATAAATATTGAAATATAATTTGACACAAGAGGGCAGTATAGCCCTATTTATGGTTTTGAGTTTAAACTAAACCGTGACATCTACACGTTTTCCAAAGTGGACCAACGTGATTATTTCACGTCTTGCCGTGATACGGGTTGGGCACTGAAGTTACAGGAGTTCCTTCCCGTTGCTAAGCAACGGAACTAGGTCGAGTATTTAAAAGGTTATGGTTAACACGGTTAACGTGGTTTAACGTCGATGTAATAGGGTACATTGTTTTAGCGTACCTTTTGCTTAAATGAGGAGCTGCAGTGGGACGCCGGAAAAATAGACATTTTACTCATTAGACTGCTTCATTAAAAACGTGACATCTTTGGCGTGGATCCAGGCAAATTAATCCTTTTTACCTTGAATATATATATATATATATATATATATATATTGCATTTTAAATAATAGAACATTTCTAAGTGATTGTAAATAAAACAAATTTTCATTTTTCTCGGTTTAATGAAACCGATAGGTCGTTATGGCAGAGGTGAATAAACATCTGGATATCTTTCCACTGGAGCGTGTTAACGCAAACATGTAAGTTTCACGTTTGAGGGGGTTAAACCGTGACATCTACACATTTTCCAAAGTGGACTATTTAGGCTGCTTCATTAAAAAATGTGACATTTAGAAGTTTTCTTCGGCGTGGATCCAGGCAAATGAATCCTTTTCACCTTGAAAATAATAAATGTTTTTTACATTTTAAATAATAGACCATTTCTCAGTGATCGTCAATAAAACAAACTTCCATTTTTCTCGGTTTAATGAAAACCAATAGGTCGTGATGGTAAGTTTCAGTTTAAGTGTAAGTTTCATGTTTGAGGGGGTTTAAACCGTGACATCTACACGTTTTCAAAAGTGGACCAACGTGATTATTTCACGTCTTGTCGTGATACGGGTTGGGCACTGAAGTTACAGGAGTTTCTTCTCGTTGCTAATGCCGCGTTCCAGGCAACCTGTAACTCGTGTTTTTCCAATCTTATACTCGTGAAAGTACACTGGAACGGCAGTCAAACCCGTGACTTCCCACCCGTGAACTCGTAGACCGCGATGTACTCCCAGTTACGAGTTCTGACGTCACATAGCCCAACTACAATGACAGACCCTACGGCTGCAGTGTTTCTGCAGGCGGTACTCGGTGAGAATACACTTTAGGACAATATAACGTTAACTAGTTTTCAGTCCATTGAGTGCAAGGATAAATTAATACCAAATACATTTCCAAATAATAATATACAAATAAAGTAAAATGAAAGGTATAACAGCTTATCTTGCCTCATGCGCTATTTTTCCTCCTCAGTTTCCCACAAATAAACAAGGAGTTAAGCACCTTTGGCGTTAGAAATTATTACAAATGCGCGTGAGCCCCGTAAGGTCCGCATGCTGGTTTGTTTACATCTACTGTAGGTAGTTTGACGTGAATGACCAGGAATGCTACAAAGTCGTAAGTCGTGGTTTGAAGTCTTTATTTACGTGCTCAAAAACCTGCCTGGAACGCAGCATTTAGCAATGGAACTAGGTCGAGTATAGGTTATGGTTAATATGGTTAATGTGGTTTAACGTCGATGTAATTGTAGCGTAGGCCTACCTTTTGCTAAACGAGGAGCTGGTGGACGCCGGAAAAATAGACATTTTACTCATTAGGCTGCTTCATTAAAAATGTGACATTTAGACGTTTTCTTCGGCGTGGATCCAGGCAAATGAATCCTTTTCACCTTTCACCTTTTTTTTTTTTTGCATTTTAAATAATAGAACATTTCTCAGTGATCGTAAATAAAACAAAATTCCATTTTTCTCGGTTTAATGAAAACCTGACATCTACACATTTTCCAAAGTGGACTATTTAGGCTGCTTCATTAAAAAATGTGACATTTAGACGTTTTCTTCGGCGTGGATCCAGGAAAATGAATCCTTTTCACCTTGAAAATAATAATATATATATATATATATATATATATATATTTTTTTTTTTGCATTTTAAATAATAGAACATTTCTCAGTGATCGTAAATAAAACAAAATTAAATTTTTTCTCGGTTTAATGAAAACCGATAGGTCGTTATGGCAGAGGCGAATAAACATCTGGATATCTCTCCACTGGAGCTTGTTAAAGATCCATCCACAACCCAGCTTCAGAGTTTTGGCTGAAGGACGGAGGTTCTTTTCCAAGATTTGACAGAACATGGCCCCGTTCTCATCATCATCCGAGATCTTGCATGGAGCTCCAGACTGAGGGCAATTGGTGGTTATTTTGTATTTCTTCCATTTCCGAACAATGGCACCAATAGTTGTCAGTTGTTCTCACCAAGCTTCTTGCTGATGGTCTTGTAGTCCATTTCAGGCTTGTTCAGGTCTATAATCTGGTCCCTGACATTTGACAACTCTTTGTCTTGCCCATGGTGGTGGAGAGGTTGGAATGGAAGATATGTTCTGTGGACAGGTTTCTTTTGTACACATAACTAGGTGATATTAGGAGTACTTTCTTAAAGTGACAGGGCTAATCTGTGTTACACAAGGGCACTAAACCAATCTGTGGGAGGCAGAATTATTGCTGGTTGGTAGAGGATAAAATCATTATTTCAGGAACAAATGCTAATCAATTTATAACCTTTATATGATGTGTTTTTTCTGGAATTTTGTTTGATATTGAATAGACAATTATAAACTTACAAAATCAGCAGGGGATAAAGTAATTATTTCCTCCACTGTATACATATCAGGGACATTATGGAAATGTTTTCTCTTTCATTGCTTTTCATAGCTCAGAATTATCATATTTTTAATGGTGTACTGCTTAATGTTTTTTGTGGAAACTGTGATGCATTTTTCAGGATTTTTCTTTATTTCAAATAGTAAAGACATTAATGTTGCATTAATGTGTCCTTACTGAATAAAAGTATTCATTTATTTTCAAATAAATCTTTCTGATGCTAAACTTTTGAACTGTTGTGTAGTACAAATCATTTTACAATTATCAGAGAGCTTTAATTAGATGTTTCTTGGTCAATCGATATACAATTTGAAACTGTTGGGATCTCATCTAAAACTATACTGTAAATGATCCATTGGTGAGATTATTGCTTTCTATTCCCATGAGAAAAATTGACAAGCAGGAACCTTAAGCATCATTTGTTCTCTATTGTCCCAGAGGAACAATTACAATATGGTTTTCTTTCCTACAAGATTTTTAATGTTTTTGTTGCTTTTGGTCAATTACAGTCAGTTCTTACTCATAAGTGTTCTCACTGTCCTTCAAAAGAACTGCTTTAGTTTATAGTCATTTTATTTATAACTGGATTATTAGGCTTTGAAAGAATGTAGTTATTGATACTAAAGGTCAATTCAGTCTATATCAGATGGTTTACTGGCTTGATTTGATGTCTAAATGCCCAATTGTGTCTCACATTAGCAGAGCTGTTTCAGTTGGGCATGCTTATCTGGGAATAGGTTAAATTAGATTACTGCCTTTGGAAAATAGGCATCGATTGGCAAGAAAGTCAATAATAATCTTGTTGAAACCATTTCGGTGCATGATAGCCCAGTGCTGTGTGTGTGTGTGTGTGTGTGTGAGCTCGCACATGCGTTTCCAGTTTCCTCTGACTCTTACCAGCGTTCCACAGTGTGTGTGCAAATTTAAAAGGATATTTCACTAAATAGTATAAATTAAAATTCTGCAATCATCTTGACTGACTTTCTTCCATGTAACACACACACACAAATGATGAACTCTGAAGACGTGTGTTTTTGATGCAGCCTACTGTGTCACTTTTTTCATACAGTTACAATGTATGGGGACTGTTTTAACCTTACAAAAGACAAGAAAGCATCAAAAATAGTCCATACAACTTGTGTGAAAGTGTTCTGAAGTCATACTTTGAGTGAGAAACTGACCAAATTCAAAATCCAACTTCAAGATTTCTGAGAAACACTAGATATTTTAAATCAACTCAAACACTCCCTCCCTTCATTGCTCTGCCCCAAAAATGCATGAACACGCAATGTAGGGATGTCACTTTATAGCCGAAGCGAAGCAAATACTGTGCAGAATGTAAGAAGATGACGAACGAACAACAAGGATGGATCAAACGGTACACAAAAGAGCAAGAGTTCATTATTATTCACCAGCAGCTCAACAGCTTCAGACAAACAATGACACTCAAAACTGTCATGTTACTATAACATTATATACTTTTATACAATTATATATAACATACATAACTATAACAGAAACAACACAACCTCTGTGTCCATTTCCAGGGCTTCCCGCTTAGGTCTATCCTGGGCTGGATAGCTTTTCTAATGTTAATGCAGGACCTAAAGCTCTTTCCCGCTCATAACCCTTCTTCTTTCCAGTGATATTCCTCTGACCTATTTTCTTTTGTCTCCCAGCCATCTCTCTTCTTCTCCCCCATTGGCTACAAATATGTTGTGGTCCTCAGTTTGATCCACTTTCAACATTATTTCTCATTTGCACCTTTGAAATTGTTAATCATTGATAAGCTTCATCTCCAGTGGTCTTCTGTGACACTGAGTTGAACTTCCACAAATCATTTTTGATTCGTCAATGATTGAATCTTGACTTCCTTGCTCTCTTTGAATAAATGAATAAGAGAAAAATAGCAATGTTCAATGTTGTTTCTTTCTCGAATAAAGCCATTGTGTGACTTTAGACCATCGCTGTGATAATGGGGGAAAAAGCACAATCAAAGTCAGAGAAAACATAAAAAACCAACAAGTCTGCAATGCCCTGTGTAATTTTTGAGCTGCCCACTCACACAGACACTCTCATTACCACCAGCTCAATTGTAAGACTGTCTATTGAACCCTGGAGAGTGGTCAAACCATGCTGAGTTTGAATGGTTGGTTTTGAATGGTTTGAATAGAGGTTTGAAATTGAACTCTATCCGTAATGATGATGATTCCCATCAGGACCTCCACGGCTGTCATCTGATCAACAAAAACATGCTCATTCTTCTTCAAAGTGCCCTTGCGGGAGGAATGCGTGCCATAGATGGACTGAAGACAAATGGCAAATGGCAAAACAATCGTGGCATTAATTTAAACTTGGCTGTCAGCAGTTTGGGTTTTCCTAATGAATGACCCGTAATGTGCCAGGGGAAAAGCAAATAGTGTGTGCGTTTATGATTTCTAATAGAGGATGAGAGCGATGTGTTAATATACTGCCAAGTCAGGCTGAAAGTGACCATGAATAAAACATCCATTTAATCTAATCTTTTTACCCCGGCGCACACTCCATTAAATTATGTTATGTCTTGAAACCAGTCACAACTCAAAATGATGCCTTTTTCTAGACAGGATGGGTCCATCCATTCCCTAATCCAGAATATTGGAAAAGGGAACAAAGATGCTGTATTTAAAAAACGGTTTTGGAAGTTCGCAGAAGAACATTGCTGCCTATTATTGAAACTATTTGAACGCTGTTCCCTCTCAGGTGAATTACCTCATTCTGAATGGCAAGGCAGAGTAATTTCTGAATGAGTCGGAATTGGGTTAGGTTCAGTCTGAAATTACTTTATCACCTTCCAGTTCTCTGCAGAGATGGAAATATAAAAATTCTCACTCAAATCATTGCATATACCAATAATAGATTCTGCCAATGAAAATTGGTGCTATATCTGCCTGACCTTGGAGTGCACATATAAAGCTTTAATAGACACACACACACACACACATACTCTCAGCTGTAAACAGTCACTTTGCGAAGATAAGTCGATTTTTCTCATGAATATAAAGTCTGAAAAAACTCATTATTTTGTGAGATTGTTTGTGGAAGTTTGTTTGAGGTCATCCAGGTTGACCTCTTGTTTGACCCAAGGTTTTTCTCAGTTGACCTTTTACTATATAATTAAGTAGACTGCTCAGGACATATTGATTCAGAGACAGAGGGTGGCTGATGTATTTATTCATTCTGTTTCTGGCTTGTGACGGGGCGTTTTGAGTGTGATCACGTTGTTGTTGATCTGTATGCGCTGGACATGAAGGTGAGTGAATGGAATTAGTTCTATCAACTGCTGTGCCTGTGTGTGTGTGTTGGAATATCAATGAAAACTCACTACATTTCAGGATAAAACACCATTTGTGTTGTCAAAACAGCTGTTTTCAGCATGACTGGACATTGTATTGAGCGATTTACATCTTGCTTCTTAAGAAAACAACATTCAAGCATTAATTTAGCTCAATGACGGCCACATGCTGTCAACCACTATTTCCCAGGAAGGGAACATGAGAACATGTTAATGGCTTATGTATGAATATGTCATTTGAATAAGTATTTGTTGACACTTAAACATTTGAGAAATTACATGAAATTCACCAAGAGATTTCACACGTACAATTTTAAAATGACAAGTTAAGTTTGTGTATTTGGATAATTCATTGGTGGCCGACAATATTTTTCTCTGTCAAACAGTTCCACCGGTTGTCTCTGTGCCGCAGCAGTCCTTCAACGCCACTGCGGACTATGGAGAGTCTGTGACCTTCACCTGCCGGGCCTATGGCTCACCTGAACCGGATGTTACCTGGCACAGGTATGACTTATCAGCATCGCCACAAACTATAATATAGAGACATCTAAAGCCACATTGTCTCGTTTGCTTTTGTTTGCTACAATAATGGTGTGGTTTTGAATTATCTGTTTTGGGGAACTTTCTACCCTATCTCACGACCAATTCGTACGAATTCGTACGAGTGATTCAAAAGTGGCTAATTCGTACTAATTCATACGACCTCACTCGTACATATTTGTACGATTTATCTAAACCCACGTGACGGTTATGTTTAGGGGCGGGGTCAGGGGTAGGTCATTCGTACGAATTCATACGAATTGGATAATTCGTAAAATATGTACGATTTAGCTAAATCGTACTAATTCATACGAGTGAGGTCGTACAAATTGTTACGAATTAGCCACCTCGTAAAATTCGTACGAATTCCCGTGAGATCGGGTTGGAACTTTTTGCAGTTAAATATGATTGTACAATTATACAAAATACAATTATTTGAAATATAAGTCTATATAATGTATTTTATTTTGAAGTCATATTAAAATAATTGATTGACAGCCGTAAAACATTGCAATAACTTTATATAACTGTTTTATATAAGTGATTAATTTACTCACCCTCATGACTTTCCAAAACCGTAAGACTTTAGTTCATCTTCGAAATACAAATGAAGATATTTAAATGAAATCTGAGAGCTTGCTGTTCCTCTATTGACAGCTATTCAAATAACACTTTGATGCTTCAAACTGTTTATAAAGATATTGTAAAACTAATCCATATGAATTCAGCGGTTTAGTCCAAATTTTCTGAAGAGACACGATTGCTTGATATGATAAACAGACTGAATTTATGCTTTTATTCTCATATAAACATTCATCCACCCACGCATCAGTAAACAGAAGCTCAAGCATGCTTGTTGATGTGAGAGAATCAAATGAAATTCATTCTCATGTGATACACAGCACATTTGAGCTTCCGCAAGAACCAATGAAGTTTGTTCTTGTACGTCAAGCGGTTGAGCTTCTGTTTATGTTTGCTGATTAAACATGTGAATAAAAGCCTAAATTCAATCTGTTGATCTTACTTATGATGCGATCGTGTCTCTTAAGAAAATTTGGAATAACTGTTTGATTCATATGGATAAGTCTTACGATCTCTTTATTAACTTTTTGAAGCTACACAGGGGTAGTCGTGGACTGTCAATGGAGGAATAGAAATATTTCAGATTTCGTTAAAAGATCTTCATTTGTGTTTCGAAGATATACGATACTCTTTCATTAAAAATGACTAAAATTTTGCACAAATGTTGCTCATGAGTTTAGGTGTCACACTGAGGAAGCAGAAATTGGGGAACAGGAACGGGGGTAGCGCCGCCAAGAAAGAGCTGTGATAACAGAGAATGGACACATTTATTCCATCTGTAATGTGCAGGCTTTGAGTGACAGCAGCACAATGTGTTGATTACAGGCTCTCAATCACTGTAATTACCTCTGGCTCAGATGAGAATGAACGTGATGAAACCAATCCCTTTCGAGCATTCTTGCACTTTAAACTTAAACGAATGAGCCTAACCAAACCACTCACTGGGACATTAACAAACCACCACCAATTACATTGCGCTTGCTAAAACCTAATAGTTTCATTTAATTTTGTGTGTGCATGTGTGATGTGCCAAAAAAAAAAAAAAGGATTGTGGAGAAAAAGCTATAAATAAATGCATTCCAGTAGAATTAAAGTCTGAATAGTGTTGTGTAATTTGAAATAAAATTACACAAATTAATAATTTTAATTTTAAATTTGATACTTAATACTGCCTAAGGGTACGTTTACACGTCAATGATATGCAATGATATGAGTTTTCCGAGTACAGACTTACAGACGACACCATTATCAACACACGGATCCGCAAAAACTACTAAAAAGCTGTATTCTTCTTCCAGTCCACTAGATGGCGATGGAACACTATAGACTGAACACATAACACGCATTTGCATGACGTCATCATCTTTAGATATTTTTGCATTTTTGTGTTTACACAGAGACTTGCATTTTCAGGCACCAAAAACTTTGTTTAAATGAAAGGCCAAAATGCACAAAAAGTTTACAGTTTTTTGTTGAAAACGGTGTTGTGTAAACAGCCCCGAACCAACTAGTTTTGTGAACAGTGAGGAATGCCGCAGATATATACTTAATTCATGAATAAAGTGCTTAAAATAGGTGGTGATGGCGCAGTGGATAAGACACATGCCTTTGGTGTGAGAGATCCGGGTTCCTCTGACATATATAGCAATTTTAAGTCGCTTTGGATAAAAGCATCAGCTAAATAAATTAATGTAAATGTAAAAGGGTCAAATCTTTTCAAAAGTTGTCAGTGACACATACATGTAGCCGATTTTATTATTAAAGCTGCTGTCCAGCGTTTTTCCTCTTTGTCGCCACCTCTGTTCGAAATCTGCAATTGCAGTCATTCGCGAAATTATCAACTTTACGTGAGTTGTACTTCGACACCCTCAACACAGCACAGCGCAGATGAACACAATGTTTGAGGAGAGTGTGAGGCTGTCTGTCACTGCGCCGATGTGGATACTGGCATTCAGAATCAAAGATTATATTTTTTGGAAGTATGACCAACATAAGAATTTTCACCGGAAAATGTCATCTGAAATAGTAAGAAACATCCACTTTTGTTTTGGTTCTGACATTGCTGCATCACGCTGATTAAATCTAAACATCGCTTATGAATGAGTAGTTATCATATCACGCAAAACCGTGCAAATTATACTTTGTTCTCAAATTGTTAGTTAACAACGTAAGCATTGCATGACTGCATGTAATGTCCCCCTGATATGTATCCTTGTTTGGAAATTGCAGATGGAGACAGTGACACACACATATACTGTAGAAATATATTTATTAGTCATTAAACCACACTTTTGCTTAAACAACATATTGCATATACAAAAACTGATTTTTATGTTAGGTATTTGTCAACTATACATTTACAGTTTGTAATTACATAGCTAGATACTATTTAGATTGTTTGTTTGCTATAAATTATGAACTAGAGAAAAGGGTCAAATTAACCAGTCACAACAGCCCGTTCACATCCCAAGGCGTCATATACTGACTCTTTTGAGAATGCGTATATATCCAACGTACATGGTACCCTTTAGCGTCAATATGAGATGCAGATATATATGGGCCAGAAGGCGCCTCCTAGTGGTCTAACCCTAATACTACCCCAGACCTGAACCTACCCATAAACGAAGCGTGTTATATTGACGCTAAGGCCGTGTGTCCACCAAAGCGTTTTTCCACGCGCCTGGCGTATGTTTTCAATTGTTGTCAATGGGAGTGCCGTGTTTTTTAAACGCCATGAGTGTAGCGCCCGGCGTTTTTACTGGTCGCTGGGAGTTGAAAAATGTTCAACTTTGGATAAAACGCAGCGCTCATCACTGTCACTTTTTACCCAGCCGTCCAATCACAGTGGAGGAGGGGCGGGACTAACACCACACCGACCAACTGTCAACATTCAAACTGCTGCGCATATTCTGTATCATAGCAACGAAACGTCTCAACGGAAAAAACGCTGCGCTGCCAAAATGCTTTCAAGCGCCCAATGCACGGCGTCTTCAGCAGAGCGTCTAGCGTTTTTAGCTGGCTAAAAACGCTTTGGTGGACACACGGCCTAAATTGTGCCATGTGCTATGGATGTATACGCATTGGCAAAAGCGTCAGTATATGATGCCTTGGGATGAGAATGCGTTGGTCACACATACATGTGAACCCTTTTTATGTTAAGGAAGGGGGTATTAATCAACTATCCATTTACAATTTGTAAATATATTTCAGACAGACTGAGTTAATTCCTGGAGATTGGGAAGTTACTGGTATCACATACCTGCTCTATTACCATTGTGTTCTGGAGCACAGCATTTGTTTGCACCAGTGAGACTTGTGTACAATTAGTGTTACTCCAATTAGTGTGTTGTAATGTCCTTTGGCTGAAAAACATCTGCTGAGTTTCATCAGCTGTGTTGCAAGTGGCTTCCTGGATTTGAGGATCCGTCTGTTTATGTCTCTGTTGACTCCTTGTGGATAGAGAGCATGATTTGATTCCCTTCTCCCCATTTCCTCTAGCCACACAGGTCTCACTGCTTTAAATAGATTTCATTTCCGCTCATTCCTCTCCTAACATTATGACAGACTGAAGCCGTGCTGTAATCTTCTCCCAAAAAATATTTCATTATCCTGTCTCCACCTCGGCGGCATACCTACAGTATGGATATTGAATGTAACGTAACAAAATATTCTGAAATGGTGCATCTCCGTCTATGATGAATAACCCATCACCTGGCGTTTCTTTGCTTCTTACATCTGCATTATGCAATGTTTTTTGATTGTCTTGTCGGGGAGATTTTCATCTTGCAATATGAATGCAACCACAGTGTTGAGAATTTTGGCTTTGTTCGACTGACATGTGTTGTGTATGTGTGGTTTGTCAGGAAGGGAGTGCAGCTCCAGGAATCGGAGCGGAATGTAATGAGAGCTCGAGGTACAACGCTCACAGTTCGAAACATTCAGCAGGACGACGGGGGCTCCTACACCTGCAAGGCCTCTAACAAGGCGGGAGAAGTTGAGCACGAGCTGTTTCTCAAGGTTTTTGGTGAGAACTCCTTTTTATTGAGTTATCACTCTACATCTGTTAAATATGATGTTACCCATCAAAATATGCCTATATTCAGCAGGCAAATTAACCCAAAGCTGAATTTTATTTTTTTTTATTTTTTTTTTCTGATATGGGCCATGTCCGTATGTGATATTAAATCCGATACAGGTCAGATATTTTGCTATGTGACCTCAGTCTGAACAGTCATATCAGAATTCATGCGACTTATGTCACTCTAGAGCAACATTCGTCACAATTCTGTCATTCAAAAATGTTACATACCCGAAGTTATCAAGACAGTTGTGAAAAGTAGTCAATGACGGGCAATGATGTGTGAGAGCTCATAAGTATTACATTGACAGCTCATACAAGCAAAACATGAGGGTTGGTATCATAAATGTATAAAAACCCTGCTCTTTTTTCACACCCTCGTCTTTATTTTTTACTGCCTGCGCATAAATTTGCCGACTTCTGCGGCAGTTCACACTATAAATAAATGCATAATCACTTACTTTAATGTTTTCTGTGTTTTCTACCGTGTAACTGCGTGAATATGCTAACTAGCCCCGCCTCCACTCACAGATTCACTTGGCTAACTTACTGAGGTAAACGCTGCACAATGGTCTTGCTTTTTACTACGTCCGACACATAATGATAATTAATGATTAGCCTTTTGCTAATCAGACAGATAATAATGTGTCGCTAATGTTACACAAACTATGTTCCCATTCGCCATCATCAGAAACGCTTTAAACGACTCAGATCGCAAATGGAGAAAGGCATATAGCTCATCATAGCATCGTAATATACATCATACACACACTATATTGCTAAATCTACCCAATTTTCCATATCAGAAAAAAATATATATATACCTGGCTTCTCTCACGACTCCCCTGCTAGTACACAGGAACGTTGACGTGATTGGTTACAAGGTAGTTTGTGACGTCAGACGTTTTTGAGATTGTCTTTGGTTCACCGCAGTTTTAAGGAGAAAATACTCGAAAAGCAATGGTGTTGACTTTGAAATTTGCATAGGGTTTGTCTTAAAGCATATTAAAAACACCACAAGACATAAACAACATTAAAAACTTGATTTTCACCACAGGGGACATTTTTAAACAAAAAATGTAAATAGCTGTACAAAAAAATAATTGAGCACTAGGGCTTGCAGTGTAAAAGTAGCCTATAAGAGAAGACAGTTGTTGCTATCTAAACATATTCATATAAATCATTTGAAATTGAAGCCACAGACTAGTGTATAATGAGGAAAAAGCCAGGCTTTGTCAAGATGGTTACTGTGCCAAGTGTTGATTTTACTTCAAGGCCAGGCAACAGTGTTTTCCCCCCAACACTGTGCCTCGTCACCCAGAAGTTGTTGTCATGTCACGTGTGACCAGCATGAATAAATCATACTAATTAGAGCCTCATTGTTTAGCTTTTTATTGCATATTTTGCACTGGTGTTTGTGTTTGTTGTTCTTTCAGTATTGTGTCATGTAGTGATAATTCTAGTTGTGGATCATTGAGTGTGTTCGCATGTGCAGCAAAACATCTTAGTATGAAAAATCAGCTCATTATAAAAAAACAGCTCATGTAAAAACAGTGTTTACATTTTAAAAAAAGGTTTTCTCCAGGTTTTTCTGCAGTTAAAATGTACTGTATGCATATGGAGAACTGTGAAATGGAACATTTACATGCTGAGCGAATGTTGTTTCAGAAGTTTGGGCTTTCTAAGTTTATTATTATTAAAGAAGTCTCTTATAAGGCTGCATATATTTAATCATAATATTGTACATATTGTAAAATATTACAATTTCAAATAGCGTTTTTCTGTTTTAATATATTTTCCAATGGAATTTATTCCAGTGATGTCAAAGCTGAATTTTCAGCAGACATTACTCCAGTCTTTGATATCCAGGATCTTTCAGAAATAATTCTAATATTATGATTTAGATGTTCCTTTTTTTAACTGTTACAGTATCAATGTTAAAATTTGTTGTGCTTTTTTGTGGAAACCATGATACATTATTTCTAAGTTTTCTTTGATAAATAGAAAGTTAAAAAGAGCATTTATTCAATTGTATAATACATTTACATTTTTTGTAACATTTGATCAATTTAATATATCCTCATTTAATAAAAGTATTCATTTTGTTAGAAAAAAATGCTGACCTCTACACTTTTGAATGGTAATGTCCATTAAAAATAATTTAAATTAATATTATTAACAAAATTTACATTTAAAAGAGTTTGCAAAAACGTTTGCTGATAATTTACTCACCCCCATGTCATTCAAGATGTCCATGTCTTTATTTCTTCAGTCGAATAGAAATTAAGGTTTTTGATGAAAACATTCCAGGATTTTTCTCCATATAATGGACTTCAGTGAGAACCAAACGGTTCAAGGTCCAAAAGACAGTTTCAGTAAAAACTGTTCAAAGGCCTTTAAATGATTCCAGACGATGAATAAGGGTCTTATCAAGCGAAACAATCACTTTTTTTAAATAAAAATTACAAAAAATAACAAATTTTAAGTTTTATGAGCTCAAATGCTCGCCTTGCTCTGTACTGTGATGCGCGTTCGTGACTCTCCTGTTCAAACTTGTTCATCAAAATGAACAAATCTTTTCCCAAGTTCGTTGACTGAACCAAATGACACGAAAAAAGATTCGTTTCTTTTTGATGGATGAGTTCGAACAGGAGAGTCACGAACGCGCATCACAGTACAGAGCAAGGCGAGCATTTGAGCTTATAAAACTTAAAATTTGTTATATTTCAGCCCATTCTCACCCCCAAGGCGTCACTTAACTGACGCCTTGGGAAGCATTTGGACATGCTTCAATATCTGACGCTTTAGGCGCCCTTTAGCGTCAGTAAGATGACGCCCTAGGATCGATCGCGTGTACCCTACCCCCACCCCACACCTAAACCTAACCGCGTCCTCTAACAGACGCTTTCCTTTAGCGTCAGTTAGATGACGTCATAGGATCGCGTCATGTAAGTGACGCTAAAGGGCGCCTAAAACGTCAAATATTGAAGCATGGTCAAAGGTGACGCCTTGGGGTGAGAATGCGTTGTATATTTTTAATGAGCGATTGTTTCGCTTGATAAGACCCTTATTTATTGTCTGGAATCGTTTAAAGCCCTTTGAACAGTTTGCACTGAAACTGTCTTTTGGACCTTGAACCGTTTGGTTCCCACTGTGCATTATAGGAAAATGCTGGAATGTTTTTATCAAAAACCTTAATTTCTTTTCGACTGAAGAAAGAAAGACATGGACATATGTCCATGGACATATCCACTGCACCATGACCACCTATTTATATAAACCTGAAATATTAATATCCCTTATTAACTTGGCATGCCAGTAATTAATAATAATCCTAAATGCAAAATCAAGTTTATTATTAAAGTAAAAACTTTAGATCTTCTTAATGGATAGTGTTACTGAGTAAACCCTGATGTTTTGACAACAATGTGATTGACAGGAAAATCCCTGTGATTTCTGGTCTGGCCATACAACTTTTCCTCCATAAACAGACAGCCTAAATTACATAAGGATGGGTGACACAACCTTTATGCCAAAGAATTTCGATTTTCATGAAGTTGGCAACATTTTCACAGATTATTCAGATAGCACCTTGTCTGCTCATGTAAATGTATGGAGATTTATTCTGTAGTCATCAGAATCCTTTCCATGTGCAAGCAAAAGGTATTCTTCAAAGCATCTCATTTAAATGATCCCCCGTTATTGGATGGGAGTTTTGTTTGCAAAGCGAGGTGGAATCCTGAGTTGTAACTTTCCTTTATGACCACTGACAGCTGACAGAGAAGGAGTTGCTAGGGTTTCCGCTCAGCTAGGCACGTATCTTTCACGTTTCCTGTGTGCTCATAAAACTTGTTTTTGTTTTGAATGAATGGCATCCAAAGGTTTAAGAGCTGGATTATCTCGTCACGCCTTATCTCAGCACGGTTTTGCCATTTGCTAATATGTTTGTGTTTTGTTTTGTTTTTTTCCCGGCGGTGTTTTAGTAATCCTTCTTAAATAATGAATATTGTTCAAAGTGTGCAAAGAAAGTGACATTGTGTACAGATCATGGGTTGCATTTGCTATCTATTAACAAAGAAGTAAAAAAAAAAAAAAGTTGTCCTAATCTATTCTAAAGACAGCTTTAGAACATCTAAATGCAAACCAGTCAGTGTCATTAGGTTTATCCTATTTTTTTTTTTTTTTTTTTTAGATTTCAGTGTGCACCACAAGATAAATAGTCTCTTGTATGAGGCATGAAAGATTTTTTTCACCCAATACTGTTATTGTTATCATGGTTGAGTCTGTGAGAGTATATGTAGTTCTGTCAGGTAGGGATGCAACGATTACAGATTTTGTAAGTACGATTATTGTCTGAGAAATAATCACGATTTACTACTACTAATGTACTAATCTATTCACATGAACTTTTGATTTTAATGTGTTATTTATCGCTGCCACAATATGTTACAAAATTATAAAATGACAAACAATAATCAATATCTTTCTTTGGAATTAAAGAGAAGTGCTTTGTAAACATTCAGCATTTATTTTTTTTTAAATAACAAATTAAGTCAAAGCCTGCAGGGCTCTTTGATTGAAATAGATCACAAAATAATTAAGCGTCTAGTTTGCTCTAAATTTATTTTCAACCTGAGGTAGAAAACATGAAAACAAAATATTTTTGGTATTTGACTTAAAATCATAAATAATAATATAAAGGGATAATAAATCTCAATGAAAATAAGAATAAACAAAGTGTTTGGATCTATTGAATTAAATGTAAGCTAAATATTAACAATTTAAAATCCACTTTTTCTAAAGTAAAACACAGTCTTCTTTGCAATAACTACTTCCACACATAATTATTTATTCTTTCAAACAGGCATATTTATTTGTATGAATATAATTAATCCTTATTAAATCTATTAACAGCAGTGAATGCTTTTCTCTTTTTCTTTTGTTCCTTGATCAATATTAAGGACATAGATAGACCATTAGGTTTATTATCCACTATCACTAAGATGTCGGATCATTTTCAATGACATGCGGATTCAATTGCACTGATGCACATACGATACACTCACAACTAAGACATAACCGACATAGTTTACATAAATACTGTCCAAAACGGACATTTAGACAAAATGTGTATTTGTCTATTCAGACACGAAAGAGAGCTCAGATCAGTCCTTTAAGTCACAGTCACTTTAAGGTGATGCACCGCTGGTGTAACTTTGTTTTCGTTTTGTGCTAGTTGCAAAATTTCCGTTCCGTGTGGAACACTCGGTGTAGTCTTTACGATCAATAACCGTGACGTTTTAAAGCGCGGTTAATTGTGAAATTCGATAATCGCTGCATCCCTACTGTCAGTGTGACCTAAAACCAACACGTCCGCCAATGGTGCTGGACTTTCTGATTTTTTGGAAGTAGTTTCTTCATTTTAAAAAGCAATAAAACTGCTTATTAATTGATATGTTTCCAGATAATATAAAAAAATATTCCGCTTGTACTACAGAACATTGTTCAGATGATTCATATCAAGAAGTTTTTCAAGTTTTTGACATTAAAGCGCTCTTGTATGTAGGACTAATTTCTTACGCATCTAATCCCATGCCCCCGTTGCTAATTCCAAAATGTCATTTTAGAGTTAGTAAGGTTTGAGCCACTTATAGCAGACTAATGTAATGATGGGGGACACACTTACAATTCGCTGAAATATTCGAAGACCGACTGTTTCCATTGACTGTAACTTAGCAGGTCTTACTCTCTGTGAACACTGACTAAATGCGCGTTTGGGCATGATCAGTCAGAAGTATCAAATTACATTCATAACTGGCCTTACAAAGGCAAAGTGCACTAACTACGCAAACAAAGAAATGGAGAAAAAGGCCTTTAAAGTTTTTATACCATGCCAGTCAAACATGTTATGGGTATTTTTGACCAAATGTGTAGTGCATACGCTTTGCCTTTGGCCTAAACTAGTCTGTCCCGGCTTTATGCAGTTATTAATGCAGTTATTAGAGAGAGGAAGAGAGAGAGAGAGAGAAAGACGTGAGAGACGTGACGATGTGCGTCAATATTATTGTTTATTTATTTGTTAACTTCGTTTTTATTAATTCGTTCATTATTGTTTTCTATAATTGACAGTAGATAACCCAATAAATGAAAAACACAACGCCCTTTTAACAAGTAAGCCTATCAATAATTATTTATTTGTTATATTATCCGGAATAATTACGAAAATCGAAAAAGTTTAATTTTCTATTTAGCCTATTATAGATAGGACTATACTTTATTTATTAAAATTAAACTGTATGTGTCAATTGATTGTGAAGTTAGACATCGAAAATTGCAGATCAAGCGCATGGGGCTGCATGTCTTCTCTTGTTATGAATTGTATCCTATTTTCCGTTACAGTTAACTACACGCAGTGATATGGAACTGTAATGCGGTTCAAACTTGCCCGAAATGAGCCGTGCGTTTCCCTGAAAATAATTGCACAACTTTAGAACGTTCTCAACCAATCAGAATCAAGCATTCAACAGCCCTGTAGTATAAGTAAGGAATAATTGACGACAGGCCTTTGAATTATTAAAAAAAATAATGCACACCCGAGGTGGTAATGCGGTAATGCGGGTGTGCGTTGTTTTTCGGATAATTCAACGGCCTGAAGTCAATTATTCCGCTTATACTACAGTTACCACACCTCAAAACATTGTTCAGATGATGCATATCAAGACGTTTGTCAAGTTTTTGTCATTAAAACGCTCTTGTATGTTAGACTAATTTCTTACGCATAATTGCACACCTTTAGAACGTTCTCAACCAATCAGAATCAAGCATTCAACAGCCCTGTTAACACAGTCTCATCCCAAATCGTCATATAACTGACGTTTTGGGACGTATTTTGACCATACGTCAATATCCGCCTTTTTAGGGCCCCCTTAAACGTCGGTAGATGGCGATCCCGGGCCGTCATACAACTGACGCTTTACCTTTAACGTCAGTTAGGTGACGGGTTAGGTTTAGGGTTAAGTTTAGGTATGGGGTAGAGTTAGGATCCCATAACCTCATCTACCGACGTTTAAGGGGGCCCTAAAAAGGCGAATATTGACGTATGGTCAAAAGACGTCCCAAAACGTCAGTTATATGACGATTTGGGATGAGACCGGGTTGGCCCTGTAGTACAGCCTTTCTCAAAGTGGGTGCCGCGGCACACTGGGGTGCCCCCTGACTGTGTCAGGGGTGCCGCCAAAAAATTACGTAGGCTAAAAAAAAAAAAAAAATATATATATATATATATATATATATATATATATATAATAATAAACATATTTGAATTTACATATTTACATTCTTCTTTTTAAACATATGAACGTACATAAATTGTAAATTCATTTTAGATAAATATATAAAATGAAGCATAAACATCCGTCTCACAAGACCGAAGCAAGACACAAACACAAATTGACGCAAGTGACGGAATTCATAGCAACGCGTTATAGCAACAACACTTCAGACTGACAGAAACGTAAAAATAAACGTGAATTTAGGCCACTTCAGTTACAGCATCATGGATCGTTTTTTGAAAAGAAAATCCCCACAAGAACCGGACAGTTTTTCTGTGAAATGGAGCCTCAGCCTACTACTTCCTCCTCCAGCTCTGAATCGGCACCAAAGGTCGCAAAGGTAACGTTAGACAAGGCTAAAATGAGAACATACAACGACAGTTAGGCTACCTAAAATTTGGCTTCATCAGTGGTACTGGGGATGCAACATGCCCTCTCCGTTTGTGTCTAACTTAAGACACCTGACCGTCTCTCATCCATCCCTGCCTAGATAGGGCGGCTGTGTGCATCGCACCAGGCTCACGTCTGGTCACCCCCACCGCCGGCTTGTGTGAGCGCGTATGCGCGCTGCATGCACGCATGTAGATCTTTCTCCCTCTCTCGTTGTGGATTATTGTTTGTGTGTGTGGGTGTATGTGTATGTGGGTGTGTGTGCATGCGCATGGCACGGATGAAAACAAGCACTATATGGAAAAACATTCTTGCTTATCTCTGGTGCATTTTTTAACATGCATATTTTTCTTATCGCATTGTATATATATATATATATATATATTTTTTTATATATATATATATATATAATATATATTAATGTCTGCCCCTTTTTATTTTATTTTAACTGCATCCTGCACTTCATTTGAGTTCTCCTGGTCTGGATTTGTTATTGGGTTCTTGTATTGGGTGGCCCACCTCTTACGGTTTTATGGCATTTGTGTCTCTGATTAGTTATTTTGTGAATTACTTTGCAAACCTGTGTTTTTAAAGTTTTTATTATTATTGTTATTTACAGTTCATATTATGCTCTGTTCATTGCTGTTCTGTCTAACTAAACAAGACATTTGCATTTACATTTGGGTTATGCAGTGTTTTTAAATGATATTTTACACTGGGGTGCCTTGAGATTTTATGCACTTTTGAAAGGTGCCCTGACTGAAAAAAGTTTGAGAAAGGCTGCTGTAGTATAATATTATTTAATGAACCTGAGCTGACATGAACTAACAAGTTGTTGTTGTTTTTTTTTGTGTGTGAACTAAACATTAAAGATTAATCAGAATGCAACAAATGTATTGCTCATTGTTAGTTCATGTCAGATAATCCATTACAGTTGCTAACGTTCACTAATGGGACCTTATTGTAAAGTGTTGCCATTTTTTCTTACTGTTCTACTTTTCTCTTTTATTTATCCGCTATAATTGTGCACCCTGCGGGAAAGCATTTTCTGATGTATATTTATCAGGTTAAATGCTGCGATGGTGTCACCTCTTTGCTTGAAGGCTGCCGCTGTTGTACATCAGTTACCCTACTAATGAGCTTACACAAGACAAGCCTCATCTTAGATTTATGATGAGAATCTTAAGTATTCCTATGCCACACAACCCCTGTAGTTTACTAATGTTTATTTACCAGTGGGAGCCTGTTAGATTCAGATAGCAACAGATGTGTTGTGCTTGTCAATGAGTTGTTTCTTTTTCTGAACTCTAGACAGACAGCAAAACAATGACCTTTCTGCAATATTCTGTTGTTTTCTCTTCCATCTGGGTGCTCATGAAGGATTTTTGATAGTCAGACCAGAATGATGTTGTTGACGATAAGTTCAGTCTGATATTTTTACTGAATTGTTACCCAAGAGATATATGTGCTCTGAACAAGAAATCTTTTTTGAGCAATAGATTATATTTGTTTACATGCTTCACAGCTATTGGATTACTATTCATATATTTCAGTGCATGTAAAGGCAGTCAGTGATGTATATAATATGACTTTTAGAAGCTGAGTGTTTGTTCCATATTTCTCTATATATCCCCACTCTTTAGTTCTGTATGTTACTCTTTTGTCTTTGTCACATTGTCCTGTTGACCCTCTCTTGCAGTCCAGCCCCACATTACTAAGCTGAGGAACGTGACGGCTGTTGAAGGCAGCGCTGCTATGATCTCCTGCAAGGCTGAGGGTGAACCTCTGCCTGAAATCTCCTGGAGGAGAGCAAGTGATGGACACAGCTTTTCAGATGGAGATAAGGTACAATATGATGCTTTAAGATAAGATGTTTTCATGTTTTTGAAAGAAGGCTCTTATGTTCATTATTACAATTTAAAATAACTATATATATAGGAAACCCATTCCTGTGATGGTAAAGCTGAATTTTCAGCATCATTAGTGTCACATAATCCTTCAGAAATCATTCTAATATGTCTATTTAGTACTCAAGAAACATTTTTTTTTATTATTATTAATGGACATTTAAGCAGTTATACTGCTGTTAACAAACCTTATGTAACACTGTTATTTGTCACTTTTGATCAGTTAAAAAAAACGTCAATGGTAGTATGTATTCATATGACGAATAGAAAACGTAATAATGAACTTTTTAAAAGCATAGATTTTAAAACTTCATAGAATTCATTTTTTTTGTTCTTGTTAGACTTAATCTAAATTATTAATTGTTGGATAATAATGGCAGATGTTAAGTCATAGCAACTTAGCATTTTAAGTTCGGTGAATATATATATTTTTAATTAATCAGAAGAATCCAACAACAACAACAAAAAAGCCATTTTTTTGAGTGCTGTGAACATTTACTATAACCAAACTATTTCCAAGAACACATATAAATATGTGTATAGTTTCCAACCACCTTTTCATCTGTCACTAAACAGTAGCATTTTGTCAGCACATTAACTGCCAGATATGAAAGACATTTAGTCTTTGCTCACGCCCACTGTAATAGTCATGGACATTAGAGGATATAATAGACGAGCACGGAGAGACACAGCCCTGAGGCACGCTCAGTCTGTGTTCCGGTTAAAGGCTGAAGAAGGCTTTCTGTGCTCCAATAATGCTCTGCAGTTCCTACCGGCATGCTCCGTGCCTGCGTTGAATACGAATGCGCCCTGCAGAATGGCAAATGCGATTGGAGTGACCAGCCAGGAAAGATGATGGGAACAGAAACTGTCAAAGATCATTAGAATTCTGTGAAAGGTGGGTTGTTGGCGTCAACAATAGAGGCAAACGGAGCATGACTCCAGAGGGAGGAACTGTGAAAAGACTCCCCATCACAGTTAATCTAGCGAGAGCTGCTCAGGTAGCGATTAGAATAGCCTGCGTGGCTGGGAAATGAAAGAGGATTCATACAAAGAGGTGTAGGTGAGCAGCGACGCTTGCCGCCACTCAATATGAACAAAATGAGTTTGATTTAAGCTGCTCTTTCAGAGGTGGAGGGATGTTGAGGTTAGGTAGGGGAGTTAGTCTGGTACAATTACGCAGGGGCCGGGACAGAACCTGTGCTCTGAATTCAAGTTACAAACAATTGATCTGGGAGCCTCTTCCCTCCCCTCTCAATGCTAAAAAGTAAGAGTTCAAAATGGACACCAATTCACTGCTTGGAATGAGTTGAATGGTGGAACTATGAGAGATTTGACATTTGGTGCTTTAGCACAGCCCATGGGGGCCAATTAACAGCTTAGAATGATATGTCTCACTTTAGAGGTGTCTGAATGCAGAAAAAAAACAAATGAAACACTATGTACATTTAAAACAATACAGCTAAATCCAGTTCAACATGGTTTTATGTTGCTTCTTGGTGGTCTGAGCTGGTTTATGTTAGTTGGCTCCATGTCTGCATTGAATATGAATGTGTTCAGGAAAGATGATGGGAACAGAAACTGTCAAAGACCATTAGAATTCTGTGAAGGTACAGTAGGGTTGGAGAGTTATTGTGTAGGGGACATATGTGTATGTGCGTGTGTAAATATTAAAGTCTTTATTAAGTTGACCATTTCTTTTCTTTTTTTTGGAACATGGAACCAGTGACAACAAAACAAGGCCCATCAGCTGATTTCTGTATACATGTCACCATACACCATATGTCCTAGTGGTGCTTAAAGGGATACTCCACTTTTTTTGGAAATAGGCTCATTTTACCACTCCCCCAGAGTTAAACAGTTGGGTTTTACCGTTTTCAAATGTATTTAGCCGATTTTCTGATATTTAGAAGAATATCAACCTAACAGTTTCTGGTCTCATTGACTTCCATTATAGTATTTTTTTTTTTTTCCTACTATGGAAGTTAATGAGACCAGAAACTGTCTGGTTACTGATATTCTTCTAAATATCAGAAAATCATCTGAATGGATTCGAGAACGGTAAAACCCAACTGTTTAACTCTGGGGGAGTTGTAAAATTAGCCTATTTCCAAAAAAAAGTGGAGTATCCCTTTAAGGAAAATTCATCCTTAATCAGCTGATGAGCCTTGTTTTGTTGTCACTGGTTCCATCTTCCATGTAAAAAAAGACTTTCTTTCGTATGTGGAGCACAAAAGTAGCATTTCTTAAGAACACCCTTCACACTTTTCAAATAATAAAAGTGAATGGGGAGAGAGTTTGTCAAATGACAATAAAAGCACCATAAAGTAGTCCAAATGATTGGTACACCATTAAGGTCTTCTGAAGCCATTTGATAGATTAGTGTGACGAATAGACTTACAGTAGTTGTAATTTATTCACTGAAAATTTTGACATCCAGCCTATTTCTCCATTGTGTGTTCAAGGCGAGAAAAGTATACAGTTGAATGAATCATTCTTTTGAATCAGATCCTTTCAATGAATAGTTTTTTTTTTTTTCTCAAAAATCTGAATGATTTGTTCCCAGATCAAACCGTACCAGTCCTTGAGCTCAATTCACTGCATCATTGATCTGGTGTCAGCGAACTGGCATGAGGGGTAGTGAACGATGACAATTTTTTTTCAGGAAACACAGGACGAGATGTAATACATCCTTTAAGTGCAAGCACGTACCAGGAGAATGTACTTGACCTTGGCAGTGTAGTTGTCAAAGTTGAGTTTTCAGGTGGGCATCCTCCCTTGATGGATGATCCAAGGGACACATCGTCACTAGTACGCCTCAAGCATAATTAGATTTTTCGGCCATTATAAAAAGACATCCTCGGTTGAGGAAGACCCTACGGGCGTGATCAAGTCCCCGCAGTGTATCCCCCCAATAACCTAATCAAGCTGGATCCCAGCAAGAGCCTTGTCTCTTTATCCACAGACTGCTTCTCTCAGCTGCCTCAGACATTGCTTTGATGGCCTAGTGCAGGCTCTGGCCTCTGATTCCCAGGACTCCAAGCAGTGTGGTGGTAGACACAGCCACAACTCCCCCGCACCCCACCTCCACTGGACAGACTTCAGTTTTCCATCCGCAATCGTGTGCTTCAGCAGCTAGCTCAGCATAGCGTAGATGTTTTCGCTCATATGCTTCATCTATTGAGTCCTCCCAGGGTACAGTGAGAATGTGTGGTGATTGCAATCTCAGGAGGAAAAATGAGCTGCCGACTAGGGTTGAAACGATTCATAGAGTTACTCGATTAACTCGATTACAAAAATTCCTCCAGGCAAACACTTTACCTCGAAGCATGGATCATACCATAGCGGGTGATTTTGAATTTAGACGGCACGATGGCGGAGATTAAAGATGTCTATGAACGGAAGAGAGTGTCTAAAGTTTGGGATCATTACAATCTTAAAAAGGAAGAGAACAAGTTGCAATGTGTCTACTGCAAAGTAGACCTGGCATACCACAACAGTATACGACTTCAATGATTCAGCATTTGAATCGAAAACATCCACTCCATGCTGTTTCACCAAGCGTCGCTGAAACAAGGTAACTCAGCCACATTGATTTTCACTGATTTTAATCCCATACTGTATAAGTTGTAGTGATGTCGTGATGCGGTTTGACTAGATGACGAGATGATGTTTAGCTTTCATGTTTTTAAGGAGTAAACATATTCACATCCAATTGCAAGAGAGTATAGCCTAAGTAAACAACCCCTTCACACACACACACACTAGGAGTGTAACGATACATGTATTCGTATTGAACCGTTCGGTATTCGGTTTTCGGTACGCATTTTTAAATTGAATGGTTCGTTGGACCATTTTTTCTGCCGACCAATATTTTGTTATTTCAAATGTAGGCGCGTGGCAAGCGTGCTCATAGACACTGTTGTGACCACAACATTGCCCAACATCAAATGGCAAAAGTAATGTAAGCGGAATGAAACTGAGATACTCGTTTTTGTGTGGTCAGTTTGGACCAATGCAGCGGGAGCCGATCTTGATCATCAGCACGGTTACTGCACAGCCAAATCCAGTAAAGAAAGCTTTTGAATTCGCCACTGAAGTAATAACATCGCTGCAAGATCTAGTGAGAAACATTCCCATTTCTCCGTCATTAACGGATCAAACCGTGCTGACGTGGAACCAGGAGAAACATTGTGGCATGAATGAACTAATCAGTCCACAGATCAGCAACATTCACCATGCATTTACTGTAGTAACACTACTAACTGTAACCATGGAAGTTTGGCAGGAATAGTAGGCTATAATGCTTTCAAGTAAGATTACGTTGGTTTAATTTTGACATTATGAATACAATTGTTGCCCTCAAATGTTAATCTGAGCTAAAATAAACCTTTAATTTTTGTCCAAGGAGCTGTTTTGTTTTATATGCTCCTAAGAAAGGTCAAGTATAGTTTCACCATGGCTCAAAGTAAAAAAAAAAAAAAATATCAGGTTACACTTTATTTCGATAGTCACTTTAGACTTTCTACTAATTATAAGTAACTTTTCGACTACAAGTAACTCTCATTAGAGTATTAGTATATTGTAGTAGACTGTCAGTAGACTGTTAGGTTATGGTTAAGGCTTTGGGTTAGGAGAATAAGTTTACTTGTAGTTGCCAAGTTGCTTATAGTCAGTTGAATGTCTGTTGGGGGACCAACACAATAAAGTGTTTGCAGATATTAAGCGGACAGTCTACTAATACTCTACTGACAGTTAGTTGACATGTTGTTGAAAAGTTACTTATAGTTAGTAGAATGTCTGAAGTGGACTATCGAAATAAAGTGTTACCAAATATCATATTTATGATGCTAGTTTTAATAAAAATATAATTTAAAAAAAATTATATCAAGGACATTTCTCTGGCATTTCCTTATTTTTGCTGTATCGAAAACGTACCGAATCGTACCGAACCGTGACACAAGTGTATCGTATCAAACTGAACCGTGAATTTTGTGAACCGTTACACCCCTAATACACACACACACACACACACACACACACACGCATGCACCCTCGTTTCTCTCACACGCCAATCAGACCAATTGCAGCAATGCATCACAAATGCTTAAACTTTTATTTACATCACAAATGCTTAAACTTTTCGCATGGATTTGAAGCATCCATTCCATTTTTCAAACGGATGCTTCACCTAAAATGCACCGCAACGCAAGTGATGCAAGCTAAATGCAGCGTTCTAGTGAAAATGAATGTATGTATTTCTTCCGTATCAAACTGCAATGAAGCAACTGGTCTGACTGGGGTGTCACTCTTTCTCACGCACGGCATGCGTGCACACACAAACACACATAGACACACACAGGTTGCTAGGTTATCATAGCAAATAGCCTCACCCCAGAAATGATATATTATTTGTTAGTAGCCTAATGATAAATGCTGCAGGTGTAGAAATCTCCATAAAACAGATATTTACTTTGATGTCAGGGCTAGATTACAGCATGAAACCTGTTCTGCATATTAATAAATTAAATTGCGTTTCCTCTTTTTCTCCCTCTCAGCACTTCACAACGGAATCTGGACAGCTTTGTTCGCCCAGCTCAGTCAGGCACTGTTCAAGAGGCTGCAATCTTTACAGAGAACATTTTGAACATGCTCGTGACCGATATGAGGCCACTGTCCATGGCGGAGGACAAGGGGTTTAGAGACATGATCTCTACTTTCAATCCTAAATACAACCTGCCATCAAGAACATATTTCACACAACTGATGGAGAAGAAACACAGAGACATCACAGAGAAATTGAAAGCTGTCCTAAAGCAAATAGAGTGTGTTGCCCTGACAACAGACATTTGGACCAGTGTGGCAACAGAGGCCTACCTGGAGGTGACAGGCTATAATAGTCATAGTATAATTGTTTATAATAGTTTTATTTACATTTTTATATACAGTATATAAATTGTGTACCTGTTTGGCTTGATATTTTATATTCATTTATTTTTGTTCTCAGGTTTGTAATTTGCAGAAGGTGCAATCTTTTTTTGTAATGTTGTATTAAGACAAAACTAAGGCCAAATGGCCTTTACTATTTAAGTTTGTATTCGTAGTTTTACATGTTTTTACAGTAAGTTGACTTAACTGTATTGTTATATAATTGTTGGCTCTGGCACTTATCAACACTAAATGGGTAAAATTGCAATAAATAGGCTTAGTTTTGGAGTCAAATGTTGGAGTTGTAATAAATACCAAATTTTTTTGAGAAATAAAAGCCAAATGTTTGATCATTTTACAGCCACATTTTCGTTATCCATTATTTGTTTTGGTTGTTTAAAAGCACACACAAAAAAAATGTATTCGATTAATCAATCGATTAACTGCTAGATTAATCGATTACAAAAAGAATCAGCAGACCTACCGTCGACCAACATCCCCTAGCATCTTCCAGTCACAGGCCCCTCGGAGCTGACCATGCTCAGAGAAGTGGGACTGCACCTGGCTGCCTTTGCCCCCATGCGGACAAAGTTCTCCATCTGCAGTGGATTGGGTGCTGATGGTGGTAGGGAGTTGGAGGCAGTCCATTTGTTTTCCAGGGTGGCTGCGAGGATCTAAAGGACGTGGTTATGACGCCAAGTGTAACGTCCCTGGGTGAGGTTGACTCTACGCCCGGTCAGTATATGCTTCAGAGAACCTGGCCTGGTGCAAAGGGCACATCCTGGATCTTCACCCAACCACTGATGGAGATTGCTAAGTGTTGGAAGAACATCATATGTAGCCCTGATGATGAAGCTGATTCGCTTCGCTTCGATGCTCCACAACTCCTTCCAGCTGATCCTCCTCTCTACACACTATCCCAACGTGTCCACTGTCCCTGTTTACCAAGGGAAACTGCCTTGGTCCACCATCTTGTCTGTGTATTTCCTCCACCACCAATTGCCTCCTTTCTGGTGCTGTATTCCAGGCTGGTGGCCTAGTTGTTAGCCCAAGGCCTTCCCTTCCCTTCTGGACATGCCCCACTATGTCCACAAGTCTGAGAATGGCTGCTGCCTTCTCCACCGCACTGGTTGGTCTCCATTTGTGACCGGCCACCAAGGTCGGTGCGTTGTTACTCACCATTGCATCACAAGATTCAATCAGTGTCATCTGTAGTCTTACTTTAGCACACTTGAATTCCTCTGCGAGACTGGTGAGGATCAGTTTGAGGCATCGAGGCACTCCAAGCCATTTCTTGATGTAGCCTGTGATTCCTCTTTCCAACTTCTCCACTGTTGAGATTAGGACCTCAAAAATGGTAAGGGGCCACAATTATATATATATATATATATATATATATATATATATGAAGAGTTCAGATGCAAAAGCCTCTAAATGCCATTTGAAATTTTCTTCTTTAATGATGATTTTTTTTTCAAACTTGTATATTCAAGTTCAGTAATTTCACTTAAATAACAATTAATAGGTAATACCATTGCCATTTAAGTGAAATCACTGAACTTAAATATACAAGCTTGTCATAAATCATCATTAAAGAAGAAAATTTCAAATGGCATTTAGAGGCTTTTGCATCTGAACTCTTCATATATATATATATATATATATATATATATATATATATAATTGTGATTTTATAATATTAAGATATGAATCCAACTTGAGTAAAGATATCTTTCTGTTAGTTAAATATAGTGGAGCTCTGTAGCTATCTAGTGGTTAAAGTGACTGCACTTCCCAAAAAAATAAATAAATAAAATTATAAAATTATCCATGAATGAAAGTTAGAAATCTGTATCATTTATAAAATGAATTTTACGTTTTTTTTTTTGTTTGTTTGGTTTTTTGTAAAAAGCCTATTTAAATAAATATTTATTTATAGAAATTTAAAATATATCATTAATCATCCAAAAATTGCACAAATGTTGAGTAAAAACATTAATAAACAGAATAAAATTTAATTTGTAAAAAAAAAAAAAAACTATTATTCTGTTACAAAATTAAATGTTATTGTCGGGGTCCCTGGAGACCCCAAAGATTTAGTGTCGTCCCCAAACTAAGAGAATCAAAGGGTTAAGCTGGTGTGGCCTGTTTCTTTCAGCAGAGAGCATCTGGGAAATGGGTCTGGCTGCTATGATCCATGTGTCAGGATGAGTATGGAGATTAGTGACTGACTGAGGGCAATTTTGGTCAGCTCGGATGATGAGCGGGGTGTTGAGACAGGAAAACAGGCCTCAAAACTGTCATCATGCACTGCCTCTCGTTAACCACACTACTGCTCACTCTCACTAATCATAACTGACACTGCCACACATCCCACTGCTGCTTATTATGCAGTGAACGCTTTAGAGGGCAGTGGGAAAAACTGAAGAGGTGATTTACATCAGAGCGCTTGTGGTCTTAGAAACAGAGGTCTGTGTAATGTCTGCTCAACTTGTTTGCTTTTAAGATGGTTAAACAGTCTGAGATCATTTTTGTAAGGGTCTGCCATCCTCCTATGGCATTCATATCCTCTCACGGATTTACTTTTATTTTGCCAGTGGTTCAAAAAAGCCTTGTGGATGGGTTGTATTTTAAGCTGTAGTAAAATAGGTGTTCAGTTCGGTTCGGTTTTCTAAAGTCGCCAAAGTGAAATGTAACGGGATTAGTGACGCTCATTGGAAAGTTTTATATCAGCAACCAGCATAATAAAGTTTGTTTCTTTGACACAAGGGGTATTTCTATTCATTTTAATAGACGTTGGCATTATCATGTTGCTTAGCTAACAACACACTGCTCTAAGCACAAAATACTATGGATGGATGGATTTATAGAAAGAATGTCATTTATTTCAAATATAATTTCATCCTTGCTGAATAAAAGTGATAAATTCTTTTAAAAAAAACACACACACATCAACCTTATTTTCTTGGCCGATTCCAATTTTTTCGTAAGTGTGACTGGCCTATTCCAATTTTCTTTCAAATAACTAGGCTATAATTTACAGCACAAAAAAAAAGAAAAGTTTTTTTCGTGGCCTCTATCGGTGATGTTTCAGATTGCAACCAATTTTTACATGAGTGCATGTGCTCGAACACAAGAGTGGTACACGGCCACACTGAGACTTTACACAAACCAGAGAAAGCATCACGCAACATGCTGGAAACTCACGTAAACTCCCACTGCAACGTTACAATAATAGGCTAGTTTTATCAGCTTGACTGAACTGATGCTCCATGCTCGTACCATGATAATGTTACATTTGTGGTGTTATCTAGCATAAGGCATATTCGTGTATCTTTCACAATCAGCAATGTCAACATAGGTGAATGTATAATATGATAACGAAAACGGTTAGACAATTTCAGTGTAACGGTAAGATCGTAGGAATTAATATTACTGTAGTGAACATGTCTGGAAATGTGTATTATAAACCATATGATGGTAGTGGGATGTGTGACATTAGACAGTAGATCTAGTACATAAAATAAAAGTTACATGCTAAAGCACCTTGGAACAGTCTTTTGTGTTAATTTCATGTCTCATCTACAGTATGTTGTAGTTTACCTTGCTATTTCATTATAGTTTACCATTATTTCAGCATATCTGAAAACTTGAAATTTTTCACAATAAAAATAAATAGCGGAGGCCTCTCCATAATTCAAACACTCTGCCGATGTTGATCCGTGTTTTCGTCGATCCGATTCACGTTTGGCCTGACGAGATTCAGCAGATACATTTTTGTTTTGTTTTGTGTTTTATATTTATGTGGAGTGTGTGTTGAGCTGGACGCAGGAGTGTTTTGGTGTTATCAGACTCATGTCGGTCAGCTGCAATGCCGTCGCATAGACTGTGTATAAAAAGGAGAGAGGCTCGGGAGCGAGCATGCACATCACATCCGATGGATTTCGCAGAAAATCCGACCTGGAGACTTCACATAGAAATAGGAATACTGGCCTTCAGAGGTAATAGCAAAACCCGACAAGTGGATCATTGTAAAGTGTGATTACAACCCCTTCACACACAGGCAATAAAAAAAGGATTAATTTTAGAAGAAAAGTTCCATATAGCACCTTTAAAAGACAGTAACAAAAAAAAGAAAAACTAAAAACAAATTTCAAACAACAGCACAAGTAAATACAATAGAATAGAGAGATATGATATAAACAAGGCTTTAGGTTTTTCCAGGTGGGAATACAGGTTAAGAAATACTACAGATATTAAACTAATCGAATTTTAAATAACACTAAATAGTCTTCAGTGTAAAAATAAAATACAGATTAATGCTCACAATTAGTTACAAAAGTTATTCAGAGAGTGATGATGCCAAGTCTGTGGTTTTCCCATGGAATTGGGTTACTTAAAGTTGTTGCCGCCTTGTAAAACTAAACTGTCAACTATGTACGTTCCAAAACTGACTGTTTAACTGAATACTCGCCAAGACGGGCATTTTGACATAATTTTGTGTTTGAGAGAAGGCTTGTGCAATCCACTTATCAATGGTTCGCAATGCTTTTAGTGTGAGCGCGAAACCTGCGGGAATTGGTCAAATAATGCGCAATACAAGCACTATTTAACCGGACAGAATGAGGCGAGTGAGTGAGAAGAGGCAGGTGTGTGTCACTTCACCGTTGGATAGAAGAGAGCAAGAACTCACACTGACGTTATTGCCTGTGTGGACCGGCCATGAATCGGAAAGACGTGAAAGTGACCGGCCGGTCCCTGGCTGGTCGATCGGTTTTCTTCACACTTTGTTTGTCGCATTTTCTTATAATTTTATGCTGCTTTAGAAATTGCCTACAAGAAGGGGATTTTGAAGGCGGCATAATTACACTTCCTGGAACAGCCTCTTTTTTTTTTTTTTTTTTTGGTAGCATGCTTATCATGGCTTAAAAGCCTGCCAGCTCACTTTGGCACAGGGCCTTTATGCATAATATCACCTACAATTATGCTAATGAACTATATTACAACTTCTCATTTGTTTAACATTAGTGCCTTGTATTATAAAACTATTGTCAATATTTTATAAAAGCATTCTTATATAACACCACTTTTCTTATAACATCTCTTAACTGTGTCTTATGTTCTTTATTTAAAGGGAGTAATGGGATCAGGACATGACACAGTCCTAACTTGAATAATTTTACAAGTCAGTGTGGGAAGTTCGAAATAGTTCTGTAATCATTTACCATGATAAATGTTTGTCTGGTCATGTAGGGTAAAAGTAGATGATACGCTTGAGTTATGTTAAAAGCTGCACCCATCTTTTCACCCTTATCTCTCACAAATCCCCTAAAAACTCCCTGGTTACTTTGGATCTTTACTTGTGAGTGAGTCATGTCTTAATTTGTTCAATCCTTCTTGCTAAAGATGATTTTATACTTTATCCTTAAACCTTGTCTCTCTGATAATCGGGTTTATCTACTTTTCAAATAACTGAAGAATATGATGTTGTTTCAGAGTCCAGACGGGCGTGTGGAGGTGCGAGGCCGTTATGGCGAATCCATGCTGACTATTGTTGGAGTCAGGCTATCTGACTGGGGACGCTTTGACTGTGAGGCTCTCAGCAGAATCGGTGGACATCAGAAGAGCATGTTCCTGGATATTGAGTGTGAGTGGTCTAAATGTTCAATGCAGGGTGGAGAAAAATTCTGAATTGATCTGGATTTGAATTGAAATTTTCACAGTTTTAAATAAACTGAATTGGTATTTGAATTGGAGTGGCGGGAAGAGTATAATTGAAGAGTTCAGATGCAAAAGTCTCTAAGTGCCATTTGAAATTTTCTTCTAGAATGATGATTTTTATCAAGCTTGTATATTTAAGTTCAGTAATTTCACTTAAATGGCAATTCATAGGTAATCTTCATTGTCATTTAAGTGAAATCACTGAACTTAAATATACAAGCTTGATAAAAATGATCATTTTAGAAGAAAATTTCAAATGGCACTTAGAGGCTTTTGCATCTGAACTCTTCAATTGCATCATTAAATTAAACAAATGATGCCTATTCACTATTTTTAATTTTATAATAATACTAATTGTATTTATTTATTCTGGAAATACCCATTATGTTGTGTGTATGATATCATATGTGTACTGAAAAATGAAATGTATAATGAAAAAGCTTCGTTTAAATCAACATTTCATTTCACGTCCTAAAATTCAAATTACAATTCTGTATTATGTCTCCTACTGTATCCTTAGAACCAGCAGCAGGGTAGATATATATCCCATTATGGGGTGCACTGGAATGGACCATCTAGCAGGGTTGCTAATATACTCATTCATTCAGGCTCAATCTGTCACCGATGTGACACTGTGGGCTGCATCAATCTCTTTAATGGAAAAAATGGGTGTGATTGTGTGTGTGTGTGTGTGTGTGCTGTTCCTCTGTGTCTGTCTATGTGTGTGTCTGCCGGTGTATGTGGGTGTAAGACTGAGAAATCACATATAAGGCTGCATTTCCCAATATCACGATACTCTCTATCTCACACACTCTTGCCTCATTGCGTTTCTCTTTCATACTGCCAAATGAAATCTTCCACCACCCACTGCATTGTGGGAGAAGATGGGGTTTGAGTGTATGTGGGTTGTTTTGAAAAATTAAAGGCAACCTGCTAGAAGTGGCCATGCTTTAGATTCAGTATGATTAGGAGCGCATTTTACCCTGGTGAAAAAGAACTCCATGATAAAGTGTTTGGTTTACTCGAACGTGGAAGATCATACCTGCTTGGTACATGCTCAGATTTAATTTAGACTTCGGGCTGCTAATCTTGAGTTTTTGATGGATGACTGTTAGAAGAGCTTGGCGTGCCATTGAGTACTCTGTTCTTTCACAGATGCACCAAAGTTCCAGACCAACCACACTATATTTTTCTCGTGGGAAGGGAACCCGGTCAACATCAGCTGTGATGTTCTGTCTAACCCTCCGGCCACAATGCTGTGGAGACGGGAAAAGTTGACCATCCCCAGTGAGGGTGCTGGAAATATGCGAGTGCACAGTGTCCCCGGAAAATCGCTCCTAGAGGTAACCCACCCACTGCTGTCAGATAGTCTCACTCCCATTGGATCTTTGTGTTTGCTAAGATAGGAAGACTAAAGGAGTAAGACACTAATGACATCCAGACCCTAGCCCATTACTGGAACGTCATAATGCAAACAAGTAGTTAGTACATTTTAATTCGTATTTCTTACATTTTAATTCCTGAAATTTTTCATTAAAACGTTAGTATTTTTTTTTTTCAAGTTACATTGACTTTTTTGCTTTTTTAAAATGTAGCTATTAATGCTGCCATCTGGTTTGTTTAGGAAGCTAAAAATTAATTATAAGAAATACGGAGAAAAGATACAATTAAATAATATATAAAATAAATAATGTAAAAAATATAAATGAATAAAAATATCAAAACCATTTTATTCAGTGTATGATAATATTAATACATTTTAATGTAAGTTTTTTGCATGATAAACAATTTTGGTGCTGTGTTGGATTGCCTCTAAATCAGTGTTGCCAGATTGGAAATGACCAAGTAGCGTACCAGAAGTTCAAAATTATCGTATTTGGAAGAAAATGATTGTACACGAGTCAAACGTACAGCTATTTATCTAGACCAACAACTTTTTGACACAGCCTGCAAATTGATTTTTCTACTAAACTATCAACCTCAGTTTGGAAACAACTGACTTAAAGGGTTAGTTCACCCAAAAATGAAAATTCTGTCATTATTTACTCACCCTCATGTTGTTCCAACCCCGTAAGACCTTCGTTCATCTTCAGAACACAAATTAAGATATTTTTTTATTAAATCTGAGAACTAGATCACTCCTTCATACTAGTCCATAGGCTTCTTGAGGGATTGAAACTTGCCGTCCTCGAAAAGTTATTAAAGACTTCATTAAAATAGTCCAAATGACTACAGTGACTACAGTAAGTTTATCAAACGACGAGAACACTTTTTATGCGCAAAAAAACAACAAAAATAACGACTTTATTTCAACTATTCATTTACTTCTCTCACTGCCTCAAGTCAGGTTACTAGTTTAATAATGTAACCTTCTGTTATTGTATGTCACATGCATCACACACATGACCAGCATCGGCCAATAGTGAGCCTATGTGTGACGTAGCTTTACGCAATCACACTACGTTAACTGACTACAGGCCCATGGAGAAGGACGTGAATAGTTGAAATAAAGTCGTTATTTTTGTTGTTTTTTCGCACAAAAAGTGTCCTCGTCGCTTGATTAAGTTAAGATTGAGCCACTTAAGTCACTTGGACTATTTTAACGATGTATTTAATAACTTTTTTGTGGACGGCAAGTTTCAATCCCTCAAGAAGCCTATGGACTAGTATTCATGAGTGATCCAGCTCTCAGATTTTATCAAAAATGTCTTAATTTGTGTTCCGAAGTTGAACGAAGGTCTTACAGGGTTGGAACAACATGAGGGTGAGTGAATAATGACAGAATTTTCATTTTTGGGTGAACTAACCCTTTAAGCGCAGGAACGTTAACTTCAGCTTGGGAGAGTTATTCTCCTCGATGATTGGCCGATGAGAATATGAGATGAGATGGAAGACAAGTGTAACACCACATTCACGTTCTCCTCACAGTCATGACATTGGACCACAACGACCATCATTTTAATTGTCACAAAATTCTGAAATTATCATACATTATGGGACTTTTTTTTAATAAATGATCGTACAAATATGTTAAGTATTGTACGTCGGCTAGATTATAATGTAAAACCTGAAACATATTTTGCTAAAACATTCAGGCTACAGGTGTTGCAAGCTAGAAAATGATTGTCAGCAGTGAATTTTATTTATTGATACAAGCAGATTTGCCTTTCTTCTGTGAAGACTCAACAACACTTCACTCCACTGGAAACAGATGTGTCCTCAGCCGTTATTTTTACGGAGCAGTATAAGTGTCAAATGAACACAAGAATAGCAAAACAACATCTTGTCATTAGAAGTATACAATGACAAGAATGTGAAACAAGAGAAATGTAGGCATGTATGATCTCACTAACACATTGTCCTCAGGTTACCCCAATGTCAGACAGAGATTTTGGCCGTTACAACTGCACAGCCAGGAACAACATTGGGATGCGCTTCCAGGAGTTCATCCTAGCTCAGGCAGGTGAGTGTTTAGAACAGGTTCAAATAATCCACCTGATTACCGTGTCTGTCACTAGCTGCATGACAATAGTAATAGTTCATTTTCAATGCTGAAATATTTGATTTTAAACCTAGTTAATCAAGTAGAGACAACAATGTTTCTCATATAGATTAAATTTCAGAGGACCTTAACCACATTGAATTATGAATACTGTGATGGGAGACGCTAGTTACGATTTTACTGTAACTTCAAGTGGAATTGCAAATAATAATTATTATTTCCAAACAGCTTACCTAAATACTCCAAATGCTTCTAATATGGAATGCGGGAATCCCACCCCAAACTCATTTCTGTAGTGGAGCGTAGAGATCTATAATACTTGGAGAAAGCTATCTTTTAGCATTCCCCTTCATTTCAATGGCAGTTACTTGACTTTCTGAAGTGATAAAACAGCAGAGCCCTTAAAGGAGAACTCGAAACTGCAAAATGAACCTTTGGTCTAATAAAACATTGGTACCTAGTCGACCGTTCTCTGAGATTTGTTTTCATGATAATCGAATGTAATGAGTATGGGGGCATATGTGATGCGATCTGGGAAAACCCGTCGGATGTCGCGCTGGTACATTTTCAGTAATGTCTAAATATAGATTGAATGTCAGTTTTTTTGTCAAAATTGTTTTGTTTTTTTATTAAATTATTATTCTATAACATCTTGTTCATCATCTCTGAATATATCTTGGAAAAATTCACTAGTTTAGTGCAGAAAAAATAGCGATTTATAATGTCCAGCTGAAAAGACTGTTTCTCTTTAACACACAGGCGGAGCGGAGGGGCAAAAAACAATATCTCCCGTTTAGCTCTCCGTCTCTTAACACTACAAAGACAGTTCACCTATCAAAATAAACCACATAACAGAATAAAGTCCAGTCCTGGGTGAACTACAACAGCCCGCAAGTTTTTATTTATTTATTTTTATCCAGCGTTATCGTTTGGTGTGATGCGGAGCACAAGAGTACAACAGAATTTGAAGCTGCTCGCTTAAAAGATCTTGTTCGCCTCTCTGTTGTCCAATTTTAAAACGGTTTTCACAGGATGAATTTTGAGTTTCTAAGCTTTCAAATGACACCTAATCTATGACGACTATGAAAAATGTAATATAAAAAAGGCAATAAAAAAGGAGCATCAGTCGTCACGCTAACAGGACGTGACCGTTAATTAAACCTTTTTTTCCATAAGTTTGTGTCTGGACGTGAGAGAGAAAAAAATCACAGGACAAGTTAATAACTTTTGGAGGCTAGCTCTATTTATCATCAAAACAAATGGAAGATCAGATGGATGGGGGCGAGGGTGATCATCGCTCCGATGCAGGACAACAGGTCATCAAACTTTACTTGGGACAGGCGGAAGCACCGCTGACAGCGGCCGTCATCCAGCGCAGTTCCTGGAGCAAGCAAATGGTGAAACTCGCCAAACAGTTCGCCTCTGAAGAGTCCGGTGGACCCAAATATGGCGACAATGACCGTCACCCTACGCCACTGTTCTGCTCTTCAGAGCAAATACAGAGCAGTGACTCTCGATGAATGCTCGATCAACATAAAAAAGATGGCCGCCAACGGTTTTCGATTCTGACGCGTGTAAATTTCGCTTCAAATTTTTGTTTTTACATGCGTCAGTTTCACTCTTGACGCATGTAAATTAACACTAAGTGGTCAAGCTTCAAACTAGACGCGGTAGACGCGAATTTGATGCGCTCCGGTGTGAACGCAACCCAACTCTGCCCCCTGATCCCTTAACCCAACCCTAATCCTACCCATCTCCACCCCTTGGATCTTGATCCGACTCCTCCCCCTGGATTTCATGTACTGCATTGAGGTGCTACTGAAAATATTTGTCAAAATGACCCAAGCAATAGATGAGGATTTTAAATGTTGTTTGTAAAAATAAATAAATTAATTAATTAATTAATACATTACATGACTACTTTTGAATGGTCGTTAATGGGAAAACAGGGTTTTTGGGTCAATGTTGTATAGTTTACATGCGAACCAGTCAAACTATGACTTGGGTCTAAAATGTAAGTGTCAACATCTCAACCAACAGCATGCGTTTGGAACAGGGTTATCTGTTTGGTGGAATAATGACAAATGGGGTGTGAGGAGTGTTCAGGAAACTGTGATTATTTCAATTCTGCTTGATGCCACAGAATTTACTCACCTCACCTTTAATGCTTGAATGGATTTTTGGCACATTAAAAGTCCCAACCAATCTTACTGTTGTCTAAGCCTGTCCATATACAAAGTACATGTAATCTCTCCTCACAGAGCTCCTCAGCAGATAATAATGACTTTTGCATCAGGCTGTACGCCGTGGCCACGCATGAAGTAAACACGCTTTAGCTTTCAAAGAGCCAGCAAAAACATTTTTCGAGTTACTCAAGCTTTAAAGAGCTTATGGCAGCAGCCTTTTCAAATATAAGGCAGATCACTCTGACGGATTGTTGTCCACTGTTGTTAAATTGTTTGCGTCTTGAAGTGTTTACCACAATGAAAACACATCAATATGAGTGCAAGTGCTTGTCTTTGTTGTAAACTGTTTCCTACCTAGTTCTAGCAGATAGACAAAGGTGGAAGTGGATTCTGTGACACATTTTGTGTCCATCTCTGCTACACCCTAATGTCTCTACCTCTCCCTCATCCTCTATAATGCACACCTACTTTGTTTCTCTGTCATCCTGCTCCCTCTCCTTGTTACATTCGCTATTTCTGTTTCCATCAGTTGTCTGGCTCTCCAATACACAGATGTTTGTTTTTTTAGTGCAGTCTGTGTTTTCTGGCTTTGCATGGCAAAAAAAAAAAAAAAAAAAACAAAACAAAACATAAAATACCTGAAACTATGCCATACCGCTCATAGTACATTCTTGAGAGGTTTAGGCAGGGTACAACATGTTTTTGTATCAGATTGGCAGCATATTGGTTTGTGTCACCTGAGGACTTTATGAGATAATATTGGTACTTCTGTTATGATAGAGCCTGCATGGAATCATTCATGAAATATGATGTATCCCACACACTAGTGCTTTTGTTTATCAGTTAGTTTGTCTAATGTCTATATTTTTCAGCTACCAATCAGAGTGTATGTGCACTGTAAAAAACATATTTTCAAGATTTGTTATCACAACAGTTTTTCTTTTGTCAAATCAACTTAAATATTTTATTCAGTTCAGATAGCTTATTATTTTGAGTTTCTGACGATTAAATCAATCTCCTACATTTTATTAACCAACTTTTTCCTGTTCAATCAACTTAAAAATTTAAGGCAGCCAGGTTACTTAATTTTTTTAAGTTAAACCAACAATATTTAATGTTGCCCGTCATGTACAATCAACTAGATTTCTTTTGTAAATTACAGATAATTTTAACTTTGGAGGGCACTCAGCATTTTGTGGTATTTCACTGTAAAAAAATATTTTCAAGATTTGTTATCACAACATATTTTATTTTGTCAAATCAACTTTATAATAATTTATTTAGTTGAGATGACTTATTATTTTGAGTTTCTGATGATTAAATTAATCTCCTTCATTGTATTAAGTCACTTTTTCCAGTTCAATCAACTTGAAATTTTAAGGCAACCCGGGTTACTTACTTTTTTAAGTTAAACCAACAATATTTTTTTTTACAGTGTAGTAATCACAACATTTTTTCTTTTGTCAAATCAACTTAAATAATTTATTTAGTTCAGATAACATATCATTTTGAGTTTCTGATGATTAAATCATTCTCCTTCATTGTATTAACTCACTTTTTCAAGTTCAATGAACTTAAAATTTTAAGACAACCAGGTTACTTAAGTTAAACCATCAATATTTTTTTACAGTGTTCAAGCTGTTTTCAAGCCTTCAGACAATTAAACTTGAGTCTAAATACTATTTATATACTATTAATACTATTTAAATACCTATTTATCACTTTATTATTATTACATTTAATCACACATTAAACATTGGTGTATTTTAACGTAACATTTTACAATAAAGTTTCATTTCTTAAGATTGCGGTAGTTAGCTACATTAGTTAACATGAGCTCACAATGAATAATACTTCTACAACATCTTAGTTAATGTTAATTTATACATTTATTAATGCATTTTCAAAATCTAAAGTTGTGTAACATTGTTTATGCACTGTGAATTAACATGAACATTTTACTGTAACTACTGTAACATTAACCTTGATTAAATAATATATAAATATATTGATATAGTTCATGTTAACCCTTTTAACATTTTTCTTTACAAAAACATATTATTTTATAAAAGCAGTAAGCCATGAGAGGGGCTGTTACCATGATTTTACCATTGATTTTAGGCAGTTAGAATATCTTCTGGCTTACTTCTATTTAGGCTATTTCATTTTCCCTTTCAATCTATTTTCTTAACTTTCAAACTTCATTTGACATTGACATGTATTTTTCATATAAGATGGGAGTACAGTGCAGTCCTTTCTTGCTGAGTGTGTTTGTGGTCTTAAAAGTATTTTGCAGAGGGACCTTGGATTGTAAGACCCTGAAAGCAGCTTTATAACTGTTTTCTATACCCCACAGAAAGACACACAACCAGTTCCTTTGATACTCTCGGAAACTGTGGCCTCGGCACTTAAATGGAGTCGTTTGTTAGTCTCTCTTTCCCTGACCCATAATTTCTCTGTCACAGATGTTCCCTCAAACCCTTACTCTGTTCGGCTGAGCTCGGTGGCACAGCGCGTGGCCACAGTTACCTTCACCAAGCCTGACTCCCATGGCGGTGTACCCATCAGTTACTACCTGGTCAAATACAAAGACATCAGCTCACAGGACTGGAAGGATGTGAAATCACAGGGGACGCAGAGTAAGTGCAATGGTTGTTCGCTGAATGTTGTGTTTGATCAATTCCGCTGTTGAACTGTAAAATTATAGATGAAACAATTTAAAGTATCTTACTGACCCTAAGCTTTTGAATGGCACAGTATTTCCGGGAGTAAATTAATCTATCACATAAAATCCCAATGTTGTTCACATATTTAAAGCAATTGATTACTAAATATTGATTTCTTATTTTCATTAAACCATTAAAAAATATTTCACCCACAAATTAAATATACTTAATGACTTTCTTTCGTCCATAGTACACTAGTGTTTCACACAGGGTTTTGTGAAAATGTGGTGGCTGGATCTCTGTCCCTCTAGTCTGAGGGGGATCCAGGGGCATGTCCCCGTAAGAACATTTTTCACATTTTAAAGTTAAATTCATCAGTCTGGTGCACTTTGAGAGTTCAAAATAAAGATCTCCCACCTGTATTCAGAGTGCAAATTAAACAAAGAAAAAGTCAGTGCATTGACTTGTACTTGAACTTTAAAAGGGCTCTCTTTTTAGTTGTGATATACTGTAGTATCTCAGTCTACATTACACTACGTAATCCCAACTGGCATTTTAACATCGAGTCACTGTTGAATCAACGCAGGTGCCAGTGTTGGACAACCATTGAATTTTGAGGTTGTACTGTAGCCAAATAATGTTGATTTGGCATACAACTGAAAAATTGTTGATATTTTGTTGAATCCATGTGAGTTAACAACACCACTTCAACTATTTGGTGTTAAACGTTGTTTTGACGTTGAATTCATGTTTTTTTTTTTTTTTTTTCATAAACTGACATTATTTAAACAACATTTCAACGTTTAATGTCAGTCGAATGCCAGCTGGGATAATACTAATGTTAAAATAGTATTTCTATGACAGTAATAGCTATATATTGTCAAACAAATCCACTAAAAAAAATAAATTAAACTTTCATAATTAGTTTTGTCCCAATTTCCAGATCTCATTACAAATCTAATGAAATTCGGTAATCGTCAACTATGCAAATTTGAAAATAATGTGTAACTGTTGGTGCCCACTACGTTCCTTAATGCACACTAAACTCAGCATGGGCAGATGGAGTTCAATGCATTCATTCACTGTGAATCAAGACATAAAGCTGATCATGTGCATACTTCTCGTTGCACGGTGCAAACAAACAGTCTTTAACACTTTTATAAGGACACAAAGCTTTTATCAAGTTTTCAATTGTAGTTTGTTTGACAGCAATGGCGCAAAACACCACATTAAAGACCTTTCATTGTGGCGATCAATGTTGAAATTGTGGCAGGCCGCCACAAATAAATCAATGTATGGGGAACACTGTACACAAAGATTAATTATTGAAGAGTATCCTGTCAACTATCTTAAATTTAATAGAAGTGAAAGGGCATTTGGGCTATCAAACTCCAAAATTACCCCAAAAAAGCACCATAGCATAAAGGAAAGGAATCAAAAAAGACCATCCTGCATTTCAAGTGTTCTGAAGTCATATGGATAGCTATGTGTGACAAAACAACGCATTCTCATCCTAGGACGTCATATAGACGAATCCGGCGAAACTACCGGAAGTAAGCGGGCGCCATTACTGAGCTGTTCCTGGGTAGCGTTGCGCCATTGCCTTCTATTGTTTTAGTTGCAACTTGCGTCCACTGGAATAAACAGCTCGCGATTTACGACTGTCACTAACGTTACAACGTTAGCCCTTGTATAATGTCGAGTGGGTAAACAGTTTCCGTTATAAATTGTTTTAATGGTGGCAGTAAAATTTCAATTTTGAAGAGAAAACATTGTGAATACCCCGGGTCGACTGCCACTGTCTGGTGCCGTACGGTTTACACAGATTTCCTGGGCGAGTACAAGACGCGGACATTCGCGTATAATAACAATTATTTAATGACATAAGTAAAAAAATATAATAAATGTGTGATATAGTGATCAGCAAAATCTCCTCTCTTGTTATTTTTTTCTATTCAATTTACATGCTATGGTCATTAAATGGCTTTCCTGAGCTGAATGTAACGTTATGTGACATAATTGTTCTCCTGCTGTTATATTGACTTCTTTCCATGGTTTAAAAACAGTAGTTGGTCGATATTATGTATACTTTCTATCTGTAACGTTACCTTACCCATGCCCGTTGCAATGTAAAAATGAGATAAATAATGGACACAAATGAAAAACATGAAATTGTTTATTTGATTTCATTTATTTATTTATTTATTGTTGCCAAATGGACAGATCTTTTTTTAGTTTCCTCGGTAGCAAACATTAGCCTAGCTTGCTTGCCAAGCTATTTTCATAAATAATCTGTAAGATCGTTTGTACCTTCATCTGTGACTGGAGGCCAATGTCTAACATCATCAACCCAACAAGTCTGCCTGGCTGTAGCTGTCATCAAGGGTGCGTTATCACCTTATCTCCGAGGTTTGTTTACATACTGGTGCATATGTCTATGCCGGTGTAACAGCTCAGTAATGGCGTCGCCACAAGATGGCAGCCTACACAAGAACGCTCGTCAGATTCGTCTATAGGTGACGCTTTTGACGTTGCGTCTAAATCCGACGCACATGGCACCCTTTAGCGTCAATATAACATGCTTAGGTTATGGGTAGGTTTAGGTCTGGGGTAGTGTTAGGGTTAGACCACTAGGAGGCGCCTTCTGGCCCATATAGGCTATATCTGCATCTCATATTGACACTAAAGGGTGATGTACTGGAGACGCAATGTCAAAAGTGTCACCTATATGATGCCTTGGGGATGAGACCAGGCTGGACAAAATGTAAGCAGTTATTCACTGAAAAGTTTCTCCTCCACTGTAGCTCTCAAATTAAATAGTACTAAACAGCAGTGACATTATGATTCTATCTTTCTATCTACTATTTACTATTCTATCTTTATTTCAGAGCTTCGACAGGAATATAGCACTCAAATTGGCTTTTATTATAGCTTAATGTTGAATTTACACACATAATTGCCCCAACTAGGGTCAAAATAGGTGTGGGAGATAGAACTCCAATCCAACCTGAACTTACAATGTTTACTTTTTTTTCTCTACCCATAACACTCAAATGGGTCTGCAGAAACTTTAAGAGCACATTATACAATTAGATAAGCAAGTTAAGCTACTTCAAGGACTCTGAGCTAATATACATAATCCTGAAAAGGCCTGAATACCAAGAGCATGACTAGAGAAAGCAATAATTTAAAACCATGTACTCTGTTTTCTCTCCCACAGCAATCGTGCTGCTTACTAACCTTGAGCCCAACACTACATATGAGGTGAGAGTAGCAGCGATGAATGGAAAAGGTCAGGGGGAGTTCAGCCGCACAGAGAGCTTTCAAACTCTTCCCATACGTGAGTGCCCTCTGCTTTGACCCTTAAACTGCGTAGGTTTGGATAAACAACCTTCAGCCTTTACTCTATTGTAGTAGCATGTTGCTGCCAACCATTGAATTAATAGACAACCAGTTATGAATATGAATGTAGGTCATTCATACATTTTCTTTTTTCCGTTCAGGAGAGCCAAGTCCCCCTTCGGTTCAGGGTCAACGAGGGGTGGGGAAGGCATACCGGCTGGGTCTGGTCAAGCAGGACGATGGAGGAATGCCCATTCTGGAATACATTGTCAAATACAAAACAGTAAGTGAGCTGCTCAATGAACCAGTCTCGCACGTTTACTCACTTTACTTTTGATGATGCAGAATACAGAGGTACAACCACTTTATATGGAAGGTTTTTTTTTAAGTTATTTCATTATTTACTTATTTATTCATTATAATCATTTATTAATTATAATGTGAACGGTTTTTGTTGGAGGATTTTACTGTTATTTGTTTTAGGATATTAATATGGATGGATGAATGGATGGATGGTGGGTGGGTGGATGGATCAATATCCTAGAAATATGCATGCTAGTAAGCAACTTGGTAATAGTGAGAATTGGACCATAAATGTAAGTGTTACTATCATTTTTTTTTTTATTATGACTATCAGGGGATTGTTAGTTTGTGTCCAGCAGAACAGCATTTTACAAATTGCAATGATCTTCGTCATTAACGAGCTGTAGAAACCTGCACTAAAACGAATCCTGTGGTTCTTGGGGTTTTTTTGTGTTTTTTTTTTTTTGTAAGTAAAGCGTCTGATATTGAGCTGAAATGCAGAGGGTGTATTCTAGTAAACACATGGAGATGAGTGGGCGATGGTTTCGGTAATGAGCAGTGAAAATGCATTTCTTTGCCCAAGCCCCTTGTTTATTCACCAGCACGATCTACAGCGTGCATAAAAAACATTCTTAACTAATTCCTTCTCAAGATATTCTGTTGTTTTTAGGGCTTATCTTCCCAGTAACTATGTGGGCAGTGTCACTGCACTGCCATTTTCTGTAGAACTGGTGTGCGTGTGATAGATGGGTCTGGGTGGATCAGGTGTTGCGTATTGTTGATGAATTAACTGAAATCACATACACTGTGGGGGAAAGCCAATACTTCCCATGAGAATATTTGGCCTATGAATATAAAAACAATTTAAGTCAAAGGAAAGTCCCCATTATGATAGAAAAAAAGCAATGTGCAAGGGGCTTTCAGAGATATTCTCAATGGGGAAAAGACCAATTTATTATTATTATTATTTATTCCAAAAATATAAAATGTTTTCTTTTAGGGTTATGTTCATAATTTGGGTTGAGGGTAAAAAAAATTGTAAAAAAAAAAAAAAAAATGTAATTATTATTAGCTTTACGTGAAATCAATAGAAATCTAAGGTATATTCTCATTTACATAGCTAAAAAAAATGTAATCTGATCCATTGGACTCGATCCTTAAAGAGTAAAATTACCTCTTTTTTTTATATTATTTGGTTATATTATTTGTAAAGTTACTCAGAGTTAGTGGAATGTCTAAAGTGGGCTTTCGAAGTAAACAGTTACCATTAATTTTATTTTAAGTTGAATAAGTGTGACCCTACGATTACTCTAACTACAAAAATGTCCACAATGTGCATTATAGCTCGATCTAGGTTAAATTCTGTAAGCTATGTTTCTTTCAAAGGTATTACAACTCTGTGCATGTAAGAACACTTTTAATACGCTTATTTTGCACAATTAGTGGCGGATGCAGCCCAGCATTTAACATTTTGGCACCATAGACAGTAATGACTAATAATGACTGGCACCATAGAAAGAAATGGACCGAGCGACCCCATTGATTTCAACGGAGAAGACTGAAGCCCGATCACTTCCTGTCTGATGTCTGAGTGACTGCACAGGCTCAAACTGAGTTTGACGACAGTCTGACAGTTGTAAATCTTCTAGTAGCTGTGCCAAGCCAAAACGTTGTTGAAATATTTTCTCCCCTTGCTTTTATGGACTCTCCATCTATGGGCTTCTCCCTCGACTTTGTGCCTCCATGTCCCCCCGATTGCCCCATAGACAGTAAAAGATTGCCTGCGAGCTTCTCTTCGGGCGACAGAAAGTTGTGTAGTGATGACGCAATCGTTAGGCTATTTTTTCACAAAAACGTCATCTACGGGGCCATAACGTATGATACAAAGTAATGGAGCGTTTTATACATTGTTGTGTTTCTTTAGAAATAAATAATGGACAAATGAAGTCTTTGGACACCTCAGATGTAAAGTTATTCTCTGTCAAAGTGACGCCAAAATGAATGGGAGTCAATGCTAACAGCAGGTGAAGTTCTACTACAATGGCGGCTCCCATGAGGCTTCAACTTCCGGCTGATGGATTACCCCCTTGTTTGGCAGTCCTTTAAGCCGTCTTTTATTTTCCTCTGACATTCGCAACAATTTCTGAATTTCGCCCCCTAGTGGCAGTCGCATGGAACTTTTCACTTTTCAACTTTTGTACTTACAAAATATAATTATCTGTACCCACTAATTTTACAGAAATAGTGTTCTCGCCTCACGCTTATTTGTTTTTTTTTTATCTGGTCGGGCGGTCACATAAAATTTAGCCACAAAATTTTTAATTTTTCAACGCACCCGAAGCTCAAATCAGATGCGTAAGTTTCACATATAAATATTGTTGAAACTCCTAATGACTTCTGGACAGTCATAGCAAATCAGCATGGTATAAAATGGTGTAGGAATGATGTATTTTTGGAAGCCAAAACAAGAAACGAGTTTTTTGGCACTTCCGGTTCCATAGTCCTAAAGTCAATAGTTTTTTTTTTTTTTTTTTTTTTTTTTTTAAGGGTTTTTGGTTAAATGCTTGAAAAAGGTCTGTGGTGAACACAAGCTCAATGTATGTATCAAATAGATCAGTAATACCCTCTTGTGATTTTTTTTTATTTATTTTTTTTTTTTTTTTACTTGCCTTGTAAAAGGTTGTTGCTTACAAGTGGCTAAATGGGACTACAGAGATTGTCAGTAAACCTGCTGAACAGGTAAACTCATCTACTCACTAGTCCGCATTCACAGCCTCGCTGTATTTTTAATCATGCTCTTGCAAACTATTGTCTCTGCAATCACGGCCTGATCCCCTCCCCCGGTACCGGTACCTGTTCAGTCAATGCATTCTCATCCCAAGAGAATGTGATACGCCCAACATTCAACCCGAAAATATTCATTTAACTAAATGTTAAAAAAAAAAAAAAAAAAAAAAAAAAAAAACTGCATAGTGCTGCTTTAATTCTCAAATTCTTTGGGAAAATGTTTTTAAACAAAGATTGAAAGAGTTGTCAGAACGAGTTGTCAGAACTTAATGATGGTGAGTGAAGTTGAAGTCATTGGACTGTAGTGTATTTTGTTCATAGTATTTATGCTTAGATCCACAAACGTTATGTTGATTTGTGAAGATTATCATGATAAACAAAACTTGCAAGAATCATAAGCTTTTGTTAGTCACAGACCTTATTTTCAGCAACAATCCAAAAGCCAATGGAAAAATAATGTAAGGTTCATGCTAACTTCCAAAAATACAGTCACATGACTGTTGTAGTCAATATTTGTAAGTAGCATAAAATTAGACCCTTCAACAAGTAGATCTCACATGGAGAAGGAGCTGTGCCCATGAGGATGTCAGCATTCTAAAGACCTTGTGCGACTTTGCGTCATGTAGTTACCTCACAATCAATAAAGTTTGTCTACAGGTTGTGAATTGTTATTGAGTGTTACCACACTAGTATGTACACACATTCACCACAGCTCACTTGCTCTCTCTCCTACAATCCCTCAGTTTGTTTTTCGCCTCATGGGCCTCAACATTTCCTCATTTACTTCATCTTTGTCTCAGTCTGTTTGGTGATGCCTCACTTCCTCTACCTAATAGGGTCCGCTGGCATCTTTTCCTTCTCTTTTATTTGCACTCTTCCCTTTTTTCTTTTTTTTTCTTTATCTCGCTCTCCCTCTCTCACATTTGCTTGTCTCTGATCTCCTGTGCATGTGGAGGTGAGAACAGGGGAAATGGAGATGTCACAGTATGCCTAAGGACTGTCGACATGTGAAAGGCACATTCAACCATTTAGCCTTTAAAGAGCTGAGAGCATTTTGAAAATGTCAAAATATAAAAGCAGTGAGTTTTTGAAGGCAGTACGTGGGGCTAGTTTCAAAATTTTAGCTGGCGGAACAGCTGGCACACACACACACACACACACACACACACACATTTTATTATGTTTACACTCGTGCTCAAATGCTCTGCAGGCAGTGTTTCTGTAAGTGTGCGAAAAAGTTTGAGGATTAGAGAAAAGCATCTCGGATCTGTTGCTCGGAGGATGACATCAGATGGCCTCTTAATATATAATCTTATGTTTTGATTTCCATCCATCAGAGAAAATCGATGAAGTACAATTTATGTTTAAAAATAAATTACCTAATTGTATTTACATTTGCAACCAATCAATTGACAAAAATGTGACAAATGTGACAAATAAAATGACAAATTATCTAATTAATTGATAATTAAAAATATGTTATTTGAATATAAGTGAATTTCCATTGCTAAACAAATGTGATCTGTTCCATTTCGCCCATTGAAGAGCACAATATCATTTTTAATTTTTCCATTGTTACAAATAAAACTACGGGTCTCATTCACTAATCATGTGTACACACGTGTGTGCAACATTTTTTTTTTTTTTTTTTTTTTTTTACGCAGATATTAAAAACCATTGTAAAAATAGCCTATATTCATACAATATGTACAACAATAACAAGATTATTAATGCCGATAAGGTGTCATATGTACAGTATGTGTCAAAATATACTGTAGTGAGCAGAGGTGTAAGAAAATAAAACTTCTTCCACATGTTTATTCCACCCATGAACTCAGCCAGCTGATTTCACTAATTAGTTCTATCTTCATGGCTGAAAAACTGTGTTAATTAGCAAATCCGGGTGATTGGAACAAAATACTGAGGAGGACTATTACTTTCTGAACCTGGACTTTACACCTCCAACAGTGAGAACGAATTGTTCGAACAAGTCTTATGCCCTAAGCCAAATGTATAGTCATATGCTACTCATACTGTATGTGTATGCTTGTGCATGTTTTATGAAACACTTGTGGTTTTGTGTAGGACAAGGAAGAACAGTGGATGACAAAACTGGTTCCAGGTGTGAATGATTTTGTGCTGCTGCAACCGCTCCAGTGGAATACGCAGTATGAGGTGGAAATCACCGCCCGCAACGTCAAAGGCCTGTCTGAACCAACTTTTGTGAAGTTCTCCATGCCTCAGAAACCTGATATCACAGGTACAAGTACGTCCACAACACATGTAAAGTATTACTCTTTTTCATACGACAAATTGAGTCCGATTACTTACAGCACTTCATCACCCACTCACAATACCTATAGCTGAAATGATATGTCTCCTATTATAATTATATGCTCCGCTACAGTTCTGCACACTTGCCAGCCACCCACGCTTGATGGAGCTCATGTATATCAGAATCACAATCAAACGTGTTACCGATTCTGTGTACTAATCAGGAGCAAATTGTCCGAAAAAAAATGCTTTCTCCTTAGGAAAAAAAGAGATGAGGAAGATCATCGGTAAAAAAATAAAACGAGTATTATTCACACCAAGGACGATCACTATAACAATAGCAATAACTAAATTACCATCCACACCAACACACGATTTCATTCTGCTTGTTCTATGTGAATGCGAGAGCTGCAGTTTTGTCATCTGCCACCTTAAATTCTCAAGCTCTTTAAAGCAGAATGGATCCTGATTGCTATCAATGTCTTTATCGTTCATTATAGCGATATTCTTCCTCTGTGTCGTTATCCTTGTTTAGTCTTGTTGTGTCGTTAAGAAGGATTTTTAGATCTACATTAAAACATTTTTTTTATCATTATTGTTAATAGTTATCATCCTTGGTGTGACCTAATATCACTGTTTGGCTGACCATGTACAATTTGCACTGAAGGTCTTTTTAAGTCATGCTTTTATAAGAAAGTTTTTAATATTTACTGGGTTCCAACAAATCTGGGGTTACAATGAAATCAGAAAAATTCAAGAATCAATCAATCATGGTAGCCAACGGGTGTCTGAATGGTGTAAGCATGAAGGGTAATTTGCTGGATGCACATATATAGTAAAACTGAGTTCAACCAGCCAAATCCATTGAAGGGTTTGTGTTCCCCATCAGTAATACAATAATGCCTTTCTAATGTTTTTTTAAATGGAGAGCAATGTAATGGTAAACACATTTTAAAGAGGTCTGTTTATTTGCTGTCTACTCTCAATACCTCTGTGTTTGTGTGGAAGGAATATCAGAAAGAGATTCCTGAATCTCATGCTAGAACTTTCATTTGGTTTAAAATAACACTCAAATTATAGCCACTGCATCTACTGTAAACAGAAAAGCATGTTTTTGTTTACACACAATAGTAGAATTGTTTTGGAAAAGACCATTTTCTCTCAGGCCAAAGATTTACACTCACCTAAAGGATTATTAGAAACATCTGTTCAATGTCTCATTAATGCAATTATCTAATCAGCCAATCACATGCTTCAATGCATTTAGGGGTGTGGTCCTGGTCAAGACAATCTCCTGAACTCCAAACTGAATGTCAGAATGGGAAAGAAAGGTGATTTAAGCCATTTTGAGCGTGGCATGATTGTTGGTGCCAAACGGGCCGGTCTGAGTATTTCACAATCTGCTCAGTTACTGGGATTTTCATGCAGAACCATTTCTAGGGTTTACAAAGAATCTTGTGAACAGGGAAAAACATCCAGTATGTGGCAGTCCTGTGGGCCAAAATGCCTTGTTGATGCTAGAGGCCAGAGGAGAATGGGCCGACTGATTCAAGCTGATAGAAGAGCAACTTTGACTGAAATAACCACTCGTTACAACCGAGGTATGCAGCAAAGCATTTGTGAAGCCACAACACGCACAACCTTGAGGCGGATGGGCTACAACAGCAGAAGAGCCCACCGGGCACCACTCATCTCCACTACAAATAGGAAAAAGAGGCTACAATTTGCAAGAGCTCACTAAAATTGGACAGTTGAAGACTGGAAAAATGTTGCCTGGTCTGATGAGTCTCGATTTCTGTTGAGACATTCAGATGGTAGAGTCAGAATTTGGCGTAAACAGAATGAGAACATGGATCCATCATGCCTTGTTACCACTGTGCAGGCTGGTGGTGGTGGTGTAATGGTGTGGAGGATGTTTTAGCACACTTTAGGCTCCTTAGCGCCAATTGGGCATCATTTAAATGCCACGGCCTACCTGAGCATTGTTTCTGACCATGTCCATCCCTTTATGGCCACCATGTACCCATCCTCTGATGGCTACTTCCAGCTGGATAATGCACCACAAAGCTTGAATCATTTCAAATTGGTTTCTTGAACATGACAATGAGTTCACTGTAGGGGTGTGGAAAGCAGCCGGTATTTGTATCTGTATTTGCAATTGCTGAGGGGGAAAAGTATTGGTATTTGTATTCGAGTAAGGCCACGCCCCTTGTCGGGTTCCGACTTGTAATGACGTAGGGCGAGCTCATTGGTCGCACATCAGAGGCACCCGCGCCTTTGGATGTGCAGTTGCCACACAGCCTATGATTGAGCCAGACGCTCCGTGTGCTAGCTGTGAAGCTGCAAATTGAATCAATGCCACGTAGAATTAAGGCAGTTCTGAAGGAAAGAGGGTCAAACACGGTATTAGTATGATGTTCCTAATAATCCTTTAGGTGAGTGTATATGCTTTAATGATAATGGTGGGTTTTTTTACATTTTACATCACTTACTGCGCTGATACTTTTTAGCTTTGTTATCCAGAAGTACTAAGATTTTTTTATTTTTTTATTTATTTATTTTTTGCTAAATAGACATTCTAGATATATCTTGGAAATTTGCAAACGCTTTTCTATTTATTAATAAAAAAAAAATATGTATGAATCACAATATGATCATGAAATAAACTGCACAAAATCAATTAGACAATGATTCAATTCCAAGTTCAATTTAAAGATTCTTTATACACATGTTGTGGATTGTTTTATTTTTAACTACCTCCCACTCTCAATCCTGGAAATTTGTCTTTTGGTTTGATAGATGTTTGGAATAGAGGATAAATGCAGTACATAATGGTGTCGATGTTAAGTGTTTCGCTTTGAGTGCGTCAGGTCTCAGGCTCATACCTGCTCTAATAACAATGTTTGTTTTAATGAACCAAGCTAAATTGCAGCTGTACGTGAGTGGATATATATATTAGTGGATGCAATTGACAAACAAAATTGCAGCTGCAAGCTGTTTCATAATTGTGGGGACATGTCCTCACATTACCACCATAATATGACAGACAGACGGACGGACAGAATTCTATGATACTGACAGATGATATTTAAATTTATCCAATTATATGTGAAATATTCCTAGATGCTGTGTCAGTGCATACATAGGTGTATCTGAATATAAAAAACTCAGCGTTGAGTGTGTGTGTTGAAAGCACTGCTCCTCGGCAGCTGGGATTTACCTTGTTAATTCGATGTCATTTGTATATTCTTTCCCAACTCCTTCTCATCCTTTCCTTTTTCTCTCTTTCTCCACCTGCACCCCTTCATCCCCACTGGCCCATTCTCTTATTTATAATTCTATCGTGCTTCGTCTCGTTGTTTCACTCAAAACAATCCTGTTCTCCAATTCCCACCTAATGAATTATGCAACGCATTCTGGGTTACACCGCAAATCGCTGGGCTTTTTGTTTTGTTTACTGCCACTAAACTTGCTTTTCTGTGTGCCTATAAACACCCTGCGATTCTTTCAATCAAACAAACCTTTACAATGGACACTGGTTTGGACTGCTCACTCACTCCTCACTCATATGTCAACATTTTTGTTACATTCACCCATGTTTATTTCCTGTCCTGCACCTAAATAATCTCTCATTTCCACTCTTGCAATAATCATTTTTACTAACCCAACGCATTCTCTCGTGTGTGTAACCATCCTGTGTCCTTTGCTGGCTCCACACACCTACTGTATGTCTTTCCCTCTTCCTTCCCACTCCCTCTCCCCTCCATCTCATTGCAGATCAGTGTTGCAAGCCCCATCCAACCGGACGTGGACGTCCCCATGCGCAGCCTGTCCATACGGTGACCGTCTTCGGAGCTTCTCTGTCATTGTTGCTGTGCTCATGTCTGTGTTGACATTGCTCCATCTTCACTTTGCCTGGAATGAGCCCAAAAGACTGACCCAGGGACTTTTTCTTTTCACCCCCACCAATGGCTCGCTGATCCTTAGCCGTGCCGGTTCAATGCTCCTTATCAAACTCTGGTGTCGTACTTGTAATCGTCCGAGCCTGTATGCTTGTGAGCTGATCCCTTCACTATTCTGGCCTCATTCCAAATCCAGCTTTTTGATTCATAAAGGTGTTGCATATTACTGAGAACAATGGAAGAGGAAAAACTGAGTTATTCATTTACTCAGACCTTTAGTTTTATTTAATGAGCTCCTTTTTGCTGGTGTCTCCAAAAGACACAGTAAGCCACCAGCATTGGCGCTTTTCCATCTTCTGTGCATCCACAGGCTCTTTTGTTTTGGTTTATTATGTCTATGGGAAATGTCAGCAGTTGCATCGCTTGAGAGAATGCATTTAATGATGTTGCTGATACACGCACACAAAGATATAGAACGCAGCACTCATTAAATGGAGTCAAGTAGGATTTCAAATTGATATGACTTTTAAACACTGGTATCATAAATCAAACAGCCCGACTTTCTGTTAGCCATAATGTGAGAAACATAAAACAAGACTTCTCCCTTGCAGTGAGTCAAAATATAATGCACATTAATTTTCATTTTCAGGGTACACCTCTGGCAGACACATTTTCATGCCACTTTATTGTATATTCTCAGTATTGATGAGAAAGAACATTACTGGAATCATGCACGGACTGTGAATATGAATATATGTGTAGAATGTTGGAGTAATATGAATCCAGTGAATTAAGCTAACACTCATTGTTCCATGTCATTGTAAAGGACTAAAATCAGCTGAGAGTTTAGGTCGGTTGGATTTTTGAATTGTTTTGTGAAAGTATTATGGGCTCCAAGGCTGCATTTATTTGATTAAATATACACTACCGGTCAAAAGTTTTAGATCAGTAAGATTTTTTAATAAGTTAGTTTCACCAAGGCTGCTTTATTTGATATTGTCAAACAGTAATATTGTGAAATATTATGACAATTTAAAATGTCTGTTTTCTATTTAAATATGTTTTAAAATGTACTGTAATTTGAAAGCTGAATTTTCAACATCATTACTGTTGCTGATTACACATCAGTTATGATCCTTCAGAAATCATTCTAATATGCTGATTTTATGCTTCAAAAACATAAATTATTATTTTCAATGTTGAAAACAGTTGTGTACCATTTTTTCCCCCAAAATTCTGATGAATAGAAAGTTCAAAAGAACAGCATTTATTTAAAATTTAATCTTTTCTAACATTATAAATGTCTTTACTGTAACTTTTGATCAATTTAACTCATCCTTGATGAATACAAGTATTTTCTAATTTCTTTCTCCCAAAAATAAAAAAATACATTTTTACTGACCCCAAACTTAATGGTAGTGATTAATGTTACAAAAGCTTTCCATTTCAGATCAATTCTGTTCTTTTGAACTTTCTATTCATCAAAGAATCCTGAAATAAAAATGTAAAAAACTGTTTTCAACATGGATAATAATCATAAATGTTTCTCGAGCATCATATCATAGTAATTTCTGTAGGATCATGTGACACTGAAGACTGGAGTAATGATGCTGTAAATTCAGCTTTGATCACATGAATAAATTACATTTCACTATATATTCAGATAGAAAACCGCTGTTTTAAATTGTAGTAATATTTCACAATATTACTTCTTCTTTTTTTTTTTTAATCAAATAATTGCAGCCTTGGTGAGCAGAAGAGACTTCTTTTAAAAATCTTTTAAAAATCTTACCGATCTTAACTTTTGACCGGTAGTGTATACAGTATATAGATGATCCTTCAGAAATCATTCTATTATTCTGATTTGGCGCTCAAGGATAATTTATCAAAGGTAGAAAACAGTTGTGCTACTTAACGTTTTAGAAAACATGATACTTTTTAGGATTATTTGATAGATAAATAAATAAATAAATGAATAAATAATTCTTTCAATTTATTCCATCCTTGAATAAAAGAATTTTTATGTCATTAAAAAAAATCGTTCTGACCTCAAACTTTTGAACGGTAGTGTGTTTTAAAATAGTAAGAATGGATATGCTTCACTTTCTTTACTGTGTGGATGCAGTTTTGGAATCTTGATTTGATGAACTGTGTGCTGTAGTCAGAAGCTTATTTATTTTGTTTTATCTGAAGAGTGCATTTTGAGAACCATGAAATGTGAAGTCCATAACTAGAGATATTCTGTGCTATACTGATGCTGCATGTTTGAAGAATATATTTGAATTCATGTCAAAATCAGTGTAGAAGTCTTTGTCAGAATTTCTCAAATAAACTAGTTTACTCTGATGTAATAACTACAGCCTCTGAGCTCATATCCTTAGACTAATCACGACTTGTCGGTGTACAGTGAACTAGTTAATGTAGAACACTGACATATAAAGCAGTTTGTGTGCATAATGTGGGATGTTGTTATTATTATAGGTAAGAAAATACAAAAGCAAAGTATTATCTGAATCATTGTACAGCGATTTCATATTACCCAAAACAATCAAGGAAAGATAAACATTGGAAAAGTCGTTGTCAATACTAAAGGGCTATTTAGCAGAATTACTATTGACGAAGTTCCTTATTTTTCACTGAAACAATGAAAATCGATATCTTAAAGGAAGGGTAGGCAATTTTCAGTGTAGCTAGCAGTAACAAATTAGATTTGAAAGCTCCCTTCAGAGTGTCTCCAAAGTCACGCTTCCTTCATAACACATTCAAAACACATACAGCAGAGTTTGCAAAGTGTCACAAGAAGAGAGACAGCATTAAACTACAGTGCCTCATGTCTCGAAGCATAACTTTACAATAATAATGTGCATTAAGAACTTAAAGAGCACTGACCTGTACCACAGATTCATTTCGCATTGATAGTGTTGGCATTGAAACGCATAATTTCGAGTCAGGTACCACTCCAAAAATAACGTCTCACGTTCATTAACACTCACACCCCCGGCCTTGCGGCGTTCTCTCATGTCAGCCGCAGTATTCTATAATGTGTATGTTATTTATATATATATATATATATATATATATCAATTTAGACCACATAACTTGGTGATTGCTATCAGGATGTTAAGACAGTTTTTTTTTTTTTTTTTTAAGAAAATGGTAACAAACATGCTTTGATGTTATATGTTCACAGCACATTATCACAATTAGGATGATTTTTTGCTGTTGAAATTTGTATAATTGTAATTTTTACAAAAGTTGAGAGGTTTTAATCCCCTCGAGGCATACCTGAACTAATTAAGACAATCTCAAATCAATGGAATTCAGGTCAATGGAGACCATTAATCTCGATCATCTCTTCTCGCTGCCCTCCCCATTCTCTCATTACACGGCAATAGAACATTGCGTTTCATTTATGGCTATGTCAAAAACCTCAATATTGCTCTCGTTAAAAGAAAGGGTCTGAAGCCCAGTCCATTAAGGCCTTTATTTCCTAATGTGGCTTGACTTCTTATAAGATTAGAATGGCTCTTTGTTGACTGTTCCAGCTGGAAAAGATTTGGGCAAATGAAAATGGACCTGTTGTTTTACTGCTGTTCATTACAGCTGATCACACCACCCATAAATAAGATCTTTTTTTTTTGCTTCTGGAAGAGAAATAAGCAAAGTCCATCCGGCTAGCCAGAGTACAGCCATTTGTTCTAAAGCCAGGTGTATGAAGTCATAAATCAGAAGGCATCAGAAATTTCCTTAACCCTCAGGTGCTCTTCGTTTCGAAGTCACACTTGTTATCTTCCCGGTCAAAAGTGACCGGACACCTAAAAATGAAACTTTCTCCATCCCAGTAAAACCAATGTAATTTATTTTTGTTCTATAATATTTATTCTTTTTAATTTAGTATTTTGAGACAATTTGATTTAATTTTTTAATATTTATGCAATATTTATGGTCTATTTTTGCCATGGAAAAATATATATATTTTTCTAAATATATATTATTTTTTTCCAAAAATTATTAATGGAGTATTTTAGTATAATATAGAGTCTAGGCCTTCAGAAAAAAAAAAAAAAAAAGTTTTGAAGAAAATTAGCACCATCTGGTTACAGTATAGAGAAAAAGCATAGAATCATGGTGTAACCAGATAGCATGTACAGCTCTCAATGGAGAGGCATGTGAATTCCCCAGCTGTTTATGAACACATTTTTTTTTTTTTTTTTTTTGGTGGATTTGAATATATAGTTGAAACAATCTCAAAAACGCTTTCTTATTAAAAAAAATTTTTTTTAAAAATAAATAAATAAATAATTGCGAATTTTTGTGTTTTTGTCAATTTCCCATTCATTTCCTATGGGGGTCATTTTTGACCAAAGACCACGAGTGTGACTATTTTTTTAAGACCACTTAGCATGCTCAGATCATGACCTCAATTTTTTTTGTGTGTGTGTGTGTGTTCACATACATAATGCCATAAAATCACCAAGTTTCGTAACACTCCGATGAAGCTGTGATTTTTAAAAATTCAACACATACTTACGTATAAAACGTATAAAAGTGTGTTTGTATGTGTGTGTGTGTGTGTGTGTGTGTGTGTTGGTGGGTGTTTGCACTCTAGATGTTGTAGAGCGTCACCCCTTTCCTTCAGTGTACTTTTTTTTTTAGAATTGTGGCCGATTTGTAGATTGTACATACAAAAATTCATAGATTTTTTTTTTTTTTTTTTTTGTCAATTTCCCATTCATTTCCTATGGGTCGGTCATTTTTGACCGAAGAACACAAATGTGACTTTTTTTTTTTTTTTGTTTGTTTTTTTTTTTTTACGACCACTTAGCCTGCTCGGATCATGACCAATTTGTTTTGTTTTTTTGTTGTTTTTTTGCGTTCACATACCCAATGCCATAAAAGTCACCAAGTTTAGTAACATTCCGATGAAGCTGTGATTTTTAAAATTCCAAAACAGAAAATTTTTCTGTCAGAGATTACCGAAGAGCACCTGAGGGTTGAACAACACAAGCAGCAATGTGTCTCTAGTACAAGGAAAATATATATCATTGCAGAGATGGGGGTCTATACAAAGACTTTTAAAAATGTCTCATTTTGTGGCTATATTTACGTATGGACAAAAACATTTAAAAAGTTCAAAATATCTTATTTATACCAGGTTAAAACAACATGTGAGTGGATAAATGATGACAGAGTGGTGTCTGAGAACTGAGGATATTGTAAAATTTACTTCCAAAATTGTTTTGTTGAAAGAAAAAAGGTTTATTGAAACTATTAGACCAACAATTATTTTAGATCCTCTATTTGAATTTGAAATTTAAAATGACATTCATTTGGAATTATGTTATACATGACCAACCAATGAAATGGTTACAATAATGATCATTTTCTCAGATACACTACAAATGTCATAGAGAATTCTATTAAAAGTATAGAAAAGTGATGTTTAATTGGTGCCACTTGACACCCATTTCATTCGTTCTGACCCATCAGTCCAACCTCATGTTGCGCAAAGACATCTTTGCCACTGATAATGTCTATCCTGACAGTAGTCGGTCTATTAATCGTTTAACGGCTAGAGGGTCCCTTCTGCTCATCAAGCATACCGTCTTAATGAGCGTTGGAGTCTTTAAACCGTCATTATGGAGTCATGCTTGGCTTGTGTCCTCTGTGTAGGTATGTGCACAGTTTGCTGGGCCAGCATAGGGTGAGGGGAGGAGGAGGAGTTTTAAAACTTGGGACCTTTTCCATAATGGCCAAAGCTTTAAATTACCTCAGGACTCCAGAAGGAAGCCATTCAGCCTGGAGATAAGAAAACTGTCTCATTTTATGGAGTGCTCTTTGGGTTTTATGGGTTGATTAGTAAAAAGGACCAAACTGTCACTGGTCAGCTCAATGTATCCACTTAATACAATCCAAAAAGCTATAAAAGTGGCATTTCATGTGAGCGAGGAGGTGTACTTTGGACATTTAGTAGCTTAAAACCTGATGTTCTTTCATAGCACATCAAATGCATTTGGCAAACGTTGGTTTGCTAGACTATTCATGAGTTTGGCAACATTTGCTTGGCTATCATGATTCAATTTCACCATCATTTTTGGAAGTGATTTCTCTAATTCAACAGAATTTCATTCTTTACACTTCTTCCTTACATTTCACAACCCAATTACTTTTGTAAACCATTGCGTTATTGAGTCAATAACCGAATATTCAATCAAAAACTGTCCGGGGCTTGATTATCCATCAGAGACAGAAACTGTAGAGTTGGAAAAGTTAGAATTGATGACCATCAAGATCTTACAGAACATTATGATAAAAATATTATTAAAAACAAACAATCTTTCATTGGAATAACACACACTGATGAATAATTGAAAGTTTTGATTTCATTTGAACATAAAGGGACGTGAAACCCTAAGGCCGTGTGTCCACCAGACGCTCTGCTGAAGACGCCGTGCTTTGGGCGTTTTGGCAGCACAGCGTTTTTTCCGTTAAGACGTTTCGTTGCTATGATACAGAATATCCGCAGCAGTTTGAATGTTGTGACAGTTGGTCGGTGTGGTATTAGTCCCGCCCCTCCTCCACTGTGATTGGATGGCTCGGTAACAGTTGACAGTGATGAGTTTTATCCAAAGTTGAACATTTTTCAACTCCCAGCGACCAGTAAAAACTCTGGGCGCTCGGTGCGTCAGCGTGGAAAAAAAACGCTCAGCGCCTCGTTGCGCTCATGGCAGCGCAGTCTCATCCCAAGACGTCATATAAATGACGTCTTGGGATGTCTTTTGACCATACGTCAATATCCGCCTTTTTAGGGTACCCTTAAACGTCGGTTAGATGACGTTATCGGATCCTAACCCCAGACCTAAACCTACCCCTAAACCTAACTGAAGTTAAAGGTAAAGCTTCAGTTGTATGACGTCCCAGGATCGTCATATAACCGACGTTTAAGGGTACCCTAAAAAGGCGGATATTGACGTATGGTCAAAAGACTTCCCAAGACGTCAGTTATATGACATCTTGGGATGAGACTGTGTTAGCTCATGGCGTTTAAAAAATGGGGCGCTCCCATTGAAAACAATTGAAAACATACGCCAGGCGCGTGGAAAACCGCTTTGGTGGACACACGGCCTAAAACAATTCAACAGATATTGTATGCATGTGTTATATCAATCATATCATGCAATATTTTGATCATTAAGGGGAATGCAGTTATTATATAGGCTCAATGCTACTGTTGAAAATGTTGGGGTCATTAAAACTTGACTTAAAAGTAATACTTTCCACAAACATATTCATATACAAAAATGTTTCTTAGGCAGCTAATCAGCTTATCAGAATGATTTCTGAACGACCATGTGACAAAGACTTGGGTTTTTTATGTATTTTTTGTTAATGACTGCTAATATTAAATGCATTTGGTAAACATTTGCTGAGCTACAGTATGTATGGTGTAAGGCTGTCACTTTTATCTAATCTGAAGCCCCCTCATATCAGATTTACACTGGTTTGACTGAAGTCTATTTTTAAACCCCTTCCAGTCTCCAGCTTTCTGCATTTAATGATGTTGTAAGTGCAGAGGTAAGTGTTTGAATGATTAAGCTGTGCAAGGATACACAGTACTTCAACCTTGAAGAGAGTGCATTTGCAGGGTCTCAAATGCTCCTATTGCCTGTACTTCACGCTGGAAGTTTTCCCATGTAAAAGTGTTCCCAAACTAGAAAACCATGGATCTGTTTAAGCCCTTCTTAGTCATGTATCAGCGTGACACAGCCATTAAGCCCCACACATGATTACAAGCTTCATTAGCCTGTCAATCATCTGCTAGGAGCCCACCCACAGAACTCCCTTCAGAGAGAGGGTGCCGTCCAGACACAATCAATCGAGCTTGAGTTATTGCTTCTCATTGCTGAGTCTCAATCACCGTTCATATTTAATTAATTGAGTGCGTTGAACTCAGATGCGGATGGATCAGGCCCATTTGTGGAACTTCAGGATAAGTGATATTAACGAGATGCTAAATTGAGCTTCTAATGATGTTATAAATCAACAACAAATCAGCTATAGCGCGGACACATTTCTCAGAGAGTGTACGCTACAAATTGGTGAAAAACAGATGTGTTGGCCGATAAGTCACAGTGAAGTTGGTGCATCAAAAGTAAAACCATACCAGGATCAATAAATCGGAGTTCTTTGAGTGCTACTCGTTCATGGATAAGTTGATATGCAGTTGCATGGTGACATTTGAAAATGGTCAATGGATAATGATCTTCGAAATCTGAAGTTTTGAGGTCACGATCATAGATTTGATAAAGAATGGTTATAAACATTGTCGAATGTTCCTTCTGTAATTTTTTTTTGTTTTGTTTTTTGGTAACTCTTTACAGTAAGGTCTTATTTGTTAACTTAACAATGAGTAATATATTTTGTAAATATTGAAATTGCCATTGAATAAATACTGTAAATGTATTGTTCATTGTTAGTTATGTTAACATATGTTAACAAATGAAACCTTGTAAAGTTTTATCATTGTTTTTTAAGGTTTTTTATCTATGTCGCACCAAATAGTAGAGCTAAATCTACACTCGGTTGAAGTGGATGTGATTTTTTTTTTAAAAATCAGACAGCTACTGAATTGTTCAAACGTCTTTTTAGTATGCCTGTCCTTCCCTCATCTATCATGTGTCACTTTTCTCACTCTGATGCCTTGTCACTGTGTCCAGATCACACAACAGACTTCTGGGATGCTTTTGCTATAATGGCAATGTTACGTTCAATAGCACGCGTGATTGATGTGTTTAGAGCAATAACATTGCCATCGATGTTTCCCTCCGAATAGCTCAGACAGCCTCATTTCCTCATTCAAAGACTTGACCATTTGAGTTTTATAAAGTTACATCACCTTAAAGTTCTTAAAGCAAAAACATGAGATTGTGTTGTATTGTGTTGTTGGTAGACGATTGTTGTTTCATTACCCTGTTTAATGAATGCTTTAATATACTTTTCTTTATTTTTTTAATATCCTGACAGTCATATAATTTCAGCAATGACAATTTTTATTTTATTTTTATACTATTTATGTCACCAATTACTTTTTTTTTTTTTTTTTTTTTTCTGAAAGCTCCTACTCCTACTGGGGCCAGCTGCATAAACTTAGCCACTATGTTATGACTCTGCCATAAGAACTAATTTGATCACTAGAAATTAGCAAAGAGGTAACCAGTCTTACTTTTCTGATTCAAATGAGACAGATCTACCTTTTTATGTACTGACTTTAAAAAGTAAGCACCAGCCTTGAAGAAAAAAAAAATTAGATGACTAACTTTTAAGTCTAGTTTATGCAACCGGCCCCCTAGCGTTGCCATAGAAATGCATAATTCCCAGTCTGAGGATGTGAACAGCTCCAAATAGATTATGACTTGGTGGCATAAATGCTGCATTATATCTTTTCTTCCTCTTGTTTGGTCAAAAATAACTAGATGAATTTTGATATGATCCTTTATGCTTCATTGTGCCTTTTCACGCCCTTTTAATCAAATGTAAAGCAAACAATAATGCTGGTAACCCTATTTTCATGCGCATTCTAAGTGTAGCATATTCCGTATTTCCTTGTCATGAATAAAGGTTCTCGTAAAGGAGTGTGTGTGTGTGTGTTATTGAGGCGCATCATTGATGGTTGTGTGTGTATCCTGTCTCAGCAGATTCGCTGTTCAGCGGCCTAGGCCTGGGTGCAGTGGTTGGGCTGGGGTTATCTGGCCTGCTGCTGCTGCTCGTGCTGGTGGACGTCAGCTGCTTCTTCCTGCGCCAGTGTGGCCTGCTCATGTGCATCACTCGCAAGCTCTGCAGCAAAAAGACAGCCACAAGCGGCAAGAGCAAAGAGCTGGAGGAAGGCAAAGCTGCCTACCTGTGAGTATCCCTTTTGCATAAGTAATCTGCATTTGTATTGACATTTATTCGTTTAGCAAATGATTTTATCTCAAGAGATTTAAATGCAGGGCTCTGAACTGGTTCGAGAAACGAAATTTTAACTGGAACATAAAAGCGAAAAGGGAAATCAAGTGTAATCATTCTGAACAGAAATGGTTATTGTTAAATTATGTTTTTTTCACCGTTCTGTGATTTTAAGATTTTAATTTTGCAATCAACAAGTCATTAATTCAAATAGTACAGCCTGTTCAGCCTGAGTGAAATGTCCGTGCTCTGTTAAGTCATTGGTAATTTGCAATGGCAATCCGCCGGTATTAGCTTTTGGATTTCAGTTTTTCTCATTACTTGTAAGCATTACATTTAAAGGGATAGTTCACTTTGAAAATGTAGGTGTCTTTGTTTCCACAGTATTTTCAATTTTGACATTTTTCAGTCAAACCGTTGTTGTCTATCAGTCATACACTGGAGGCTAAGGGGGTCCACCAAAAGCATGCACAGAGAAGTCAAAATTAAACATGATTTAATGACTCATAAATGTAAGTACACATTGATGGCCTAAGACACGAAACGAGCGTTTTTTTTTTGTGAGAAAACGAACAGTATTTATATAGTTTTTACCTCGTGTAATCACAGTGACGTCAAAGTGATCTGAATCAGTTGTGCAATGTCCAACTGAACCGAACTGAATCAGTTCAATGTTACGCAGGAAGTGATCGCTTGCGTGTGAAATCACTCATTATTTACACTGAGATTTCGGAAGTTTTACCTTTTACTAAACATATTTAGTTATACCGAAATCGTCTTCCATTGCGGTTTTCCGTATATCTAAATATGTTTAGTGAAAGGTAAAACTTCCGAAATCTCTGTATGAACAAAGAGTGACGTAGGCACGCAAGCGATCACTTCCGGCGCATGCGCAGACCGAAGCGCCCGTGCAGTCAGATCATTTTGTCATGGCTATGATTACAAGAGGTAAAAACGATAGAAATACTGTTCGATTTCTCACACAAACCGCTCGTTTCGTGTCTTAGGCCATCAATGTGTACTTACATTTACGAGTCATTAAATCATGTTTAATTTTGACTTCTCTGTGCATGCTTTTTGGTGGACCCCCATAGCCTCCAGTGTATGACTGATAGACAACAACAAAAATTAAATTCAAAGTGAACTATCCCTTTAAGTGAAAATGAGTGGCAGGTAATAGCCAGTGTAGGACCATTGTGAATCCAATGGACATGCAAGATTTTGTCACAAGCTCTTAGTAAAAAGTTTGGAATGGTAATAATATTACAGAAGGAACTCGTGAATAAAAATGTTGAAATGCTGATTCTGCTCATAGTGAACCATTTTTTAAGCCCTGAGTACAAGATGCATTGTTTCCTGTAACTTTAATCCTTATGTAAATACACATGCACTATAAGTCTGAAAATGTCATATGCCATTGCATATTAAAAATATTTTAAAGTTCAAACAAATGTTGCAAGTGCAATGCCTATCACTTCCACTCAAGAGAGAGTCTCAGTCAGATATTAGTTTGGAAAAATAACTTGCAGCTTACTTTGCATAAAAAGTAATAAAGTAACATAATTAGTTCGTTTTTATAATGAGTAACATTGTCTTTAAAAGTAATGTTACCTTACACTAACTACAACAAACAATGTGTCTTCAGTTGACAGTAAAACATGCTGCAATACAAAGTCCTCAATTTAACCTGAAAAAGAAAGGTTTCGACAGACAAAGAGTTTTATTTATGGAGCATGTACGTCAAAGAAGTGCTTAGTCTACAGGCTTATCAGTTTGTTTACTGTGAATCACTCTGACTGTGATTGAATTGCAATCTGAGTTTTATTGTTAGTTGAATTGAATGTTTTGCCTCCGATTGGTGCCTTTACGGTTCCTGACATCGTGTGTAGACTTTGTCCTTTGGTTTGCAGGGTGAATAAACTGTAGTTATGCATTGCCTGCTGGAAAAAAACTCTCAAGTCCTGCCAGGTTTACTTGGCTAAAGGTTCAAAGAGATTAAGGACCGTGATTGACTTCAGCTTTGATAACAAGCAGATATGAGCCCCATGCTATCCCAAAGACCCTGTTTTGAACTTAAGTAACATTATTAGAGTGATGATGATCCCAGTGAAAAGAGGAAAGTTCCTTTCCAATGTTATCCCATGTGATGAAGAGTCACACAGGGACCTTAGAAATAATGCACAGATGCAACCAATCTGTCACATGGCCTGATGCTCACTTTGTGGCCTAACAATGTTACACAAATTACCTCCAGAAAACCTACATTTATAAACCTATAGGTTGACATTAAAGTCAACAATAATGTGATGTAAAGTATTCTTGAGTGGAACCAGATAGCTTGATTTCATCCATTGGGATATTGTTGGGAATGTTTTTGATAGGTGGGGGTTGAAAAAGTTAATAAGGTGAGCTGAGCTAAGCAGGAAAGCGGAAAATGTGATCCTTTTTAATTAAAGATTACAAAGACAGACATTATTTGTCTTTGAAAATACTATTTCATTATTAGTTGTTCCTAGTTAAAGGGTTAGTTCACTCTAAAAAACAATAGTTTAACATTTACTAACCTTTTTGTAGTTCCAGTATTTTTTTTGACCCCACTGACTTTAATTGTATGGACAAAAACAAACATTTTGTCCAAAGCGACTTACATTGCATTTCAAGGTTCACACACTCACATTATTAACAATTCTTGCTTTCCCTGGGAATCAAACCCATGACCTTGGCATTGGAAGTACATTGCTCTAAAAATGTTTGGGTCAGTTAGATTGTTTATTCTTTGAAAGAAATGAAAGCAAATATGCAAATCTATTTCACATAAATACTGTTTTTCTGAATTTTATATTCCAAAAATCATTGAAAAAAAAATGTATTGTAATATTTCACAATATTTCTGTATTTCTTAAAGAAATGCAGCCTCGGTACACAAAAGGGACTTCTTTTTAAAAACATTTTAGAAGTCCTACCGACCTCAAACTTTTGAACAGTAGCCGTAATTTGGGTGCATGGCTCAAACCTGACCCGAAGCCACCTTTTCAAGCATCTCATCGAGCCCATTCTCATCCCAAGGCGTCATCTACGACGCTTTTGCCAAAGCGTAGACATCCAACGCACGTGGCACCTTTTAGCGTCAAATGAGACACAGAAATATATGGGGCAGAAGGCGCCTCCTAGTGGTCTAACCCTAACCCTAAACCTACCATGACCGAAGCGTCATTTGACGCTAAATGGTGCCATGTGCGTTGGATGTCTACGCTTTGGCAAAAGTGTCGTATATGACGCCTTGGGGTGAGAATGAGTTGTCTCATCAGTACACAAAGTTCCTAAAACAAACCAAACGTTGGCGCCAAATGGACTCTGCAAAAAGCCCCCCAAGTCTGAATTTCAACCTCTGGGCCCCCACAATGGCTAATTGTCAATTGAAAATGTGTTTTTGACCACTCTTTCAAACTGACCACTGTGCATCTTTCTTCTCTTCCGACAGGAAATTGCCACTGAAAGAAGAAAACGGCAAGGAGACTCTGAAACCGGACACGATCGAGATCAAAGTTCACGGTGACAACAGCCTACACATGACACAGGAGGACAGTAAAGCGTAATGGAGGCCCTGCTGTCCTCAAAAAAAACAAAAAAAACATGCAAAGTGAGCCACCCAGAGACCAATAGCAAGCAAACTAATGAGAATACAAGCAAGAACACGCCAACCAATTGTAAGATCGTTTGTTAGAGACTCCTCGTCTGGGGTATCAGAAGAGGCCACGCGATAACTGCATTGTGAAACATTTTTCGGAGGTTGTCGTTCAACAGACAGGCTCCCGTTTATTTGTGCTTGTTCTTGCTTATTTTGGGGCTTCTTTTTTTCAAAGCTTTGCTGTTGCTTTGAGTCTGATTCTTGGTTGTTTGGAGGTCGGGTCTATGCCGTAAGCTTCACGTTTTCTCTTATTCTCATTCCCTATTTCTTTGGGATCCGGCTGTTGCACTTTTTCAGTGTGGTTACGCAAAAAAAACAAAAAAAACAAAATCCTTAATGCGTCACTCAAAACTAAGCGTGTGGAAATCCCCCAATTTTTTCAGTCTGTGTTGTAGTTTTGGGTAACTGTTTCGGTAATGTTTACTTTCTAGCCTTTTTGCCACTATGTCTCACCCAAATGCAAATAAAATTACAGAATGCTCAGTAGCAAAGCAAGGATCAACCACACTTGACCCCAAACTGAGTACATGGTAAATGGGTGACACAGGCCCAACTTGGTCTGAATGATGAATTACTCATAGATTACAAGTGTAATTGTGGTTGAAAATATGTCCTTGTTTCCAACACTGTTGTTTCATCAGAATCAGTGGAGCATCGTTTGTGTCATACTTTCTTGTGGAGATATCTTGGAAACAAACAAAAAAAGAAAGTGCTTTTCCTTTAGAACCGTGTGAAAGTTTGTATGTGTGTGTCTGAGCATGGCCGTGTTGTTGTGTCGGGGTGTGTTTGGATGCGTGTAGTAGCGAGCATGGAGTGTAGAAAGATCAAGAGTGACATAAAGAAAGTAGAGGTTGCCAAGTCTTAAAGGATTAGGGAAATATGAAAAATAAGTGTGCTGATGTAAATACTTGTTTTGTTTTGTTTTTTGTTTTTTTGTTTTTTTGAACATTTCACAACAGGAAAAGAAAATATGATTCATTCCAGGTTCTGTCATAGTGTCACACATAAATGATGACAAATTATGTGCATCAAAATTGGCAATCAGTGTAAAGGTATTCTGTGTAAGTGAGGTTATGGAAAGCTAAAGAATGGCAGGTGGCCAAGAAGGTGGGTTCAGATGAATCACAGAGGTTTTAGCTATACTTTTTTTTTTTTTTTTTTTGGAAATCAAATCCATGCCATTTTGGGATAATTTGAGCAAGGAAGTTTTGGTTGTAAGATAGATCAGGGGTCTGCAGGTGATCAGGATCTTAGTGTTGCAGTAATATGGATGGAAATGGCATACTGCTAGACGCATGCCCATTTTACCAATCAGAGTTTGAGAAAGAACTCTTGATATCCATCTTAATGTTCAGCATATTCACTTTGGTTTGGGCCAGCTAATTTCTTCAAAAAACAATTTTGCACATATTTTTTCATAAACACCAGGCTCTCCACATTCAGCGCAATAGAACATTGTGGAATGTTGCCCATTTCTTTTCAGCAGTCTAAAGGGAGCACTCCATATGCCCAACTGTACTTGTGGAATTCTTGTAATCCAGTGTAATTTTCCTTCTGTAAATAAAAGTGTCCCAATATTAAAGTTTAAACCATTTGGACTTGGCTTTTTTTACAGCATATAGCACACATTTGTGTTAAAGAACATTTTCATAGTCTTTGATAATTATACAAGATGACTGCGCTCCAAAACCTAGTGAGCTGCCTACATTTGCAGTGTTTTAGGTGACTTCTTGACACGAAGATTGTTCCAAAAGGTTGGCAACAGACTACTGGTGGAATTCCTTTGGTCAAATTCTAAGGCACTATTGCATTCATCCTTCATAGAAAAGGCAATCCCATATTGCATTGCAACAAGCTTAGTAAAAAAAAAGAAAATCTGAAAAGAAATGTTGATGGTAATTACAGTAAGGTTTAATTTGTTAACATTAGTTAATTACATTAGTTGACATGAATTAACAATGAACAATACTTTAATTTCCTAACAAAACAAACAAAAAAAGATCTGTAATAGCTTTCGTGTTAATGAACAATAGCAACACTAGTACTATGAATTGTATGCATATTAGCCTGACAGGCTGTTGTTTTAGCAACACGATGATCTTAACACTTTGCATGAGGAGAGCTATTTATATGATGCAGTTGCTGTATATGTAGATCATACTAAATTGGTAATTTATGAGTATCCATTTCAGTTAATGTAAGCCACGACCTGTGTGGGCAGTAGACAGCAAGAAATTTACTGGGTTTTGAAGCACAGCCATTGAATATGTGGAGTGGGAAATTAATGTAGTTGAGATGCAATGGTCCTTAAAGGTTCCTGTCCTTGTCCTGGAGCTGTTGACCTGTGGAAATGAAGAACGAGACTGGAAAATCCATGCCTGACCACGTTTGAAAGAAACCATCTAAGTTTCCTTTGGGGGTCCCGCTGTCTGGTGCACTTTGAAGTGTAAGTACTGGAGAGCAAATGCAGACTCACCCGGGCATTAGTGTCCTCGGCCTTGGCTATCCACTAAACACACATGGTCTGTAATCAGGGTGAACACAGTAGAAAATTACTGCCCAACCGAGAACAGTTTTGAGAATGTAAACTGATCTTTCCATAATGATTCACTCAACCCTCTCAGGTTTTTCTGAATGAGCTAATGAAATGGTGTTAAATCCAGCCAAACCAGTATGGTTTATCTTTTGTCCTCTCTTTTTACTAACCCCCAGGTTGTGCTAGTCAATTCAAAATCAACTGTAGTTCACTTCTTGTATAAACGCCTAACTGGGAGACCTTGTAGGTTACATGTTCACTGCAGAACTGTGTGGCCTTTGGAAAGATGCTATGAACATGGATTTATCTGAGCTGATGCATTTTATACTAATATACAGATTATGTTTTAAGGTGTGATGCACATTTTCTGTTGTTCAGACGATTTCCATGGGTAAAATAAAGTGGTTTTGATCGCAATTCATGTGATTGGGAATTTTGTGACAGGTTCAGATTTCGCAACAGGTTCAAGTTGGTTGTTACATTGACCAAAGGAAAGCTGCTTGGTTTGATAGTGGATAACGTGTGTGTGAAGCGTGCTTTGTGTATCACTAGAGTTGGGGTACTCAAACTCGGACTCGAGTCCAATTTTGAATGAACTCGGACTCGACACAGACTCGGACATTTTAGACTCGGAAAAATGTCCGAGTCGAGTCCGGGCACTGGAGGACACATTATTCAAAAATGAAATGAAACTACTTGTGTTTTGTCCGCGTTGAGCATTGTAGCCAATCACAGACATGTATATTAAGCGCATTAACACAGTAGCGAATCAGAGGCATTTTAGAGTCAACATGCAGAGAATTCGCTCAAAACGTATGTTCAGAATCAGCACGAGCTTTATCCTTTTGCGAATCCCCTCAAAGACAAAGTCTAGACGGGATATAAATGAGAGATTCACTGTGGAATGTGGATAACTTCAGTGTTTATGACAAGAGTTTTAGGGAGAATGCAGAACGCGGTAAGTGATGGCTTAAAGAGAGCGGTATTTTGACAATCTAAATAATAATTTTGGGTTTTTTTGTGCTTTCTAGAGCACCAGTGGTTACGTTCACAGTGTAAATTTAAAAAAGTGATAAATTGCAATGATTGACAGTAGCCTATAAACATAGCAACATTTTGGCGACTAATAATTGTATGATTTTTGTTACATTTACACTTTAGTCATAAGTTTACATTCACCTTTCAGAATCTCCAAAATGTGCTTTTTTTTTTCTTTTTTTATTAATAGGAACAATCATAAAAACATTGTGTCTATTCAGTACTGCACTGAAAAAGCTTTTTCACATTACAGATGTTTAATGGCCTAGTCCATCAGACAAAATACAAGAGAAATTACTTGATTTTAATATTGTGTGTCATTACCTGAATGATCCACAACTGTTTTTTGTTTGTTTAGTTGTTTTTTCTAATGGTTGTTCAAGAGGAAAAATCCTCCAGCTCCGACACATTATTTGCTTTTCCAGCATATTCTTTATTTGACTCCTTACCAGCAGTGACAGTGAGATCCATCTTTTCGCACTGGTGACAAGTGAGGGACTCATACACAATCATTACAAACCCTGTGAATATTTAGTGATGTTCAGGAAGGAAGCATCCATTAAGGATGGATTAATTAATTTAGTCCTGCCCTTCAGAGGCTAAAAAAAGATATTAGCATGTAAAACAAAATAATAACAATTTAAACATCACCATCATCTTGCTCAAAAGTGTACCCCTAGCTTTTTATGCATCTGGTTGCATTCTTGAGCATTACTATATCTATAATCTCTGGCATTACCTTGCAAACACCTTTTTCTCTTTGCTCCTCAATATATTTTTCACAGTGTGAGAACATGTAGAGCGAGAGCGGAATGGCTTGTCGGACGTAGCAACAGTAACTAAGAGGGGCGGGTCTATGTGAAAGCTCAATTTCAAATCATTTAAATCTTTGTGGACTCGGCCGGACTCGCCTCGGACTCGGATGTTAAGGACTCGGACTCAAGTCCGACTCGGCCCTCTTTGGACTCGGACTTGGACTCGATTATTAAGGACTTGGACTCAACTCGGACTCGACAAAGGTGGACTCGGACCCAACACTATGTATTACTACACCATTTAAAATTGACAATGAAATTTTGCTAATGTGACCACCCCTTAAGAAATCCGATACCCATGTAATACAGGTTTCAAAGCCTATGAAGGAGGCCCTTTATGTGCAGAAATGTATTAATGCCATGTGGAGTTTGAAAGAAGTTTGATTTTTGTGCAAATGTTCAATGAGAGAACTGTTGCAGTTTCCATATAGTATGTCCAGTGCTGTGAAAAAGTATTTGTATATTCTGTATTTATTTATTTTTTCTGCTTAGATATAAATTCCATATTTTTTATTGAACACCAAAGAAATGAAAGATGCACCAAACATTTGTGCCAATTTTACATCCAGACTATGTATGCATAAATACATAAAATCAGAAATTCAAGGGCAGTTTTCTTTTTACAGCACTGTATGTATTAATGTTGAAAAGTTTATAAGGATTTCAGATTATTAAAAGGATTGTCTGTTTTCTCTCACATAGTCTAGAAATCTAGACGCACCCTAGTGGCAGCAAAAATGTATTTTGCCGCCAGTGTGGTCTAGCAACTCTCCGCTGGCTTTCGAAGTGGAAAAACCAAACTCTGGTCAGGCCAATCACATCGTGTATAGAGTTGGTTTGCGGGCTTAACACAATGATGGCAGAGTTGTGACGGTTCTGCACGATGATTTCCATAGGTGAATCCCCTGTTACATGAAAACAAACAAGATGCTGCTGGCGAACAGTGGTCTTTCGAATTGGTTTTGGCCGCGACTCTGGAGGACTTGGAGTTAAGAGAACGTCATTCTTAAAAAAGGAAGATGTGTTCGGAGTTTTGACGACCGGATGTGGCAAAAGTTCGTTCGTGGTTGGTTGTGGCGCTCGTTGCTCTGGTTGGTTGTGGCGCTATCCTATGGCGTGCTGAGGGATATTGACAGACAACGGTTTATCCCGCCCCACAGATTGAGGTATGCCAATTGTGAGTTCCCAGACCTAACATCTTGATGTAGGTCTGGCTTGCCAGGCTAATCCATTTAAGCTTTCTTATAGAAAACAGCCAATAATTTGAATAGTCTGGTGTTTGCTTTTCCCCCCAATATAATATCCTTCAAAGTTTCATAAAGGCGAACAATACACTCAAAATGGCATAATTTGGAGCACTTCTAAAATGACTATGTGGTCTAAAATGATCCTGTAGCTTTTTAAAAAGTGAATTTGGAACTATTTGCTACAATTGTTGGCTTAAAGGGACACTAAAGGGACCTAAAATCTATACTGCTTAGAGCGGATTAGCTAGAACCCAGAACCTCTGACACGCTTGGCAAAAGTTCTGCCAACCCGATCTCACGACCAAGTCGTACGAATTCGACGAATGATTAAAAAGTGGCTAATTCGTAACAATTCATACGACCTCACTCATACGAATTAATACGATTTTGCTAAATCGTACATATTTTACGAATTGGCCAATTCGTATGAATTCGTACGAATGACCTACCCCTTACCCCGCCCCTAAACTTAACCATCACGTGGGTTTAGACAAATCGTACGAATTAGTACGAGTGAGGTCATACGAATTAGACACTTTTTAATCATGCATCGAATTCGTACGAATTGGTCGTGAGATAGTGTTGGTTCTGCTACTGGACCATTAAAGTACATGGGGATAAAAGTCGGATCTATGTATTTAATCACGTGGAAATTCTCACACAATGTGCTATTGTTTACTATGCGACACATCACGCCATGTCACGCTCTGAGTGAGTGGTATTTACGACAGTAACGTTAAACACAAGTACTCCACAGCGACTCTAGGGGTCGCAGTTTGACAAAAACGAAATTCCTGCATAGTGTGCCTTTAATTTCAAGACAGCTGTCAAGATGTCTCTCTGGCAGCGGGGGAATTAGAGCTAGATTACAATGTTTGTTTGTATTGTGTTTCTCTTTATTTGAAACTGTTATTGCTTCTGTTGTTAATGTATTTCAACCAAAGAAATGCCTTAAGGGAGTTCTCGATAACAGCCTGGACACAGCGCTGGGTAAATACCATACGGCTACAAACATTCGCTCTGCTTTTACTGCTGTTTTAACTGGCTTTGCTTTTACCCTAATTACATTCTTGCCTGATGTAATTAGCTTAAGGAAACAAACGGATACCTGTGCCTAATTGCATTTATAATTGATTTTTACAGCCATTTAAGAAAATTGTCATTTTAAATAAATTCTGTTATTTTAAGCAACATTTTAGCATTTAAATGACCAAGCAGTCCATAACATGAGACCAAACAAGCCAGCTTTTTTTTTTGTCCTGTTTTCACATCAGTATTACAAAAGGACTTATTACTACCAATGCGACCCAATGTGAATGACTAAACATAATGACAGATGATAGCAATAATGATAAAACCTCAGAGGACTTACTGGGGGAAGCTACTACATCACCTATATTGGTATTTTTATTATATATTAGAAGTGATTCAAATATATGAACGATGTGATTTAACAATAACCTTTCATGACCCAGCATTTACTTAATGTATTCCTTGCCTAGCGACTACATAAATCATGTTTATATGGCCAGCTTTTATCCGTTTATGGTTGCAGCGTTTGTTCGGTTTGAAATTGATCCGTTTGCAAAGATTTATGGGGATACTCAACTTAATTTGTCACTCGGAATTTAAAAGAATAACTTATCTAAAAACAAAACACATGATTTATTTTCCATGACTTCTTTTCTAGCAGTATGTTTTGAGAAACACCCACAAACACAAGCTGGCATGTTCATATTAATAGAAACTTTTGACGTACTGCAGAATGCTAGACTGAAGCGTCATGCTCGGCGAACAAATCCCTGGCTTAGCCATGGGGTGCAGAAAGCCTTCTGTAATCTGCACACTACCAGAATCATCCAGTGAAGTCGGGCACCATTCGGGGCATCCCACTTATGATTAAATAGCAGGCGTGCAAGTTCCTGAAAGATCGCGAGGCAGTCTTTAGCAAAACTTTCCTATAAATGCATGCGTGTGTGTCTTTAAACAAACTTACAAGCTCTCACACACCTGAATTTACTCTTAAAGCAGCGAACATGTGAAGCGTTGCTGGAATCTCTGCAAACTTCAATGAGCAAATTCTGCACTAAGCCTTTTGGCAGGTGCTCCTCCTTCCTAATCTGCCTGCTCTCAGAATCTCCCATGATGCCATGGGTTGCTTGGTGCACCTCCTCACCTGCGATAAGGCGCGCCTGAGGGACATGCTGAGATAAATGCTTAATAATTAAAGAGATGGAGAGGCGTGTCAAGGGCTCTGTGCGGTTAATGCCTCACAGGCTGTGAGGATGAGAGTCTTATAGCCACAGCCAGAACACGGCTCTCTCAAACAGATGGGACAGGCTCCTCTCATTCTCTTCATCCATCTCTCTGTCTTTGTAGCTCTCACTCTCGCCATCTGACCATCATTAAAACAAATATGATTTATTGTTTTTACAAATTAAAAGTGGACAAAACATATTGAACATACGCTACCATTTAGGGTTTGGGGTTTGTCACATGACCCTTCAGAAATCATTATAATATGTGGTTTAATGCTCTGAACCTTACTAGGAAGGTTGTGCACTTTACATAATATATGTATATGTAGTTTACTTATAATAATTGTGATGGTGTTATGAGTATAACATTTCAAGTTATGAGGGTGGAAAGCATGGTAATTCGCAAAAAAAAAAAAAAAAAAAAAAAAAAAAAACCTACAGGTTTCCTAATACAAAGCTTATGCTAAATCCTGAAGTATCCCTTTAATATTTTGTAGAAGTTATGATACTTTTTTTAGTATCTTTTGATGAACCAAACGTTCAATAATAGGTGAAAATTACATTTTGTTTTGTAATACTATGTTGGTAACATTTTATTTTGATATTCCCTTTTGAATATTTTTTTGACTAATTAGTAGGCTAACTTTCCAACTACATGTCACTCTCATTTGACAATCAGTCTACTAATACTCTACCAACACTCTAGTGAGAGTTAGAAGACAAGTAGGTGCAACAGAATGTGTTAAAGGGTCACTCCACCTCTGGAAAGATGAATATTTAAAATGGGTAATTTATGTAGAAGAAATGTGATATTATTTTTGAATTTGGAGCTTTCTAGACTGAGAAAAGACAGAAAATGTAGTTTTGGCTAATGTGGATGAAAGACAATAACTCCCAGAATGCAGAATGTTTCGCTGCCCTAGGAGGCCACGCCTACCGGTAACAGCGCAGTAGGTAAACAACAGTCAGAGTCTAAGCTACTAGTGAGTCTCTGTGATGATTCTGCCGAAAATGTGTTCGAGATCACCCAAATTGTCCAGGATTTGGCTTTTGCGTTCTACAGTCGTCATTCATCATGTTTACTGTGGTGAGCAGGACGAGTGAGGGCCGTGTGGAGAACGACGCGAGGCCGGTGGAGTGATAACCGATGAGCGACAGCTGTGAGACGTAAGTTACCGATCTTGTATCTCTCACGGAGGAGCGGGAATTTTCTTAGCAATGTTAAAACACACATCAACCGATCACTTGTTTAGCGATCATGTAAACGCTACATTCAGATTCACCAATCAGAATGAATTCAGTTAGATTGAAACAAAAGCTGTACATATAAACAATGAATGGCAACCGCAGAAAACAAAAGCTGACGGGCCGGACATGTCCGCGAAAAAGAGGACGGTAAACCCTAAAGTTACTACTCGGCTTTCTCCACAGAACAAGAGCCTGCTAGCTTAGCTTCCAAAAAAGATGGCTGACAATATGTGTAATCCCAATCCTCCACAATGCATCCATCTGTGTATTCAGTACCTTCCATATTTATCAAAACGTTTCTGTGCGGTGAAATCAAACGCACTGGCACTGATCTGTGATAGGTCTGTTAGCGCATTAGGTCCAACCCCCAATGGGCCGGTTTGAAAAGGTGGGAACTAGTGCTTGTAGTCTTTACAGAAATCCCCCCATTACACTTCCTCCTACAATGACGTAAAATGACGATTTGTTTGCGTCATTGTAGGATGAAGTGAAAAGGTAAATAGCAGATTTCTCTCGTCTCAGGGAAAAATGAGAGAGTGTTGCTCAACCATTCAATAGTATAACTGGGTTTCTAACAATGGAAAGCTTAATGCAAATGGATGGAGTGACCCTTTAAAGCGACCATCAAAATAAAGTGAAACCATTATGTCTTTACTGTCACTTTTGATCAATTTAATTTGTCTGTGCCAAGTAAAAAAAAACTTTACAAATACATTAAAAACAGAATAATGTCTTCAATTGAAGAGTTCAGATGCAAAAGCCTCTAAATGCCATTTGAAATTTTCTTCTAAAATGACCATTTTTATCAAGCTTGTATATTTAAGTTCAGTAATTTCACTTAAATGACAATTAATAGGTAATATTCATTGCCATTTAAGTGAAATTACTGAACTTAAATATACAAGCTTGATAAAAATGATCATTTTAGAAGAAAATTTCGAATGGCACTTAGAGGCTTTTGCATCTGAACTCTTCAATTGCCTTTGCAGCACAGTTGTGTTCTCTTTAGGCTAAAGGTTAAACATCAAAAAGAATGTGTTTCATGTAAAATAATCTAAATCACTGTTATCTTTTTATTGAGACCTGGTGGTGCCCTCTAAATGTCAGTAAGTGTCTGTTAATCATAAGCCCTGGGGTTTTCAGTAATGGAGTTTAAGCTGTCCGTCAGGAGCTAATGCATTCAGAAGCTCAGTGTGATGTCATCAACATGAAGGGCAGAAAATAATGAAGCAATAATGAAGCCTCTGTCTCTTAATCAGAGCAAGCAATCAGATTTATGTCAACACATGTCTACCTGTTTATTTATGCAATTATCTATTTTGCAGCTAAATTTACTTGCGCCAAGACTGCTTTGGGTGAATGCGAATCAGAAGGTCATTGCAAATAATGGATTTTTATTAATGACGTTTAAGGAAATGAAGACAGAAGAGAGGGCCTAATATAGGCTAATGGATCAATCAATTGAAGCCAAGCGCACAGTATTCTCGACTGAAGGTTGATGCCCTGCATGCATTTAAAGACTCAGTTTCTTATTTTCTGTCATGTTGTTTCAGAAGTAATCGCAAACTGTGTCAATTACAAGATATTTCTCTTCCACCACGGCGAAAATCATTGAATACATTCGGAAACTTGCTTAAAGCGATGGTTAGGGAGAGATTATGTTTTACAAACTATCCCCAAATCGCGAAAAAGTGAAAAAAATATATACGTTAGGTCTGTGAGATTTTAGCAGGTTCGCCAGTTTTCTAGCTCTTAGTAGAGAGTGTGTTTGTGCATGTAAAGCATCTGCAATGAGTATTTTAGTTGTACACTTGAACACTGAGAAATCTTCTTTTCAAAACTACACTGAAACGCTGAGTAAATGCTGACTTTTTGACTCCATTTGACCCACAAATAGTTACACTTTGGAGGTTACAAAAGTAAAAATTGGAAAAAAGAAGGAGAAAAAAAAGCACTAGAAAGGCTAGACCTTGCATCAATGTCAACACAGAAATCTGGTTGTACTCTGACAGAGAGAGAGTAGGTCTGTATATTTTTGGTATGAATATGAATGGAGTTAGTCGCCCATGCTTTGCTAATGAGACACAGGGAGCAGCCAGAAGACAGAACTAATTAATTATCTGCTGACATTTATGGATAATAACCTTATGGTGCATATCAGACTTTATGAATATACATGGGTATGTACATGACCAGAGCATTACCAGACTGCTAGAACTCAAATATATACATCAGCTTAATACCCTGTTGGGTACTATGAACAATGTCAAGTGTCCATCACAAATTAGCTCTTCACACAAAGACCAGATTGCAATGCAAAACATCATTTTTCTAATCATTCAATGCTTTTGTTTTCCAGTAAAAAATATCTAAATGCCAGATATTACAATGCATTCTTCTTATTGGTCAATAGAGCCATCCAGTGGTCAAATGTTTTGCAGCTCTAAACACTTGCCTTCATGCAATCACTTGGATTTTGTCAGTTTCGTGCAAATGCAATGGAAGTCATCTTGCGTCTCAGTAATCGATTGTAATTCAGAGGATTATATTGTAATTTCTTTTAGTGTTTATCTTGATTAAAGGGGTCATGAATTGAGAAATCAATTTTTCCTTGATCTTTTGACATATAAGAGGTAATTGTACTATAAATCTATCCTGTAAGTTTCAGAGCTCGAAATGTTCTCGTTAGTCGAAAATAATATGTTTTTATTGAAACAAAGCTACCAAAAATGACTGGTTTTGGATTCGGTCTCATTATGACGTAGACCCCTTTTCAGTTGGTAAACATGGTGACGTTTTTTTATGTGGGCGGAGCTTAGGTGGAGGCAGAACGATCCCTCTGTCCGCTTCACTAATGCTAGTTAGCAAGTTTTATTAGCTTGTTTTTAAACAATGACTGGAGAAAATCAGATTATCTTAATGTGTAAGGTCACTCACTGTCCAGGACCGCGATTGTTATTTCCAAAAGCTATTTTTAACGGACAGAACCAGATTGGCCGACCCGTAGCCGCCTACACGCTCACTCAATGCATGGACGATCTGATCTCGGTTGAGTGGCCTGACTTCTACACCTACCTTATAGAGAAACCGATCGTAAAGAGAAACTGATGCCATATACATCTTTAGATGCCTATAACTATGTGCTGAATAGTCCTGTACAAGACTTGTGTATGATCCGCAGTTCTGCCGAACCAGGGCAGAGAAGACGATAATGTAAAGAGTGTCATTACTGTGCGATTTTAATCATGTGAATATTTTCTAGAAATAAAAAAAAACAGATACAGCATATTCATTTTTCATTCATACTTGCACCAAACAACTCAATAAGATGACATTTAAAACTAATAAAAGTAATTTAAGCTCCTTATTATGTTGCCGAATATATGCTGGTTTGCATTGGCCGAATCCAGTTTTCACTTTGTTTTGCCTCCAGCTAGCGCCATGACGTAACTGTGACGTCGACGCAAAAGGGGTCTATAGTGCAACTCACTCTGCAGATCCACACCTACTTCTACATATTTGCCTCTTTAGCCCCGCCCACCGATTTCCTCATGTCATGTAGTAGTAAATACGATTTGTGGCCGGTTCAAACACTCCAACAACAAAATTATCAAAATCCCTCAGTTAAGTGCCAAGTTTGGGAGAAAAAAAAAAAACATGTCTTTGTCTTTGCATTACAATCCTTGTGAACCTAACATTAAAGGACAAGTTCGGTATTTTACAACTAAAGCCTTGTTTTAAGATCGTTTCTGATGAAAATAGAATGGTTAAGATTGTTTTTTATACAGATGCTGCTGTCCCAAGAATTTTCAGTTTCTGAAAATTCAGTTCAGAATTCAGTTTGTATTCTTTCTGTAATCTTATGCAGTCGCAGTATCGTAGGCTGCAATTGGCAAAGGTGCATTATCGCCACCAACTGGGCGGGAGTGTCTATTATTCAAGCTCTCAACGGAGGAATGTACGGTTGTGTGTCGTTCTGAAAAATAGGTCTAAAGTTTTACAACGAATGGTAAAACACCTGTTGGAAAGCATCTTTTGCAGCGATTTTTGTGTGAGCATATCACCAGACCACTCGGTGAGTTTCACGTCTTTGTAAACTAAAGGTTTATGCGTTTTATGAAGGATTGTTCCTGTGCACCCTACAGTATGCTAGTGTAGAGGTGTGGGGGTGCTATACCACAGAATCCGAAAATTCATTCTATTTCATCAGAAACGATCTTAAAACAGGGCTTTAATTGTAAAATACCAAACTTGTCCTTTAAGTGGGAATAGACTTTATTTTTCAGTCGGATCGTATCGGTAAGACGTCACAGTTGGTCTGCTTCTTTTTTTTACTGTGGATCAGTTTTTAAAACCATAGTTTGCCGGCTTTTTAGGGAGACTGAACGTAAAAGATGGTGCAGTGACGACTATATTAGATCCGACAGTAATGTTGCAGTAAAAGTGTGAGTATCAATGTTTAATTTTTTTTTTCATTTTTGCAAATCTTTAGAGTATTTATAGCCTGCTGTAGAGTCCAAACTGTGAACAGTTGTGATTTGCTGTTTTGAATTGAGCGGTTTTGTCCAAATTTTCTGAAGAGGCTCGGTTGCTTTATATGATGAACAGAATTAATTTAGGCTTTTATTCACATTTAACTGCTCTATTCTTATGGATTAGTTTTAAAATCTCTTTATGAATTTTTTGAAGCGTCAAAGTGGTCATTGCGTAGCTGTCAACGGAGGGACAGAAAGCTCTCAGATTTAATTTAAATATCTTCATTTGTGTTTCGAAGATGAACTAAAGTCTTACGAGGTTGGAATAACATGAGGGTGAGTGATTAATTACATTTTTATTTTTGTGTAAACCACCCCTTTAATGCAAGGTCTTGTGTTTTTAACAGTTGACTTCTTTTAACTTGGGAACTTCTTTATTAAGAGCATGATATGCTTAACAAACAGCAATATAAAAAACAATGGAAAACCAGAGCAGTTGAATGCAATATACTGACGCTTTTGCCAATGCGTATGTACATCCAACACACATGGCACCCTTTAGCGTCAATATAACATGCTTCGGTTATGGGTAGTTTTAGGTCTGGGGTAGTGTTAGGGTTAGACCAATAGGAGGCACCTTCTGGCCCATATATATCTGCATCTCATATTGACGCTAAAGTGTGCCATGTGCATTGGATTTATACGCATTGGCAAAAGCATCAGTTTATGACGCCTTGGGATGAGAACGGGCTGGTGAACCGTCCCAAATGTACAGTAATTGCACAGTATCCCTAAATTGATACAAGTCAAGTCTTATTGTCATCGCATTAATCATGAATTGCGTAATTTTCTTATCCCATTGCCATGTTTTCTCTTTCTTCAAACATAATTCCAAGTTTTTTTTGGTTTTTTTGGGTTTTTTAGTTTGATTAAATGCATTTCATTTTATGAATGTTACAGCATGGGAAAGAATAGGCAACCATGTAAGATTGTTGCAGTGCAGTGTTTTTAGTGTATTATGACCTATTTTAAAATGCCTTTTTAACATGACATTTACAATTCAATTTCCCACTATTGAAGTGCTAAATGGTCATTTCACATTCTTGGCCCAAAGGGATCACATGGCAATAATAATTCATCGGGTCATTAGCTGCAGAAGCCCCTCAATCACGGCTGTACCGCTGCATGTCCAGCCGCTCTGGAACATCAGTGCTTTAGGCCCAGGGTCTGAGCGGAGGCTAATGGAAGCGTGCAGCTATATTTCCCACAGGTTTTCCAGAGGTTGTCCTCATTCACGGGCATCCAGTCACCTCCCGCTATCAGGAATACAACAGCTCATTAGCATCTGCCTGCTTTTAATGAAGAAATCTGCATACGCTAATTACATCTGATTGTGTCTATGTGGTGCAGTCGCAGGCTGACTGATGGTAGGGGGAATTTTCCGTAATATTGGCTGTCTGACTCACAGTCATGTTTATGATTATGAAACACATGTCGTCTCCTCCACACGGCCAGATATTGTAACTGTGGTTATTTTGGTTTGCTAGCGGGTGATTCTTATTCCGGTCACTCTTGGCGACAACACAGATTGCATTTTAAAACCAATAAGGTTTGATGAAATTGCATTTGGTCATGACTGCTATATGCAAGCTATTGACTGTTGTGTACTTTGAATCTCGTGCATGAAATTTCTATGAGATGCATATCCAAGATGATCGCGTTTGTATCAATGGTGCGGTGTCTGGTACAGTTTATGAGCATTGGAGATGGGCCTCTCCAGCGCCTGGTAATTGCTCGGCTAACACTGTCATTTTCTTTTTCTTCGCGACACAGTCGATAAATCAAATAAATGAGGCCTTTGTCGAGGTTAGATGTGTTGCACAGTGCAGAGTTCAGCCTTTTCTATTGTCTGAGATTTCTAACAAACACCCCGCCATTGATCTTTTCACAGTACATCAATAACCGAGAAAGGGGAAGTAGTAGTTGTGTTCATACTGTGCAGAAAAGTATAAAGAAAATCGCTTTCCTTTGTTTCTTTACAGTAAGTGCACTGCAGTAATGGTGCTTTTAAAAGTTGTTTTGGAAGAGTTAAAGCATTGTGAGAAGGGTAGTCTTCATGGTATGTGATAAAAGTGTGATAACCTTATTTTAAGAAGTAGATGCAACTGATTACAAAAGATGTTTTTGAACTTAGTAGAGCATTTCTGATTTCTGAGATTGAGGCATGAGACGTCAATAGCAGCAGAAATGCTTTTAAGTAGAGCATTTCTGATTCCTGAGATTAATGTGACATGAGATCTTTGAAGTACATGGTTGGTAAATAATGGATATTTTCAATCACATTCAATAAGGGTGTTCAGAACTACTCACTCAACACACTTTTTAAAATAAATTAAATATTTAATCAATACAAGAGCAGAGCACTTTCTCAACCATCACAAATGAGATTAGAAGTGGGATTTAAAATCTGTGAATGTTAAATGAGATGATGAAATATTTTAAACTGCCATTGCAATTATCATAACCAGTGACATTTTTTATATATATCAGACGCATTAGATCTGTACCAATGGACAGGTTACAGTCACTCAGCTCCAGTGGCGTGCAAATATACAGTATGGGCATTCAGATATCCATAAGAGCTGCAATCTTTACTGTCAGGCTCCCCTCAGCACCTAATCATTTGTGAAACATGTTGTCATCCTTGAGGCTCTCATCCTTGAGCAACCCAACCCTCAATTCCACTGGATAGCTTGATTGCTGCGTCATTACACTGATGCCCCATTCAACCCATGAAAGGCCAGATCGAATTTAGTGTGTCCTATTCTATGGATGCATTTTATTTGTGTGTATGTTTATAATTTAAAGATAAGATCTAATTCAGCATTTGACGATTAAATGTAATTAGTCAAACTGTCTTACAGGCTGGTGAGAAATTGATGGGAACTTGTAGAGTGGTTAAGATGAGTGGTGGCATCGACTTCATAATGGCTCCATTGCAAATAATCCATCAATTGTGAGTTGGGTCTCCTGTGCACTTTGACTGATGATGACGCTAATTAAATTATCAATAATATGAAATTGTTGACTATGTAGATTCTTTGAATCATCTATTCCCATAGGATTTGGAATAGAGCCATTTCAGCTCTTTGACTGGCAGGTTTATAGGAAGGCATTTCTGTATACATACTGAAAATGCTGCTGTGAGCAAGTAAGGAAATGCTGCTGCTTTACAAAATAGCTTACATGAATTAGACGTGTAGTCAGCCCGTTCTCATCCTAAGGCGTCATATACTGACACTTTTGACAATGCGTCTACATTCAACGCACATGGCACCCTTTAGCGTCAATATGAGACGCAGATATATATATGTGCCAGAAGGAGCCTCCTAATCTTTGTACACCTGGCTGTAAATTGAGAATCAAACACCTTTATCCCATGTATCCCTAAAATGCTTATTCTTTTGTTCCTTGTTTCTCTTTAGAAGTTTTCTCCATCAGTCACAGGAATAGTGTGTCTTTTTAAAACAGACAACCACAGACAGATCACTATTGACATCTGAAAGGTGCTTATGATCCTGTCAGAGGTTTATCACTGTTATTCCACTGCGATCACAGAGGACCTTGTTGCACTGCACTATTCCAGACTTTCCATCCTCGACGATTATGCTTTTAAACTCAATCAAACTCATTATTCATAATATAAATATACTCATAATCATACATCATTATTTTGTACTATGTCTTCCCTCCCAAGGCTAGCTGAAGGCATGTGAACATTCACAGACGTCTCAACATATCAACTCATTCAAAAAGTGGCCGCTCATTTTAGGCAGTTTATTCAGTTCCAGGAACCATTTGTGAGCATTTCAGTAGTCTGGAACCCTCTTGAGGATAATGTACAACGCATTCTCACCCCAAGGCGTCACCTTTGACCATGCTTCAATATTTGACGTTTTAGGCGCCCTTTAGCGTCACTTACATGACGCGATCCTACGGCGTCATCTAACTGACGCTAAAGGAAAGCGTCAGTCAGAGGACGCGGTTAGGTTTAGGTGTGGGGTGGGGGTAGGGTACACGCGATCCTAGGGCGTCATCTAACTGACGCTAAAGGGCGCCTAAAGCGTCAGATATTGAAGCATGTCCAAATGCTTCCCAAGGCGTCAGTTAAGTGACGCCTTGGGGGTGAGAATGGGCTGTAATGTACTGTATATCAATCAGAGGGAGGCCATTACTGATACATCACTAAGGACCTTGTTGAGACCATAATGATCGATCGATTGTAAGCCTCGTTTTACTCTTGAAACCTACTTATGATTACATTTGATTTAAAAATTACATTTTATAACCTTTTTTTGCGGTAATAAAGTACTTGTATCAGTGAATATGAATCAGCAGACAAGAAAACTACATAGTCGGGGAGCCAAAGTCTCAAAAATAGGTTGAACCTGACATGGTCTGCCATACTTCTTATTTGTGTTTTTTTTCTGTTAACTTTGACCCCAAGAACAAATAATTGGAGGGTCTGCTCTGCCGGAAATATCGCAGAAAAAAAAATCTGGCCATTTAACTGCATAAACCCTTTATTTTTTTAACATTTTTTTTTTCATCAAATCCTTAGTGGGTTTGGTAGGCTGTCAATAAATGCATTCCAGATGAACAGAACACATGTGCTGACAACATCCACTTAAAAAAAGAACTCTTAAAACACATTCTACAAGATTTTGCATCAATTTAATGCAAAAAAAAAATAAATAATAAAATAAAATAGGTGTTTTCTCACTTTTTCCCAATATTTTCATCTCTACTTCATTGGCATCAACTATTACCCTTGGTTATGACATCATGCCATTCTTTTCACCAAACACTATACTCATTGCACAGAAAAAAAAATACAAAAATCCAACCAAAATCAATGGATCTGTGATGATTGCACTACTACACCAGTCTTAAAGTTTTGATTAAAGGGTTCAGGGTATGTTAATCAGAAAATTAAGTAAAACAAGTTGGAGGTTGTCCTTATTATTTATGTTTTTTGTATTTTACTCTCAATTTTGAATTCTCAAGTTTGATAAGAACATTATTAAATAGTATTTTTGGAAATACAAAACAACTTAACTTTTTTTTTTTCCTAATTTAGAGAAATAACAAGAAAATGCGGTTACACTTTATTTCGATAGTAACTTTAGACGTTCTACAAATTATAAGTAACTTTTCAACTACATGCCAACTAACTGTCATTAGAGTATTAGTATATTATAGTAGACTGTCAGTAGACTGTTAGGTTATGGTTATGGATTAGGAGAATAAGTTTACTTGTAGTCGTCAAGTGACTTAAAGTTAGTTGAACGTCTGTTGGGGGACCAACACAATAAAGTGTAATTAGATATTAAGCTGACCAACCCGGTCTCACCCCAAGACGTCATATAACTGACGTTTTGGGACGTCTTTTGACCATACGTCAATATTCGCCTTTTTAGGGCCCCCTTAAACGTCGGTAGATGAGGTTATGGGATCCTAACTCTACCCCATACCTAAACCTAACCCTAAACCTAACCCGTCACCTAACTGACGTTAAAGGTAAAGCGTCAGTTAGAGGTAAACCGACGTTTAAAGGGGCCCTAAAAAGGCTGATATTGACGTATGGTCAAAATACGTCCCAAAACGTTAGTTATATGACTTTTTGGGATGAGACTGTGTTAAGCTGACAGTCTACTAATACTCTACTGACAGTTAGTTGATATGTTGTTGAAAAGTTACTTATAGTTTGTAGAATGTCTAAAGTGGAGTATCGAAATAAAGTGTTACCAAAAATGCCAGTTAATACGTGTTTTATTCTTAAGAACGTTTTGTGAATCCAGCCCCTGTAGCCTGTTCCACCATAATGTAAAACCTTTACATTTTTATACCTTACATCATTTTTTTCCAATAGGAAACCTCACTAGATGTCAAAGGTTTAGACACCTTCCTGTTCATCAAAAGCAACAAGAAACATCTGCTCTACCTCCACAGTGGGTAGAGATTCCTTTGAGTACCAAATCTTCCATTTTATTTTTGTCTTTGTGAGTGACACAGTTCTGGCAAGGCCTCCTCTCTGGCTGCTGTGGGCCGTATGGTGGAGGTTGGGTCAGGGATGGGGCGGTCAGTCGTGACAGGCCCACCTGCTCTTGCCTGGGCTGGATGGACGGCACCAGCTGTTTCTGAATGTAGCGAGTCTGGGCAGCTGCCTAGCTCGAAACCCAGAGCACATCTTTACTGACATTCTGCAATTACGCACACCCACTAAAAGAGAGGAGGAAAATAATCAAGGGGTTGCGGGTGAGACGAGGGGATTAAAAGGGCAGCGGTTCACGAGGGGTCACCCCCGACCTCGATCATTAACTAATGTTAAGAGTCGTAATTGTGTGATCAGAGCTGACCTATAAGCTTTTTCACTTTTTTGTCTGGCCATGTCTTATATACAACATCTCATTATTAGAAGAGACTTATTGTCGTGTCTCTTCAGTCACAGTATTACCAAACAGAAGGATTTGTGTAGTAGATCTAATTTTGTACCCACAGGAAATCCATTTTCTTTCAATTCTGATTGTTTGAAATTCTCTTCTCTCTCTTGCTCTCTCTCTCATTCTGGACAGAAACAGTCAATCAATACTGGGACAGACTACTTGGTGATATTAGCAGATGAGAGCAATCATTAAAACAAATCTTATTTGAGTGCTAATTGTTATTAAGGCCTTTTAGCTTAATAGATTTTTCGTCTTTTCCATTTACATTTAAATCATAGCATATTTCCCTGTGGCTCAATTCAAGCACATGTTAATGTGTAGGACGAGGATGTAAATTGGTAAAACTACAATCTCAACAGCAGGGATGTTCATCTGATTTACACATAGACAAATGCAATCTGATTCAGTTCCCTATTTAAAAGACTGTGGCTGCTGTGAGAAGCTGCCCTTTAAACTCGCAAATCACTTGGCCTGAAGTACGGTAGGTTCATATAAGTTTAGCAATATAGCATGCAAGTGGTTTCAAAGATCACAACGGAATTGGCTTAAAAAATTCTCATTTACACTGAAATATATGAGAAGTGTTTTCTCTTACTGTTTAGATCAATTCTTTCTAATGGCATGATTGAGATCAGAAGCTAGACTAGATCAGCTACAGTATGTCCTCATATGGTAAAAATGAACTAGGTTAAAAGGTAGTCAGAATGTGTAACTCAGCTGTCTCGATGACACTCAATGCAGGATGCTACTGATACCTCCGTATACTCATTATTTGCTATTATTTCATTATTGTGTTTAAAGAATGTGGAAAACTGTTTGCCAGCAACAACTGTATGCTAGTACAAGAAAAACATGATGAAATGCTGATTATAATTATAATATAATATTATAAGATTATAATACTGAGCGCTATATAAATATATTTGACTTGATTTGACTTGATTAAATAAAGACATTATTTAAATATAATATTGTTGCTCAAAAGGTTTTAATCTGAATAAAATGTGTTCTTGTCATTAAAAGCTTTTATTTGTCATCAAGAATTAGTTGTTTTTTTCTGAGCTGGCTGTAGGCACGTGTTGCTGTCACTTAAAGAGTTGAGTGAATTTTGATTTATGACATCAATTTGTTCTTCCATAGTGATGTCATGACATTGCAGTGCACTACTCTCAAGTAAACAGAGGGTGTGGGTTTAAAGTTATAATAAAATGGAATTTGTGATAGGATTTTCCTCCTTATTGTGACGCATATAAGCAATATGCTTCTCGAACAACAAAAAATGTCGAATTTTCGAATCGTTGGGTTTTGCTATTGCATCGCATTATTGTACCATCTAAAAAAATAAAGATGGTGTTTGTGTGTAAATATGTTTTTGACGAACTTTTTCCTCTTCTAATATCATTTCTCTCGATAAATTACTATTTTAGTAATGAAATATTTGCTTAGGTAGCCCTCAATCGGGGGCTCTATACGACCCCAATCAACTTTTACTTAATAAAAAAAAAAGTTCCCTTCATCCCAGTGGAATAAGATTTTGTGACTTTTTATCTATCTATACAAAAACGGGGCTTGATTCAGTTGTTCTGAAGGTATGTAAAAAAAAAAATGTTTACTGTTTACATTTAATGTTCACTTCTGGTCTTCGGGGTCAATATGACCCCACATTGAAATGAATGGGAAATGTGAAAAAAACTAAATATATTTTCTTCACACGTCAAAAAAAATTAAACAATCCGGCATAAATCTGAAATTTTTTACACAGAAATGAAGGCCTAAAACTAGAGCGTAAATGCAATGTATCATTAAAAAAATAATATTTCATATGCAAGCTAATGGTGTAGTTGAGGAATTGTGTAGGATATGGAAACAAAAGTACTTTATATCTCCAAAAACACAGCATTAATAAATAGATGAGAAGTAAACAAAAAACAAAGATATATATTATTTGTGTGATTAAAAATGTATATTTTTTTGTACAATTACTCAATCAATTGTTGGGGTCGTACAGACCCCGAAGCCCAGAAAGTGTAAACTGGAAACGAAGACCATTTGAAGGTTAAGACCAGTTAAGTTTATTTTGCTGTAGATCTTTATTCTATTACGCTGCCTCAGAAGTCTGTCTGAAAACAGAACCAGCCCAATGTTGCTTTGAAAAACCGGCATAAAAGTAAGACGGATTACCTGATCCTGGATAGGAAAAAATGGGATTTCCAAATACGGATCATTTTGATCCAGATTAAATGTTTTAAACAACTGACCCCATAATTAAAAAAAAAAAAGAAAGAAATGTTTTACTGAATATAGTTTGCAGTTTCATCAGCAAGAAGTCAGCTTCAAGACTCTAGCAGGAGTTCGTAGGCTGCCCTCTTACAGTTACAAAGATCACAGCAGTTATACCATTTCCAAGGTCTAAGCTACGTCATTGCTTACACGTTGAATGATTCTCATTGGCTAAGAAATAAAAAAACACAGTAATTTTTCACACATATACAGATAGACGGAAGCATATCATCGATTACAGTATGCCACTGACACTCAGAGGCTCGTCATTGTCACAGTCTGCGTCTGCACCATCCTGCGTCTCCTGCACTACACTTCCCATGATCCTCTCGTCTGCACACCTGAACTCACTCCCTCATCAGCCTCCCGTTCAGCGTCCTGTTCATCTGTTTCACCTGTTTGCACCTCATTAGGCCTGATTCCTCTGTGTATTTAGTTCCCTCTGTTTCATTCTGTCTTTGTCGGTCAATGTTGAATGTTACTCGGTGAAACCCTGTCTTCCTGCCTGTATTTAGTAATAAATTAGTATCTTCGTGTTAACCTGGACTCCTCCTGTTCCTTCTGCCTGCACTCCGCCAGCATACCCCATGACAGTCATGACCTTCCAGGTCACAGATTTGGATTGCTGGGCACCAGTATGTCCAGAACAACAACTCCAATAATGTCAGTGGTTCCTGCAACCAAGAAGAATAACACACACCAACACACTGCTTTTCCAAGGTTGTATTTGGCCAGGCTCTAACTATAAACAGGAGAGTCGTCTCAAAACATCAATATTATATATATATATATATATATATATCAATAAATGATTAAGTAATAATGCATATACTTAATTACTGATTTTATGAACTATAAGCATTCAAAAGGATATAGATATATATGTGCGGAAGAGGCAAGGGATTTTGACCACCCCTTGAACGGAAAAATAATTTAGAATAAAAACCTTCAAGAAATAAACAAATATATATATTTTTTTAAATCAAAGTTTAATCAAACTGGACACTTCCTGTACATGCTTGTTTTTTAGGGATGCCTTGAAAATCTAGGGACATTACGGCTGAAACACAAATTACATTTTGTGCAAAGGTTATTTAGGGACTACATAAGAAAAAGGAAGAGACCCATATTAAAAGGAACACCATAAAATGTCAACTCACCACAATCTGGAATTTTCCCTTTTTTCCCCCTCTCATGACTGTTTCAATGAAGTGGAAGACCAATACTATAACTAATGAAAAAACATCCTTCCTTTTTTGTACACCATATGTGTTGTTGACTTGACCTGTAAAAGATTTAGTGCATTTAGCTTAACCCTCACAAATTGGTAAGTGAACCAGCTGCCAAAGGTTAATTTAGTGATAGCAACAGCTAACCATGTGTCAGAGTTTTCACCTGAATTACACCAATAAATAAGACAATAATTATGGTTATAGTGGTTCTGCACTCCAGTGTCACATAAATCTTCTTTGTTGTCCGCAGTAGTCTGATGAACTCTTTAAAGGACAAAGTCCTCTGAAATCTTGCGCAAACGCAATATGACACCCATAACTATGTTTTCAGTGGTGTATAAAGAACTTAATAAACTGTAATGTTTTGATTACCTTAGAATTATATTTACATAATCACGGGCACCCCCTTCTATAAAGGTCGACATATAGTGACGTCATGTTTCTACCGTAGTCGACAGCAAACAAATATCACTACAGACTGCGTTTCATCACTACCTTGAAAGAGAAGCTATAGCCATAAACACCGTGAGTAGTGACTTTTCCTTTGTCAATGTTGTAAAATATGTAGTTGGATTGTTTCATGTAACTTAGTTCTTCTCTATCGCTGTTATGGCTTTGCTATGTGGGGATACATGTGCTGGTTACATTCGTGAGACAGCTGAATGGTACTCTTGTCATTGACCGTAAAACATTATGTTACAGGAGTCACCAACCCGTTAATCGCGGTCAACAAGTCGATCTTGGAAGCATAAGTCGATCGCGAAGAGTTTTTAAAATCAGAGAAAAAAAAGCCTATTGTGTGTTGTAAATGGTGTCTAGGGGATGCGGAGGCGCGCGCTCTCTTACAATCATGTCATTTTTGTCGCGCACCTTTGGGCTTATGCGAACGCATCGAGTATAAACAAGGATTATGATTAAATTATATATTAAGACCCTTGATCCTCACCTGACTATGGCTTTGTAAACTTTATCCATGATATGGTTTATAATGGACTGTGGTACAGAAACAGTGACAATGTTGAACGCATTCTCATCCCAAAGCGCCATATAGGACGCTTTTGCAAAAGCGTAAATATCCAACGCACATGGCACCCTTTAACGTCTAATGAGACGCTTCGGTTAATGGTTAAGTTTAGGTATGGTGTAGGGTAAGGGTTAGACCACTAGGGGGCGCCTTCTGCCCAAATATATCTGCGTCTCATTTCACGTTAAAGGGTGCCATGTGCGTTGGATATTTACGCTTTTGCAAAAGCGTCCTATATGGCGCTTTGGGATGAGAACGGGCTCCAATGTTACACATTCTTGGCTTACTCTGCCTATTCTCTGCTGTCTCAGACGACGATATGTTTGTCCCATTTTAGCCACCGTAGCTTCTTCGAAAGGGAGAAGTGAGCAGTGGGCAGAGCCCTTAGTGCAACTCGCAACCAAACCGCTAGATGTCGCTATAAATCACACACTGCACCTTTAAGCCCAGAGCAATGCTTAAAGGGTTAGTTCACCCAAAAATGAAAATTCTGTCAGTATACTCACCCTCATGTTGTTCCAACCCCGTAAGACCTTCGTTCATCTTCGGAACACAAATTAAGATATTTAAGATATTAAGATCGCTCCTGCATACAGTCCATAGGCTTCTTGAGGGACTGGCTCTTGCTGTCCTCGAAAAGTCATTAAAGACATCGTTAAAATAGTCCAAGTGACTACAGGGGCTCAATCTTAAGTTTATCAAACGACGAGAACACTTTTGTGCGCAAAAAAACAACAAAAATAACGACTTTATTTCAACTATTCACTTCCTTCTCCATGAGCCTGTAAGTCAGTTAACGTAGTGTGATTGCGTAGAGCTACGTCACACGTAGGCTCACTATTGGCCGACGCTGGTCATGTGTGTGTGATGCGTGTGACGTACAATAACAGAAGCTTACGCTATTAAACTAGTAACCTGACTCGCGCAGAGGGAGAAATAAACGAATAGTTGAAATAAAGTCGTTATTTTTGTTGTTTTTTTGCGCACAAAAGTGTTCTCGTCGTTTGATAAACTTAAGATTGAGCCCCTGTAGTCACTTGGACTATTTTAACGATGTCTTTAATGACTTTGCGAGGACAGCAAGAGCCAGTACCTCAAGAAGCCTATGGACTGTATGCAGGAGCGATCTTAATATCTTAAATATCTTAATTTGTGTTCCGAAGATGAACGAAGGTCTTACGGGGTTGGAACAACATGAGGGTGAGTAAATACTGACAGAATTTTCATTTTTGGGTGAACTAACCCTTTAAGCACATACTATCTCAAGTTACCACAGTGACCAGGCTTATGAATGGACGGTTTCCATAATGACAAAACATAACTATCATTCACCCAGATGTGAATTAGCAGCAGCAGTTATTTAGAAACTTTAGCAACTTCAATTTATAAAAGACACAGCTGCTTCAGTTCCATATACTTTTTAATTATTTATATAGAATATTGTTTAAAAATGTTGTTTGAATTCTGGTTAAATGGGACATACGAACAACAACAACACTTTTTTTGTAATATTACACATAATCCAGATCATTTGCGAACAGTTTCACTTAGTTTTAACTGTAATGAGTATCATTACTTGTTTGCTTGGATTATAGGCATTGTTCCAGTAGTTTCAACCAGTTCTCATTGATTTTTTGGCGGCACATTCATGCAACACACCGTTTATGTCATGCTCTGTTGGATTAGGATCCAAAGAGAATCTGCCAAAAAAAAAAGGGATACACATGGGTAATCCAACATGGAATCTGTGCCCACAGAATTGTAAAGCAAGCCCATTTTAAGTTTGAAGCATAGAATTCCATGGTGTTTATAATTGTGGCAAGCGTATAAAAGAGTTATTTGGTGCTGTGTGGGATGGGAATGACTTTCAGACTGTATCAAGAGACCTACTGGACAAGAAATATACCCGGCTACATCATCCTTGCCACCAGGCTGCACCGTTGATAAAAGCAGCATGGATTCAATCCTGTTTACACCAAATTCTGACCCTACCATCTGCATGTCAGAACTTAAGATTTGTTTGAGCAGGTGGTCACTTTCACTTAGATAATGCGTCATATTCCAACATTTGGTCAAACACGCAAACACTTTATTGAGCCGCATGATTCATTTTAGCTGGAGGTGTTTATGAGAGTACGCAACTGCTACTGTGCCGGTACTGGGAGTCCGCCAGTTATCATTTAACCTCAGTCATTTTTGTTAAAAAATAAATAAGATAGTAATCTCAAACAAAGATTAAAAAAATAAGATGTCTAGCTGATGAATTAATATATCTCTGTAAATAAATTATTATTCTAATGGCTTTAAGCATTGCAAAAGTATGTAAATAAATGCTATTTTAGGCCTGGTTTATAATACAACACTATCTTCTATACAATAAATCCATCTCTATCCACCAATGGGTCATGGGTTTCAGGTGGCCATATGTTTTGTACAGTATTGCATATGGGGCAGCAAAAACAATTATGCTGTTTCTGTGAAGTGAAGATTTAAAATGGGAAAATCAGTGTCTGCACACTAATATAATATCTCCAATTCAAAGTTTTGACCTCAGATCATCATCCAGCAAAATGATGAATACCTGATGATGAGGACCTGAAAGCTTGAACTGTTTCATAAAATAGATTCTGAGCTTATAATATTAGTGTTTGGAAATCCACTCTATTTTCCCACATTTATTTCAATTGTTTCCTGCAACTGTACAATTTTAGATGCATATGGTTACACAATTGTAATAGTCCACTTTAGATATGCAACTACATGTCAACTAACTCATATTAGAGTATTAGTAAACTGTTAGGTTAGGATTAGTAGAATATATTTACATGTATTCATGTACTTGAGAAGTTATTTATAGTTAGTCAGTAGAATGTCTCTTAGTTGAGCATCAAAATGTGTTAGTTGCAAAGTTCACTATTTTGGAAAGAAATAACATTTGTTTAGCAATACAATCAATGTTATCAGTGTGTGTAATTGCTGGGAATTAACCCCGTGACCTTAGTGTTGCTAGCATTCTTAACCAGAAATAAAAGTGTCAAATAAGATCAAGCAAATTCTCTTAGGTCAGTAAGTAATCAAAGATGACTTTCATTACGCTCTTATTTCTTCTCTGATACGAATGAACGGTCCTCCTGCAAATTATGGGTTTGTGCCTGAACTTCCTGCAGGCAAGAAATACAACTCTTAACTGGAAATTAACACTGTTAAAAGTATCCCAGGAAATTGTTGGGAATGGAGCCCATTCAATTGCTCAGTGAACATCTATTAGTCAAGTAAACACCATGAGACAGGAACACACAGCTTGAGTGATCAGTGGCTCCTCGCCATCAGCGCTAAAACACATATTCACCTGGGACAAGTTACAGCTAAGTCATCGCCAAGTGCTTTATGTTTGTCATACATCTGTTGCTCTGTCATCTGTATGTGTGGTTTTGTTTCCTAACAAACTTCAAGTCCTCTTTTCTGTGGGGTCTTTTGCACATAAATTATTTTATTGAGGATACGCTTGGCTAGAACTTCGATAGAGGAAGTGTTTTATTTATTTTCAGTTAGTTTTCTTTTTGCATTATGATTTAGCTTGCTGTATTATTTTGGCCTTTGTTTGTAGTGGGTTAACAAGACTCTGGGCAAAGGGGCAAAACACAATTCTGGATCAAGATTTGAGCAATTTCCATGTTGATCGTTACTCACCCATAATGTCCTGTTTGCAATGGGCTATGTGATCACACTTTTAATCCATCTGGTCACTTACATCTGTCCAAGCCAAGAACAACAAACAAGTTCCATTCTGTTTCACTCTGACTCATAAATAAATGTAATCTCCGAATAAAATTCTCACTTCATCTGTGTGTTTTTTCTGAGGGCTGAATACTACTGCTGGAGACTCTAAAACATTATTTTGGTGGATTGATGACCAGGACAAGGTTGCCAGATCTCGCTGGAAAAATACGCAGGTATGACTAAAATAAGTAACCCAAGTTTAGTCATGTCAAGTCAAGTCACCTTTATTTATAGAGCACTATTTACAATACAGATTGTATCAAAGCAGCTTCACAGTGATAACATGAAAATAATACAACACAGATCAAAAATATTGTTGAATATTAAATGTCCCCAACTAAGCAAGCCAAAAGCCAAGGCGAAAGTGGCAAGGAACCAAAACTCCATCAGGTGACAGAATGGAGAAAAAATCCTTAGGAGAAACCAGGCTCAGTCGGGGGCCAGTTCTCCTCTGGCCAACGAAGGAACAGTGTGTGATTTGAGTAGCATTACAAGACAAATTGGATCGAAACATTAAGAGTATTTGTCCATTTCCATCTGTTTGGAAGTCGAAGTAATCACGTCGGGATAGAGACGAGTTGTTGAGGATCAGTGCCGATGGCTGTCGTGTCGATGAGGCCGGCACTTAAGAATGAGTCGGGATGGGACCAGGCACAGGTCCTCCATAGAGAGTCCCTCGGGATAAACAGAGAGTCTAAAATTAGCGTAGACGGCATCCTTCTTATGATGTGCCAAGTACATCAGGATTTACGGAACGTGTTTCTGGTTCCAGCTGATCTAAACTATGCAGCCTAATTTTGAATTAAGGAAGTCTATAGTGTGTTATATGTACACTAGGCCAAAGAGATGTGTTTTTAGACTAGGTTTGAACTGACAGATTGTGTCTGCTCCCCGGACAATGTTAGGAAGATTCAGCCCGTTCTCATCCTTTAACGTCATATAGAACGCTATATGACAAAACGGCGCTATACTACGCACATGGCACCCTTTATCGTTAATATAACACGCGACCCCAAGACGTTATAAATCCTTTAGCGTGAATATGACACGCACACCCTACCCCACACCTAAACTTAGCCCTCACAGCGCGTGTTATATTAACGATAACGGGTGCCATGTGCGTAGTATAGTGCCGTTTTGTCATATAGCGTTCTATATGACGTTAAAGGATGAGAACGCGTTGGAAGATTGTTCCAAAGTTTTGGTGCTAAATAGAAAAAGGATCTACCGCCAGCAGTCGATTTTGATATTCTAGGGCCAGTTGTTCAAAACATTTAATCTGGATCAAAATCAGGATTTGGAAATCCCATTTTTTCCTATCCAGGATCAGGTAATCCATTTTACATTTTTTTTCAAAGCAACATTGGACTGGATCACCCTGATCCAGATACACAGTTTTCAAGATTACCAAATCCGCATTACCAGTGCTCTAAATGGGACAACATATGTGGGCTACCAGCTATGTACTGTAGAGAACAGGTAGAAGAGCCAACATGGGGTCACTGTAAGTGTTTCTTATTTTGAGACAAAACACAAATGGAGAAGAGACCATTTTTATTTTATTTTTACTTTACTACTGAATAGCTTAATTGTTAGCCTATGTCTACTTTATCACTGTTACAACGGTTACACAAGTCAAGTGCAAAATATAAATAAAAGTATATATGGTAAATAATAGAAATGTGTTATTTGACCAATTTTAAAGTTTTACTACATTTTCTTCCTGAAATCCACCTTGAAATCCTACCCCCTGTTGGGATCAGGATAAGCCTGTTTTTTTTTTTGTTGTTTTTTTTAATCAAAGTTATCCAAATCTTACTGACAAGTTTTGAAGAACACAAACTGAAGGTTTGATCCAGATTAAAACAAGGATTGGATTCCCTGATCTAATCTGATTTCAGATTCCTTCCTTCCCTTTTGAACAACCGATTTTCAAGATTTGATCCAATCCGATAACCAAAATCCGATCAGCTTACCTTTGAACAACTGGCCCCTAGGTATTATCAACTGACCGGAGTTTTTAGATCGCAATAGATGTGAAGGACTATGGTGCGTTAAGAACTCGCTCAAGTACAGGAGCTAAACCATTTAGTGCTTTGTAAGTAATCAGCAATATTTTAAAATGTATACAATGTTTAATAAGCAGCCGATTTTGTAGAAATAATTTAAACATTTCACATTTACAACTGGCCACCTAAATGAATAAATAAATCTCAATCTGTGGTGAGGGAGATATTGGGAACAACAGAATCATGAGAGGAGTAACTAAGTAGAGACCCCAAAATATGTGACTTTTGGAAATAACAGTAAAATATGCAACTCGACAACTGTCTATATTTTTTTTACACAGCTGTAGAAAAAGGTTGGGGAATGGAGGGGGAAGCACAAAAAAAAAAAACCTACATCCTGGCACATTTGATGTTTCAATGCCATGAAGTGTTAAACTATTTCTCAGCAACTAAAAATACTACATTCAGATTTTGAAATGTCATTTTCAGTGCTCTTCAAATTGGAGAATAACTTTGATAAAGGTTATATTTAAATGTGTGTGGTTTTTGAAAGTTGAAAAATACAACTGGGTTACATTCAATTTAAAGGGCATACTTGTTTATGAATTCCCTTCAGAAAGTGAAACGAGAAGTGAAAGTTGAGAACGAGACGATGTAGCCACGTGTGAAGACAAAGGCATATATAGACTTAAGTGGGTATTTCCCTTTTCACTTAGACAATAAGTTGAAAAGTTCCTCTCCACTCTGTCTCAATTTTGTCAACTTGAACAACATTACTCCAGTCAAATAGGTTGTGGTGATGTTTAACACCTACCACACACTTTTACTACACTGGCCTAAAAACGTCAGTAAAGTGAACTGAATACAAAGAGAGTTGGAAACTACTCCCATACTGTATGTTGCGTCCTGATGCATCACCAAAGCGGTGGTGTGTAACCTCCTTTCCCATCACTCTTGCACTGTCTGCTGCTTATTTTCAACAAGGGCGCCTTTCCCATTCATCACACATGCTGCTTTTATCCAGTAGTGGCATTGGAGATGGATGAGACCACTTTAGCTATAGTGGTCCTCCCTTTCATTGGGAGTATGCTGGATGGATGAATCTACTTTAACAGTTTACCTCAACCCCAGCTGACAAGACACATCCTCAGGTCCTGGCCCAATGTTTTTTGTTGTTGTTGTTTTTTGGAAAGGAATGACCCTTGCTTTAGTATCAGTCCAGTGGCTCTCAACACAACAAGCACCCATATGTATACTGTGTTCACAGAATCAGCCAGGCAAGTGTGATGACAGTGGAGCACCCGGCTGTACGCCATGTGTTTTGTCATGGTTAATGGTTTGCAAATTCATGAGTGTACTTGCCTGTGGGTGGCAAATCACAAATGGCAAAAAAAAGTGAAAATTTTGTCCGTTCATTAAAAAATGATTTCCATGACTTATCACAACTTTTTATCTTTTTTTTTCAAACAAACATGGGTAATTAATGCGGTTTAGATAACAATATTTTGATATCTCCTTTGTTGTATTGATCTAAATGTTTATTTCAATGAACTCAAAATGTTAAGGCAACCAGATAACTTACTTTTTTTAAGTTAAACCAACAATACATTTTTAAGACTTAGCATGTTTAATTAAGCGCTACAACAATACAAACAACACGTGCAACTATCAGTAAGTGCAATTCATACTGAGAATTCCTCTGAACTCTCTTCTGACATAGCTCTTGTAGATTGTAATTTAGCAGACTTGTGTGAAACATTGCATGCATGTTGTTATTTACATGTCAAGAGTGCAGAGTTGGGCATTTGCAGAACGCCCAAATGACACCTATAAGCATGATGTCTGTAATATGAAATGACAGTAATATGAAGGTTCAAAATGTTTTCTCAGAGACAGCTATGTCTAATTGTTGGGCTCTTACAAGATTTCCATTACCTGTTCCGTTTGATTATTACTAATATCTTCCGAGAGCTACAAATCTCTTTTTTGCTTGCGTTCAGATCCATAGAGCTAGAAAAATGACAAAAGATTTGAGTTTTAAACTTGACATTTAACTAAACTGAATTGTTTTTCAGGCATGTTTTCTAGAATTGTATTTTTAAACAGCAGGGGTTTTTTTTCTGAATTTTATGGAAGACCTTTGACCCAGTTCTTCTTTTTGTGGGTTTTTTTGTTTTTGTTTTTGTTTTTAGTTTCTTTAATCTGAATATTTGAAGCCGTTATATAGACATAAAATTTTAAATTTTCTTTAATTTTAACTTTAAAGTTTCACTTAGTTGGATTACCTATTATGGGGTTTTGTATTTTAACAGTCATAGTCACTATGTACTGCTACCCGTATAAACACTCAAAATAGGCCATCTCAAAATAGACTATCTCCTTGCTTTCTTCCATGGGAGAAATAACAGCATACAGGTTTGCAACAACATTTTTTTCTGGTGTTTTTTTCACCTTTCAAGGTTCAGATATCATTTTTCACCAAATCCTTTGAACAATCAGACGATGGGTTTCCACTAAAGTCAGCTGAGAAGGACATGTTAGAAAGTATTCCTACTCGAAATCAAAATCGGCATTCCAAAAGGCTTTCAAGGTTAAGAGAGGTGAGAGTTATTTAGATGGCGAGAGGTTGTATGAGATAGAGACGTATTTAAGGATTGAGGTATGGAGTTATAACCTGACAGCGCGGAGTCCTCGCTGCCCTGAGAGCTCTCAGTAGTGGAGTGACAGAGATGGATGTGGCTGCACTGCAGTGCTAACGTCCTCAGCCTCAGGGTCAGTGCAAAGCAGGGGAACAATCCCATCAACCTCTCCTGCAGGAATAGCACCCCCTAAACTGATTGGCTTCTGTGAACCAAGAGCCATACATACCGGCTGTTAGCTTATCTGCTAACACTTTATTGTGATGGTCCTCCAATAGACATTCCACTGACTATAAGTAACTTTGCAACATGTCAACTTATTCTAACCCTACCAGTCTACTTATACTAACACTCTAGTGAGTTAGAAGACATGTATGCAACAATACTTATACTAAATTCAACAAACCTCTAATTTACATAACATGCAAGGCCTCATTTATAGAACATGCACACAGTTTAATCGAGTGTGCGCTAAAATCTACGTCAATATTAATAAATAGAAAATCTGAAAAGTCCTGCAAGTATTTGGGAATCAGAGCAATTCTTGCTGCTCACCATTCGGATGTTGACTGGTGCTCTTTTATATGTTAATTACATGAATTAGGGGCGTTTACAAAGCGGAGATCTGAAACCATCATTTGCAGTTTATAGATTTCACATCTGGGAAAGAGGCGTACACACATTTGAGAAACGATCATAAAATCAAATGTAGCACGGTTTCTGCACAACATTATATAAATGAGGCCTGATGGCTTAAACATAGTACAGGGTCTTAAATATTTTGGGAATCTTCATTCACCACCAGAATTAACAATTCACAACCATAACAATTCACATAACATAACATGCAAACTATTGAAAAGGGGTTTCAAAATGATTTGAAAATGATACGTTGTTGTCTCCATGTAAACTACAAAAGTGAGAATTTTTGAAAACGGTCTAAAACATGTTTTTTTTACAAAGCAACATCGCCAACTACTGGCCTGGAATGCATAATACAGCATTTTAATAGTTTTTTTTTTTGTGGATCCGTGTGAACGCCAATCGTTTTCACAACTTGTTGTCTCTACGCTTCCATTTTGAGTACATTGTTTTCATTAAATGTAATCTTGTATTTTATTGTTATTTAACATCTAACATATCACAAATATGGAAAATGCATTCTGCACATGGCAAACCTTATCCACATGCGCAGGATAGGCATGACAAGCCTTCTTTCTTGATATATGTGGTAGAAAAAAAATGCTAAATCTAACTTTCCAAGAATAGGAGCTCAAGATAAAGAAAAAAGCATAGTGATCTAAGAAGAAAGATCAAAGATTGTCACTGTGTTTCCTACTCCATTAAAACACCATTATAACGCAGTATATGCAGCAAGAATGCATCCTTCTTTTCTATGCAACTGCAGTTATCGGCCTGGGCTTCCCACTTTGGGCTCACAACTGGCTAAATTGCTTTCTTATCTGGTATATGTGCCATTGTGGATGCGAGTGGGCTGTTAAAACTAAAATGTACTGTGCACCATGTTGTCAGGGGTGTTGACTGAGAGAATTTCAGGTACCCCCTATTCTTACGTTGTGCACCTGTATGCTATTTTTTATTTATTTATTTAATGGTATATGGTTATAATCTATCTACATACATGATGAAAATATTAAAATATAGCAAGTGGTACTGATTACAAACAGAGCAGATGGTAGAGAAAGTGATCATGGAAATGAATACATTCACAGTTTGTGTACAAGAGAGAGTAAAAGTAACAAATGTGTGTCTTCACAGTTGTTCTCATTTCTCATTTATTCAGTTTCCTCATGTGATATTAAAAGATCCATAAAAAACCCAGAATCTTTTCTAGATGTAGAAGGATATTCCCAAATTACACTATGGAAATAGTCAGTACGGTTAAGCGTGACCCTCGTTTCATGAAGGAGGGAACGGAGACGTTACGTCGGAAATTACCGACTGTAGGAAACCATATTTTGCATTTACGTAACATTACAAAACAATAGAATGGTCAATGCTTCTGAAATTAAGCTACATACTGTATGTCTCGTTATCATACTTAGCTGACCAAATTACAATGGAGATGATTGAAAAAGAAGGTAAAATATGAATATTTTAAACTACGACAAAAATTTAGTATCTTCATCCAAATAAGAAAATGGCATCAATGAAAACAATATATTGAGTGCCATGGGAGTTTACTTGAGTGATTCACCACATATATGTAAATTATGCTGTTGGACTCATTACTGACATAAAACTTGTCTGAACTAGAGATGCACAGATGGAAAGGAAGAATTAAGTTAAACAAATAAATCACGCTTTTGAGGTTGAGACAATAACAATTTTAAAAACAACCACTTTTAAGCAGTTGATATCTCTCTCTCTCTCTCTCTCTCTCTCTCTCTCTGTCACATCTTTGTCATGGAGACTAATTACCCTCACAACACTGTAACAATTAAGTTATAAACAAACACTTGTATTTCTAACATTTTATATTTTTAAAGAGTTTAAAGAGTTTAAACATCACATGCCTGAGGCATTTCCAGTCAGATCACATCATTGGCAGAGAATTTTTGTGTTGAAATTTGATTGATTTAACGTTGGATAACAGGGACTGGATTGCAGTTAAAGAACAAGACCGCCTGAAAGTGTCGTGGTGCAAATACCGGTTGGAGGAAATAGCCTCTAAATCATAAATCTAATCTCAAAAGATTATCAAGGGGTCATCTCAGTAATTCCTTTGTATTTTTTTATAGCTAAAGCAAGGTTTCATGTCATATCACATTTTTGAGAAATATCACACATATTAGCTCTGTTCCAAAACCTTGAACTCCCCAGGTAGACAGAATTTTAAGACATAATAGTTAGTTCAGACTTTAAAGTCTATTGGTGATCAGATACCTTCTGTTCCCCGAATTCTAATGCAGTATAGCATATGTCCTTTCTACTTAAAATGTTTATGCTTATTAGACAACTGTATTGTTATCTTATAGCAACATCAGGAGTTTCTGCCCATGTAAAGCTTTCCAAAACAGTTCCTTTTCTCTTTGTACCCTGCCTATATCTTGCTTCAAGAGGCCAAAGAGGTAAATGGAAATAAATAAAAATGAAATAGAATATTATTTTGCAAAATACTAACAATTAAAACTATTATGAATGGTATACTTTATGGTTGGGTTATTGAATGAAAACATTCAAGTTTTTCAAATATTCGGATAATATAATATTTAGCCAATGTGTTTAGATTCAAATAGCTCTGAAAGTTTCAAACCAAACACTAACAGGCCATTTATGGGATATCATAATTCATGTACGTTTAACTGTAAAATGAGAGAACACCAGGCCAAGGATTGATATGGAAAGTGATGTGATTTCTATTGGTTTCTGCCATATGACGGATGATGTTGCCATGGTTCCTTGAACCTGCCTTTTTGGTTGATCCCCAAACACTAGTAATTACATTCCCATCTGTCCTTCCTCACCATCCACCATTCATCATCATTGCAACAATTTCATTAGTTCCCACTGCATTAGGAGCTTGCTTGTGTAATTGGACAGAAGGAGAGAGATGTGAGCAGCCCCGCTCTCTAACTGTGTTTGACAGGGTTAATCTCTCAAAACTTGCTGTTTTCTCTCTCTCTTTTTCTCCTCGTCCTGTTGGACTGTTTCTCAAGGGCTCGTCATCAGGAAATGGAGCTTCTTGTTTTTCGTGAAAAGATGATCCTTGCACACATCTCAGCAGGGTTATATGTCGGCTGCGAGGGGAATACCACTGGTACGCAACCGTATAAAACCATTAGAAACCCTATAATTACCTTTTGCTTTGACAAATGACAGTAACCCCCTACTGATAGTTTGATCTGAACAAAGGCTATCAATTAGCCTGACGTCGTCATACTCAGATTCTAGCCAGAATGTGAGTTTGATACTGCTCCATTGGGCTGTGATTATGTGTTTCAACCGAACCTGTTCTCTGTTCCTCTTTTAAAATGAATGCACTGTCATTCATGAAGTCATTAAAATGAGTTAAAGTGATGGTTCACTTTGAAATTAAATTTTTGTATGTTTTGGCCAGCCCGTTCTCATCCCAAGGCGTCATATTGTGATAATGTGTATACATCCAACGCACATGGCACCCTTTTGCATTTAGCATGAGACGCAGATATATATATATATAGGTGCCTCCTAGTGGTCTAACCCTAACAATACCCCAGACCTAAACCTACCCATACCCGAAGCATGTTACAGAATATTGACGCTAAAGGGTGCCATGTGCATTGGATGTATATGCATTGTCAAAAGCGCCACTATATGACGCCCTAGGATGAGAATGCGTTGTTTTAGCTTACCTCAAGGGCATCCAAGATGTAGGTGTCTTTGTCCACGCAGTAGTTTCAATTTTTATATTTTTAGGTCAAACCATTCGTGTCTATCATATCATGCATATAATGCAGGTCTATGGTCACCACCTCAAAGAGCATGCACAGAGAAGTCCAAATTAATCATCATTTAATGACTCGTAAATGTACACATTGATGGCCTAAGACACGAAACTAGCGGTTTGTGTGAAAAACGAATAGTAGTTATATCGTTTTTACCAAGACTTGTTACCACAGCCACAAAGCGATCGCGCTCTAAATCACTTGGACGTGGTGACGATATAAACAATATAAATACTGTTTGTTTTCTCACACAAACCGCTCTCGTTTCGTGTCTTAGGCCATCAATGTGTACATTTAGGAGTCATTTTTAAATTAAACATTCATGTTTAATTTGGACTTCACTGTGTATGCTCTTTGAGGTGGTGATAGACCTGCATTATATGACAGACAGACAAGAACAGTTTGACCTAAAAATATCAAAATTGAAACTACAGCGTAAACAAAGACACCTACATCTTGGATGCCCTTGAGGTAAGCTAAAACATGCCAAAAATGTAGTTCAAAGTGAACTATCCTGTTAAGCAATTTTCAACTTTTTTATGTTATACAAGAATACACTTTTTTTTAAGTTAGTTAAAATGTAATTTAATTGGAACATCCAAAGTGATTTTACTTGATTGGAACATCCAAAGTGATTTTACTTAAAAATTTAAAGCAGCAACTTTTTTGACAGTGTAGTGATTTAAATTAATGGTCATTTTTTATTGTATTGTGATGATCTGTGAAAGCCTCAGTTATGATATACCTACAGGGACCAATAACAGGTAGGTTCCCCTAAATCTTTGTGACCAATATGATTTCACTTTATTCCATGCCCTAACTTATTGTTCCAGCTTTTCCATACTCGCTCAAAATATGATTCTTGGGGTGAGCTACAGTTGTGGACCGTGGTTCTATACTCTAGAAATGGGGTTTCTTGACATTGAATTAAATTGTAAAGTCCACTCAAATGCATAGGATGAATCTAGCTGAACTGAGTAAAACACAATAAATGTCAAATGTTACTGAATATTTGCATTTAACTAAGCAAATAATGCTAAAAAAAAAAATCCATCTCATCTAACATGGTGTTGGCGGCATGAAGAAGAAAAAAACAGGTTATTCCACTTGCATTTTCACAGTGACACTTCAGGAAAACTTTCTCGACTAAAGCGTACAGAGAAGTTCAATCTAAGTTCCAGTATTTTCCATGTATACTTTATATGAGCTGAGATATCGAAAATCAAAATTTCGACCCGAAAAAAAAAACGACAGTGTTACCCCTTACGTTTTTTTTTTTTTGGCGAAAAATTTAGTATCCCCAATCTTCTCAAAACTCTGGATTCTGATAGAGGGCCATGAGACTTAGACCTGAGTGCAACAATGGAGGCTCTAGACCCTTCCAGAGCTGAGATATCCAAAATCAAAATTTCGACCCGAAAAAAAAAACGACAGTGTTACCCTTTACGTTTTTTTTTTTGGGCGAAAAATTAAGTATCCCCAATCTTCTCAAAACTCTGGATTCTGAGAGAGGGCCATGAGACTTAGACCTGAGTGCAACAATGGAGTCTCTAGACCCTTCCAGAGCTGAGATATCGAAAATCAAAATTTCGACCCATAAAAAAAACGACAGTGTTACCCCTTACGTTTTTTTTTTTTGGGCGAAAAATTAAGTATCCCCAATCTTCTCAAAACTCTGGATTCTGATAGAGGGCCATGAGACATAGACCTGAGTGCAACAATGGAGGCTCTAGACCCTTCCAGTGCTGAGATATCGAAACTCAAAATTTCGACCCAAAAAAAAACGACAGTGGTACCCCTTTCGTTTTTTTTTTTTCGGGCGAAAAATGAAGTTTCTCCAATCTTCTCAAAACTCTGGATTCTGATAGAGGGCCGTGAGCCTTAGACCTGAGTGCAAAAATGCAGGCTCTAGACCCTTCCAGAGCTGAGATGTCGAAATTAAAAATTTCGACCAGAAAAAAAAAACGACAGTGTTACCCCTTACGTTTTTTTTTTTGGGCGAAAAATTAAGTATCCCCAATCTTCTCAAAACTCTGGATTCTGATAGAGGGCCATGAGACATAGACCTGAGTGCAACAATGGAGGCTCTAGACCCTTCCAGAGCTGAGATATCGAAATTCAAAATTTCGACAGAAAAAAAAAACGACAGTGTTACCCCTTACGTTTTTTTTTTTTTTGGGCGAAAAATTTAGTTTTCCCAATCTTCTCAAAACTCTGGATTCTGATAGAGGGCCATGAGACTTAGACTTGAGTGCAAAAATTGAGGCTCTAGACCCTTCCAGAGCTGAGATATCGAAACTCAAAATTTCGACCCGAAAAAAAAACGACAGTGGTACCCCTTTCGTTTTTTTTTTTCAGGTGAAAAATGAAGTTTCTCCAATCTTCTCAAAACTCTGGATTCTGATAGAGGGCCATGAGACTTAAACCTGAGTGCAAAAATGGAGGCTCTAGACCCTTCCAGAGCTGAGATATCGAAAATCAAATTTCGACCAGAAAAAAAAACGACAGTGTTACCCCTTACGTTTTTTTTTTTTTTGGGCGAAAAATTAAGTATCACCAAATCTTCTCAAAACTCTGGATTCTGATAGAGGGCCATGAGACTTAGACCTGAGTGCAACAATGGAGGCTCTAGACCCTTCCAGAGCTGAGATATCGAAACTCAAAATTTCGACCCGAAAAAAAAAACAACAGTGTTACCCCTTACGTTTTTTTTTTTTGGCGAAAAAATTAAGTATCCCCAATCTTCTCAAAACTCTGGATTCTGATAGAGGCCATGAGACTTAGACCTGAGTGCAACAATGGAGGCTCTAGACCCTTCCAGAGCTGAGATATCGAAACTCAAAATTTCGACCCAAAAAAAAAACGACAGTGTTACCCCTTACGTTTTTTTTTTGGGGCGAAAAATTAAGTATCCCCAATCTTCTCAAAACTCTGGATTCTGATAGAGGGCCATGAGACTTAGACCTGAGTGCAAACAATGGAGGCTCTAGACCCTTCCAGAGCTGAGATATCGAAAATTTCGAATTCGACCCGAAAAAAAACGACAGTGTTACCCCTTACGTTTTTTTTTTTTGGGCGAAAAATTTAGTATCCCAATCTTCTCAAAACTCTGGATTCTGATAGAGGGCCATGAGACATAGACCTGAGTGCAACAATGGAGGCTCTAGACCCTTCCAGAGCTGAGATATCGAAACTCAAAATTTCGACCTGAAAAAAAAAAACGACAGTAAACCCTTTACGTTTTTTTTTGGGCGAAAAATTAAGTATCCCCAATCTTCTCAAAACTCTGGATTCTGATAGAGGGCCATGAGACATAGACCTGAGTGCAACAATGGAGGCTCTAGACCCTTCCAGAGCTGAGATATCAAAATCAAAATTTCGACCCGAAAAAAAAACGACAGTGTTACCCCTTACGTTTTTTTTTTTTTTGGCGAAAAATTAAGTATCCCCAATCTTCTCAAAACTCTGGATTCTGATAGAGGGCCATGAGACTTAGACCTGAGTGCAACAATGGAGGCTCTAGACCCTTCCAGAGCTGAGATATCGAAAATCAAAATTTCGACCCGAAAAAAAAAAACGACAGTGTTACCCCTTACGTTTTTTTTTTGGGGTGAAAAATTAGTATCCCCAATCTTCTCAAAACTCTGGATTCTGATAGAGGGCCATGAGACTTAGACCTGAGTGCAACAATGGAGGCTCTAACCCTTCCAGAGCTGAGATATCGAAATCAAAATTTCGACCCGAAAAAAAAACGACAGTGTTACCCTTTACGGTTTTTTTTTTGGGCGAAAAATTAAGTATCCCAATCTTCTCAAAACTCTGGATTCTGATAGAGGGCCATGAGACTTAGACCTGAGTGCAACAATGGAGGCTCTAGACCCTTCCAGAGCTGAGATATCGAAAATCAAAATTTCGACCAGAAAAAAAAACGACAGTGTTGCCTTACGTTTTTTTTTTTTGGGGAAAAAATTAAGTATCCTCAATCTTCTCAAAACTCTGGATTCTGATAGAGGGCCATGAGACTTAGACCTGAGTGCAAAATGGAGGCTCTAGACCCTTCCAGAGCTGAGATATCGAAACTCAAAATTTCGACCCGAAAAAAAAACGACAGTGTTACCCCTTACGTTTTTTTTTTTTTGGGCGAAAAATTAAGTATCCCAATCTTCTCAAAACTCTGGATTCTGATAGAGGGCCATGAGACTTAGACCTGAGTGCAAAAATGGAGGCTCTAGACCCTTCCAGAGCTGAGATATCGAAATTCAAAAATTTCGACCAAAAAAAAAAACGACAGTGTTACCCTTACGTTTTTTTTTTTTTTGGGCGAAAAATTAAGTATCCCAATCTTCTCAAAACTCTGGATTCTGATAGAGGGCCATGAGACTTAGACCTGAGTGCAAAAATGGAGGCTCTAGACCCTTCCAGAGCTGAGATATCGAAACTCAAAATTTCGACCCGAAAAAAAAAACGACAGTGTTACCCCTTACGTTTTTTTTTTGGGCGAAAATTAAGTTCCCAATCTTCTCAAAACTCTGGATTCTGATAGAGGGCCATGAGACTTAGACCTGAGTGCAACAATGGAGGCTCTAGACCCTTCCAGAGCTGAGATATCGAAATCAAAAATTTCGACCAAAAAAAAACGACAGTGTTACCCCTTACGTTTTTTTTTTGGGCGAAAATTAAGTATCCCCAATCTTCTCAAAACTCTGGATTCTGATAGAGGGCCATGAGACTTAGACCTGAGTGCAAAAATGGAGGCTCTAGACCCTTCCAGAGCTGAGATATCGAAACTCAAATTTTCGACCGAAAAAAAAACGACAGTGGTACCCCTTACGTTTTTTTTTTTCGGCGAAAAATTAAGTATCCCCAATCTTCTCAAAACTCTGGATTCTGATAGAGGGCCATGAGACTTAGACCTGAGTGCAACAATGGAGGCTCTAGACCCTTCCAGAGCTGAGATATCGAAACTCAAAATTTCGACCCGAAAAAAAAAAACGACAGTGTTACCCCTTACGTTTTTTTTTTTGGGCGAAAAATTAAGTATCCCCAATCTTCTCAAAACTCTGGATTCTGATAGAGGGATGACTTAGACCTGAGTGCAAAAATGGAGGCTCTAGACCCTTCCAGAGCTGAGATATCGAAAATCAAAAATTTCGACCCGAAAAAAAACGACAGTGTTACCCCTTACGTTTTTTTTTTTTTGGGGCGAAAAATTAAGTATCCCCAATCTTCTCAAACTCTGGATTCTGATAGAGGGCCATGAGACTTAACCTGAGTGCAACAATGGAGGCTCTAGACCCTTCCAAAGCTGAGATATCGAAACTCAAAATTTCGACCCAAAAAAAAAAACGACAGTGTTACCCCTTACGTTTTTTTTTTTGGGCGAAAAATTAGTATCCCCAATCTTCTCAAAACTCTGGATTCTGATAGAGGGCCATGAGACTTAGACCTGAGTGAAAATGGAGGCTCTAGACCCTTCCAGAGCTGAGATATCGAAATCAAA